>CM027861.1:7923984-8523984 GCA_016097605.1 Eucalyptus guilfoylei
ATGCTTAAAATTGACTTCTACTAAAATTTTCATCCAACTCTTTTTTTTTGTGCTTAATCGTACTGTGATTTTGCATTCAGTAATCTCTTTTGCACTTGTCTATTGGAACAATGTCTAGATTTTCATGTATCTTTTCAAATTTATGTTCAATAAAGAAAGGAAAAAAAAAACAAAGAAAAAAATATATAGAAAAAAACAACAAGAACTTAATAAAGGGAGAAAAAAGAAGAAGCAAGAATGATGTTATTCTTAAAGCTGTTTAAGAGTTAAGGATAATGATATCAAACGTACCTGACCTCTTGTTTAGCTTATGATCAAGTACCTGAACTCTCTTTTTTCAATCAAGAACCTCAATTTTTCAAATTTGGTGCAATTTGAAGCATCAGTTAAATAAATTGCCATGTTATATAATTTTGACATGACTCACTTACTTAGTAAAAGTTAAACATAATAGTTGATGTGGCTCCTTACCCTACAGATTGAGTAACAAGAAGAGAGAAAGTGTGTTGACTTAGACGATATTATTATCTAATATATCTCGGTTGACATGGTAGCATATCAAATTTTAAAATTGAATTAGCCGCCATATAATATATTTATGGATTTTTTGGATATTTTTTCATAAAGTCATTTACATATGTCAAAAGAATTGACGTATTAATGATGCTTTCTTTTCTCTTTTTTTTGGTGACCCAGGGAACCCGCGCACCGTACCAACACGGACAGCTCGAAAGGCCCGGGGTAACGGGGGGTAAACCCTGGGGGCAACACGTGCTAGCCACCACACACGTGCCACCGGGTAAGTTACCCTGCGACGCCCGAGAATCGAACTCCTCCCCTTGTGTTAGGGGGAGAAGCTCGCCGCCAGCAGCGCCACCCAGGTGGGTGGTATTAATGATGCTTTCTTCAGTTAGAGGAATCAAAATAAAATACTGTTTATCCACAAGTGGTTGTTTGGTAATATTCAGAGAATCTATCCAAAGACTTCATGGACACCATGTGCTTTTTTGTCTGGAAAGTGAAGCGAAAGAGAAAAAGAGGTAACGGGAAACAAACTTCAATAAATTCCAGGAAGACCAAGACTTTGCAGGACACATATTGAAGTTTGCTGCTTGGCTTTTCACATCCCTCCTCATGCATCCCCGTTAGAACGTCTCTTTTTCCATTGCTAGTAGAACTTCCATGCGTTATGTCTGC
Organism: Eucalyptus guilfoylei; assembly: GCA_016097605.1. Classification (NCBI taxonomy): domain Eukaryota; kingdom Viridiplantae; phylum Streptophyta; class Magnoliopsida; order Myrtales; family Myrtaceae; genus Eucalyptus; species Eucalyptus guilfoylei. Next base: position 7,925,182 of record CM027861.1, read on the forward strand.
ATTAATCTCTATTATTTTTTCTTTTTCCAAATTTCTCTCAATTTGAGGCGTCCATTAAAAAATTGCCATGTTGTAATGATTTTTTTGACATGAATTGCTTACCCTACAGATTGGGTGATGTGGAGAGAGAGTTTGTATTAGCTTAGACAATCTTAGCATCCAATGTCTCTGCTGACGTGGCAACATCTCAAGATGCTATATTAGACACCAATATGGACATTTAACAACTATTTAACAGCGTTAGCGTCATGTTAACATTTTCCATCCACAATACTAACGAAGGCCTCACGTTGACCTATATGAAAAATCCAGATAATTGATTGCACGAAAAAACTTTAGGTACTTGATTGCGACAGGTAAATAATTCAAGTACTTGCGATGTCATTGTCCCAATGAGTTTATTATACAATCATTGGTCTAGGCTCAAATCTCAAACATACTTTTGTTTATGTGATATCTATTTTACAAACTCATCCTCTTGGTTCGTTACTCGGTCTCTTTTTAATAGTTTTATTTTGTAAGATTATTCATTCTTCCATGTAAAAGAAAACAGTAGATAATTTTGCTAATTTCACGCGCCAAAAGATTTCCATGGCTAAATGTCAAGCACATTGAGAGACTACAATGTTCTTAATGTCGATTTCCTTTAGATTTTCTTCTTGGAATCATTCGATCATTTTTAGTGGATTATCAAACATTTGATTGAAGAAAAAACTTCTTCTTTGTACTTGATTTTCTTTCGGTTGGACATCATAGTAATAATATTATCATCACATGTAACTGTGCGGGCACGTATAATTTAAAACCTTAAACCTATCGCAACTAATTTCCCTAAACAATATTTATTTGTAGAGAATTTGTTTCAATTCTTCGAGAGACTAATTGATATCATCTGGAATGGTTGGTCTGACCTGCAAGACACAAAATTGATACCAGAAAGAATATATTGGATGCAAATGTAAACAGTTAACGGCTACTTAATAGCATTGATGTCATATAGACATTTTTTGTTTGCGATTCAGTGGAGGTCCCGTGTTGATCCACATTCGAAATGTTGAGGTAATAGATTGAATGAAAAAACTTTAGATACTTGATTGAGAGTTCATAGGTAAGAAATTTCATGCAACTCGCAATATGGTTTTATTTCAGTCAATTTGAATATTTTTGCCAGAGATATAGAATAGAATGAAATTGATGATGTTTCTTTTATGGAGTTTTTGTTTCAACTAGTTGCATCTAAAATCGTATAAGTGCCTCCTCTTGAATGTCTTTCTCTTTTCCTTTTTCAGCCAGATCCCAAATGCTTGAATTAAGGCAAAAATCAAATTAGAGACAATTTTTTTTTTTTTTTATATATACAAGGCAATTGTTAATGATAATTGTAAAGTTATACACGTATGTCAATAGTATTAAAATGCTCTATAATCCGTTTAATTTTGGTGCTCTTCACTGGCATTATGGTCAGTATTGTATATATTTTCTTCTCTTTTAATAGTCAATAACTTCACGGATTCAATAATTTTTTATTTTGTGAAAAAAGAGAAACGGAAATCGATATTACTTGCAGTTGAGGCCTCCATGTACCAAATTAGATTAGTGCATTTGTCAATTTTATTTTATTTATGCAGGCAATTATATTTGGTTCAATCGTGCTAGATTATGAGGTTTGAGTGACATTTGAAAACAATCAACCATAGAAACAGTTCATTTTATGCTAATTCCTTATTTTAAATTATGTGTAATCTGAATATATGTGCACAATACTCATATGTCTAGGCCTGTTCGAAGCACCGCTATATGGACATGAGTAATTTTCGTAGATTTTGAATTACATAATTAAAGGACCTCGTTAATTGGTGTCAAATTCAAATATACTTCAGATTTCATAAACAAGATGTTTACTCACTTGCTAATTCTGTTTCTATTTTTTATTCATAAATTTTAGAAAAAGGAAAAAGAAATAATTAATAGATACCCATTTATGCATGGGCTTATAATCATTGTGTATGTACTTTTAAAATTAAATCTTTCCTTTTAGGAATTCATGAGCAATAATTGAAATTTTCCAGAACTTATTGAATTTTTTCTATTTTTCGCTTAGTTCCATCTCATTTAAAGCAAAAGTTAGCTTCATCAACGGCGGGCATTTCACAACGTTCGAGCTCGTCACTGGAAATTTCAGCGAGGGGCTCAACTTTAGCAGCACAAGTGCCGACCGCAAAGTTCAAGCCCTTCTTTTTCACCTTTGACTTCATAGACGCAGTTTTGTCGATCAACCCATTTTGCTTTAGTGTCGCTGGAACAACTTTAAATCATTTAGAAAAAGAAAGGGGCCTCTTGTCCGCCATTATTGGTAGAAGAAGATAAGAAGAAACAAGATAAAGGTGAAGCGTGCAAGCTTGATGGATATGGTGAGGAAGGGGACCCAAAATTTGGAATAATTTCGCCCTTTTTGCATTAGAATTGCGAAAGGAGTCTTTCCATCTACACACCAAAGGCAACCCAACCAGATAAAAAGGCTAAAGTTCGTCGGCGGTAGATGCTTCCGAGCCAGCGTTGTATTTACATTACCTTTCCTTTGAGATGAAGCAAGAAACGATGCTGGACCTCTTGGCGAAACATATTTCCTGTACCTTACCTCGGTAGAAAGAAACAACGAATGTCGCATTACTAATGGTACGAGGAAGATAACAGATGCTGTCCTGATTTTGTGGGCTTTTGTTCCAATGGAGGAGGATCTTCCTTAGAGCGAAGCTATACCGAATATGTCAAGTGATGATGTTGCTTCTGTTTATTTGCTAGAGCAGTTCACAAAACAAATGTGATGTTGCAGTGATACGGCAATTTTCAGCAACAATGATCAGCAGATCCCAAGCGCTGTTCATTCAATCTTTTGATGGCCGAATCCAAAGTCATTAACACTTTCTTCAAGTGCTCCCTTAAGAGGCTGGAAGATGTCATAACAATGTTGAATGTCATATTAACAGACATGTTAGTTATAGTTTCTTGAGAAAGTGATGCATGAAGTTTAGCCTAATGTGCAATGTAGTCCCTGAACTTTAACCCAATGTGTAATGTCATCTTTGAACTTTTAATTTATTCAATTTAGTCCCTAAATTTTTTGCACATGTTTAATTTAGTCATTGGATTGTCCCTAAACTTGAATTAATGGAAGAACGGCATTGACCATTTTCATATAAATGAATTAGAAGATAGTTTAATTTAATAAAACTAGCAAAAGTGCATACTAGTTGCGTTTAAAGATTAACATCTAAAAGATTTTGCAAAATTCAAATTATTAATTCATAAAAAGTAATTTATATGATATGAGGAAATTGTATCCATGTACATTTACATGGAAAGAGAAACATATCAAGATTTGAATTTCTTGGTAAAATTCTTTAAAAGACAAAAAAAAAATCAAAAATTTAAGATTGAATTATATAAGAGAATATAACAAAATTATTGATGTACATATTGAGCAAGGTGATGCTGATTCCATCACTTTACACATAGTCCAATGCCAGAGAACTCAATTTTGTTGAACAGAACCCGAAAGAAGGAACCAAGAAAGATCTCTTTAATGGCCAAGAGCGAATTGTCCACTGTAGAAGTTATGGCAAAGCAAAGTGATGATGAGCAAATGGAGAGAGAATCATAAAGTCCAAGAAGATTAGGACTTTCACCTACTAAAAATATCATTTTCGGACAAGGACTTTCACCTACTACGGATATCAACCCGAAAGAAGGAACCAAGAAAGATCTCTTTAATGGCCAAGAGCGAATTGTCCACTGTAGAAATTATGGCGAAGCAAAGTGATGATGAGCAAATGGAGAGAGAATCATAAAGTCCAAGAAGATGAGGACTTTCACCTACTAAAAATATCATTTTCAGATAAGGACTTTCACCTACTAAAGATATCATCTTCTTTTTCTTGTGGAAAGTGAAGCAAAAGTGAAAGAGTGATGGTGGGAAAGAAACTAATAGATTCTAGGAAGACCAAGACTTTGCACATCTTTTGATTGTGCACATCTTTTGATGGTGGGAAAGAAACTTTAATAAATTTAAGGAAAAACAATACTTTTGCACTTTTTTATGTTAACGGGAGAAAAATTTCAATAGATGCCAAGAAGATCAAGACTTTATATGACTTTCTTGCCATTACCAGTAGAATTTCCAGGCATTACAAAACTTGCTTAAAATTGACAATACCATAATTTTCCTTCAACTCTTTTCATTTTGGGATTTTTTTTTTTCATTCATTAATCTCTAGTATATCTTTTCAAATTTGAGTTCAACAAAAGAAAAGAAGAAAGCAGAGAAAAACTGACAAGAAGAAACAACAAAAATGTTTAAAAAGGAAATAAAGAAGGAAAGGGGTAAGATAGAGCACCACTGAAGCATGGCCATGGCCGTATTGTTGCCATTAGCACTACCACTACGGTGACTATTTCCAACTTCACCTCCTTATAGTGACCTCCATAGATAACATTTTTCTTGAGATGTTTTTCTTAGCATGGTTTAGAAGTTGAGGATAATGACATCAAAATATTTTTGTGGATTATCAAACATTTGATTGAATATAGATTCTTTCTATGTACTTGATTTTCTGTGCGATGGACATTATGTTAATCTATAATATTATTATCACATGCAATCGTTCGGGCACATATAATTTAAAAATTTACTATGTTTTCTTTTATTCAATTGAAGAAATTGGCACATTTATATGTTCCTTATTTATCTGTCGGTTCTACCAATTAAAGCTAACTTGCCTAACTAGTCTTTTTTGTAAATAATAATTTGTACATTTTTTGAGCCAAAAGATATTCCCTAATTTTCTTCATCATGGATTACTACAAGTCGATCATTAACGATAGTTGTAAAGCCAGGAGATAATTGTCAAAAAATTTATAAACTTACTATATATTGGTCAATTTAATCTTAAATTTTTTAATTTAGCCAATTTAGTTTTAACATGGCTGACCACCAATTAAGCGATTTCCAACCAAATCCTCTAAAGGTTTAGAAAAGTTTAGGGTTGAATCGATGGATGTACAATAGATTTATGCATTTTTGAATGATTTTTCGTATAGTCATGTCCATATGTCAAAAGTATTAAAGTAATGATGCTATCTGGGATAAGGCTACAGCACTCTGGCAATCATTCAATTTTGGGTGCCTTTCAGATGCACATCAGTACTTTTTGTCCACAAGTGCTCCTTTCATGATATTCGGAGAACATCCCACTATCCCAGACTTTACTGGATACCGTGTGCTTTTTAGTCTGGAAAGTAAAGCAAAAGTGAAAAAGAGTTAACGGGAAAGAAACTTTAATAGATTTCACCAAGACTTTTCCCGACGCAAATTGAAGTTTGTTGGTTCACTTTTCTCATCCCTCCTTACCTATCCCCACTAGTAAAACTTCCATGCGTTATGTCTGGATTAATTTCTAATATTTTTTCTTTTTTCAAATTTGTCTCAATTTGAGGCGTCCATTAAAAAATTGCCACGTGGTAATGATTTTATTGACATGATTCACTTACCCTGCGAATTGGGTGATGTGGAGAGAGTTTGTGTTGGCTTAGACAATCTTAGCATCCAATGTTTCCACTGACTTGGCAACACCTCAAGATGCTATATTGGACACCAATATGGGCATTTAACAACTATTTAATAGCGTTAGCATCATGTAAACATTTTCCATCCGCAATATTAACGAAGGCCTCACGTTGACCCACGTGAAAAATTGAGATAATTGATTGAATAAAAAAACTTTAGGAACTGATCGCAAAAAGGGTAATAATTCAAGTACTTGCGATGTCATTGTCCAACGGGTTTATTATACAATCATTGGTCTAGGCTCAAATCTCAAATATATTTTCGTTTACACAGTATTTGTTCCACAAACTCATCCTCTCCATTCATTGCTTGGTATCCCTCTAATAATTTTCTTTTGTGAGATTATTCATTCTTTCGCGGGAAAGAAAATAGGAGATAGTTTTGTTAATTTCACACGCCAAAAGATTTCAGTGGCTAAATGTCAAGCACATTGGGAGACTACAAAGTTCTCAATGTCAATTTCCTTTAGATTTTCTTCTTGAATTATCTGATCATTTGTAGTGGATTATCAAACATTTGATTGAAGAAAAAAATTCTTCTTTCTACTTCATTTTCTTTCGGTTGGACATCATATTAATAAGATTATCATCACATGTCTAACCTGCAAGAGATAAAATTGATACCACAAAGAATATATCGGAGGCCAACGTAAACAGTTAACAACTACTTGATAGCGTTGGTGTCATACAGACATTTTTTGTTCGCGATTCAATGGAGGTCTCGTGTTGACCCATATTCGAAATGTCGAGGTAATTGATTGAATGAAAAAAAAACTTTAGACACTTGATTGCCAGCACATAGGTAAGAAATTTCATGCAACTCGCGATCTGGTTTTATTTCAGTAAATTTGAATATTTTTGGAAGCCATATATGTAGAATGAAATTGATGATGTTCCTATTAAGGAGTTTTTGCTTCAACCACTCGCATGTAAAATTGAATAAGCGCCTCCTCTGAATGTCTTTCTCTTTTCCCTATTCAGCTAGATCCCAAATGCCTGAAATAAAGCAAAATCAAATTATAGCCAAAAATATTATATATATATATATATACAACGCAATTGTTAATGATAGTTGTAAACTCGTAAAGTTTTACAAATATTTCCACAGTATTGAAATACTCTGTCATCCATTAATTTTGGTGCTCTTCACTGGCATTATGGTCAGTATTTTATATTTTTTCTTCTCTTTTAATAGTCAATAACTTCACGAATTCAATAATTTTTTATTTTGTGAAAAAAGAAAAACGGAAAATCAATATTGCTTGTGGTTGAGGCCTCCACGTACCAAATTAGATTAGTGCATTTTTCAATTTTAATTTATTTATGTAGGCACTTATGTTTGGTTTAAGCATGCCAAGTTATGAGGTTTGAGTGACATTTGAAAACAATTAACCATAAAAACAGTTCATTTTATGCTAATTCCTTATTTTTAATTACATGTGATCTAAAATATGTGCACAATACTCATATGTCTAGGTCTGTGCGTAGCACGGATAGGGACATTAGTAATTTTCATAGATTTTGAATTTCATAATTAAAGGACCTCATTAATTGGGGTCGAATTCAAATATATTTTAGATATCATAAACAAGATGTTTACTCACTTACTAATTCTTTTTCTGTTTTTTATTCATAAATTTTGGAAAAAGGAAAAAGAAATAATTAATAGGGCTCGTTAATGAGTACACACATATACATATATATGAATGTATTGATACCCATTTATGCATGAGCATAGAATCATCATGTATTTACTTCTAAATCTTTCATTTTAGGAATTCGTAAGCAATAATTGAAAATTTCCAGAACGTATTGAATTTTTTCTATCTTTTTGCTTAGTTCCATCTTATTTAGAACAAGAGTTAGCTTCATCAACGACTTGTCATTGGAAATTTCAGCGAGGGCTCAACTTTAAGCGACGACCGCAAAGTTCAAGCCTTCCTTTTTTTCCCTTTGGCTCCACAAACACAGTTTTGTTGATCAACCCACTTTGCTTTAATGTCGCTAGAACAACTTTTAAAAAAGGAATGGGCCCCTTGTCTGCCATTATTAGTAGAAGGAGAGAAGAAGAAAACAAAATAAAGGTGAAGCGCGCAAGCTTGATGGAGATGGAGATGGTGAGGAAGAGGACCCGAAATTCGGAATAATTTCGCCCTTTTTGCATTAGAATTGGGAAAGGGGTCTTTCCATCTACACACCAAAGGCAACCCAAACCAGATTAAAAGGCTGAAGTTCCTCGACGGTAGATGCTTCCGAACCAGCATTCTATTTACGTACCTTTCCTTAGAGATAGAGCAAGAAACGATGCTGGACCTCTGGCAAAACATATTTCCTGTACCTTACCTCGGTAGGAAGAAACAACGAATGTTGCATTACTAATGGTACGAGGAAGATAACAGATGATGTCCTAATTCTGTTACCTTTTGCTCCAATGGAGGAGGATCTTCCTTATAGCGAAGCTATACCAAATATGTCAAGTAATGATGTTGCTTCTGCTTATTTGCTAGAATAGTTCACGAAATAAATGTGATGTTGCAATGGTATGGCAACTTTCAGAAACAATGATCAGCAGATCCTTATTGATGGCTGAATCCAAATCATGACCACTTTGTTGGAGTGCTCTCTCAAGAGGCTAGAACATGTCATAACAATGTTGAATGTCACTTTATTAGAGGTGTTAGCTCTATTTTTTTAGGAAAATTATGCAGATGGTTCATGAAGTTTAGCTCAATATGCAACATGTTTCTTGAATTTTAGGCCGATGTGTAATTTCATCCTTGAACTTTTAATTTGTTCAATTTGGTCCCTAAACTTTTTACACATGTTCAATTTAGTCATTGAATTGTCCCTAAACTTAAATTATTAGAAGAAGAATGATCATTCTTCATATAAATGGATTAGAAGATAGCTTTATTTAATAAAACTAGCAAAAGTGCGTACTAGTTACTTGTAAATATTAACATCCAAAAGATTTTGCAAAATTCAAATTATTAATTAATGGAAAGTTATTTATACAATATGAGAAAATTGTAACCATGTACGTTTATGTAGAAAGAGAGAAACATATCAAGGTTTGAATTTTTTGGTAAAACTTTTTTTATAAGACAGAAAAAATGCAAATATTTAAGATTGAAATACATGAGAGAATATAACAAAATTATTGATACACATATACGAAGCAAGGCGATGCTAATTCCATCACTTTGCACAGAGTCCAATGCCAGAGAACTCCACTTTGTCGAACAGAACCCGAAAGAAGGAACCAAGAAAGATCTCCAGCGACCATGAGCGAATCACTCCACTTTAGAAGTTATGGCGAAGCAAAGTGATGACGAGCAAATGGAGAGAGAGAATCATAAAGTCCAAGAAGATAAGACTTTCACCTACTAAAGATATCATCTTTAGACAAGGACTTTCACCGGCTAAAGATATCATTTTCCTTTCTTTCGGAAAGTGAGGCAAAAGTGAAAGCGTGATGGTGAGAAGGAAACTAATAGATTCCAAGAAGACCAAGACTTTGCACGTCTTTTGATGATGCAGGTCTTTTGATGGTGGAAAAAATTATAATAGATTCCAAGAAGACCAAGACTTTTGCACATGTCTTTTATTGGTGGGAAAGAAACTTTAACAGAATGCCAGGAAGACCAATTGTACGTCCTTCTTGTCATTGCTAGTAGAATTTATAGGCGTTACAAGTCTTGCTTAAAATTATCAATATCATAATTTTCCTCCAACTTTCGGGTTTTAAATATTTTGAGTTTTTTTCATTCATTAATCTCTATTGTATCTTTTCAAATTTGAAGTCAACAAAAGAGAAAAAAAAAAAAGCAAAGAGAAAAACTAAAAAGAAGAAACAGCAAAAAGTTAAAAAGGAAAATAAAAAAGGAAAGGGGCGAGATAGAGCACCATCAAAGCACGGCCACGTCCGTGTTGTTGCCGTTAGCACTGCCATTACGGCGACTATTTCCAACTTTGTCACCTTACAGTGACCTTCACGGACAACATTTTTCTTTAGAAGTTGAGGATAATGACATTGAAATTATCAAAACATTTGTTCAGTTTACACTCTAGTACCTGAACTTTTCTTTTTTAATCAAGTACCTCATCTTTTTTTTTTCAAATTTGACTCAATTTGAGGCATTCGTTAAATGAATTGTCATGTCATATAATTTTGCCAATAGGATTCGCTCGCCTTATAGATTGGGTGATGCAGAAAGAAAAAGTGTTGACTTAGACGATTGTAGTGTCCGATATACCTCAGCCAAATATATTTAGATGCTATATGTCAAAAGGATTGGAGTGGCTATATGTCAGGCCCATTCGGAGACTATAAAATCCCCGATGTTGATTTCCTTTGGACTTTTTGCATTCACTTGATCATAAAGCGTTGCTCTGATCATAAAGCATTGCTCTTGCTCCTTTTATTGGCCAATTCCATTATTTTTCCCTTTGATCTATTCACCCAAAACTTAAAAAGTATGTGCTGGCAGTTTGGCAAAAATCAGATCGAACTAGTCTAAACACTAGTTCACTCGCTAAACCAGCGAAACAAATCGATCTTCAAAATTGGATCCACCCAGGTTTAGAGTCTCACGGTACAGAACTGGGCTTTTGGCTGCTGTGTGGAGGAACTCGAGCACTCAACTCCGCATATCACTGGCGTTTCACCTAGGCCGAATGACTCATGGGTTCAATCAACAACATTACATACCCATAATTATTTGCTCATGACATCACCACCAGTTCACCCCTAGTCCAACCTCTTAGATACCAAACTGGCAACCTAACTAGTTCTCTGACCAGCCCAAGTTTGAAAACATTGATGCAAAGCTCCAATCCCTTCTTAAAACAAGTAGATATGACTATATGAAATGCATGCCATACTTTTGCCACGTGATGGAAGATGATAGCAAAGTGATTATAACTGATAAACATTGATGCTCCTCGATCTAATGAGATCTGGAAAACCTTCATGGTGCTCCAAACGGGGTTGATCCTCAACCTCCATGGTACATCACTCCTGTCGTTGCTCTGGTTGTAGCTGACAGATGCTTGACCTTTCCCTTTAAATTTTCGTATTCAACGGTAAGTCTTAAGAAAAGCATGGCATGCTTTCGAGAGGTCTTAGGACTTTGTTAGGCTTAAGTAAGATCTGATCGCCGCAATCAAAACAAATGAAATATGTCAACCACTGGATTTTGTAATAAATCAAACACCAAAAAATGATGCCGTGCAATATATTTAGCTACATAGTGGCAGTTCGATTTGTCACATACAGTTTTGGATATCATGGTTTTTATGAGCACGAGAAAAAATCTAGTCGCAACATTTGTAAGCAAATTACTCGACATCATCTCCATTGAGTTTGCTTAGAATTTTCTTTTGATAAGCAAAAGAAATTTATTGCACAATGGCGTCAAGCAGATGCTAGCCCACGTAACAAATCATAAACGCAATTCGTGCTATGAGGTATAAGAAAGAATGCACGTTAGTAATATCATTTTCACACAACCAAAAGCTGTGGAGAGCCATCTATCATTCAAATTAAAAAACCAGTCTTGCTATTTTCAAAGGCTCTCCTATTTCTTTCTTCAAAATGAAACAGTAAGCTAATGAAATGAATCAACCAAAAAAAAAACAACATAAACAAACAGTAATAAAAACTACTTACTGTTTGATGTTGGGTTCTAAAATCCAACAAAAGGAAGTTCTCCAGTTGAACCCAAAAACAGGAGTGTGCCATAGTTTCATGGAGATTTTGAACAGAAATTACAAGACCTATGGAACAGGCAATCAGATAGAAAGCAAATGAAGTATTTTGCAAAAGGCAGTCTTAGATATTGTGGCCCTGAATGTCCATGCACAGTGATGAACAAGGCATTATGCAGGGTGAGCTCGGAGGCTATGTTATCCTTGATAGCTACTACCCAATCATCTCTTTGACCCAACAATTGAGATTCAAATGCAAGGTGGCAAGTTCATCTTCAGAATAGAAGATTGGTATGGCAGCACTCATTAAGTCGGAGCAATAACTGAGAATGAACTGGTCACCGTACATGGACTGCTTCTGATGTCCTTGCTGGCACCAAGGCGAGGAGTTGCCAAAAGCATTATCTGCACATTCTTTCTGAATCATTGATTTCAGGAGTTCAGGTGGCAATGTTTAGGACTAGCGAGGAATGAGATGGATCAGTCCGCTGCTGGTTAACTTGGTTTATAGATGTACGCAGAGCTTGTCTAATTAAATCTGTACAAAAACTCGAAACTTTGAACTTGTGAAGAAGGCTGGAAAGCAAGTTATCATGACAACTCAGTAAGAAGGTATGACCTTAAAATGAATCACGAGGCTTGTATTCATTGCCAATGTCATGTATATCCATGAAGGAACTGTCTCGAACTGCAATTTCCTCCAATTCATTGATGGCTTCTATTTGGTCAAGCTGCATAGCAATGCCTTCATCCTCAGAGCTACACTCTAGAAAATCATTATCTTCCATATCCCATAAGTCCGTAAAAGTTTCTTTTTCTTACTCCCTCTATAACCAATAAGGCTTAGGACTTTTCTTTCCAAATAACCAGCGGACATTTCTGAATCAGCTCCGCACCTTCATAAGCTCCTGTCAAGAACACTTTAAACCTCTTCCCCCTCTCAGAGACATAGAGAATGCCAAAATGCTTCAACAGGAGTCTCATCAGCTTCTGAGGCATCACGAATTTTCATTAGAAGTGGGTGATGTGGTCGGTTACCAACCTCTTTTCCATTGTGAAGCTCAATAACGCATGCATCACCGCAATGGCCCTCTTATTGAATTCTTTTGATCCAGCTTGGAGGCCACATGCATCAGCATAAGTAGATAAGTAAGACCTTTACCGAAAGTGATCAATCTTCCCTCCATATCTGTACACCTTCTTGTAACTGGCAGGAAACTTCAAGGGGAAAGATAGGGAAAGCAACCCTGGAGTATGTAAGGCGGATTGTCATACCCCCAATATGGGTTTCTCCAACTCTGTGATAGCCCAAGCAGGATTCCACTCTACGAGCTCGAGATAATCAATTTCCTATGGAGATTTAACCACTTTGAAGTGCTGCGGATACTCATGTACCCACTCCTAAAATCAGCTGGCAAACCAAACTCTCTCCTGAAATGAGCAATTTTATCCACAGGAAGCCATTTATCAACCGATATCATCAACATCCCAGTCATGTATTCAACAGCCGTGCCAAAAGTGTCCCCTAATCAATCTCTCCTCTTCCTCAAACAAGTCTTCAACTTCTTCAGTCAATTCCAAACCACGATACCCCCTTCTGATCCTTATACAACTCAAACACTTTTGGTGACTTCCGAATAAAATCCACTATACCGTTTGGCTTGGGAACAGATCCAGCGACCTCACAGGGATCATCATCTCGGTTCCTTCTTCAACATTTCCATCAAAACCAACACCTTCGACACCACTATATGCTTCTCAGTGGCAATTTCCAGATCATGGACCCTCATGTCCTTGCTCCTATCTTGCACTCTCTTGCTGGTGGTCATGAATATATGATGCGACCAGTTAAGTAAAATCTCATCAAAACTCCGGTTTCTTCTCAGGGTAAGCGAACGCACTAGCGAGGTGACAAAGCAACCAAACCCTCTCGCCGCGCTCCATTCATTCGAGGAAGCTACGGTTTTACCAATGATTTGAAGACGGATCATGTCAAGATGGAACACGCAATTTCTACGGTTTTACCAATGATTTGCCGTTTTGGTTTTTGCGTTTCTCGTCGTAAGAGAGATGATATTTTGATTTAAATAATTAAAAGAGCTTGAAGGTCTTATAAATGGCGATATTCTTGTGTTTTTTTAATTATAAAATTGAGGCGTTTGATATTACATCAAAAATCCGATTTAAAATCATAATAAAATTTAATTCAAAAAATGAACCATATCGAAACTAAACATTGTATCTCGTAATCGTGGACAGCTGAACGTTTTTTCTCATTATATATATATGTTCAAAAACTTACGTAAAAGAACAAATTTTTTTAAGAAAAATATGAGGAAAAACATGTCAGAGGTTACTAATGGTTCTATATTTTAAGTCTAATTTGCCTATTTTGTAGATCGGACTCGTAAGCGTTCAATATTAAATAAAAATCAAATTTTAGACATTAAATGTGCTCTGTGTCCGACAAAAGAAAACACATGCTCCATGTTCGTCGCCTTTAATGAATCATCAAGTTACAAATTTTAGGATGTGTGCCAACCTAGATGTAGTACAATCAAACTAGTCACAAGCAAGTGTGATGAGTGTGAAATTTGAACATAACGTAATTAAACCAAGTATTAATCACAATATAAATCGATTCTTTTCTTTTTTTAAGAAGAACTTAATTCAGTCCCATTTAAGAAAATTATAAGCCGAACAGGATTAAGATGAATATAAAACCAAGCTAAATATTTTTTTAAAAAAAACTGAGTTATTTAATGCGAAAAAAAAAATCAAACCAATATTTTCTTTAAAAAGAAAAAAAGAAAAGAAAAATAAGCCGAGAGCCATTCTTCCCCGCTTCCCGCCTCTCTCTCTCTATATATAAGATTCCCTCCAATTTCCGATCGTTTCCAAAATCCGCAGAAAAATTCGAAAGTCTTTTCTCCTGCGCAGACGCAGCGAACTTCATCGCCGATCGTCAAACTCCGTCATCGTCGGAGATGCTTTCGTCTCTCAACTGAGTTTCACGATCTCCGCTTGATTTCAGTTCATGTCCTTTTCTGTGGCGCGATCACCGACGACGACGATTCTGAGTTTCGTCTCGTGTTCGCTCGTTGATGTTCAGAGCCGAAGAGCAGAAGATCGTGGAAAGAGAGGACGTCGACGACGAAGCAGAAGACCTGCTCGAAACGATCGACAAACGTGAGTTACGGCAAAACAGAGTGTAGGCAACTCCTCTCTGTTCATGCCATCGCTTTCGTAATGAGTTTCGGTGCGTCCTTTGATTCTGACATTGATTATCGTGATTTTCTGATCCGTCTTCCGAAAGTTAAAATTAAGATGCAAATGGTTCGATGAAGCTATGGCCGTGATTATCATGATATACAAGAGCAATGTTACGTGACATTGGAATTGCACCATTGTATTGCTGACATAGCTGGATTAATAAGGGATATCCTCAGCTAAATTCATCAATAATCACTGTTGGAAAGCTAGATTGTCATTGATCATCTAGGAAATGCTTTTGTCCTGACATTCTACATTCACCAGGAAACATAAGAGTTTAATGCGATGCTGAGTTGAGGAACGTATTCTTATTTGGCCAAGTGAATTGCTTTTTCTTTGTTTATTTTTTGTAGCACTTAACTGGAATAAAAGGATTATCCGAGGCAAAAGTCGAAAAGATATGAGATGGTGGCTCCAATCAATTTGAACTTCTATAAGCATCTCGCATTGACTTCCCTTTGTTTTATCAGAATTTTGGCTATATTATTGGAAGTGATGCTCTGCTCAGAGTAAGTTCTTAATTCTGCAAACTTCAAGCTAAAATGGTTCAGAATACCCTTGAAATAAAGCCTGCAAATTAGCAAATCTGTTGCTCAAAGTACTTTCGATGTCTTCGTTATTTCCAGAGAGAGTCGTCAGTTGTTTGCATCACAACTGGAAGCCCCCTCGATGAGCTTTTAGGCAGTAAAAGACTTTCTTTTGCAGATTCTGTGTCTTATTCTTCATGCATTTCAACAAATACAAATTTCATTGGTTTGGCAATGTTAACAGGCGGTATTGAAACTCCGGCAATTACAGAAGCATTTGGCGAATCTGGGTGAAAATCACAGTCCAACGACGTTACCTTTGATGAACTTTTAGTTGCTTTTGTTAATTAGCTTTCTCAGAAAATGCTGCTGACGTCACTTCAAGTCTGGGAAAACACATCTGGCATATACCCTATGTGTTACTTCTCAGGTTGGTCTGAATTGGATATTAGGTTTCTGTCTTGAACTTCTGTTGCATTTTTTTTTTCAGATGAACAACGCCAAATAGTAACATAATGATTGAATTTCTATGAAGTATAAAGATGTAGGTGATCTTGGCGTCATAATGTGTGTGTTAGGTGATTCTGGAAGTATGGCACTCATTTTCTGTAATCTGCAGTCAGTATACTGAAACGCATATACAGTGGCTCAAACAAAGAAAGAAAGAGGCCAGAAGAGTTTGTACTATGTCATAACCAAGTAAAAGCCTTAATCATAGTCAGACTCGGACTTGGGTTGATCATTAGTCAAATGTGATGCTTGAAGATACTCTACTTTATTTACAAGTCCTACTACAGTATTTACTACTGTTTATAATCATTCTTTATTAATGGTTTGTGGATTCCATGTTCGTAAAATATTTTCAGCTGCCAACTCACATGAGAGGAGGAAATGGCAGGGTAGCTTATATCGACGCAAAAGGAAGCAAAAGGAACTTTGCATCCTATTATAATCTGTCTGTATTTTTCTTGACCTCGACAAAGCTGCTCATGTTTCATAAATGTCGTCTGTCGATGTAAGTGCATGTGCACTTTCTTAACTTGGCACACCTGCAGTTGTGGTGATCAAATTGTACCGATTGCCAAGAGATTTGGCATGGATCCTGGTGCAGTCCTAGATAATGTAAGCGAAGCTTTCATTGGTGGCAACTCTTCCTTCTTTTCTGGCTAGTGTACTTGCTGTAATCTAGTCTTTCCATGAATTTGTAGATCATTTTTGCCCGTGTCTATACTTATGAGGATCAGTACGATTTGCTTCTTGATTTGGCTGCCAAAATGGGTGAAGAACCGTTTAGATTACTGGTAAGGCAGTGCTCAAGAATGAAACTGCACTCATTTTGTGAGGTGTGGATGGTTGACCTTAGGTGAGCAATATCTTACAGATTATGGATTCGGTGATCCCTCTCTTTCAAATGGTTATTATTGGAAGGGAAAAGAGCCAGGTCCATTGAAACCGTCAAATCATGCGAGTTGTGATTTTTGAGCTCACCTTATTCGACACTAATAGATTCCGAATTGCAGCAAAAATTTGCTCAGGTGCTCTCAGGCTTACTTAAGATAGCTGAGGAATTTAATGTGGCAGTGTACATAACCAATCAAGGTACCGCATCACATCTCATTTCTCCCACAGTCATGCATCCATTGATACTTTTCCATTTAGCCCTTTGATGGTTGCATGCTGAAAATATGCAAATTGGGGATACCACTAAGCTCATGCTAGTTCTTGTAAATCTTAAGAACCAGCTGTTTGGTGTAAACTAGTGATGCATACAGTAGCTGCAGTCCATTATTTAAGGAAAAAAGATAATTTTTTGACGAGTTTGATTTATTTGTTTCAGCATCAAAGAAACCTGCAGTTGGGCATGTTCTGGCTCATGCAGCCACAATTACATTGATGTTTAGGAAAGGCAAAGGTGAGCAGCGGGTTTGCAAGGTGTTCAAAGCCCCAAACCTACCTAAAGCTGAAGTTATATCCATTTTGTGCTGGATCTTCGTCTAGCCATACACTTTATTGAAATTTACCAGATTATACTGCATAGACCAAACGAAATATCTAGAGATCTTTATCAATCGGAGAGAAAGTTGATATTAAGTCTATATATGGATAGGTGGAGACCAGAATTTGAGCAGTATGCTTGCAGTATACTTACATGCACAGCCTTTGCTGTGGAAACAAAACAAAATGCCCAACCATTGGTGATGCCATACTGCAGATCTTCCTCTAGTTTTATACTTCGTTGAAATTTATCAGATCATATTGCAGTGACCAAGTAAAACATTGAGAAGTCCATATCAGAATCTGTGAGAAAGTCTATACTTTGTTGACACAGGGTTAGGTGAAGACCTGATTTAAGCATGATACTAACAATACACTTGATGTTGCTTGGAGATCCATGATCACATTGAATACGAATTTTGTGCGGAGGAATTAAACAAAAAGAAGTGGATATCAGGAATTTTCCTCAGTAGGACTGGTATATTATTATTAGCTTTGCTGGTACGTAATGCACATCTATCCAGACCATCACTTGATTTTGTCAGAAAATTTAGCAAGAGCTCATAAGTCAATAAGATGAGACTGAGATTTATTTCATCTATGTTGAACTTGACAAACTCACATTTTTCAGATAACACCTCTCTTCAACCAGGAAGTCAGGCGAAATGCCTTTTTTTCCCCTGTTAATCTGCAATTTGATGTTAGTCATTGTATTGATAGCTAGAGGCATATAATGAGCTCCCAAGCACTTGTTCATTTCCTTTCTCTGCAATGGACTCTTTGTCACCCTTGTCATAGCTTGTCCTTAAGCTTCAAGTGCTCGACAATGAACCATTCATCAATGACATGAAATACTTTCTCTAACCGTGATGGTGACCCAAAAGGTTTGTCAACTACATTGTCAATTTTGTGTATCAAATGCAAAATATATCGCAAGGGTAAGGCCTAAGTATCCTTTCTGCTGCTTCTATTTATGTTTAGCCAATTGAATGCAACTAATACAGCCTTATATGTTCTAATTAAGCATGGCATGCTATGGAAAGGTCAAAGGACTACATCAGGCTTGAGAAGAGATGTAACCAAAAGAAAATAATTCAGTGTCATTTCGAATAACTTGAAATGAAATGTAATATATCAACCACAGTATTTTGTCATAAAGAAAAAAACATAAAATTATCCAGTGCAATGTGTTTTTAACTATAGATAATAGGAGTTTGGTTTAAGGCTAACAGTTTGTGGATATCGTGGTTTTTATGAGCCGGAGAAGAAATCTAGTCACAATATTTGAAAGCTAATTACCCCACATCATCTCCACTGAGTTCACAATAATTTTCTTTTGTAAGTAAAAGAACTTTCTTGAACTTTCTTACACAAGCAATTCGGCTTCTGTTCATGTTACGGGACATTCAAATCGCACCATTGCAGTAGCTGCAGTCCATGAGTTAAGGGAAAAGATGATTTTTGATGCCTGTCTTTGATTTATCTGTTTCAGTCGTGGATGGTCCAGGCGGTGATGTGTTCATATCAGACCCAAAGAAACCTGCAGGTGGGCATGGGAAACCTGCAGGTGGGGATATTCTGGCTCATTTAGCCACAATTAAATTGATGTTTAGGTGAGGCAAAGGTGAGCAGCACGTCTACAAGGTGTTTAAGGCCCCAAACCAACCCGAAGCTGAAGCTAAGTCGATACTAAGTCCGCATATAGATAGGTGGAGACCTGATTTAAACCATGGTGCTCACATTATACTTGATGTTGTACGGAGATCTATGAACACGTTGAATACGAATTTTGTGCAGAGCAATTAAACAAAAAAAAAAAAAAGTGGACATCGAGAATTTTTTTGAGCAGGACTAATAGGTTAGCTGTGCAACCTGTGCTATGTACACGGCACATCTAGCAAAACCATCACTTATGTAAGAAATTTTAGCGAGAGCTCGTATGTCAATAGGATGAAACCAAGATTTATTTCATCTATGTTAAACTTGACAAACACATGTTTTTTAGATAACAATAGGGGGCATAGCCGATGCGAAGGACTAAAGAGGACTCTCCTACCAAGATGGCCAGGCGAAGCTTTTTTTTTTTAATTTACAGTTTGATGTTAGTCATCGTATTGATAGCTATCTCTATCTTCCTTCATGTTAAGTTTGTATCGACATGCGTCAAGGTCCTTTTGACTGCTTTAAAATTGCACGAGAGGTTACTGCTTTAGCCGTTAATATCTAACACGCCTCATGGTATCGTGTAAATTCGATTTCCATATAAGGATTAGCATGCTCCAATTTATCATAGTTCACATTTGTCCTCACATAACAATGTCGTCCCGGCCTAATTTACAAATAGAGAGAACAATTTCACAATAGATATCTAAGTAAGAAAAAAAAACACGACAGTGAATGGACTCTGCGTGATCGCTAAATGAAATGCCAGAAAGATATTACTGCACAAAAAGCATGATCAGGTTCTGTAAAGGCTTGGTGTCATCCCAAACTTTCAACATAGAGTAATCAACTATTAGAGCTAAAAAATTGTCAATGTATGAGAAAGCGTGACTGGGTTAAACGCAACAGAAGGCCACTCAATAGCTAATGGCCAGTCCAGAAAGGGCCACAAACCATACGACTCAGTACAACGAGGACTGGTTCGCAGCACTCCCAATTCCAGGCATGCTGGAGTCCTTAGTCTCCGCTTCCACTTTGAATGTGGTGCCGGACACATGGCCAGAGCTGTCCACCCAAGGAACCGGCTTCACCTCATTCGGTGGGTGCTGTTAACTCCTCAAATCTCCAGAGCTGGTGAAGCAGCATCCTGAGTTGGAAAAGAAGGCAACGTTAAAAGGTGAACGATTTGGCGCTCGAAAACCATTGGAAGAGCAACATTGTAGTTGAAAATGCACAAATTAAAACATGCACACAGGTAAAGAACACCATTTTAACCATAAATTATAAATTTAGGTTCAGAACCAATTTTTCCAATATGATTGCACCCAACAACATAACATTCTCCTCTGAACTCTGCTTAATATCAGCAGAGCTCATCCATCCTTACTTTTCACATTGCAATGCATGGACCGAACTCCAGTGAAGCCGCATCAACAAACCGAAAAAATAATTACCTTTAGGGAATGGTGCGAAAGATTTCCCACAGCCCATCTTCATGACTTCTGCATCATCCGAGAGAACAAGATTGCCGACAGAATCACTTCCCCAGAGGAAAGCAACACTTCCATCAACATCCTGCATGATTCAGAGGACAGAAAGGATTAGATATAGATCGCAGGTGGAGGGAGAGATTGAGAGCGATGTCCCAGAATGAAACCAATGAACATCATTATTACTCACAGAGGCCTGAAAAGCGGGTTTTAGAAGAGCTGTCGAAGAGCACAAAACCAAACTTCCTGCTGATGTCTCTCACAACTTGATCAGCAGGGTAAGGCCTCCAATCCTCAGAGTTCAATAAGCTTCTACGACAATAATGACCTCATTAGCGGTTTTATTCCATCCATATTGCTGCTTAGGAAGAGCAACATTGTCTATCTGTCCTTGGAACAAGCAGGAGATATCATCGACAACCGCAAACAATCAACCACAGAGGGTAAGACCTGTCAAATCTCGATGTGGGATGAGTTGATCGAGAAGAGAAGACAGTAGTGCAATCCCCGTCAATTAACAATCCAATAAATTTCATTTTCTGGCTTTCAAAAGTGAGCCTGGGGGTCGAGTTCCAATATCAGTCTGTATTACGCATCGATTTGAGGGAGCAGAATCAAAATTAATGCCTTGAAAACCAAAAACTTACCCGAACCCAAGAAAACTTACATTATATCAAAGAATGAATCCCGGCAGTTAACAAATGAAAGTGAAATATGAAAGAAGTTGGAAGCATTACTTGAGGAACAAAAAGAAGTCAATGAAGACAAATCTATCATCATGGCTCGGGCATGATCGATTTTTCTTCATTGGATCCGAATGCTATCAATGCTGATGAAAGGGATCTCTTGAAGGGAGAGAGAGGGGGCCATCCTCTGGCAAGTACCCCAACTTCGCATCCATATATGAACAAAAATTTGTTGGGACTGAAGCCAAAACAGAAACAGAGGAGGCTGAATTAATTGTCGTTCGAAAGAGCATTGCAGTCGCTAAGGCTCCGTTCGTTTCACGGAAAATAATTTCCAGGAAAACGTTTTCCGGATTTTCCAATGTTCGTTTCACGGAAAATGAATTCCTTGAGGAAAATGTTTTCCATCAAAGGAAAAAAGTCTTCTAAAGTAGGGGAAAATGTTTTCCACTTTTGAAAAGTGGAAAAAGTGGAAAACATTTTCCTTACTTGATCTCTCTTATCTCACACCTCTATAAATCCTCACTTCCTCCTCTCCTTTCTTCTTCTTCTTCTTCTTTTCTTTTTTAATTCGATTTTTATTTTAATTTCCTTTTTCTTTTTCTTTTCTTTTTTTTCTTTTTCTTTTCTTTGTTTCCCATCTTCTTCTTTCTTGGCTAGTTGTCCGACCAAGTAAACCTCAAGCTCGTTGATCTCAAACTCGCGCTCGTCGATCTGGCGAGCCCCGAGCTTGACGTTCGCGCTCGCCAATCTGGGGAGCGGAAAATATTTTCCTTACCGAACACCGGGAAATATTTTCCAAAACATTTTCAGATTTTAGTCGAACACTAGAAAATATTGTCATTTTCCAGGAAAATGACTTCTGAGAAAATATTTTTCGAAAATGGCCATTTTCCGCGAAACGAACGTACCCTAAAGAGAAAAGCCGGCCCAAGGTAGTAGTGGACATGGATGCAGCTGTGGCATACAAGAATATCATCATCATCATCATCAACTTTCGCAAGCCAGTGCAATCGGAGACTAAACGAAGCTCTTGCTGGATATTCAAGCTGCTAATTATCAATTTTTCGGCTCTGAATTTCAGTCGTACTTCATGAAAAGCAAACGTCTATGCGCATTGGAAGACATTACTTCGTAATTAAGCGTTGAACTGAAGAATAGAGACACGAAATCGATGCATTCAAGACGAAAGGACTCACCTGAACCCTTAGAAATCTGACCGTAGATGAAGGGGATTGAATCGCGGCAGTTAGCAAAGGACAACGAAAGTGGATCGATTTCACTTCATCGGATCTGAGAACCCAATCAATGCGGATGTTAGGGATTTCTTAGATTTCCGGAAATTCATGCGGAGCTTCTTCATGGGAAAGTATCGATTTGTATCGAGCATCGAGCTAAGAGAGCAGAATGGGAAATCGATGCCTTCAAAACCATAAACTTACCTGAACCCTAGAAAATCCGATCGCCATCAATCTTGATGTAAGGGATCTCTTGGATGAGGGGCCAATAGTCGCCGGTGTGTTTTGAGCATCGATCTTTCAGAATCTTGCATTCAAATATATACAATCGTTGGAGGGAGGGAGGGAGGCCATCCTCTGGCAAGTCCCTCAACTTTGGGCAATGTGAAATGAATAACTTCTGGAGAGAGGAGAGATGGTTGCGAAGACCGCTTGATAGTCTTTCTACGTTCCTCATATTGCCAATCCAAAGAGAGGTAAGAGAGGAAGGAAAGAGAAGACTCCAGGCATCCTCGTTGTCTTCCTCCGAAGGAAAGCACTCCTTGTCTCCCTCCCCTCCCATGCTGCTTCCATCCATTCCCAATCTCTCGAGGGATGTGAGCTGCTTCATATTCTTGCACCCCCAAATATAAAACGACCGCAAATTTGGAGGCAAACCTCCTTCGGGGAAGCATTCGATATTTTCACAACCCCTAATTTGTAGCCACTGAAGGGACATAAGACGATGCCACTCTAATGACTTTATCTTCGGACAAAAGTAAAGTACAAGTGTCTCCAGGGTGATGGGAAGGGGAGGGAAGTCCTCAATCTCCAATACTGGACACTCACTTATTTCCAAATAAGTGAGATTGTGACAACTATCAATGTTGGCAATAGACTTTATCTTCGGACACTTAGAAAGTGAAAGACTCGACAAGGTGAGGGGAAGGGGAGGGAGGTCCTCCATCTCCAGTGCTGGACAGCCATTTATCGTCAAACGAGTGAGATGGGCGAGCGTGCGAAGGCACCGTGGTAGGCTTCCCAAATTCATACAATTGCGAATAGCTAGAGATTCTAGCAATTCTACTACAGTGATCTCTGCTAGTGATTCTACTCCCTTGCAATATTCAATACTAAGTGCCTTCAGAGCAGTAAGTCTATCCTTAGCAAATGGAAACGATATCCAAGAATCACAACTATCAATCCACAGATCTTCAAGCTGTGACATCGTGTTATTGCTGCCGGGGTCATTTGGAGGAATGGTTAGTCCCATGATTTTTGGACAATCCCAAATGCTCAAATGTCTAAGTGTGTGTAGCTTGCTTGGAAGCCTCTCTAAGCTCGTGCAACCCCTCAATTCTATCGTTTCAAGGTTGCGCGGTAGCTCAATCTCTCCTTGTCCCCTCATAAAAGATGTGAATTGAGGACAATATTCAATGACTACACTCTGGAGGCAAGTAAGATTTCGCGTTCCATCTCCATCTTGCCATAGGTATGTAAGCTTTTCACAGCTTCTTATACGAAGCTCCTTTAGGTTGATCAAGTGGCTGATAAATCCATTATCAAAGCAAACAAGCTCGGCAAGATTCTCAATTTCGAGAATGGTTAAAGAAGTTAGGTGGTCCAACCTCTTTAAGATCTCCTTGTTACATTCCTTAATGTGTAACTCATAGAGAGATGGAAGACAAACCACATTGGTTGAGTCATTCAAATGCAAGCATGAACAAATTTCTAGCTTTATGAGATTATCTAATTGACGAGGTAATTCCCCTGTCAACTCTCGACATCTTCGAACAACAAGATGCTGAAGATAGGAGAATGGTACTTTTTCTTCTCGTCCTCCAGCATAATAAGACCAATCTTTCCATGCCAACAACCCTTCAAACTTCAAAATTGTTAAGGATGGAAAAGGGCTTTTAGTTCCGTAAAATTCGGAGCCTATCATGCGTACGGCACTTAGACCTTCAAGAGATAATTCTCTAAGTGAAGGGAGCTGTCCAAGTGATGGCAATGATGTAACTTTCAGACAACCATTTAAGCATAGAGACACTATGTTAGAATAGGATGGATCACCAAACCATGACGGGAATATTCCACCACCATAATATGAAATAGTGAGATTTTCAAGATTAGTGTGAGGTCGAAGAGAGTCAAGAACCCGTGCTTCACGTTTTGTATTCCGGAAATTTCCAAAATCTTCATTCCAAAGCAAGAATAAGTTGCTAAGGTCTTGCTTTCCAGACAAATTAGCATTAGTTGCATCTCTAAATTTGTCCACCTTCTGCAATTCAGATATGAGTAACTCTCCTTGAAGATGTGGCAAGTTCTTTAACTCATTTAATTGTGACCCTCTCTCTTGTCCTACCACAAACTTGGACAAGATAATAAGATTCCTCAAATTACCGATATTCAATGGCATCTCTTTCAGATTCTTTGTATCTCTAATGTCAAGAAACTGTAAGTTGACCAAATTTGCTATATCCGGAGGCAACATAGAAAGGTACCAACAACTTCTTAAGATCAAAACTTGTAATTTCCACAAGGCGCCAATTGACTCAGGTAACCTTTTGATTTCGGTGTACGAGAGATTGAGATGTCGGAGATATTTTAAATCACAGACACAATTCGGTACCTCTGTGATACCACAATGAGATAATGATAGCACCCGCAAGTACTTCAAGTTTGTTAGCAAGTCGTGCAGCACCTTTCCGGAAATGGAAATTCCTTGACTAAGTTGAACATTCAACATCATTAAACTTCTTAGTACCTTCATTTGAGCATACGCTCTTGAGCTTTTTGATGTAACAAACTGTGAGACAAATGATGCATAACGAGCTTTCTCTTTAGTACTCACTACTTGAGAGTCCCCAGAGGTAAAGCATGTCGTATTTGCAATTGATTTTGCTAGATCATTCAAAAGATCATGCATCAAAAACTTTGATGTGTTAACATTGGATTGCTGAAAAAAGGATCTAGATACTAACTCATCAAAGCAATCACATCCTAATCTCAAGATACGCTCTTTTTCTTTTTCTTCACCTAAAAAGCCCTCTGCTATCCACAAGAGTGCCAATTCGTCCCTCTCAAATTCGTAGTCCTTTGGAAATATAGCGCAATACGCAAAACATCTCTTTAAACAAGAAGGAAGATGCAAATAGCTCAATTTCAAAGCTGGAAGAACCTCACCATCTTTTCCTATCGCTTTATCCCATGTTCTGTTATTTAAGATAGCTTCCCATTCTTTGGGATTCTCTCTATTATGTAGGAGACTACCCAACATCTTTGCTGCCAAAGGTAAACCTTTACATTTTTCAGCTATTCTCTTGCCTGCTCTTTCCAAATTTGGGTGCCCCTCAAAATTTCTTGCTCTCAGAGCATGATAGGCTAACATGCTGGTACAATTATCTTCAGACAACATATTCAAAGAATATGACAAAACTCTTTTTATGCAAACAATAGAATTGTTACGCGTTGTGATGATGATCTTGCCTCCCTTGGCCCCTACTTCAAATGGCTTTAGGAGGGAAGTCCATTCTTCGTACTTCACATTCCAAACATCATCTAAGACCACAAGAAACTTCTTTCTAGATAGATTGTCCTTCAACTTTGTTTGAAGCCTATCAAGATCTTTGTCCTCACAAGGCTCTTTGGTGATTGACCCCAAAATAGTCTTTGTTATGTCAAGAACATCAAAAACATCTGAAACACAGACCCATGCTCTCCTCTCGAAAAAATTACTCACTTTGTCATTGTTATACAACTGTTGAGCCAAGGCAGTCTTTCCAACACCGCCCATCCCAATTATGGAGACTATGCTTAGTGTGCTATCAACATTTTCAGCTTCACCTATCAGTAATTTGAGTATATCCGCTTCTTCCTTCTCCCTACCGAAAAATTGAGGCTCTGGCAGAGAAGTGCTGGGGAGCCTTTTGTTGGTGTAGTGAGATCTATCCACAACATTCTCTCTCAAGCTTAAGGGAGCCTTCTTGTTGACAATATCTTCAAACCTGCCTTTGATCTCTTGTAACTTGGTTTCAAACGTGGGTGAGTGCAGTTGGCTAAAGGAAAGGAACTTCCTTTTCACCCCACCTTTGTTTGTGTTGGATTCTGCCTCCGACTTGACTTGAGCAGCTTCGATCTCGAACTCATCGAGCAAGTCTTCCGTGTCATAGGCCAAGTCCCTAACATTGTCTAGCCACTGCTTCACTCGATGGTCACCGTCGAGTTGCTTGTCCTCTGCATCATCAAGCACTGCATTGATTTTTTTTAGCATCTCCTCACACTTATGGAGCAAGGTGCCGGTTCCTTCCCGTTGCACATAGTTTGATACCATAGAAGCCAACTTTTCGAGCAGGAACTGAAAGAAGGAACCCAAAAAGATCTCTCCAATGGCCATGGTGAATCAATCACTATAGTTTGTGGAGAACAACAAGGGTTATGAGGAAGCAAAGTGATAGTGAGCTAATGGAGAGAGAAAATTGTGAAGACCAGGAAGACCAAGACTTTTAAGGATGCACATTAGAGGTTAGAGAAATCAAAGTAAACTGTTTTTTGTCCACAAATGGTTGTTTTGTAATATTTAGAGAATATCCCCGGTGACTGTATTGAGTATCATGCGCCTTCTTTGTCTAGAAAGTGAAGCAAAAGTGCAAAAGAGCAAATGGGAAAGAAACTTTAATAGATTCCAAGAAGAATAAGACTTTGCAAGGCACAAATTGGCTGTGTTGCTTCACTTTTCACATCTCTTGTCTTCCGTCCCAATGTGAATATCTCTTTTATTTTTATTAGTAGAACTTCCTCGCTTGACATGTCTTGCTTAAAAATGACGATGCAATAATTTTTGTCCAACTTTTTTCCAGTTCATTCATATAGTGATTTTTCATTCATAAATCTAGAATTATCCCTAGACTTTCGTGTATCTTTTCAAATTTAATTTCAATAAATAGAAAAAAAAAGGCAAAGAGGAAAATTAAAGTTAAAGAAAAGCAAAAAAAAAAAAAAAAAGCAGGGATGGGCAGGAGAGAGCCCCACCGTTCCACGGTCTCTGCGGCGCTGTTGCCGTAAGAACCCCCGCCAGGTTGACATTTCCAACATCGCCACCTTATAGTCGCCTTCGGAGACAATATTTTTCTTGAGATGTTTTTCTTAGAGTGGTTTAAGAGTTAGGGTGTGATACTGTAGATACCTAAACTTCTGTTCATATTATAAACTTCTTTTTTTAAATGAAGCATCTCATTTTGTTTTTCAATTCTAGCTCACTTTAAGGCATCTATTAAATAAATTATTTTGTTATGTTATGTGATTTTGTTGACATGACTTGCTCACTCACTAGAAATTAAGCATAACAATTAACGTGGCTCGTTTAACCTATGGATTGGGTGATGAAGAGATAATGGATGTGTGTTGGTTTAAATGATCTTAGCGTCCAATATGTCTATGCTAATGTGCAACATCTCAAGATATTTTATCGGATGTCAATGTGGACAGTTAATGGCTATCCAATAGCGTTATTGTCATATCTACGTTTTCAATTTGTGGTTAATGAAGGCCTTGACCCATTGAACAAGAAAACCTTTAGGCACTTGATTACAAAAACAGGGTAACAGTTCGGATTCTTGTGTGTCAATATCCAAGAATTTATCATACTGATTATTGGTCTAGATTCAAATCTTAACCATACTTTTATTTACGTGATATTTGTCCTACAAACTTAATCTCTTGATTCACTGCTTGGTCGCACTTTAGTAATTTCTATATTGAGATTTGTCATTCTTTCATGTAAAAGAGAATAGGAAAAAGTTTTGTTAATTTCATGCCATTACAAAAAGATTTCAGTGGCTAAATGTCAAGCACACTTAGAGACTATAAAGTTCTCGCTGTTGATTTCTTTCTCAAGTAGTTTCAATCATAAAAAGTCGAAAAATAAGGTATTGTTCTTGCCCCCCTTTTTGGCCAATTCCATTGCTTTCCCTTTGACCTCCTCACCCAAACCAACAAAAGTATATGCTCAAGCGTCGGCTTATAATTAGTGTGCACATATTTTTTAAAGTTGAATCTTTCAATTTAGGAACTCATGTGCAACAGTTGAAATTGTCCGCAACTTATTGAATTTTTCATATCTTTTTGCTTAGTTCTCTCTTATGTAAAGCAGAAGCAAGCTAATGGAGAGGAAAAAAAAAATATTTAGTTCTAGAAGACAAAGACATTCACCTACCAAAAACATTAAACAAAGACGAAGATCAAGGCATTTTTTTTCTTAATCCATACATTCTCTGCAACCTTATAATTTCAATGTCTTCGTTTGATATGTCAATGGTGAATATGCAATCAATGTAGGCTTTTACGTGGCACTCACAATGCTAAAGATTCACAGCAAGACGGGCAACGGTGATCTACTGAAGGGTGCTGATGTAGTAGTTGATGATTGAGAACTGCTTGATAGGAGAATTGTGGTCCTTTGCATGATTTTCTTGTTCATAAGTATGATGCCTAGAGTATATCTAGTACATTGTACATTGTTAGTTGGCGATGCCTGGCCCTTTTTTTTGCCTAGCGCTAAATGAAGCTAACCACAATTAATACAACTGACAAATAAATATCTTTGTGCAACTTGTACCGACTGAAATAAATGTTAACGATCCACCTAACATTGGCATCTTACTTTCTATTATACATTTGCAAGTCATTAAAGACAACTAACTTTGACTGTTTGATAAGGGGAACCAAAACACGTGCTTTGGGAAGAGTCAGGTACACCAACAAATCCATGAAGCAAGTTGCTTAATTTTACTCTAGAAATAGTAAACAATTCAGAAATCACCAACTAATCCATCAAGCAAGTTGCTTTTGGGCTAGCCTTTTCAATTTAAAGGACCACAATTCTCCTATTAAGCGATTCACGGTCATCAGCAACTACTTCAGCACCCTTTAGTAGATCATTACTGCTCATTTTGTTGCAAATTTTTAGCACTATAGCTGCCACATAAGAGCCTATACTTAAAAAAAAAAAAAAAAAAAAAAAAAAAAAAAAAAAAAAACCAACAAAACATTCGTAAGTTATAAATTTTTTATGAAGATATGCGTGCCTTCTAAGTTGGTCATGTGAAGAAATATCACCTCTCATCCTCTGTTTTGGATGGCCACAAGAAAAGGCCCTCTCTTTCAGATGACAGCCAAAAGTCTTAATTTGGAAAAAAAAGGAGAAGAGTTTATTTATCTAACTCAAGGACACAACGTGCATCAAAACATGGTCTCTTCGGTCTAAACTCAAATTGTTTGCCGTGGTGGTATACTCATAAAGTACTTTTCATCGAGAAGACCAGGACTTTACTATATATCATGTACTCTTTCTTTTTTTTTTTTTTCTTTTTTTGGTCCAGAAAGTGAAGCAAAAGTGAAAAAAAGCTAATGGAGAAGAAACTTTAATCAATCTCAGGAAGATCAAGACTTTCCAGGCGCAAATTGGCTTCATTGCTTCACTTTTTGCATCCCTCATCTTCCTCCCTAGGTCAATGTCCCTTTTTCCATTTCGAGTAGACTTTTCACACGTTACATGTCTTGTTTAAAATTAAAAATACTATAAATTAGTATAAGAAGGAAGCTAAGAAGTAACCCAAAAAAATCTTTCAATGGTCATAAGTGAATTAGTCAGTGTACAGTCAATCAAGGGTTATGTTGAAGCAAAGTGACAATGAGCTAATGGAGAGAGACAACTTTAAAGTCCCGGAAGACTAAGATTTTCACCTACCAAAGAGTGTAAATAAAGACCAAGACTTTTAAGGATGCCTTCTGTCTACAAGTGCTTTGTTCATGTTGATAAACCATACACGTGGGAAGACCAAGACTTTACTGGATATCGGGTACTTTTTGTCTAGAAAGTGAAGCAGAAGCAAATGAAAAGGACAGAGGCTTTGCAGGACAGGACGCAAATTGGCTTTGTTGGTTCACCTCTCGCATCCCTCCTCCTTCATCCCCATGTGAAAGCCTTTGTTTTTCCATTACCAGTACAATTTCCCCACTTACATGCCATGCTTAAAAATCGACCCACCAAAATTTTCGTCCAACTCTTTTCATGCTTAATCTTACTGTGATTTTTCATTTGGTAATTTCTCTTGTACTTGTCTATTAGAATTATTTCTAGCTTTCCATGGTTCTTTTTGAAATTCAGGTTCAA
This sequence comes from Eucalyptus guilfoylei, assembly GCA_016097605.1. Taxonomy (NCBI): domain Eukaryota; kingdom Viridiplantae; phylum Streptophyta; class Magnoliopsida; order Myrtales; family Myrtaceae; genus Eucalyptus; species Eucalyptus guilfoylei. The sequence continues at coordinate 7,955,536 of CM027861.1, forward strand.
TAAAATAATTAAAAAAAGCAAAGATAAAATGAAAAAAGAAGAAATTTTACCAAAAAGAAAAAAAGAAAAAAGAAAAAGAAGAAAGGGCAAAAAGTTAAAGAAGGAAAAAACAGAATAAAAGCAAGAATGGTGCAAGAGAGTGCACCACCATCCCTCGGCCATTGCCAAGCCGTTCCATCAGCAGCGCTGCTTAATGTCACCTTCATAGACAACATTTCCCTGAGATATTATTCCTAGAGCGTTTTAAGAGTTAAAGAATAATGACGTCATAAGTACCTAAGCTCTTGTTCAGTTTACAATTGAATATCTCAACTTTTTTTCTTTCAATCACGAACCTCAATTTTTCAAATTTGGCTCAATTTAAGGCATCGGCTTAATAACTTGTCATGTTATATGATTTTGCTAATGTGACTCACTTACCCAGCAAAAGTTAAACATAATAACTGACGTGGCTCCTTATCTTACAAATTAAGTGATGAGTAGAGAGAAAGTGTGTTGAGTTAGACAATATTAGCATCTCATATATCTTAGTTGATGTGACAACATATCAAAGTTTAGAATTGAATTGATCGTCATATAATAAATTTATGAATTTTTTGGATAATATTTTGTAAAGTCATATACATTTGTCAAAATATTGAAGTCGTAATGATGCTTTCTTGGGACAAGGGTATGGCACTCTGTCATCCATTTAATTTTGGGTGCTTTTCACATGCACATTAGTGGTTAGCGGAATTTAAAAAAAAAAAAATACTGTTTGTCCACTGGTGCTTGTTTGGTAATATTCAAAGAATTTCTCCAAATTTTTTTGTCTCGAAAGTGAAGCAAAAGACAAAAAGAGGTAATGGCAAAGAAACTCCAATAAATTCCAAGAAGACCACAACTTTTGCAGGACACAAATTGAAGTTTGTTGCTTCGCTTTTCACATCCTTCCTCATGAATCCCCATGAGAACGTCTCTTTTTCCATCAGAACTTCCATGCATTATGTTTGGATTAATCTCTGTTGTTTTTTCTTTTTTCAAATTTGTCTCAATTCGAGGCATTTGTTAAAAAATTGCCACATCGTAATGATTTTATTGACACAATTCGTTTACCCTGTGAATTGGGTGATGTGGAGAGAGTTTGTATTGGCTTAGATAATCTTAGCATCTAATGTCTTTATTGACGTGGCAACATCTCAAGATGCCATGTTGGACACTTATATGGACATTTAACAACTGTTTAACGGTGTTGGCATCATGTCAACATTTTTCGTTTGGAACATTAACGAAGGCCTCACATTGACCCTCATGAAAAATTGAGATAATTGATTGAACGAGAAAACTTTAGGTACCTAATTGTGAAAGGGCTAATAATTCAAGTACTTGTAATGTCATTGTCCCAAAAGAGTTTATCACAAAATCATTGGTCTAGGCTCAAATCTCAAACATACTTTTGTTTACGGAATATTTGCTCCACAACTCATCCTCTCAATTCATTTCTTGGTTTCCCTTTAATAATTTTCTTTTGTAAGATTATTCATTCTTTCGTGTGAAAGAAAACAAGAGATAGTTTCGTTAATTTCACGTGCCAAAAGATTTCAATGGCTAAATGTCAAGCATATTGGAAGACTACAAAATTTCTCAATGTCGATTTTCCTTAGATTTTTTCCTAATCATTCGATCATAAAAATTCAAGCTTTACACTTGAAAAGTTTTAGTGGATTATTAAACGTTTTATTGAAAATAAACTTTTTCTTAGTACTTGATTTTAGTTTGGTTGGATATCATATTAATAGTATTATCATCACATGTAACTGTATGTGCACACTTAATTTAAAACCTTACTATGATTTCTTTACCAATTACATCTAATTTGCCTAAATAATATTTTTTGTATATAATTTGTTCCAACTTTTCGAGAGATCAATTGATATCATTTGGAATCCCCGGTCTGACCCGCAAGAGATAAAATTGATACCACAAAGAATATATTGCAGCCCAATATAAGCAGTTAACGACTACTTAATAGCATTGATGTCATATAGACATTTTTCGTTCATGATTCAATGGAGGTCTCGCATTGACCCACATCCGAAATGTCGAGATAATTGATTGAATGAAAAAAACTCTAGATACTTGATTGCCAGTTCATAGGTAAGAAATTTCATGCACCTCATGATCTGGTTTTACTTCGGTCAATTTGAATATTTTTAGAAGCCGTAGATACCGAATGAAATTGATGACGTTTCTTTTATGAAGGGTTTGCTTCAACCACACGTATGTAAAATTGAATAAGCGCCTCCTCTGATTGTCTTTCTCTTTTCCTTATTCAGCCAGATCCCAAATGCTTGAAACAAGGCGCCATCAAATCATATATATGTGCCAAGAGATAATTTTTTTATATATACAAGGCGATTGTTAATGATAGTTGTAAAGTTATACACATATTTCAACAGTATTGAAATACTCCCTCATCCATTTAATTTTGGTGCTCTTCACCGCATTATGGTCAATATTGTATATTTCTTTTCTCTTTTAATAGTCAATAACTTTGCGGATTCCATAATTTTTTATTTTGTGAAAAAAGAAAAACGGAAAATTGATATTGCTTGCAGTTGAGGCCTCCGTGTACCAAATTAGATTAGTGCATTTGTCAAAAAAATTTTTTTTTTTGATGTATGCACTCATATTTGGTTCAAGTATACCAACTTATGAGGTTGGAGTTGAAAACAATCAACCATAAAAACAGCTCATTTTATGCTAATTCCTTATTCTTAATCAGATGTGATCTGGAAATATCGGATATGGACACTAGTAAATTTCATATTTTAGATTTCATAATTAAAGGACCTCATTAATTGGCATCAAATTCAAATGAACTTTGGATTTCATAAACAAGATGTTTACTCACTTATTAATTTTTTCTTTTTATCTTTAATAGATTCCAAGAAGACCAAGACTTTTACACGTTCGTATGTTAGTGGGAAAGAAACTTCAATAGATGCCAAGAAGACCAAGACTTTGTATGTCTTTCTTGCCATTACCAATAGAATTTCTAGGCACTACAAGTCTTGCTTAAAATTAACAATGTCATAATTTTCCTCCAATTCTTTTCGGGTTTAATCATTTTGGGATTTTTTAATTCATGAATCTCTATTGTGTCGCAAAGTGATGATGAGCAAATGGAGAGAGAACCATAAAGTCCGGGAAGATAAGGACTTTCACCAACTAAAAATATCATTTTCAGACAAGGACTTTCACCTCCCAAAGATGTCATTTTCTTTTTTTCTTTTTTGGGGAAAGTGAAGCAAAAGTGAAAGAGTGATGGCGGGAAAGAAACTAATATATTCCAGGAAGACCAAGACTCTGCATGTCATTTGATTGTGCACGTCTTTTGATGGTGGGAAACTTTAATAGATTCCAAGAAGACCAAGACTTTTGCACGTTTGTATGTTAGTGGGAAAGAAACTTCAATAGATGCCAAAAAGACCAAGACTTTGTATGTCTTTCTTGCCATTACCGATATAATTTCTAGGCGCTACAAGTCTTGCTTAAAATTAACAATACCATAATTTTCCTCCAATTCTTTTCATTTTGAGATTTTTTCATTCATTAATCTCTATTGTATCTTTTCAAATTTGAGTTCAACAAATGAAAAGAAAAAAGCAAAGAGAAAAACTGACAAGAAGAAAGAGCAAAAAAGTTAAAAAAGGAAATAAAGAAGGAAAGGGGCAAGATAGAGCACCATTGAAGCACGGCCACAGCGTGTTGTTGCCGTTAGCACCGTCACTTTGGTGACTATTTCCAACTTTGCCACCTTATAAGTTACAATGACCTTCGTAGACAATAATTTTCTTGAGATGTTTTTCTTAGAGTGGTTAGAAGTTGAGGATAATGACATCGAAATTATCAAAACTTTCGCTTATTTTACAATAGAGTACCTAAACTTTTCTTTTTTCAATCAAGTATCTCACTTTTTCAAATTTGATACAATTTGAGGCATTCGCTAAATGAATCATCATGTCATATGATTTTGGTTACATGATTCGCTCACCTTGCATATTGAGTAATGTGGAAAGAAAAAATATTGACTTGGATAATCGTAGCGTCTTATATATCTCGGCTGATGTGGTAGCATATCAAGATATCGTAGAAAACACTAATGTGGGCAATTAACGACTATTTAACAACATTAGTATGATATCAACATTTTTTGTAGTGATTTAATAGAGGACTTAACCTATATTCGGAAAATTGAGGTACTTGACTGAATGAAATAAAATTTTGGTATGATTACAAAAAGGGTAATAATTTGGATACTTGTGCGTCATTATCCAATAATTTATCCTTTTTTTACGTGATATTCATGTGAAAGAGAATATTAAATAGTTTTGGCAATTTCAAGCTATTGCAAAAAGATTTTAGTGGCTATATGTCAAGCCCATTCGGAGACTATAATGTTCTCAATGTTGAATTCCTTTATATTTTCTGCAATCATTCGATCATAAACCATTCCTGCCCCATTTTCTTGGCCAATTCCACTGCTTTCGCTTTCATCTATTCACCCAAAACTCAAAAGTACGTGTAGGTGGTTTGGCTTAAATCAGTTTGAACCAGTTTGAAAATGTACCGATTTTCAAAATTGGATCTGCCTAGTTTTAGAATCCCACGGGTATAGAACTGGGCTTTTGGCTACTGTTGCACATGAAGGGACTCAAGCACTTAATTCCACATATCACCGGCATTTTACTTTACCATTAAGGCTGAACGATTCATGTGTTCATGAGCAATTGACAGCATTACATATCTATAATCGTTTGCTCCGGACACAATCACTGATTCACCCCTAGTCCAATCGCTAGGTCCGCAAACTGGCAACCTAACTGGTTCTCCGACTGGCCTAAGTTTGAAAACATTGGTGCCAAGTTCCTATTCCTTCTTAAAACAAGTATATAATGACCTTCTTATATGAATTGAGTTGTAATTGACGCAATACTTTTGCCACGTAACCAAAGATGATAGCTAAGTAATTATAACTAATAAACATTGATGCTCCTCTTTCTCCTTGATTATATTAGATCTGGAAATTCTTCGTAGTACTCCAAATGAGGTTGATGCTCAACTTCCATGGTACTTTACTCCTGTCATTGCCCTAGTTGGAGCTATGACTGATGCTTGACCTTTCCCTTAAAAATTTCGTATTCAACGGTAAGTCTTTGCTTTGGCATCGCACAGACTTCAATTTAAGATGCTAATAAATCTTAGTGAAGAGGGAAAAAACGTTAACATCTACCACTCTTAGGAACCTTATATGCTATTAGGAACTTCGTCGAGCATGGCATGCTATCGAGAGTTTGTAGGACTTTGTCAGGCTTAAGAAGAGATCTAATCGCCCCAATCAAGGAAATGAAATCTATCAACCATTGGATTTTGTTGTAAAGCAAAAAACTAGAAAATGATGCAGTGCAATATATTTAGCTACGCAGTAGCAGTTTGATTTGTCACATGCAGTTTTTGGATATCATGGTTTTTGCGAGCACAAGAAGAAAACTAGTCACAACATTTGGAAGCAAATTACTCAGTATCATCTCCAGTGAGTTTGCTAAGAATTTTCTTTTGATAAGCAAAAGAAATTTACTGCACAATGGCGTCAAGCAGATGCTAGCCCATGTAACAAATCATAAATGCAGTTCATGCTATGAGGTATAAGAAAGAATGCACATTAGTAATGTCGTTGTCACACAACCAAAAGCCGTGAAAAGCCATCTATCATTCAAATAAAAAAGAAAACCAGTCTTGCTATTTTCAAAAGCTCTCGTATTTCTTTCTTCACAACGAAACAGTAAGCTATTGAAGTGAATCAACCATGAACACAGCCCAACATAAACGAGGAGTTCTAAAAACTACTTACTGTTTGAAGTTGGGTTCTAAAATCCAACAAAAGGAAGTTCTCTAGTAGAACCCAAAAACAGGAGTGTGCCATAGATTCATGGAGAATTTAAACAGAAATTACAAGACCTATGCAACAGGCAATCGGATAGAAAGCAAATGAAGGTGTGTTGCAGAAGGCAGTCATAGACATTGTGGACCTGAATATCCATGCACAGTGATGAACAAGGCATTTACTGCAGGGTGAGCTCGGCATCTAATTTGTAACAACAAGAGAGAGTGTGTCCATCATCATAGATGCTGAGGCTGTGTTCTCCATGATAGCTAATCATCTCTTTGACCCAACAATTGAGATTCAAATGCACAGTGGCAAGTTCATCTTCAGAATAGCAGATTAGTACAGCCGCACTCATTAAGTCAGACCATTAATGAGAATGAACCAGTCATTGTAAATAGATTGCTTCTGATGTCCTTGCTGGCATCAAGGCGAGCTGAGAGTTGCCAAAAGCATTATCTGCACATTCTTTCTGAATCATTGATTTCAGGAGTTCCAGTGGCAATTTTTAGGACTAACAAGGAATGAGATGGATCAGTCCACTATTAATTAACTTGGTTTATAGATGTAAGCAGAGTTTGTCTAATTAAATCTGTACAAAAACTTGAAACTTTGAACTCATGAAGAAGAAGACTGGAAAGCAAGTTATCTTGACAACTTGAATAAGAACATATGACCTTAAAATGAATCGCGAGGCTTGTATTTATTGTCAATTTCATGTATATCCATTAAGGAGCTGTCTCCAACTGCAATATCCTCCAATTCACTGATGGCTTCTATTTGGTTAAGCTGCATAGCAATGCCTCCATCCTCAGAGCTACCCTCTAGAAAATCATTATCTTCCATATCTGATGAGTCCATAAAAGTTTCTATCTTTTTCTTCCTCCCCGTATAACCAATAAGGCTTAGGACTTTTTCCTTCCAAATAACGAGCGGACATTTCTGAATCAGCTCCGCACCTTCATAAGCTCCTCTGAAGAACACACTAAACTTCTTTCCCCTCTCAGAGAATGCTTCAACAGGAGTCTCATTAGCTTCTGAGGCATCACAAATTCTTGTTGAAAGTGCGCAAGGTGATTGGTTACCAACCTCTTTTCCATTGTGAAGCGAAGTAACTCGTGCATTGCTGCAATGCCTCTCTTATTGAATTCTTTCAATCCAGCTTGAAGGCCACATGCATCAGCATAAGGAGTCAAGTAAGACCTTTTCTGAAAGTGCTCAATCTTCCCTCCCTATTTACACACCTTCTTGTAACTGGGAGGAAACTTCAAGGGGAAAGATAGGGAAAGCAAACCTGGAGTATGAAAAGGCAAATTCTGATACCCCCAAGATGGGCTTCTCCAACTCTGTGATAGCCCAAGCAGGATTCCACTCTATGAGCTTGAGGTAATCAACTTCATCTGGAGATTTAACCACTTTGAAGTGCTGCGAATACTCGTGTACCCACTTGCTCCTAAAATCAGCTGGCAAACCAGACTCTCTCCTGAAATGAGCAATTTTGTCCAGAGGAAGCCATTAATCAACCGACATCGTCAACATCCTAGTCACGTATTCAACAGCCGTGCCAGAATGTCCCCTAATCAATCTCTCCTCTTCCTCTAACAAGTCTTCAGCTTCTTTAGTTAATTCCAAACCACAATACCCCCTTCTGATCCTTATACAACTCAAAACAGTTTTGGTGACTTCCGAATAAAATCCACTATACCGTTGGTTTGGCTATAGATCCAGTGATCTCACAGGGATTATCATCTCGGGTTCCCTTTTCAACATTTCCATCAAAACCAACACCTTTGACACCACTTTTGCTTCTCAGTGGCAATTTCGAGATCATGGACCCTCTTGTCCTTGTTCCTATCTTGCACTCTCTTGCTGGTGGTCATGAATCTACGCCGTGACCAGTTAAGTAAAATGTCGCCAAAACTCAAGTTTCCTCTCAGGGTAGGCGAATGCACTGGTGAGGTGACAAAGCAACCAAACTCTCTTGCCGCGCTTCATTCATTCGAGAAAGCCACTGTTTTACCAATGATTTCAAGACGGGTCATGTCAAGATGGTAATGCCTCGCTCCAAATTCAAGAAACAAGCCCAACAAAAGCAAATGCCTCTCACTCAGGGCAAACATCAAACGGCTTACGTGCAAACGAGGAACAACAAAAGCCCAAGACAACAACATTCGAGAAGATCGCCGTAAATGCGCCATTACCACCTCTCTCGGATCACTCGATCAGCATCAATCTCCACTTCGACGGAAGCTGGTTGGGATATCAGGCCGGGATTGTGCGGAGAACGAAGAAGAAGAAGAAGCGGGGCGCGAAGAAGAGGGAATGGGCGGTAGAAACGGAACGGATTGTCGTTTTGGTTTTTCGTTTCTCGTCGTGGGAGAAATGATATTTTGATTTAAATAATTAAAAGAGCTTGAGGGTCTTATACATGGCGATATTCTTGTGCTTTTTAAAAAAAAAAATTTATAAAATTGAGGCATTTGAGATTACATCAGAAATCCGATTTAAAAACATAATAAATTTTAGTAAAAAAAATCGAACCATATCAAAACCAAACATTGTATCTCGCATTTTGTAGATAGTTGAACGTCTTCTCTCGTTATACATACATTCAAATACTTACGTAAAAGAACAAATTTTTTTAGGAAAAATATAAGGAAAAATATGTTGAAGATTAGTGATATTCTATAATTTAAGTATGATTTGCCTTTTTAGTAACTTGGAGTCGAACCACAAATCAAGTTTTAGACATTAAATGTGCTCCGTGTTCAACAAAAGAAAACACATGCTTTGTGTTTATCATCTTTTATTGAATCACCGAGTTGCAAATTTTAGGACATGTGCCCAAACCGATCATGAGCAAGTTCTTAGCAAGTCATTCCGGATAACTCAATTGTTCATTGATATCTTCCTAATTCTGTGAGCAATAAGCCTGGAGTTTGAACATAATGCAACTAAACCAAGTATTGACCACAATGTGGATTGATTCTTTTCCTTTTCTAAGAAGAAGTTAATTCAGTCCAATTTAAGAAAATTATAAGCCGAACAGGGATTAAGATAAATATAAAACCAAGCTAAATAAAAAACTGAGTTATTTAATGCAAAAAACAAAAAAAAATCAAACCAATATTTCCCTCTCCCTCTTTAGGAGTGTATCTGATAAATTCTTAAAACAGATCCATTAAACCTCAGTCAAACCTCAGAATAACGAAACTCAGTCAAACCTATTTTTCTTAAAAGAGAAAAAAAAAAGAAAGGATCGACAAACAAACGTAAGTTACGGCAGAACAGAGTGTAGGCAACTCCTCTCTGTTCATCTGATCGCTTTCGTATTCTAAGATGCAAATGGTTCTATGAAGCTATGGCTGTGATCATCGTGATTTACATCTCGAGCTTTCTCTCGAACTTGCTGTGATTTCCTGCGCGTGCAGTAGTTCTCACTTTTCAGTTTTTGTCTTCTGATCATACAAGAGCAATTCCAGCCTTCCTTAAGTTACGTGACCTTGGAATTGCACCATCGTACGTCTTATTTTCCATGTATTCGTGACATAGCTGGATTAATAACGAATGTCCCAAGCTTAATTCATCAATAAAGACTGTTGGAACGCTAGATTGTCATTGATCATTTAGGAAATGCTTTTGTCCTGACATTCTACATTCACCAGAAAACATAGAGTTTAACACGATGGTTGAGCTCGAGTCTTCGTTGAAGGACGATTCTGATTCACTCGAATCCAGCAAAGTGAAGAATAATGTCGAGAGAATCGACTACTGGAAGCCAAGCCCTCGATAAGCTTTTAGGCGGTAACAGACTTTCTTTTGCAGACTGTGTGTCCGTTTCTCCATGCATTTCAACGAAAACAAATTTCACCAGTTTGGAAATGTTTACAGGTGGTATTGAACTCCGGCAATTACGGAAGCATTTGGCGAACCTGGGTGAAAATCACAGTCCAGTAACGTTACCTTTGATGAACTTTTAGTTGCTTTTGTTAATTAGCTTTCTCAGAAAATGTTGCTGACGTCACTTCTGGGAAAACACGGCTTGCATGTACCCCATGTGTTACTTCTCGGGTTGGTCTGAATTGGATATTAGGTTTCTGTCTTGAACTTCTGTTGCATTTGTTTTTTTTCTGATGAAAAATGCCAAATAGTAACATAATGATTGAATATTTATGGAGTATAAAGATGTGGGTGATCTTGGCATCATGATGTGTGTATTAGGTGATTCTGGAAGTATGGCACTCTCATTTTCTATAATCTGCAGTCAGTATACTGGAACACATATACAGTGGCTCAAACCAAGCAGGAAAAAGGCCAGAAGAGTTTGTACTATGTCATAACCGAGTAAAAGCCTTAATCATAGTCGGACTTGGACTTGGGTTGATCATTAGTCGAATGTGATTCTTGAAGACACTCTACTTCATTTGCAAATCCTACAACAGTATTTACCCCTGTTTTCAATCATTCTTTATTAATGGTTTGTGGATTCCATGGCCATAAAATATTTTAAGCTGCCAACTCACATGAGAGGAGGAAATGGTAAGGTAGCTTATGTTGACGCGGTAGGAACTTTGTATCCTATTATGATCTGTCTGTATTTTTCTTGACCTTGACAAAGATACTTGTGTTTCATAATCGTCGTCTGTCCATGTAAGCACATGTGCACTTTCTTAACTTAGTACACCTGCAGTCTTAGATAATGTAAGCAATGTTTTCTATACTAGTGGCAACTCTTACTTTTCTGGCTAGTGTACTTGCTGTAATCTAGTCTTTCCATGAATTTGAAGATCATTTATGCCCGTGCCTCTACTTCTGAGCATCAGTACAACTTGCTTCTTGGTTTGGCTGCCAAAATGTCTGAAGAACCATTCAAATAACTGGTAAGACACTGCTCGAGAGTCAAACCCTACAGATTTTCTGAGGTGTGGATGGTTGACCTATGGTGAGTGCCTTTTTCAGATTGTGGATTCGGTGATTGCTCTCTTCCGAGTGGATTTTACTGCAAGAGAACTTGCAGAGCCCCAGGTTGATCCCGAAACCATCAAATCATGCAAGTTGTTATTCTGCAGCTTATCTGGTTTGACACTAATGATTTCCGAATTGCAGCAAAAATTGGCACAAATGTCTCACGTTTAATTAAGATAGCTGAGGAATCTAATGTGGCAGTGTACGTGGCCAATCAAGGTACTGCATCACATCTCATTTCTCCCACGTAGTTCTGCATCCATTCAAAGTTGTTATTCAATTTAGCCCTTTGATGGTTGCACACTGACAAATAGCATTTTAGGGACTGCACTAAGCTCATACTGATTCTTGTAAATCTCAAGAACCAGCTATTTGGTGTAAACTGGTGATGCATACAATAGCTGCAGTCCATGACATAGGAAAGGATTTTATTATTTTTTAAGAATTTGTCTTTGATTTATCTGTTTTAGTCGTAGCTGATCCAGGCGGAGGTGTGTTATCAGACCCAATGAAACCTGCAGGCAGGCATGTTCTGGCTCATGCAGCCACAACTAGGTTAATGTTTGGGAAAGTCAGAGGGAATCAGCGTGTCTGCAAGGTGTTTGATGCCCCAAACCTACCTGAAGCTGAAGCTAAGTCGATACTGAGGCTCCATATAGATAGGTGGAGACCTTATTTAAGCATGGTGCTTACAGTATACTTGATGTTGTATGGAGATCCATGAACACGTTGAATACGAATTTTGTGCAGAGTTATTAAACAAAAAGAAGTGGATATGGAGAATTTTTTTAAGTAGGACTAGTAGGTTAGTTGTGCAGCCTGTGCTATGTAGACGGCACATCTATCAAAACCATCACTTATGTAAGAAATTTCAGCGTGAGCTCATATGTCAATAGGATGAGACTGAGATTTATTTTATCGATGTTGAACTTGACAAACATACTTTTTCAGATAACAACAGGGGGCATAACCGATGCGAAGGACTAAAGAGGTCTCTCCTACCGAGATGGCTAGGCGAAGTGTTTTTTTTTTTTTTGGTTAGTCTGCATTATGGATAGCTATCTCTATCTTCCTTCATGTTAAGTTTGTATCAACATGTGTCAAGGTCCTTTTGACTGCTTTTAAAATTGCACGAGAGGTTACTGCTTTAGCCTTTAATATCTAACTTGCCACAAGGTATCGTGTAAACTCGATTTCCATATGAGGACCAGCATGCTCCAAGTTATCATAGTTCACATTTGTCCTCATATAACAATGTCGTCCCGGCCTAATTTACAAATGGAGAGAAAAATTTTGCAATAGACATCTAAGTGAAAAAAAAATAAATAAATACAGTGAATAGACTCTGCATGATGGCTAAATGAAATGCCAGAAAGATCTTACTTCACAAAGCATGATCAGCATGATCAGGTTCTGTAAAGGCTTTTGGTTTTATAAGCAACATATACAGCTGCATAATACAATGTCATCTCAAACTCTCAACATAGAGCAACCAACCATTAGAGCTGAAAAATTGTCAATGTATGAGAAAGCGTGACTGGGTTATAAGCAACAGAAGGCCATTCAATAGCTAATGGCCTGTCCAAAAAAGGGCCACAAACCATACGACTCAGTAGAACAAGGACCAGTTCGCAGCACTCCCAACTCTAGGCATGCTGGAGTCCTTAGTCTCTGCATCCACTTTGAATGTGGCGCCGCACACATGGCCAGAGCTGTCCACCCTAGGAACCAGCTTCACCTCATTCGATGGGTGCTCATAACTCCTCAAAACTCCGGAGCTGGTGAAGCAGCATCGTGAGTTGGAAAAGAAGGCAACACTAAAAGGTGAACGATTTGGCACTCGAAAACCATTGGAAGAACAACATTGTAGGTGAAAATGCACAAATCAAAACATGTATACAGGTAAAGAACACCATTTTAACCATAAATTATAAATTTAGGTTCGAAACCAATTTTTCCAATATGATGTCACCCAACAACTTAACATTCTCCTCTGAACTCTGCTTAATATCAGCAGAGCTCGTCCATCCTTACTTTTCACATTGCAATGCATGGACTGAACTCCAGTGGAGTCGCATCAACAATCCGAAAAAATAATTACCTTTAGGGAATGGTGCGAAAGATTTCCCACAGCCTATCTTCACGACTTCTGCACCATCCGAAAGAACAAGATTGCCTCCAGAATCACTTCCCCAGAAGAAGGCAACACTTCCATCAATATCCTGCATGATTCAGGGAACAGAAAGCAGGATTAGATATAGATCGCAGGTGGAGGGAGAGATTGAAGAGTGATATCCCAGAACGAAACCAATGAACATTAGTATTACTCACCGAAGCCTGAAAAGCGGTTTTAGAAGAGCTGTCAAAGAGCACAAAAACAAACTTCCTGCTGATGTCTCTCACCACTTGATCAGCAGGGTAAGGCCTCCAATCCCTCAGAGTTCTATAAGCTTCTATGACGATGATGACCTCATTTTCGGTTTTGTTCCATCCATATTGCTGCTTAAGAAGAACTACATTCTCAATGTGTCCTTGGAACAAACAGGAGATATCAACTGCAAACAATCTGCCACAGAAGGTAAGACATGTCAAATCTGGATGTGGGATGAGCTGATCGAGAAGAGAAGACAGCAGCGCAATTCCCGTCAATTAACAATCCAGTAAATTTCATTTTCTGGCTTTCAAAGTGAGCTAGAGACTCAAGTCCCAATATCAGTTTGTATCACAAATCGAATTGAGGGAGCAGAATCAAAATTGATGCCTTGAAAACCAAAAACTTACCCGAACCCAAGAAAACTTACAGTACATCAAAGAATGAATTCCGGCGGTTTACAAATGAAAGCGGAAAGACTGAAAGAAGTTGGAAGCATTACCTGAGGAACAAAAAGAAGTCAACGGAGACAAATCTATTATCATGACCCGGGCATGATCGATTTTACTCCATTGGATCTCAATGCTATCAATGCTGATGAAAGGGATCTCCTGGAGGGAGAGAGGAAGGCCCATCCTCTGGCAAGTACCCCAACTTCGCATCCATATATGAACCAAAATTGTGGGGATTGGGGCCAGAACTGAAACCAGGGAAAGGGTTGCCTGCAGAGGAGGCTGAATTACTTGCCGTTCGAAAGAGCATTGGCATACGAGAATATCATCATCATCAACCTTCGCAATCCAGTGCAATTGAAGAATAAAGGAAGCTCTTGCTGGATATTCAAGCAGCTAATTATCAATTTTTCAGCTCTGAATTTCAGTCGTACTTCAACACGCATTGGAAGAATTTACTTCGTATTAAGCGTCGAACTGAAGAACAGAGACATGGAATCGATGAATTCAAGACGAAATGACTTACCCAAACCCTTGAATCTGACCGTAGATTGAAGGATTGAATCGTGGCAGTTAGCAGATGAAAGCGAAAGTGGATCGATTTCACTTCATCAGATCTGAGAACCCACTCAATGCGGATGTCAGGGATTTCTTGGATTTTCGGAAATTCATGCGGAGCTTCTTCGTGGAAAGTATAGATTTGTATCAAGCATCGAGTTGAGGAAGCAGAATGGAAATTGATGCCTTCAAAACCAAAAACTTACCCGAACCTTAGAAAACTGACTGTACATGGACAAATCAATTCACCGGATTTTACGGTTATCAATGGCGATGATCAGGATCTTTTGGATGAAGGGCCAATAGTCGCCGGTGTGTTTTGAGCATCTATCTTTCAGAATCTCGCAAACCTCCAGAGCTGGTGAAGAAGCATCTTGAGTTCAAAAAAGAAGGCCATGTTAAAAGGTGAACGATTTGGCGCTCGAAAACAATTGGAAGAGCAACATTGTCGATTAAAATGCACATTTCAAAACATGCATACAGGTAAAGGACACCACTTTAACCCTAGCTTATAAATTTAGGTTCGGAACCAATTTTTCCAATATGATGTCACCCAACGACATAGCATTCTCCTCTGAGCTCTGCTTAATATCAGCAGAGCTCATCCATCCTTACTTTTCACGTTCCAATGCTCGGAGGAAACTCCAATGATGCTGCATTAATGATCCGTGAAAAAAATTACCTTTAGGAAATGGTGCTACAGTTTCCCGCAGCCTTTCTTCATGACTTCTGCATCGTCCGAGGGAACGAGATTACCTTCGGAATCACTTCCCCAGAAGAAAGGGCCACTTCTACCAACATCCCGCATGATTAAGAGGACATAAAGGATTAGACAGATCGCAGGTGGAGGGAGAGTTTGAGAGAGATACCCCCAGAATGAAACCAAGAAAACTATTACTACTCACAGTTACAGTGGCCAGAAAAGTGGTTTTCCGAGGCCCGTCCAAGAGCACAAACGCAAAGCTTTCCTGTGATGTCTCTCATGACCTGATCAGCAGGGTAAGGCCTCCGATCTCTCGGAGTTCTATAAGCTTCTATGACGATAATGACCTCATCCGCGGTCTTGTTCGATCCATATTGCTGCTTGAGAAGAGCAACATCCTCCGTGTGTCCTTGAGACAAGCAGAAGATGTCATCCACAAAGCAAAACATCTGCCACAGAGGGTAACATGTAGAGTAACCGTTAATGAAAAAAAGAAGCTTATCATTTTCAATATCGACCTGAAAGTGTCGAAAGAGATTATTCTTATTTAGAAATGTCACTAAAGATCATTTGGAACATAGCAGTGCACCAAATAGAAATTAAAAGCTTGTCTTTTCGTGTTCTGTAAAATTAGAAATAATGACACATATAATTGACTACATTAGTCCGACCTTAGCAGTGTTCGCACATGATCCTCCCAAGAGATTTTTCCAATCTAGATTACCATGATATCTGCAAAACAACCATAGTGAATGAGCTAAGCGCATGAGAAAAAAAGGTTTCTTGAACATAATCTTCGCAAATGCAACTCTACTTTTCTGACCACCTAATTATATGGTCAAAGCACCATGTTATATGTACAATAACATCCAAAAAGCCTTGGGAGAAAGTAGATAGGGAACCACAATTCAGATTACAAATTAACTATCCTCCGATGGAGCTTCACAATGTCATTCGAAAATTGCTTCAACAAAAAATTTACATATGCAACAGTAGCGGAGAGGGAGGAGATGTACCAGACAAGTTACACATTGGTAGAAGCACAAGATTTCCAGTTACACCAAAGGAACCCATGTGAGCTTGAAGTTTTTGTTCCGAAACTCCCTGTAGGAAGAATGCCACATAAGAAGGTATTTTCAGATAAAATGACACAATGTATGACGAAATGAAAATCCCACGGTAGAGTAAACCTAAACAATCGATACTTTAAAGAACTAAATAGATTTGCCCCAGAGGTCACTGCTGACAATGCAAACATAGAGGCAGGCAGCATATTGTTACAATCTCAACCAAACAAACATAAGTATGTCGGCTAAAATTTTTTAGCAAGCTGTAAGACAGTTCCTAATCCGCCAAAGATCAAGACCCAAACGGGAAGGTGTCAACACCTAAAATTTGACAACTCCATTTAATTATTTATTTCACTAATATCACTAACTAAGTTCGCAATTGCATTATAGGCACTAGTAACAATTTCATATCCACATAAATTGCGTTGGCCCGGTCATGAATTGTGCTTCGAATTGACCCGACGTGTAAGAGGATTTTAAAGAACAATCAACAAGATTTGTCCGAGAAGATATTAAGCAAGGAAGAAATTGCGGCTAAATATCTACTCATTTGTTTGGCCAATATGTAAAGGGGATATTCAATCAACAATTCTAGGCGCCAATCAGCATCGTGAAAAGAGCAAAAGGAAAAATAATAAGCCACGGAAGGAAGAAAATGGATTTGGTGGAAAAAGCTCGTAGGAGATGGTCGGATAAGGAAAATAAGTGAGACGATCAGTCGCGTTACATGAATGAGAAGGCAAGCGAAACTTATGGTGAAAAGAATATTTGATCAATATCCTTGATGTGGAGGAGTTCGGAACATACAGCTGAATGAAATTCGAAAAGGAAACAAGAGGAGATTAATTTGATTGATCATACACACGAAGCAAATGGAGATTTCACCAGCTTTTCTTGCCTGTGACAGAGGCTTCAAATCCCGGAAATCAAGGACCAAAAATTCTGGACATATGTGGATATATAAGGCGGATGACTTACAGTGGACGAGGGGCAGAGGGCAGAAGGTATTACACGAAAAAAAAAAGAGGAGCTCATAGGGCATACCATAAACACTTCGCGGAGCATTACACGGGGGAAAGGATCGTGAGAAGGGAATAGGGAAATTGGAGAAGCAGGTTCTTACCTCGTACGCCACCGCTGCACCTTGCCGAATTCCTGCCGCCACTGCTTCGACGTCCAATAGTGTGTTGCTACACGATTGCTGCTGTCTTGACGCACCCGTTGAGCATTTTTACGTGGCCGACAAAGCCCCCTGCCACTTCGCCATCAATGCCCACAAATTGCCGGCGCTGCTCGCTTTCGCCGAACGCACAACGCCAAGCCTCCGCACTCATCTCTTGCTCGGCCGTAATAAGTCATTGCTGAACCTGATTCCTCTCTCCTCGCGAGCTTAGCAGCCCTGCCATGCCTCAGCTCATTCGTCAGTCTCATTCGTCAGTGGCTCTGCGAACGTTTAGCGACTATCTGCATCATTGCTGGATGTACACCAGCCTCTGCCGAGCTATTCTCAGCCCACACTATCTCGCGTGGTGGTAGTCCAACAGTCCACAGGGGCTCTCTTAACACATTCCGACGTCACTTCTGCGTCCGATCAGCCTTTGTCCACGATTCTGTTGAGACATTGGCTTGCATTGCTCTATGTAAAGCTGTAGCGATCCAGTCTAACGAGGGGGGAGTGGTTGCCCGGGCTAGTTGGCTTGTGTTGCTCCATTTAAAGCTGTAACGACCCGGTACAACAAGGGGGGAGTGGGGAGTGGCTCCTCCTAGGTTTCTAGGATGGCGAATGGGGCAGGTGAAGAGCAGACGCAGAAATTTTGACATAATGGCATGTTTTACTTTGGAACTCTAAAGTTAAGCGAGCCAGGCTACAGCACTACTCCTAGGAAAGTGCCTACCAGTCCGCCCAAAGACAAAACCTCAAGTCCCGATATGGGATGGGCTAAAGCGGACAATATTTCAAGTGAGTTAATCTAAGAATGTCACACAAGCAGCCCATTTCACGGTTTTCTTACTCCACCCCAACCGCTCCTTGCTTCGTTGGTGTGTACCCTCATTGGCTTCAGTGGGTCTCGTGTAAGAGGACCTTGTAGTCCATTCGAGGAGGGGGAACTACAAAGCGACTCGCTCAGAAAATCGGAGAACGCGCAAGCACTCATACGTGGAAGCACTCACTAGCGGATGCGTTGACGAACGCAGATCTCTCGTTCATCCATCGCCCGCACGGCTTACGTTCTCTCTGTCTCCATCACAATCGCCACATTGACTTAGCCAGTCTTTTCCATCCATCATAAGCGAGGAGTCAAGCGGCTGGTCAAAAGAGCAACAATTGATAGAGGTGCTTCAGTGGAGAAAGAGATTCACAACGGGACAAAACCAAGTGCAATTAGTGGAGACTTGGTTGCTATTGAAGGAGACAACATCACGTTCACGGGATCCCACGGCCTCCACGCACACTTCCACTCGTCTCTTTTCTGCAACATCCATTGTTCAGTGGCTCCACCTTTCGCGCGCTTTCCGCTCTCGGCATCCTTCACCAAGCAACGCTAGCGTTCTGCAAGCACCCATCCTGCTTTTCAATCTCCGGTTTTCTCAGCTCAACCCGGCGTTTCTGCTCGTGATCTCCATCGGTGCCTTGTACATGATTCACTTCTCGGTTCCATCGCCATCATCAACGTGGTTCTCCCTTGGCAGATACCCCACTCTGCCACGAGCTCGGCGTCATCAGGTTAAACCTAATCAAGGTAAGCTTAAGGTTGGTATGATTTTCGCTGATATTTAGTTCTAATATATAATTTCAATTGCATTTTATTAGTTGATAAGACCTTAGGTTATCATGATTCAACTATTTCCCCATATTAAGCAAGGCCTATTAGGCCTCTGAACCTTTAGGCACTAAGGTTGGATGTCTTTAGTGACTTTGTTAAGATTAATTTGATTAAGTTGAAATTCAATTGCTTTGAAATAGCACGTTATCAATAAAATGATGGATTTTAAATATAATGTACGTTTCCTTGCATCGCAAGATTATCAATTGTCATTACACGCTACTTATACTTTAGGGTTTTCATATTTAGAGCCATGCGTGGTTAGTTTCATGATGCATATAGATTTAGAGCATATTAATCTAGAAAGCACATAGATTTCATTAGGATTTCATAAAGATTGCATGTAGGCTTAGGGTTAACTGCTCTCACATCATACAATACACGTCATGTCACACGGATAGTCTTAGTTTACTCGCATTACATATTTCATATAGTATAATATATATATATAGGAGTTAGCGTTGCATCATATAATTGTTAGTCGTGCAGCTAAGTCATTCGAGTGCTAAGATTTAAATTTATTATTTTGGTTAAAAAATATAAAATAGCACATCATGATTGGATACATTTATAATGTCCCATCTTGTATATAGAATGGAAAATGCACGCACATATAATTTATGGACTTTAGGGACATTTGTCTTTTTGTTAAGTAATGAAAGAAAAAGGACAAATTTGAAATTGAGGAAGCAGAATTGATATTGATGCTTTCAAAACCAAAAACTTACTCAAAACCTAGAAAATTGACTGTAGATTGAAGAATCAATTCATTGGATCTGAATGCCATCAATGTAGACGATAGGAATCTCTTCGATGAGGGGCCAATAATCACCGGTGAGTTTTGAGCATCGAAGTTTCAGAATCTCGCATTTGTATATGTATAGATTTTGGAGGGAAGGAGGGAGGCCATCTTCTGGCAAGTACCTCAACTTCGGGCAATCTCTAATCCATAACTGTTGGAGAGAGGAGAGATGGTTGCGAAGACCGCTTGATAGACTTTCCACATTCCTCATATTTCTCAAGTAAAGTTCGGTTAGAGAGGAAGGAAAGAGAAGACTCCATGCATCCTCGTCCTCCCAAGGAAACCACTCCCCCTCTCCCTCCCCTCCCTTGCCAAAGTCGATTTGGAGCAATTCAAGGGATGTCAGCAGGTGTAAGCCCCATCCTCTCACTGGGGACTTCAAATTCTCGCACCCTAAAATTTCAAGGCTCTGTAAATTGGGAGGCAATCCTCCTACGGGGAAGCATTTAATATTTTGGCAATACCAAATTTGTAGCGAATGGAGGGATGTAAGATTATGCCATTGATTTGGTAGAAACTTTATCTTCGGACACTTACAAAGCGTAAGCTTTGACAGGTTGATGGGAAGGGGAGGGAAGTCCTCTATGTCCAATGCTGGACAGTTCCATATTTCCAATTTAGTGAGATGGGAGAGCGTGTGAAGGCACTGGGGTAGGCTTCCTAGTTTCACACAAGTAGAAATATCCAAAGATTTCAACGATTCTACAATGATCTCTTCCAGCGACTCCACTCCCTCACACTCTGAAATATGAAGTGTCTTTAGAGCAGCAAGTCTAGCCTTGGCAAGCGGAAAGAATGTCATAGAATCACATTTACTTATCTTCAGAGATTCAAGTTGTGAAATTAGGTTATTGCTGCTAAGGTCATCTGGAAGAATGGTTTGTCCCATGATTTTTGGACAATTCCGAATGCTCAAATCTCTAAGTGTGTGCATCTTGCTTGGAAGCTTTTCTAAACTCGTGCAATTCTTTAATTCCATCTTTTCAAGGTTGCAGGGCAGCTCTATCTCTCCTTCTCCACCCACAAAAGATGTGAATTGAGGACAACTTTCGATGGCTAAACTCTGGAGGCAAGTAAGATTTTGAGTTTCATTTCCATCTTGCCATAAGTATGTTAACTTGTCACAACTTATTATTTCAAGCTCCTTTAGCTTGACCAAGCGACTCATAAACCCATGATCAAAGCAAACAAGCTTTGGTAGATGTTGAATTTTGAGAACGGTCAAAGAAGGTATGTTGACCATGATCTTTAAAATCTCTCCTTCTCCAGCCACAAAAGATGTGAATTGAGGACAGCTTCTGATGGCTAATTCCTGGAGGCAAATAAGATTTCGCGTTCCATCTCCATCTTGCCACAAGTATGTTAGCTTGTCACAGCTTCTTATATGAAGCTCCTTTAGCTTGACCAAACGGCTCATAAACCCCTTATCAAAGCATATGAGCTCCGAAAGATTCTCAATTTTGAGAATGGTTAAGGAAGTTAGGTTGACCAAGCTCTTTAAGATCTCCTTGTTACAATCCTTAAGGTGTAAATCACAGAGAGATGGAAGATGAACGACACTGGTTGAGTTATTCAAATGCGAGCATGAATGAATTTCCAACTTTATGAGATGATCAAGTTGACAAGGCAATGTCCCCATCAACTCTGGACATCTTCGAACAACAAGATGCTGAAGACAGGAGAATGGTACTTCTTCTTCTTGGCCACCAACGTAAAGAGACCAATCTTTCCATGCTGACATCTCTTCAAACTTCAAAGTTGTTAAGGATGGGAAAGGCCTTTTAGTCCCGCAAAATTCGGAGCCTATCATGCTTACTACATGCAGACCTTCAATAGATAATTCTCTGAGTGAAGGGAGCTGTCCAAGTGATGGCAGCGATCTAACATTAGGACAACCACGCAAGCACAAAGACACTATCTTAGAATAGGATGGACCATTTAACCATGACGGAAATATTCCACCACCATAATATGAGATAGTGAGACTTTCAAGATTAGTATGAGGTCGCAGGGAGTGAAGAACCCGTGCTTCGTGCTCTATATTCCGGAAATTTCCAAAATTTTTATTCCAAGACAAGAATAAGTTGCTAAGGCCTTGCTTTCTAAACAAATTAGCATCAATTGCATCTCTAACTTCTTCCACCTTTTGCAATTCAGATATGAAGAATTCTCCTTGAAGATGTTGCAAGTTCTTTAACTCCTTTAACTTTGACCCTTTCTCTGGTTCTACCACAAACTTAGACAAGATAATTATATTCTTCAAATTACCAATACCCAATGGCATCTTTTTTAGACTTGATGTATCTCTAAGGTCAAGAAATTGTAAATTGACCAATTTTGTGATACCTGGAGGCAACATTGAAAGCTTTTGACAACCTCTTAAGATCAAAGCTTGTAATTTGCACAAGGCATCAATTGACTCAGGTAGCCTTTCAATATCAGTATAAGAGAAATTGAGATATCGAAGATGATTTAAATCACTAACACATTCCGGTACCTCTATGATGGAACAATAGCATAATGAGAACACCTTCAAGTACTTCAATTTTGTTAGCAAGTCATACAGCACCTTGTTGGAGATAGAGAATTTTCTTGAGCCCCCAGCAATCCCATCACGCAATATTATTAAACTTCTTAGTACCTTCATTCCATCATATGCTCTCAAGCATCTTGATGTAACATACCATGATGAGATGAATGATGCATAAAGAGCTTTCTTATCAAGAGAGGCGTCATCTTCCTCATCCACCAGTTGAGACTCCCTAGAAGTAAAGCATATTCCGCCCGCAATCGACTTTGCTAGGTCATTCAAAAGATCGTGCATCAAAAACTTCGATGTGTTAACACTGGATTGTTGCAAAAAGGATCTGGATACTAACTCATCGAAGTAATTCCATCCTAAGCTCAAGATATTCTCCTTTGCTTTTCGTCCATCTAAAAAGCCCTCTGCTATCCATAAGAGTACTAGTTCATGCCTCTCAATTTCATAGTCCTTTGGAAATATTGCGCAATAAGCAAAACATTTCTTCAAATAAGAAGGAAGATGGACATAGCTCAATTTTAAAGCTGGGAGAACCTCATTTTTTTCCATCGTGGCATCCCATATTCTATTATTTAAAATAGCTTCCCATTCGTCAAGATTTTCTTTGTTACGTAGGAGACCACCCAATATTTTTGCTGCTAATGGTAAACCTTTACATTTTTCAGCTAATTTCTTACCTATTGCTTCAAGATATGCATGCCTCCCAAAATTTCTTTCTCCTAGAGCATGATGGGCTAATAAACTTGTACAATTATCAAGGGACAACTCCTTCAAAGGATACGGTGAAGCACCTGTTATGGAAACAACAGAATGGTTGCGCGTTGTGACAATGATCTTGCTTCCCTTAGCGCCCGCTTCAAATGGCTTTAGGAGGGCAGTCCATTCTCCATACTTCTCATTCCAAACATCGTCTAAAATCACGAGAAACTTCTTTTCAGATAAACTGTCCTTCAACTTAACTTGAAGCCCATTAAGATCTTCACCCTCACAGGGTAACCCGGTGACTGATCGCAAAATAGTTTTTGTTATGTTGAGGACATCAAAAAAATCTGAAACACAAACCCATACTCTCCTCTCGAAATAGCTTTTCACCCTGACATGATTATATAGTTGTTGAACCAAGGCCGTCTTTCCAACACCACCCATCCCAACTATGGGGACTATGCTCAAAGTGGCATCGGAATTTTGGACGTCACCAATCAATAGTTCAAGTACTTGTGCTTCTTCCTTCTCCCTGCCAAAAAATTGAAGTTCTGGGGAGCCTTTTGTTGGTGTAGTGGGATCTGTGCACAACATTCTCTCTCAAGCTTAGGAGAGCCTTCCTGGTAATAATCTCTTCAAACCTACCCTTCATCTCTTGTGACTTAGTTTCAGACATGAGCGAGCACGATCGGCTAAACAAAGAGAACTTCCTTTTCAACTGACCTCCACTTGTGCTGGATTCTGCCTTCGGCTTGGCTTGACCAGCCTCAATCTCGAACTCATGAAGCAAGTCTTCTATGTCATAGGCCAAGTCCCTAACATCATCAAACCATAGCTTCGTTAGACGGTCATCACTCAGTTGCTTGTCCTCTGCATCATCTAGCATTGCATTGATTGTTTCTAGCATCCCCTTCAACATATGGAGTGAGGTGGTGTTGATTCTTTCTTGTAGCACATAGTCCAATCCTAAAGAAGTCAACTTGTCGAGTAGGACCTGACAGAAGGAACCCAAAAAAATTTCTCCAATGGCCATGGGTGAATCAATCACTATAGTCTGCAGAGAACAAGGGTTATGGAGAAGCAAAGTGATAGTGAGTTAATCGAGAGATAAAACTATAGAGTCTAGGAAATCAAGACTTTCACCTACCAAAAATATGCAACAAAGGCCAAGACTTTCAAGGATATGCATCAAAGATTAGGCAAATCAAAGTAAAATACTTTTTGTCCACAAGTGCTTTGTTCTGTATTATTTAGAGAATATTCAGAGACCTTACTAGATATTGTTTACCTTCTTTGTTTAGAGAGTGAAGCAAAAGTGAAAGAGCTAATGGGAAAGAAACTTCAATAAAATCTAGGAAGACCAAGACTTTGCAGGACACAAATTGGAGTTTGTTGATTCACTTTCACATCCCTCGTCTTCTTTCACAATGTGAATGTCTCTTGTTTCTCTACTAGTAGAATTTCCACGCGTTACATGTCTTGATTGAAATTGACAATACTATAATTTTTGTCCAACTCTTTCTAGTTCATTTATATTGTGATTTTTCATTCATTAATCTAGAATTATGTCAGAGATTTTCATGTATCTTTTCAAAACTAAGTTCTATAAAAGGAAAAAAAAGCAAAGAGAAAAACTAAAAAGAAAATAAAGCAAAAAACTAAAAAAGAAAAAAAAATGCAAAGATGGGGGCAAGAGAGAGCACCATCGTCTTGTAATATTTAAAGATTTACCTCAGATATTGTAGTTTCCACAATCATATATTTGTTCATGTATATAAACCATAAACTCATGAAGACCAAGACTTTTCGTTATACAACTACAAGTCATCAATGACGGCTTACTTTCTTAGGATAAGTGCACGAGAAATCCGAAAACTTGTCACCAAAGTACAAATAACTTCTAAAACTTGCAAAAATTGCAATCAAGTTCTAAAATTTGTCAAATTGATTCAATCAAGCTCTTCCATTAACTTCATTCAATTTGACTAACGAAAGCATTTTCCATTAGCCAAGTTGGATGGAGTTAATGGAAGAGCTCGATTGCACCAATTTGACGAGTTTTAAGATTTGATTGCACTTTTTGTAAGTTTTAGGATTTCTAGTGCATTTATTCCTATTTAATTTGTTTAATAAGAAAAAAGCTAACTTTGTCCGTTCGTCCACATTGAAGGAGGAATCGAGGGACTTCTTATATTTTCATAATATACTCAAATTATTTCAGTTAATAATTTTCTTAAACATATGTGAATCTTTACTCCTATAATTGCCAAGTGAAAGCCTATATTGATCACATATTCACCAATAAAGTAGAAAACAAAGACATTGAAATCACTAGGGTATTCAGAATATATGGAGGAAATATGCATGCACTCAAAGTTGATCATTGAAGAAAAATCACCTCTTAGCCTCTGTTTTGGATGGCCATTAGAAAAGTTCCTCTCTTGCATGCACAAGCCAAAAGTCTCAATCTAAAAAAGAGGTCAAAAGGTGATTTTTCATCATATGACCAACTTAGAGTGCACGCAAATTATCGTTAAATAATCTATTACTTACTAGTGTTTTGTTAGCATTTTTTACATCCGTACATTCTCAGTAACCTTATGATTTCAATATCTTTGTTTTACGTGTTATTGGTGAATATGAAATCAATGTAGGCTTTCATGTGGTAGTTATGTGGTGAAAATTCATAGCAACATGCACAACAATGATTTGTTGAAGGTATTGAAGTAGTAGTTGATGATCACGAATCATTTGATAGGAGAATCGTGGTCCTTTGTACGATTTTCCTGTTCATAAGTGTGATGCCTAGAGTATAATTTCTATTAGATTGTACATTGTTAGTTGGTGATGCTTGACCTTTTTTCTTGTTTAGCAATGAATAAGAATCCTTGTGAACTCGCACCGACTGAAATAAACATTGAAGATCCAACTAACAATGGCATCTTTTTTTCTATTCTACATTAACAAGTCATCAAAGACAGCCAACTTTGATTGCTCAATAAGGGAACAGAAACATGTCCTTTGGGACAATAAGAAAAAGAGTCAGGTAGACCAATTGAAGTAAGTTGCTTAATTTTACTATGGAAATAGTAAATGACTCACAGATCACCAACTAATCCATCAAGCAAGTTGGTTTGGGCTAACTTTTTATGTTCAAAGGAGCACGATTCTCCCCTCAAGTGATTCACGATCATCAACAACTACTTCAACACCCTTTAGCATATCATTGCCACCCATCTTGCTACAAGCTGCCACATAAAAGCCTATACTAAAAGAAAAACCAACAAAACATTTGTAAGTTATAATTTTTTTATGAAGATATGCATTCCCTCTAAGTAACTCATGTGAAGAAATATCACCTCCTATCCGCTGTTTTGGATGGCCACAAGAAAAAGGTCCTCTCTTTCAAATGACAGCCAAAAGTCTTGACTTAGAGAAAAAGGAGAACAATTGATTTATCTAACTCAAGGAAACAATGAACATTAAAACTGTCACGTCCCGAACCCTGAGCACGCGCACATCCCTCGGCGGTCGACTTAAAAATTTTGCGACGTCCCAGGACGCGTCGCCGACCCTTTTCATTTTATGCACATGCGGAAGCAAATTATACAAACCCTGGACAACCATCAAATACAGGGATAGTAGAAAGACATGCAACCAATTTTCCCAAAACACACTTTATATACATACCCGGTTAAACCTACAGGTTTATAAACATAAGTCAATCTCAAAAGAAACCCCTAGGCAACCTAACTCCATTAGTAATAGGGCCTGCCACGAGATGTCGCATCTCACGCCCATCAAATCCGCACTTAGCAGATCTCCACGCCATGGCCCTAAAAAAGGTTAGCCCACGACGGGGTGAGAATAAATCTTAGTGAGTTAAACCTTAAGCCCCAACTAGGGCGCAAATTCACTTAGAGGCAGCCCAAGCACACATCACAAAGGACTTATCTCGCCTCAGTTTCTTCCTGCACGTCGGCATAGTTCATATCACAGATGCATATAATAAATGCACACATCAATTGGAACGTCTCACACAACTCAATCAATCACAGAGGTCCCGATTATAAGGCCAAATCGTTATGACACGTCACATTCCGTGTCACACAATTTTGTCCTATAATCAGGCGTGCTTATCTCAATCAGTCACGCGTTCCAATTGATTACTGCCCACACAGGCACGGTCTACCCGACACACAGCGGTCTTCCGGTGTAACCGAGCGTCGTCTCCCACCATCGAGCATGGCAATGTCTACCTCAAGACGGCATTCCACATAGGAGTATTGGCCCAGCCTCTACTGCGATCGGCATCCGTTGTCAGGGGCATTCCACATAGGAGCATCGTCCACCCGACGCACATCGGGTGACGGGGTTTCATAACTAGCACACGACCATCCAATCCCGGCCAAGGACATCGTGCATTGCACTCAAATGCCTCAATTAAAATTATGTACTTGGTCTATTTTCTTTGTATTAAAAACACCCAGTGAAAATAATCGTGTGTGGGTACACGGTCAGATTGAACTAGAAAAATTGATATCCTCCATTTTAAAATCCCACTAGTTAATATAGTATCTTAAAACATTTTCGGTGTCAAAACCCAACACCCGGTATTTTCTAATTAAATACCAAAATTTCACATTTGTGAAATAATAATTCAAGAATCAACACCCAACATCAAATTGCACAAATTAACAATCAATTGCACAAACTAATTGCACCACGACAATCGGCACAAAATTCTAACAACCGGCTATCCCGATATAATTTACACTAATTAATAAATAATTAAATAACTTATATTTAATTAAATAAATAAATTGTGGTTAATTAAACTGAACCACTTAATCAACCTAACCATGCAGGCACATCATCGACCAAATCAACTCTTAGCTTCCATCATATAGCTAAAACACCAAAATCTCCTTTTAAAAATAAACTTAGTAACCCTTTTTCTTTTGTTCAAACCTTTCGAAATAAATTCGTACGGGGTCCCGTATTTGAAATTAACCTGCCAAACTTTGCACGCACCTCGTATAAAACCTCCTCGTTTTATTGAGCAAATAAAACTTAGCGTCCAAACCCAACACCATATTTCTTTTCTAATTTCTTTTCCAACCCCCTCTTTTGAAAACAAACCTTAGTAACCCCTCTTTTTTTTTTTTTTTTTGTTCAAATGTTTAGAAATAAATTCGTAGGTGCTCACGTACTCAAAATTAAACCGTCAAAATTTGCACGCACCTAGTTTAAAACCTTATTGTTTTATTGGACAAATAAGTTTTGATGTCTGGACCCGACACCTCATGTATTTTCTATTTAATAGTCCAAGAGATCACCTTTTATAATAATACTAAATAACCAACATAAAGTAATCCATCTCATCACCTCATACCTAAGTTCTCAGCATTCCAAAAGTCAGTCAAATCACTAAATACACCTTATCCAGCAAACACGACACCAAGAATAATCACAAAACCACTACCGGCCCTAACAGGCAGAAACCAGTCCACTCGCACGTCTCCAAGTTTAAATCCAGAAACCTAATCAAAAGAGTTCGCAAAATTCTAAAATTTTAATATGTTATAAAGGACACTTAAAAGAAAATTTTTCGTGAAGACACCTCAGCCCAGATATTTCTGGATTAAAAGCAGTAAATCGTCCAAACCGTTACAAAAACTGTGTCCGTTTTCAGAAATTACGTTTTCAAAAACCAGCTTGGTTCGAGATCCAAAACTTATCCATTTGATCAGAAATTTGACTATGTTAAACTAGAAGATATGAAAAAGAACTTTCGTGAAGAAATTATTTCAACATGTGAACCATAAGAGTTGATAAAAATCCCTTGAATCCCAAAAGGTCACTAATTCCAGCAAAAACAGAGGTTCTGTTTTGTTTTTAACGAAGTTGAAACCATATACTTTTGAATCCATAAAATCTTGGGAAAAATATATATTATATCTGAGGATGTCTAAAACATTTCTTAAGAAGGAATTAACCTCAAAATCTCAACACATTTCGATCCACAAAAATGGTAAATGGCCAGGGTCCAATAAACCTGATTCAAATTTCACTAATTCAACTTGCTTAACACTAATCCTTCTTAGCACTAATCTAACCATGCTAATTAATACTAATCTAACCCACTAAGTGCAGTTAATAACCTAATTAAGGATTAGAGAGTTAACTTACTGGATTAGTGAGTCGACGGGTCCACGGTGACGGCGGCGCGAAGGCGACCAAGAGCCGAGCCTACGGCGACTCCGACGGAGATCCGACGGTGGTTGAATAGGCCCTACAAGCCCTCAGCCAAGGCTGGTCGGCGCTTGCTGTGGGTTGGTCGGTGAAGGGCTTGGGCTGGTCGCGGGGGCTAGTGTGTGGCCGCGGGACTGAGCTGGAACGGGCGGCTGTTCGGCTGGAGCTGCTGGGCTCGAGGTGAGCTGGGCTGAGGTTGCCGCTGGAGCTGCAGCGGTGGAGGAGCTGCTGGCTCGGAGTGAGCTTGGCTATGGTGAGTTGATCATGAAAACGTGAGGTTTGTTGGTGGTGAAAGAAAGTCCAATGCACAACCCAACCAAAGGAAGCCTAGCTCAAAATATCAACCCATCATCACATTAACCCCAAAGTCTTCATCCCCTTAAGTTAATTGGTCCTCCAACCACCATTTAGTTTCAATTTTCACCCCAAATAAGCCAATATGGGCAGCCAAAATAGCTCCTCCTTCTCCCATCCGAATTTCCACTTTTATTTTCCAAATCATCCGAATTGATTTTTCCGTAAAATTCCAGACTCGACAGAATTTCTCCGAAAGACGAGACGACGTCATAAAAATAAATCGTGACACATTCGAACGTCCGATTCTCAAAACCGAATTCAATTTCGTGGTTAAAATCGACCGGACGCGATTTTAGTACAACCCAACCTACCGGGTAGCTTTTAGGGATTTTATCATGTTTGACTCACGGTCGATAATTTCTGATCTACGTTTGTGCATCTTTGACTCGTCGGCGACTCTCGGTTGTCGTAAAAATCGCAAGGTTTCAATTACGGGTACCGATTACAGAATTGACAGAAAATCGGTTTAGTGCCGTTTGACGCAAATTTTGCAATTGTGTGGAATCACCCACAATTTAATTACGCCATTCCATCGAATCGACCTATATCTGATCACTAATCGATTATAACGGTGCCGTATTGACCCTTACCGATTATCACGGTCGAGCAGTCGATTTCTGATCGAATTCTCAAGTCTGCCGCGTTTATATCCCTTAACGGTCTCACTTGATAGATTAGCTACTCGTGAGTGGCCAACTCAGAGTAAAACGACTATCGGCGCATCGACGAAATGCCTATTTCATAAAATCGGGACGGGGTCAAATTTCAGGATGTCACAAAAACATAGTTTCTTTGGTCTAACTCAAACTGCTTGTCATGCTTGTCGTGACAGTATACTGATAAGGACTTTTCATTAGGAAGACTAAGACTTTACCGGATATCATGTACTTTTTTTTTGTCTAGAAAGTGAAGCAACAACGAAAAAGAGCTAATGGGGAAGAAACTTTAATCAATTCCGGAAAGACCTAGACTTTCCAAGGTGCAAATTGGTTTCATTGCTTCACTTTTCACATCCCTTTTGTCACGTCCCAATGTCAATGTCTCTTTTTCCATTTCAAGGGGACTTTCCACACGTTATATGGCTTGCTTAAAATTAACAATGCTATAAATTAGTATGAGAAGGAAGATGAGAAGGAACCAAGAACTTCCAGTGGCCGTGGGTGAATCAATCGCCGTATTATTGAAGCAAAGTGATAATGAGGTAATGGAGAGAGACAACTTTAAAGTCCTGGAAGATCAAGACTTTCACCTACCAAAAAGTTTAAACAAAGACCAAGACTTTGAAGGATGCTTCATGTTCACCTACCAAAAAGTTTAAACAAAGACCAAGACTTTCAAGGATGCTTCATGTCCAAAAGTGCTATGCTCATGTGAAAAAACCATAAACTCAAAAAGACTAAGACTTTACTAGATATCGTGTACCTTTTCTTCTAGATAGTGAAGCAGAAGCTAAAGAGAGCAAATGAAAAAGATAGACTTATTTCTTTTTTTTCTACTCTAACTCTCAATTCACTTTCAAACTTTTGTCTTAGACTTTGCAGGATGCAAATTGGCATTGTTCCTTCACCTCTCACATCCCTCCTCTTCCATCCCTACATAAATGCCTTTGTTTTTCCATTATTAGTAGAATTTCCCCAGGTGTTAAGAGTCATGCTTAAAATTGACTATTACTATATTTTTCGTCTAACTCTTTTCATGCTTAATCTTACTGTGATTTTTCATTCAGTAATCTCTCTTGTACTTGTCTATTAGAATTATTTCTAGATTTCCATGCATCTTTTCAAATTCAAATTTAACAAAAGAGAAAAATAAAAAAAAGGAAAAAATAAAATAAAAGCAAGAATGGGGCAAGAGAGCACATCACCGTCCCACTACCACTGCCACTGCCACTGCCACTGTCGTGCCGTTGCCATCAGCATCGCTGCTTATAGTCACCTTCATAGACAACATTTCCTTGAGATGCTATTCTTAGAGTGGTTTAGGAGTTAAAAGAATAATGAGTAAGTAGTCTAAGCTCTTGTTCAGTTTACAACCTACACTATTTTTATTTTTTTTCAATCAAGAAGCTCAATTTTTCAAAATTGGTTCAATTTGAGGCATTGGTTAAATAACTTGCCATGCTATATGATTTTGCTTATATGACTCGTTACTCAACAAAAGTTAAACATAATAACTGACATGGCTTCTTACCCTATAGATTGAGTGATGAGGAGAGAAAAAAGTGTGCTGAGTTAAACGATCTTAGCGTCTAATATATCTCGGCTGATGTGACAATATCTCAAGGTACCATGTCAGATGTCAATATGACAGTTAATGATTATTTAATGGTCTTAGTATCATATCAACATTTTTCGTCGCAATTTTACTAGAGGCCTTAACGTATCAAAAAATTGAGGTACTTGACTAAATCAAAAACATAATTTAAGGGCTTGATTACAAAAAGGGTAATAAGTCAGATACTTGTCCGGCATTGTCCAAGAATTTTGTTTATGTGATACTTATTCTACAAACTCATCCTCTCGATTCATTGCTTGGCCTCACTTTAACGATCTCTTTTTAAAGATTTTTCTTTCTTTCATGTGAAAGCATATTAAATAGTTTTGTTAATTTCAAGCTGTTGTAAAAAGATTGCAGTGGCTATATGTCAAGCCCGTTCGAAGACTATAAAGTTCTCAATGTTGATTTCCTTAAGATCTTCTGGTATCATTCAAACATAAAGTATTGCTCTTGCCCCTTTTTCTTGGCCAATTCCATTGCTTTCCCTTTGTCCTATTCATACAAAACTAATCAAGTATGTGCAAGTAGTTTGGCCAAAATCAGATCGAACCGGTCTGAATACCAGTTCACTCGCTAAACCAACGAAACATACCGTATTCCAAAATTGGATCCACCTAGTTTTAGAGTCCCATGTGTACAGAACTGGGCTTTTGGCTACAGTTGCACGTGAAGGGACTCGAGCACTCAACTCCTTGGATCACCGGCACTTCACTTTACCACCAAGGCCCAACGATTCATATGTCCACGGGCAATCAACGACATTAAAAATCTATAATCGCTTGCTCATGACATCATCACCGGTTTGCCCGTAGTGCAACCGCTTGGACCGCAAACTGGTAACCTAATTGGTTCTCTGACCGGCCCAAGTTTGAAAACATTGGCGCAAAACTCCATTCCCTTCTTAAAACAAGTAGATTTGACTATCTAATATGAATTGGGCCGTAATGCACGCGATGCTTTTTCCATGTAACGGAAGATGATAGCTAAGTGATTATAACTGATAAACATTGATGCTCCTTTCTCCTTAATCGCATGAGATCTGGAAACCTTCATAGTGCTCCAAATGAGGTTGATGCTCAACCTCCATGGCACATTACTCATGTCGTTGCTCTAGTTGGAGCTATGATTGATGCTTGACCTTTCCTTTAAAAAAATTTGTTTTCAACGGTAAGTCTTTGCATTGGCATCGCACAGACTTCAATTTTAGATGCCAATAAATCTTAGTCAAAAGGGAAAAAAATTAACATCTACCACTCTTAGGAACCTTATATGCTTTTAGAAACTTAGTCGAGCATGGCATGCTATTGAGGGGTTGGAGGACTTTGTCAAGCTTGAGAAGAGATCTAATTGCTGCAAACAAAAGAAATGAAATCTATCAACCATCGGATTTTGTAATAAAGCAAAAACCAGAAAATGATGCAGTGCAATACATTTAGCTATAGAGTGGCAGTTTGATCTGTCACATACAGTTTTGGATATCATGGTTTTCATGAGCACAAGAAGAAATCTAATCGCAACATTTGGTAGCAAATTACTCAACATCATCTCCAGTGAGTTTGTTAAGAATTTTCTCTCGACGAGCTAAAGAAATTTATTGCACAATGGCATCAAGTAGATGCTAGCCCATGTAACAAATCATAAAACGCAATTCATGCTATGAGGTATAAGAAAGAATGCACTTAGTACTGTCATTTTCACACAACCAAAAGCTGTGGAAAGCCATCTATCATTTAAATTAAAAAACCAGTCCTGCTATTTTCAAAGGCTCTCCTATTTCTTTCTTCAAAACGAAACAGTAAGCTAATGAAGTGAATCAACCATGAACATAGCCCAACATAAACAAGGAGAAATAAAAACTACTTACTGTTTGATGTTGGGTTCCACAATCCAACAAAAGGAAGTTCTATAGTAGAACCCAAAAACAGGAGTGTGCCATAGATTCATAGAGAATTTGAACAGAAATTACAAGGCCTATAGGACAGGCAATCGGATAGAAAGCAAATGAAAGTATGCTGCAGAAGGCAGTCTTAGATATTATGGACCTGAATATCCATGCACAGTGATGAACAAGGCATTACGGTAGGGTGAGCTCGGCATCGAATTTGTAACAACAAGAGAGAGAATGTTGATCATCATAGCAGCAGAGGCTATGTTCTCCATGATAGCTACTACGCAGTCATCTCTTTGACCCAACATTGAGATTCAAATGCAGGGTGGCAAGTTCATCTTCAGAATAGCAGATTAGTACGGCCGCACTCATTAAGTCAGACCAATAACTGAGAATGAACCAGTCATTGTAAATAGACTGCTTCTGATGTCCTTGCTGGCATCAAGGCAAGCTGAGAGTTGCCAAAAGCATTATCTGCACATTCTTTCTGAATCATTGATTTGGGGAGTTCCAGTGGCAATTTTTAGGACTAACAAGGAATGAGATGGATCAGTCCACTATTAATTAACTTGGTTTATAGATGTAAGCAGAGTTTGTCTAATTAAATCTGTACAAAAACTCGAAACTTTGAACTTGTGAAGAAGAAGACTGGAAAGCAAGTTATCTTGACAACTTGAACAAGAACACATGACCTTAAAATGAATCATGAGGCTTGCATTTATTGTCAATTTCATGTATATCCATGAAGGAGCTGTCTCCAACTGCAATATCCTCCAATTCACCGATGGCTTCTATTTGACTAAGCTGCATAGCAACGCCTCCATCCTCAGAGCTACTCTAGAAAATCATTATCTTCCATATCTGATAAGTCCATAAAAGTTTCTATTATTTTCTTCCTCCCCGTATAACCAATAGGGCTTAGGACCTTTTCCTTCCAAATAACCAGCAGACATTTCTGAATCAGCTCCACACCTTCATAAGCTCCTGTCAAGAACACACTAAACCTCTTCCCCCTCTCAGAGACATAGAAAACGCAATAAGCTTCAACAGGAGTCTCATCAGCTTCTGAGGCATCACAAATTCTTGTTGAAAGTGCCCTATGTGATCGGTTACCGACCTCTTTTCCATTGTGAAGCCAAGTAACTCGTGCATTGCTGCAATGGCTCTCTTATTGAATTCTTTCAATCCAGCTTGAAGGCCACATGCATCAGCATAAGGAGATAAGTATAACCTTTTCTATAAGTGCTCAATCTTCCCTCCATATCTATACACCTTCTTGTAACTGGCAGGAAACTTCAAGGGGAAAGATGGGGAAAGCAACCCTGGAGTATGAAAGGCAAATTCCGATACCCCCAATATGGGTTTCTCCAACTCTGTGATCACTCTACAAGCTCGAGATAGTCAACTGCATCTGGAGATTTAACCACTTTGAAGTGCTGCGGATACTCGTGTAGCCACTTGCTCCTGAAATCAGCTGGCAAACCAAACTCTCTCGTGAAATGAGCAATTTTATCCACATGAAGCCATTTATCGACTGACATCATCAACATCCCAGTCATGTATTCAACAGCCGTGCCAGAGTGTCCCCTAACCAATCTCTCCTCTTCCTCTAACTAGTCTTCAGCTTCTTTAGTCAATTCAAAACCACAATACCCCCTTTTGATCCTTATACAACTCAAACAGTTTTGGCGACTTCCGAATAAAATCCACTATACCGTTCGGCTTGATTATAGATCCAGCGACCTCACAGGGATTATCATCTCGGGTTCCTTCTTCAACATTTCCATCAAAACCAACACCTTCGACACCACTATATGCTTCTCAGTGGCAATTTCGAGATTATAGACCCTATTGTCCTTGCTCCTATCTTGCACTTTCTTGCTGGCGGTCATGAATCTACGCTGCGACCGGTTAAGTAAAATCTTGCCAAAACTCCAGTTTCTTCTCAGGGTAGGCGAACACACTAGGGAGGTGACAAAGCAACCAAACTCTCTTGCCGCGCTCCATTCATTCGAGGAAGCTACGGCTTTACCAATGATTTGAAGACGGGTCATGTCAAGATGGTAATGCGTCGCTCCAAATTCAAGAAACAAGCCCAAGAAAAGCAAATGCCTCTCACTCAGGACAAACATCAAACGGCTTACGTGCAATGGAACAAGGAACAGCGAAAGCCCAAGACAAAATTATTCGAGAAGATCGCCGTAAATGCGCGATTACCACCTCTCTCGGATCACTTGGTCAGCATCAGTCTCGACTTCGACAGATTGTCGTTTTGGTTTTTGCGTTTCCCGTCGTGAGAGAGACGATATTTTGATTTAAATAATTAAAAGAGCTTGAGGGTCTTATAAATGGCGATATTCTTGTGTTTTTTTTTTTATAATAAAATTTAGGCGTTTGATATTACATCAAAAATTTGATTTAAAATCATAATAAAGTTTAGTAAAAAAATCAAACCATATCGAAACCAAATATTGCATTTCGTAATTCGTAAGCAGCTGAACGTCTCCTCTCATTATACATACATTTAAAAACTTATTTAAAAGAACAAATTTTTTAAGAAAAATATGAGGAAAAATATGTCAAAGATTATCAAGGTTCTATATTTTAAGTCCGATTTGCCAATTTTATAAATTTGAGTCAAAAGGGGTCGATATTAAAATATGCTCCGTGTTCCACAAAAAAAAGCACGTGCTCTAGTTCATCACCTTTTACCGAATCACCAAGTTACAAATTTTAAGATGTGTGCCACTTAAGTGTAATATAATCAAACTGGTCACGAACAAGTTCTTACCAAGCCATTTCAAATAGCTCAATTATTCGTTGATATTTTCATGATTCAATGAGCGGTAAGCGTGGAGTTTGGACATAATGCAATTAAATCAAGTATCGGTTACAATATATATCAAATTTTTTTCCTTTTTTTTAAGAAGAACTTAATTCGGTCCAATTTAAGAAAATTATAAGTCGAACATAATTAAGATGAATATAAAACTGAGCTAAATAAAAAAAATAAAACTGAGTTATTTAATGTGAAATAAAAGAAAAAATCAAACCAATATTTTCCTCTCCCTCTTTAGGAGTGTATCTGACGGATCCATTAAACCTCAACTTATAAGGATCTATCTTCGAATAACGAAAGAAAAAAGAGAAAAGGAAAATAAGCCAAGAGCCATTCTTCCCCGCTTCCCGCCTCTCTCTCTCTCTCTCTCTCTCTATAAGATCTCCTCCAATTTCCGATCGTTTCCAAATTCCGCAGAAAAATTCGAAAGTCTCTTCTCCTGCGCAGACGCAGCGAACTTCATCGCCGATCCTCAAACTCCATCGTCGTCGAAGATGCTTTCGTCTCTCAACTGAGTTTCACGATCTCCGCTTGATTTCGGTTCATGTCATTTTCCGCACCTCGATCGCCGGCGACGATGACTCTGAGTTTCGTCTCGTGTTCGCTCGTTGATGTTCAGAGCCGAAGAGCAGAAGATCGTGGAAAGAGAATACGCCGACGACGAAGCGGAAGACCTGCTCGAAACGATCGACAAACAGACGTGAGTTACGGCAAAACAGAATGTAGGCAACTCCTCTCTGTTCATCTGATCGCTTTCCTAATGAGTTTCGGTGCGTCCTTTGATTCTGAGATTGATTATCGTGGTTTTCTGATCCGTGTTCCGAAAGTTAAAATTAAGATGCAAATGGTTCGATGAAGCTATGGCCGTGATTATCATGATTTACATCTCGACCTTTCTCTCCACACCTGTCGTGATTTCCTGCACGTACAATAGTTTTTAGTTTTTGTCTTCTGATCATACAAGAGCAATGTTACGTGACATTGGAATTGCACCATTGTATTGGTGACATAGCTGGATTAATAAAGAATATCCTAAGCTAAATTCATCAATAATCACTGTTGGAAAGCTAGATTGTCATTGATCATCTAGGAAATGCTTTTGTCCTGACATTCTACATTCACCAGGAAACGTAAGAGTTTAATGCGATGCTGAGTTGAGGAACGTATTCTTATTTGGCCAAGTGAATTGCTTTTTCTTTGTTTATTTTTTGTAGCACTTAACTGGAATAAAAGGATTACCTGAGGCAAAAGTTGGAAAGATATGAGATGGTGGCTCCAATCAATTTGAACTTCTATAAGCATCTCGCATTGACTTCCCTTCGTTCTATCAGAATTTTGGCTATATTACTGGAAGTGATGCTCTCTGCTCAGTGAAAGTTCTTAATTCTGCAAACTTCGAGCTAAAATGGTTTGGAATACCCTTGAAATAAAGCCTGCAAATTAGCATATCTGTTGCTCAAAGTACTTTCGATGTCTTTATTTTTTCCAAAGAGAGTCATCAGTTGTTTGCATCATAACCAGAAGCCAAGCCCTTGATGAGCTTTTAGGCAGTAAGAGACTTTCTTTTGCAGACCGCACGTCTTATTCTCCATGCATATCAACAAAAACAAATTTCACCGGTTTGGCAATGTTGACAGGTGGTATTGAAACTCTAGCAATTACAAAAGCATTTGGTGAATCTGGGTGAAAATTACAGTCCAACAACGTTACTTTTGATGAAATTTTAGTTGCTTTTGTTAATTAGCTTTCTCAGAAAATGCTGCTGACGTCACTTCAGGTCTGGGAAAACACAGCTTGCATATACCCTATGTGTTACTTCTCAGGTTGGTCTGAATTGGATATTAGGTTTCTGTCTTGAACTTCTGTTGCATTTTTTCTTTTCAGATGAACAATGCCAAACAGTAACATAATGATTGAATTTCTATGAAGTATGAAGATGTGGGTGAGCATCACAATGTGTGTATTAGGTGATTCTGGACGTATGGCACTCATTTTCTGTAATCTGCAGTCAGTATACTGAAACGCATATACAGTGGCTCAAACAAAGAAAGAAAAAGGCCAGAAGAGTTTGTACTATGTCATAACCAAGTAAAAGCCTTAATCATAGTCAGACTTGGACTTGGGTTGATCATTAGTCAAATGTGATGCTGGAAGATACTCTATTTTATTTGCAAGTCCTACAACAGTATTTACTACTGTTTATAATCATTCTTTATTAATGGTTTGTGGATTCCATATTCGTAAAATATTTTCAGCTGCCAACTCACATGAAGGAGGAAATGGCAAGGTAGCTTATATCGACGCAAAAGGAAGCAAAAGGAACTTTGTATCCTGTTATAATCTGTCTGTATTTTTCTTGACCTCGACAAAGCTGCTCATGTTTCATAAACGTCATCTGTCGACGTAAGCGCATGTACTTTCTTGACTTGGTACAGCTGCAGTCGTGGTGATCGAATTGTACCAATTGCCAAGAGATTTGGCATGGGATCCTGGTGCAGTCCTAGATAATGTAAGCGAAGCTTTCTATATTGGTGGCAACTCTTCCTTCTTTTCTGGCTAGTGTACTTGCTGTAATCTAGTCTTTCCATGAATTTGTAGATCATTTATGCCCGTGTCTATACTTATGAGGATCAGTACAATTTGCTTCTTGATTTGGCTGCCAAAATGGGTGAAGAACCATTTAGATTACTGGTAAGGCAGTGCTCAACAATGAAACTGCACTCATTTTGTGAGGTGTGGATGGTTGACCTTAGGTGAGTAATATCTTACAGATTATGGATTCGGTGATCCCCTCTCTTTCAAATGGTTATCATTGGAAGGGAAAACCTTGCAAAGAGCCAGGTCCATTGAAACCATCAAATCATGCGAGTTGTGATTTTTGAGCTCACCTTGTTCGACGCTAATAGATTCCGAATTGCAGCAAAAATTTGCTCAGGTGCTCTCAGGCTTACTTAAGATAGCTGAGGAATTTAATGTGGCAGTGTACATAACCAATCAAGGTACCACATCACATCTCATTTCTCCCACAGTCATGCATCCATTGATACTTTTCCATTTAGCCCTTTGATGGTTGCACGCTGAAAAATTGCAATTTGGGGATACCACTAAGCTCATGCTAGTTCTTGTAAATCTTAAGAACCAGCTGTTTGGTGTAAACTAGTGATGCATACAGTAACTGCAGTCCATTATTTAAGGAAAAAAGATAATTTTTTGACAATTTTGATTTATTTGTTTCAGCATCAAAGAAACCTGCAGTTGGGCATGTTCTGGCTCATGCAGCCACAATTACGTTGATGTTTAGGAAAGGCAAAGGTGAGCAGCGGGTTTGCAAGGTGTTCAAAGCCCCAACCTACCTAAAGCTGAAGTTATATCCATTTTGTGCTGGATCTTCATCTAGCCATGCACTTTATTGAAATTTACCAGATTATACTGCACAGACCAAACGAAATATCTAGAGATCTTTATCAATCGGAGAGAAAGTTGTTATTAAGTCTATATATGGATAGGTGGAGACCAGAATTTGAGCAGTATGCTTGCAGTATTCTTACGTGCACAGCCTTTGCTGTGGAAACAAAACAAAATGCCCAACCATTGGTGATGCCATACTGCAGATCTTCCTCTAGTTTTATACTTCGTTGAAATTTATCAGACCATATTGCAGAGACCAAGTAAAACATTGAGAAGTCCATATCAGAATCTGTGAGAAAGTCTATACTTTGTTGACACAGGGATAGGTGGAGACCTGATTTAAGCATGATACTAACAGTACACTTGATGTTGCCTGGAGATCCATGATCACGTTGAATACGAATTTTGTGTGGAGGAATTAAACAAAAAGAAGTGGATATCGAGAATTTTCCTCAGTAGGACTGGTATATTATTATTAGCTTTGCTGGTACGTAGACGATGCACATCTATCCAGACCATCACTTGATTTTGTCAGAAAATTTAGCAAGAGCTCATAAGTCAATAAGATGAGACTGAGATTTATTTCATCTATGTTGAACTTGACAAACTCACGTTTTTCAGATAACACCTCTCTCCAACCAGGAAGTCAGGCGAAATGCCTTTTTTTTCCCTGTTAATCTGCAATTTGATGTTAGTCATCGTATTGATAGCTAGAGGAATATAATGAGCTCCCAAGCACTTGTTCATTTCCTTTCTCTGCAATGGACTCTTTGTCACCCTTCTCATAGCTTGTCCTTAAGCTTCATGTGCTCGACAACGAACCATTCATGAATGACATGAAATACTTTCTCTAACCGTGATGGTGACCCAAAAGGTTTGTCAACTACATTGTCAATTTTGTGTATCAAATGCAAAATATATCGTAAGGGTGAGGCCAAAGTATCCTTTCTGCTGCTTCTATTTATTTTTAGCCAATTGAATGCAAATAATACAGCCTTATATGTTCTAAAGAAATTAATCAAGCATGGCATGCTATGGAAAGGTCAAAGGACTACATTAGGCTTGAGAAGAGATGTAACCAAAAGAAAAATTCGGTGTCATTTCGAATAACTTGAAATGAAATGAAATTTATCAACCGGAGTATTTCGTCATAAAGAAAAAAACATAAAATTATCCAGTTTTAACTATAGATAAAAGGAGTTTGGTTTAAGGCTAACAGTTTGTGGATATCGTGGTTTTATGAGCCGGAGAAGAAATCTAGTGACAATATTTGAAAGCTAATTACCCCACATCATCTCCACTGAGTTCGCAATAATTTTCTTTTGTAAGTAAAAGAACTTTCTTGAACTTTCTTACACGAGCAATTCGGCTTCTGTTCATGTCACGGGACATTCAAATTGCACCGTTGCAGTAGCCGCAGTCCATGAGTTAAGGGAAAAGATGATTTTTGATGCCTGTCTTTTATTTATCTGTTTCAGTCGTGGATGATCCAGGCGGTGATGTGTTCATA
The DNA here is from genome assembly GCA_016097605.1 of Eucalyptus guilfoylei. NCBI lineage: Eukaryota > Viridiplantae > Streptophyta > Magnoliopsida > Myrtales > Myrtaceae > Eucalyptus > Eucalyptus guilfoylei. The sequence goes on from CM027861.1 coordinate 7,996,986, forward strand.
TCAGACCCAAAGAAACCTGTGGGCATGGGAAACCTGCAGGTGGGGATATTCTGGCTCATTTAGCCACAATTAAATTGGTGTTTAGGTGAGGCAAAGGTGAGCAGCACGTCTACAAGGTGTTTAAGGCCCCAAACGAACCCGAAGCTGAAGCTAAGTCGATACTAAGTCCACATATGGATACGTGGAGACCTGATTTAAACCATGGTGCTCACATTATACTTGATGTTGTATGGAGATCTATGAACACGTTGAATACGAATTTTGTGCAGAGCAATTAAACAAAAAGAAAAAAAAAAGTGGACATCGAGAATTTTCTTGAGCAGGACTAATAGGTTAGTTGTGCAACCTGTGCTATGTACGTGGCACATCTAGCAAAACCATCACTTATGTAAGAAATTTTAGCAAATGTCAATAGGATGAAACTAAGATTTATTTCATCTATGTTAAACTACATGTTTTTTAGATAACAACAGGGGGCATAGTCGATGCGAAGGACTAAAGAGGACTCTCCTACCAAGATGGCCAGGCGAAGCTCTTTTTTTTTTAATTTACAGTTTGATGTTAGTCATCGTATCGATAGCTATCTCTATCTTCCTTCATGTTAAATTTGTATTGACATGCGTCAAGGTCCTTTTGACTGCTTTAAAATTGCACGAGAGGTTACTGCTTTAGCCTTTAATATCTAACATGCCTCATGGTATCGTGTAAACTCAATTTCCATATAAGGATCAGCATGCTCCAATTTATCATAGTTCACATTTGTCCTCACATAACAATGTCGTCCCGGCCTAATTTACAAATAGAGAGAACAATTTCACAATAGATATCTAAGTAAGAAATTAAAAACACATGACCGTGAATGGACTCTGCGTGATGGCTAAATGAAATGCCAGAAAGATATTACTGCACAAAGCATGATCAGGTTCTGTAAAGGCTTGGTGTCATCCCAAACTCTCAACATAGAGTAACCAACCATTAGAGCTGAAAAATTGTCAATGTATGAGAAAGCGTGACTGGGTTAAACGCAACAGAAGGCCACTCAATAGCTAATGGCCTGTCCAGAAAGGGCCACAAACCATACAACTCAGTACAACGAGGACTGGTTCGCAGCACTCCCGATTCCAGGCATGCTGGAGTCCTTAGTCTCCGCATCCACTTTGAATGTGGTGCCTGACACATGGCCAGAGCTGTCCACCCAAGGAACCGGCTTCATCTCATTCAGTGGGTGCTCTTAACTCCTCAAATCTCCAGAGCTGGTGAAGCAGCATCCTGAGTTGGAAAAGAAGGCAACGTTAAAAGGTGAACGATTTGGCGCTCGAAAACCATTGGAACAGCAACATTTTAGGTGAAAATGCACAAGTCAAAACATGCATACAGATAAAGAGCACCATTTTAACCATAAATTATATATTTAGGTTCGGAACCAATTTTTCCAATATGATGTTACCCAACAACATAACATTCTCCTCTTAACTCCGCTTAATATCAGCAGAGCTCATTCATCCTTACTTTTCACATTGCAATGCATAGACGGAACTCCAGTGGAGCCGCATCAACAAACTGAAAAAATAATTACCTTTAGGGAATGGTGCGAAACATTTCCCAAAGCCCATCTTCACGACTTCTGCATCATCCGAGAGAACAAGACTGCCTCCAGAATCAATTCCCCAGAAGAGAGGGACACTTCCATCAACATCCTGCATGATTCAGAGAACAGAAAGGATTAGATATAGATTGCAGGTGGAGGGAGAGATTGAGAGCAATATCCCAGAACGAAACCAATGAACATTATTGTTACCCACAGAGGCCAGAGAAGCGGTTTTAGAAGAGCTGTCGAAGACCACAAAACCAAACTTCCTGTTGATGTCTCTCACAATTTGATCAGCACGGTAAGGCCTCCAATCCTCAGAGTTCAATAAGCTTCAACGACGATAATGTCCTCATTAGCGGTTTTATTCCATCAACATTTTCTATGTGTCCTTGGAACAAGCAGGAGATATCACCGATAACCGCAAACAATCTGCCACAGAGGGTAAGGCATGTCAAATCTTGATGTGGGATGAGCCGATTTAGAAGACAGTACCGCAATTTCCGTCAATTAACAATCCGATAAATTTCATTTTCTAGCTTTCAAAATGAACTAGAGACTCGGGTTCCACTATCTCCTTTGGGCTGATATATGGAATCTTTCATGATATCACAATAAAGTCCAAACAAAATCATTGATCTAACCGTTGCCTCTCCGAACAATGAAATCACGATTTTTTTTTTTTTTGGGGAGGGGGGGGGGGGTTAAAGCTACCATTATCAAGAGATGGAGTGGGTATTTGAATAGAAGAAAGATAAACTTTATTCTTTGACCAGGTAATCAGTTTTTAAAAGGGTATTGGCCTGCATGGTTCATTCAAAATTTAGCTGTTTCATTTGCGTATTCAAACCTCTGTTTTCAATTTATCCTTCCACCTATACAACAACTATTACGGGAAGAAAGAAAGCTTCTTATTTTCAATATCGACCTGAACATGTTAAAAGGATATTATCTAACCAATTCACATACAGAATTTCATAGAGTATCTTTTGGCTAGGCATGGCCTACAATATAGTTACCAAAAGCAATTCTGTACTTAGAGTCAAAAGCACAAACTTTTTAAGTTATTGGCAAATGATACTGCATATTCAATGTTAGAAACTTAAGACTCATCCTTCCATGAGCCCTAATCAAAATGACAGACGAGGGCCTCTGTTACTGAGAGTACATCCTATATATCAGCAGCAATCCTCTCTTCATCCTTTTTTGCTTTCTCTCTGTAACAAAGCCTCATTTTATGTTAAGTAAGGTAATGCGATGTGATCCCATCGAACCACTCTTGGCTGATGACAAGAACTAAACTTACCTGATTCAAGGAGGACTGAATTATCTTCTTATGATCCTGGAAATTCCCATGGAAAGGCGCCAACTTGCCTTGAGAAACCATCCAGAGCTCGTCCACACTTCCAGATATTGGATGCTCATCGTGACTAACCTGCAAATCAAAGTGAAAAGATGGCTATTAGCTGAAAAGACGATCCCTCATTGGTCAAATTGAAGTATTTTGAAAAAAAAAATCAATCTCACCATCAGACATCTTCCTTGGAAGACCAGACCTTGAACGAGCGCCTCACTTGCATCCAAATCCTGCAGTTTGGGATAGTAAAAAATGCAGAATCATACTCATCAATCCTTAGACAAGAAACTAGCAATTCACAAAGATAACACTTCAATATCCATAGGTCATTAAAGTAGAACTTAAAGTCCACATATATAAACAAAGAAATTTCCACATTAATTATGTGCAAAACCGAATGATGCCTACAGGATGTTGGAACTACTTGGTATTATAGATTACTGCAATGCAAAGATACTGATCATATAGCATACATGTTCGATTCCCAATATTTTGCCAGTTGGAACAATTAGATTGGTTCTGTTCCATTATAAGTTAGATGTAAGATGGCAGAGGCTCCCTGTTGTGATCACTAATTGGTTCCATTGTATTTTCAATGTAAAGACCAGATTCCTATAGGTTCAATTAGTGCAAGAACAATATAACAAGCTAACTGAAAAAGTGATCAAATTACAATATAACAAGCTAACTGAAAAAGTAATCAAAGCCACAAAATGAGGAAAAATGAGTAAAACTTACCAGATGATCGGATGGTTTGCAAGCAAAACTATGTGAGGTTTCTCGAAAGTTATCTTGGCAAATGCAACACTGCTTTTCTGACCACCTATTTACATGGGCAAAGCACCATGTTATATGCGCAATAACATCCAAAAAGCCTCAGAGGGAGTACCCAGTGAAGCGCAATTTAGATTATAAATTAACTAACCTCTAATAGAGCTTCACAATCTCACACAAAAATTGCTTCAACCAAAAATTTACATATGCAACAGTAGCTGAGAGGGAGGAGATGTATCTGACAAGGTTTGCATTCATCGAAGTGCAAGATTTCCAGTTACACCAAACAAACACGAGTGAGCTTGAAACTTTTGTTCCGGAACTCCTTGCAGGAAGAATAAAACATACGAAGGTATTTTCAGATAAAATAATATAATGTAAGACAAAATAATAATCCACAGTACAAGTAAACGCACACAACTGATACTTTAAAGAACTGAATAGATTTTCCCTAGAGGTCACTGCTGACAACAGAATCACAGAAGCAGGTAGCATATCATTTCAATCAAAACCAAACAAGCATAAGTAAATCAGCTAAAAATTTCCTGCAAGCTTTTAGTAATAGTTCCTAACCCACCAGAGATCAAGACCCAAGCAGAAGGTGATGTATGGAATATCAATGCTGTCATGAATTGGTGTGGCATCAAAAGGTTGGATCCATCAGGTGCCCCGGAATTTTATCCCAGATTGACTGGTTAATACTACGAAGGATCATCATCAACAAAAAGAATGTTCTCAATGATAAAGGAAACCATTGAAAAAAAAAGGAAGTGCATCCCTTTTCTTCGCGATCATATCATGGCATCCACATAACTAATCATAGTTTTTAGATTTTAGAAAAGATTATTCTTATTTAGATCATATTCACTAGAAGAAAATTTAGAACATCTCAGTGCACCAAATAAAATCAAACGCTTCTTTTTTCTTTTATTAAATTGCAAAAAGTGACACTTAACATTGACAGCATTAGCCCCACCTCAACAGCATTCGCAAGTGATCTTTCCAAGACATTTTGCCAATAGAGATCACAGTGGTATCTGCAAAACAACCACAGTGAATGAGCTTAAGGGCACAAGAAAAAAGATATTGAGAAGAGAACATACAACAAACACTGAAAATGCAGAGGAATATGATTATAGAACGCTATGATTCTTGGTGATTCTCATGCAAAGCATAGTGCATTTTGATTCACAATTTGTTTGGTGGGTCACTCATATGCAAAAATAAGCACAGTTTTTGGGCATCAAGAAGAGTTCAAGATATGTCATCAATATAGCAAGATGCAGCTTTGTGAACATTTCGTTCTACATTTATCAATCTTTCACCTTCAGCGGCTGGTTTGTGAAAAATCTGAATGAGGAAAATCAGTTTGTATCAAGCATCAAATTGAGGAGCTGGCTTCACCTCATTCGGTGGGTGCTCATAAAAGCAGCATCCTGAGTTGGAAAAGAAGGTAACGTTTTATGGTGAATGATTTGGCGCTTGAAAACCATTGGAAGAGAAACATTATAGGTGAAAATGCATAAATCGAAACATGCATACAGGTAAAGAACACCATTTTAACCATAAATTATAAATTTAGGTTCAGAACCAATTTTTCCAATATGATATTACCCCACAACATAACATTCTCCTCTGAACTCTGCTTAATATCAGCATAGCTCATCCATCCTTACTTTTCACATTGCAATGCATGGACCAAACTCCAGTGCAGCCGCATCAACAATCCGGAAAAATAATTACCTTTAGGGAATGGTGCAAAAGATTTCCCACAGCCCATCTTCACGACTTCTGCATCATCCAAGAGAACAAGATTGCCTCCAGAATCACTTCCCCAGAAGAAAGCAACACTTCCATCAACATCCTGCATGATTCAGAGAACAGAAAGGATTAGATATAGATTGCAGGCGGAGGGAGAGATTGAGAGCGACATCCCAGAACAAAACCAATGAACATCATTATTACTCACAGAGGCCTGAAAAGCGGGTTTTAGAAGAGCTGTTGAAGAGCACAAAACCAAACTTCCTGCTGATGTCTCTCACAACTTGATCAGCAGGGTAAGGCCTCCGATCCCTCAGAGTTCTATAAGCTTCTATGACAATCATGACCTCATTTTCAGTTTGGTTCCATCCATATTGCTGCTTAAGAAGAGCTACATTCTCTATGTGTCCTTGGAACAAGCAGGAGATATCATCAACACACGCAAACAATCCGCCACAGAGGGTAAGACATGTCAAATCTCGATGTGGGATGAGCTGATCGAGAAGAGAAGACAGCAGTGCAATTCCCGTCAATTAACAATCCAATAAATTTCATTTTCTGGCTTTCAAAAGTGAGCCAGGGGCTCGAGTTCCAATATCGGTTTGTATTACGCATCGATTTGAGGGAGCAGAATCAAAATTTATGCCTTGAAAACCAAAAAGTTACCCGAACCCAAGAAAACTTACTGTACATCAAAGAATAAAACCCGGCAGTTAACAAATGAAAGCGAAATATGAAAGAAGTTGGAAGCATTACCTGAGGAACAAAAAGAAGTCAATGAAGACAAATCTATCATCATGGCTCGGGCATGATCGATTTTACTTCATTGGACCGAATGCTATCAATGCTGATGAAAGGGATCTCTTGAAGGGAGAGAGAGGGCCATCCTCTGGCAAGTACCCCAACTTCACATCCATATATGAAAAAAAATTGTTGGGATTGAGGCCCAAACAGAAACAGAGGAGGCTGAATTAATTGTTGTTCGAAAGAGCATTGCAGTGGCTAAAGAGAAAAGCCAGCCCTAGGCAGTAGTGGACATGGATGCAGCTGTGGCATACAAGAATATCATCGTCGTCATCAACTTTCGCAAGCCAGTGCAATTGGAGACTAAACGAAGCTCTTGCTGGATATTCAAGCAGCTAATTATCAATTTTTCAGCTCTGAATTTCAGTCGTACTTCACGAAAAGCAAACGTCTGCGCGCATTGGAAGAAATTACTTCGTATTAAGCGTCGAACTGAAGAACAGAAACACGAAATCGATGCATTCAAGACGAAAGGACTAACCGAACCCTTCGAAATCTGACTGTAGATGGAAGAAATGAATCGCGGCAATTAGCAAATGACAGCGAAAGTGGATCGATTTCACTTCATCGGATCTGAGAACCCAATCAATGCGGATGTCGGGGATTTCTTGGATTTCCGGAAATTCGTGCGGAGCATCTACACGGGAAAGTATCGACTTGTATTGAGCATCGAGTTGAGGAAGCAGAATGGAAACCGATGCCTTCAAGACCATAAACTTATCCGAACCCTAAGAAAACTGACCGTACATGGACGGATCAATTTATTGGATCTAAACCTCGTCAGTGTCGATGAGAGGGATCTCTTGGATGAGGGGCCAATAGTCGCCGGTTAGTTTTGAGCACCGATCTTTCAGATTATTGCATTTATATATATACAATCGTTGGAGGGAGGGAGGGAGGCCATCCTCTGGCAAGTCCCTCAACTTCGGGCAATTTGAAATCCCTAAATCCTGGAGAGAGGAGAGATGGTTGAGAAGGCCACTTGATAGTCTTTCCACGTTCCTCATATGGCCAATCCAAAGAGAGGTAAGAGAGGAAGGAAAGAGAAGACTCCAGGAATCCTCATCGTCTTCCTCCGAAGGAAAGCACTCCTTGTCTCCCTCCCCTCCCATGCTTCTTCCGTCCATTACTAGATGCACGAGGGATGTGAGCATGGGCAAGCCCCATTCTCTCACTGACTGCTTCATATTCTCGCACTCCCAAATATAAAACTCCCGCAAATTTGGAGGCAAGCCTCCTTCAGGGAAGCATTCGATATTTTCACAATCCCTAATATGTAGCCACTGAAGGGACGTAAGACGATGCCACTCCACTGACTTTATCTTCGGACAAGAGACAAGTCCAAGGCGCAATAGGGTGATTGGAAGGAGAGGGAAATCCTCCATCTCCAATGCTGGACACTCACTTATTTGGAAATAAGTGAGATTTTTACAATTATCAATGTTACAGTTGGCAATAGACTTTACCTTTGGACACTTAGAAAGTGAAAGACTCGACAAGAGGTGGGGAAGGGGAGGGAGGTCCTCCATCTCCAGTGCTGGACAACCACTTATTTCCAAATGAGTAAGATGGATGAGCGTGCGAAGGCACTGTGGTAGTTTTCCCAAATTTATACAATTCCAAATAAATAGAGATTCTAGCGATTCTACTACGGTTATCTCTGCTAGCGACTCTACTCCCTTGCAATGCTCAATTTTAAGTGTCTTCAGAGCAACAAGTCTATCCTTAGCAAACGGAAAAGATATCCAAGAATCACAATGACCAATACACATATATTCAAGCTGCGACATCGTGTTATTGCTGCTTGGGTCATTTGGAGGAATGGTCAGTCCCATGATTTTTGGACAATTCAAAATGATCAAATGTTTAAGTGTGTGCAGTTTGCTTGGAAGCCTTTCTAAACTCGTGCAACCCCTCAATTCCATCCTTTCAAGGTCGCACGGCAGCTCAATCTCTCCTTGTTCCCTCATAAAAGATGTGAATTGAGGACAACATTCAATGACTACACTCCGGAGGCAAGTAAGATTTTGCATTCCATCTCCATCTTGCCATAGGTATGTCAGCATCTCACAGCTTTTTATATGAAGCTCATTTAACTTGATCAAGTAGCTCATAAATCCATTATCAAAGAAAACAAGCTCCACAAGATTCTCAATTTTGAGAATGGTTAAAGAAGTTAGGTCTTCCAACTTCTTTAAGATCTCCTTGTTACAATCCCCTATGTGTAACTCACGGAGAGAGGGAAGATGAACCCCATTGGTAGACTCATTCAAATGCAAGCATGAACGAATTTCTAGCTTTATGAGATGATCTAATTGACGAGGCAATGTCCCCATCAACTCCGGACATCTTTGGACAACAAGATGCTGAAGACAGGAGAATGGTACTTTTTCTTCTCGACCTCCAGCATAACAAGATCAATCTTTCCATGTCGACATCCCTTCAAACTTCAAAATTGTTAAGGATGGAAAAGGGCTTTTAGTTTCGTAAAATTCAGATCCTATCATGCGTACTGCATTTAAACCTTCAAGAGATAATTCTCTTAGTGAAGGGAGATGTCCAAGTGACGGCAGCGATCCAACATTAGGACAATCACGCAAGCACAAAGATACCATCTTAAAATAGGATGGATCACCTAACCATGACGGGAGTAATTCACCACCATAGTACGAGATAGTGAGATTTTCAAGATTAGTGTGAGGTCGCAGAAAGCGAAGCACTTGTGCTTGGCGCTCATCATTTCCAAAATCTTTATCCCAAAGCATGATTAAGTTGCTAAGGCCCTGCTTTCTAGACAAATTTGCATCAACTGCATCTCTAACTTCTTTCACCTTTTGCAATTCAGATATGAGTAACTCTCCTTGAAGATGTGGCAAGTTCTTTAACTCGCTTAATAGTGACCCTTTCTCTAATCCTACCACAAACTTGGACAAGGTAATTATAATCTTCAAATTACTAATACCCAATGGCATCTTTTTGAGACTCCATGTATCTCTAATGTCAAGAAATTGTAACCTGACCAATTTTGTGATGCTTGGAGGCAAAATAGAAAGCTTTTGACAACCTCTTAAGATCAAAGCTTGTAATTTGCACAAGGCGCCAATTGACTCAGGTAGCCTTTTGATATTGGTGTATGAGAGATTGAGATATCGGAGATGTTTTAAATCACAAACACAATTCGGTACCTCTATGATGTCACAATGGCATAATGATAACACCCGCAAGTACTTCAAGTTTGTTAGCAAGTCATGTAGCACCTTTCCGGAAATAAAACTTCTTTGGTCCTTACGATTAAATCGAACATTCAACAGCATTAAACTTCTTAGTACCTTCATTCCAACATATACTCTCAAGCTTTTTGATGTAAAATATTCTGAGACAAATGATGCATAACGAGCTTTCTCTTTAAAGGAGGCATCATCTTCATCACTCACTACCTGAGACTCCTCAAAGGTAAAGCATGTTACATCTGCAATTGACTTTGCTAGATCATTCAAAAGATCGTGCATCAAAAACTTCGATGTGTCAACACTGGATTGTTGAAGAAAGGATCTAGATACTAACTCATCGAAATATTTCCATCCCGATCTCAAGATATTCTCTTTCTCTTTTCGTCCATCTAAAAAGCCCACCGCTATCCATAAGAGCACCAGCTCGTCTCTCTCAAATTCGTAGTCCTTTGGAAATACTGCGCAATAAGTAAAACATGTTTTCAAATAAGAAGGGAGATGGACATAACTCAATTTCAAAGCTGGAAGAACCTCATCGTTTTTTGCCGATGCTACATCCCATATTCTATTATTTAAGATAGCTTCCCATTCATCTAGATTCTCTTTATTACGTAGGAGACCGCCCAATATCTTTGCTGCCAAAGGTAAACCTCTACATTTTTCAGCTATTTTCTTGCCTACTATTTCTAGATGTGGGTGCCTCTCAAAAGTTCTTGCTTCCAAAGCGTGATAGGCTAATAAGTTGGTACAATTATCAACGGACAACTCCTTCAAAGAATATGGCAAAGCTCCTGTTATGGAAACCACAGGATGGTTGCGCGTCGTGATGATGATCTTGCTTCCCTTAGCCCCCGCTTCAAATGGCTTTAAGAGGGAAGTCCATTCTCCATACTTCTCATTCCATACATCATCTAAGACCACAAGGAACTTCTTATCGGATAAATCATCTTTCAACTTAACTTGCAGCCAATTAAGATCTTTGCCCTCACAAGACAACCCAGTGATCGATTGTAAAATAGTTTTCGTTATGTTGAGAACATCAAAAACGTCTGAAACACAAACCCATGCTTTCCTCTCGAAATAGCTACTCATTTTGGGATAATTGTACAACCGTTGAGCCATGGCCGTCTTTCCAACACCGCCCATCCCAACTATGGGGACTATGCTTAGCCTAGCATCAGAATTTTCGACCTCATTGATCAATAGTTCCAGTATCTCCGCTTCTTCCTTCTCCCTACCGAAAAATTGAGTCTCCGGCAAAGAAGTGCTGTGGAGCCTTTTGTTAGTGTGGTTGGATATGTCCACGGCATTCTCTCTTAAGCTTAGATGAGCCTTCCTGGTGATAATCTTTTTCAACCTACCATTGATATCTTGTACCTTAGTTTCAAACGGGAGTGAGCATAGGTTCGAGTTCGATCCGGAGGATCCATCTTGGCCAAAGAAAGGGAACAACCTTTTCTTTTGACCTTTGCTTGTGTTGGATTCTACCCCAGACTTAACCTGAGCAGCTTCAATCATGAACTCATCAAGCAAGTCTTCCATGTCATAGGCCAAGTCCCTAACATTGTCCAGCCACGGCTTCACTAGACGGTTATCGCCTAACTGCTTGTCCTCTGCATCATCCAGCACTGTATTGATTGTTTCCAGCATCCCCTTCCACTCATCGAGCGGGGTGATGCTGATTCCTTCTCGTTGGGCATAGTCCAATCCCAAAGAAGTCAACTTGTCGAAGAGGACCTGAAAGAGGGAACCCAAAAAGATCTCTCCAATGGCCATGGGTGAATCAGTCACTGAAGAGAAAAACAAGGGCAATGAAGAAGCTAAATGATAGTGGGCTGGAGAGAGAAAATTATGAAGTCCAAGAAGATCAAGATTGTTTGCCTACCTAAAAGATCGAACAAAGACGAAGACTTTTAAGGACGATTTCTGTCCACAAGTGCTCATTTCATCTCTTCCATTTGTATTTTGTTTTTTTTTTTTTTTGAGTCAAGCCCAAATATTTGTAGTTTCCACAATCATATTTTCATTCATGTAATTTAGCCATAAACTAAGGAATACCAAGGCTTTTGTGGACATCATGTATTTTATTTTTATTTATTTTTGTCTAGAAAGTGAAGCAAAAGTCAAAAGGTAAGGCAATAAAAATCAGGAAGGCAATCAAATTCAAGAAGGTCAAGACTTTTTAGGATGCAGATGGCTTTGTTGCTTCACTTTTCACATCCCTCATCTTCCATCCCTATGCGAATATCTTGTTTTCCATTAATTTCTAGGCGTTACTGGTAAAATTTACGATACTATAATTTTCTTCCAACCCTTTTCATGTTCATTCATATTGTGATATTTCATCATTACTCTCTATTGTACTTGTCCATTAGAATTATGCCTAGATTTTCATATATCTTTTCAAATTTAAGTTCAATAAAAGAAAAAAAAAAGCAAAGAGAAAAACTAAAAGAAAAGTACAGCAAGAAACTTTAAAAAAAAAATAAAAAATGCAGGAATGGGGCGAGAGAGAGCACCACCAGTCTCGCGATCATTGCCCCGCCGCTGGGCCGTCCACTTCCATCATACCACCTTATAGTCACATCTGTAAACAATATTTTTCGTCAAATGCTTTTCGTAGAGCGATTTTGGAGTTAGGGACAATGACATAGTAAGCTCAGCTTTTGTTCAGCTTACAATCGAATACCTAAACTACTTTTTAATCGATATTTGTTCTACAAACTCATCCTTTCGATTCATTGCTTGGTCTCACTTCAATAGTTTTTGTTTTTTATACTTTTCATGATTTGATGTAAAAGAGAATAGGAAATAGTTTCGTTAATTTCATGCTATTGCAAAAAAATTTTAGCGGCTAAATGTCAAGCGCACTTGGAGACTATAAGGGCCTGTTTGGTAACCATCCCAACAGTGGCAGATTCTGATTTTTTGTTCCCGGGAGTAGTTTTGGAACAGAATTGCGTTTAGTAAAATTTTTGTTCTCGGGAATAAATTTGGAAGAGAATCAAGAATTAAAAAAAAAGTTGATTCTTGTTCCGGGAACAAAATTGAGAATCAAAACTCTTCTTCTTCTTTTTTTCTTCTTCTTCATCGACCGCCATCCGTTGCCACTCGCCCCCGCCGGTCGCCGGCAACTGGTTCGGCGAGGCTCGCCTAGCCCCGCTGGTGGCCAGGCGGGCCTCGCCGGTGGCTAGGCAGGCCTTGCCTAGCCCCGACGAGGCTCACCTGGCCACCGGCGAGGCTCGCCCAGCCCCAGCGAAGCCGGCCTGGCCACTGGCGAGGCTCGACTGATGAGGGTCGTCCTCGCCGAGGGTCGGCGACGCTCCGATGAGGTCGCCGGTTGCCGGTCCGGTGACCGGCCTGAAGAAGAAGAAGAATAGAAGAAAAAAAAAAAAAAAAGGAAAAAAAAAGAAAAGAAAAAAAAAAAGGAAAAATATAAAAAAATATTTAAAAATGAAAAAAATTGATTTGGAACATAATCAATTTGCATGGTACCAAACGCAATTCTATTCCGTAATCGAAATTTTGTGCGATTTACCAAACGCGTTCTTTTACTCGAGACCGTTCCTAAAACGAATAAAAAAATCATTTCTGATCAGAATTTGTTTCCGAGAACAAAATTGTTACCAAACGCACCCTAAAGCGCTCAATGTTAAGTTCTTTAGATTTTCTTCTCGCATAATTTTGATCATAAATTTGAAAAATAAAGTAATATTCTTGCCCCCTTTTTTGGCCAATTCCATTGCTTTCCCTTTGATCTCCTCACCTAAATCAACAAGAGTATATGCTTAGATAGCTTGGTACACACGTGCATGTAATTGGAGATTTAGATTCCATTTGTTTCGAGAAAAAATGATGATTGGTAAACCATTTTCCGGAAAAATGATTACTTGTATCTTTTATAAGAATGAACAAACCAAAAATATATTTATCATTCATCAAAATATTTAGATATAGGTTGTTGTAAATAGTAAAAGCATTTTTAATCGACTAACTATTTTGATCAAAACAAGCGATCATCTATAGGAAAATATTTTCTAAAGCATTCATTTTTCGTAGAACAAGTGGAATCTTAATATATTTGTAAGTCTAAGAATCTTTCTTTTTCTCCTAGTTGAAATATTTTAGTGGATTATCAAACATTTGATTGAATATAGATTCTTTCTATGTATTTGATTTTCTGTCGAATGGACATAATGTTAATCAATAATATTATTATCACATGTAATCCTTCGGGCACTCATAATTTAAAACTTTACCATGTTTTCTTTTATTCAATTGAAGAAACTGGCACATTTTTTTGTTTTTGTTTTTATTTATCTATCTGTTCTACAAATTGAAACTAACTTGGCTAAATAGTCTTTTCTTTAGATAATAGTTTGTACATTCTTTTGAGCCAAAAAAATATTCCTTGATTTTCTTCATCATGGATTACTAAAAGTCAATCATTAATGATAGTTGTAAAGTCTGGATAATTGTTCAAAAAATTCTGAATCTATTGTATAGAGGTCGATTCAATATTAAATTTTTTAATTTGGCCAATTTAGTTTTAATATGGCATGATTGCCGATTAAGCGATTTCCAGCCAAATTATCTAAAGGTTTAGAAAAGTTTATGGCTGAATGAATTGCAGTACAATAAATTTATAAATTTTTGGATTATTTTTTGTGAAGTCACGTACATATGTCAAAAGTATTGAAGTAGTCTTTCTTGGGACAAGGCTACAGCACTCAATCATTCAATTTTGGGTGCCATTCACATGCGCATCAGTGGTTAAAGGAATGAAAAATGAAGTACTTTTTGTCCACAAGTGCTTCTTTTGTAATATTCAGAGAACATCCCCATAGACTTTACTGGACCGTGTGCTTTTTTATCTGGAAAGTAAAACAAAAGTGAAAAAGAGTTAACGGGAAAGAAACTTTAATAGATTCCATGAACACCAAGACTTTTCAGGCGTTGCTTCCTTCGCTTTTCACATCCCTCCTTTATCTATCCCCATGAGAACGTCTCTTTTTCCATTACTAGAAGAACTTCCATGTGCTATGTCTGAATTAAATTCTATTTTTTTTCTTTTTTCAAATTTGTCTCAATTCTTGGGATCCGTTAAAAAATTGCCATGTTATAATGATTTTATTGATGTGATTTGCTTACTCTACAAATTGGGTGATGTGAAGAGAGTTTGTGTTGGCTTAGACAATCTTAGCATCCCATGCCTCTACTGACTAGGCAACACCTCAAGATGCTATATTGGACACCAATAGGAACATTTAACGACTATTTAATAGCATTAGCATCATGTTAATATTTTCCTTCTGTAATATGTATGAAGGCCTCACGTTGATCCACATGAAAAATTTGAGATAATTGATTGAATGAAAAAAAACTTTAGGTACCTGATCGCAAAATGGGTAATAATTCAAGTACTTGCGATGTTATCATCCCAAAAAGTTTATTATACAATCATTGGCTTAGGCTCAAATCTCGAAGATACTTTTGTTTACACGATATTTGTTCCACAAACTCATTCTCTCCATTCATTGCTTGGTCTCCCTTTAATAATTTTCTTTTGCAAGATTATTCATTCTTTCGTGTGAAAGAAAACAGGAGATAGTTTTGTTAATTTCACATGCCAAAAGATTTTAGTAGCTAAATGTCAAGCACATTGAGAGACTACAAAGTTCTAGATGTCGATTTCCTTTAGATTTTCTTCCTGAATCATCCAATCATTTTTAGTAAATCATCAAACATTTGATTGAAGCTCGATTTTCTTTCGGTTGGACATCATACTAATAAGATTATCATCACATGTTTGACCCGCAAGAGATAAAATTGATACAACAAAGAATATATCCGAGGCCAACGTAAACAGTCAACGGCTACTTAAGCGTTGGTGACATGTAGACATTTTTCGTTTGCGAGCAATGGAGGTCTCCCGTTGACCCACATTCAAAATGTCGAGGTGATTGATTGAATAAAAAAAAACTTTAGATTGTTGATTGCCAGCACATAGGTAAGAAATTTCATGCACCTCGCAATCTGGTTTTATTTCAGTCAATTTGAATATTTTGGGAAGCCATAGATATAGAATGAAATTGATGATGTTCCCTTTATGGAGTTTTTGCTTCAACCACTTGCACGTAAAATTGAATAAGTGCCTCCCCTGAATGTCTCTTTATTTTCCCTATTCAGCCAGATCCAAAATGCTTGAAATAAGGCAAAATCAAATTATAGCCAAAAATATTTTTTATATATACAACGCAATTGTTAATGATAGTTGTAAACTTGCAAAGTTATACAAATATTTTAACAGTATTGAAATACTCTGTCATCCATTAAATTTTGATGCTCTTCACTGGCATTATGGTCAGTAGTTTATATATTTTCTTCTCTTTTAATAGTCAATAACTTCACGAATTCAATAATTTTTTATTTTGTGAAAAAAGAAAAATGGAAAATCGATATTGCTTGCAGGTGAGGACTCCATGTACCAAATTAGTGCATTAGTCAATTTTAATTTTAATTTTTTTTATGTAGGCACTTATATTTGGTTCAAGCATGCCAAGTTACGAGGTTTGAGTGATATTTGAAAACAATTAACCATAGAAATAGTTCATTTTATGCTAATTGCTTATTTTTAGTTTCATGTGATCTGAAAATATGTGCGCAATACTCATATGTCTAGGTCTGTGCGTAGCACGAATAGGGACAGTAGTAATTTTCATAGCTTTTGAATTTCATAATTAAAGGACCTCGCTAATTGGGGTCAAATTCAAATATATTTTAGATTTCATAAACAAGATGTTTGCTCACTTACTAATTCTTTTTCTGTTTTTTATTCATAAATTTTGGAAAAAGGAAATAGAAATAATTAATAGGACTCGTTAATGAGTACACACATATATATGTATGCATTGATACCCATTTATGCATGGGCATATAATCATCTTGTGTTTACTTGTAAAATTAAATCTTTCATTTTAGGAATTCATGAGCAATAATTGAAATTTTCCAGAACTTATTGAATTTTTTCTATCCTTTCGCTTAGTTCCATCTTATTTAGAACAAGAGTTAGCTTCATCAACAACTTTTAGAAAAAGAGATGGGCCCCCTGTCTGCCATTATTGGTAAAAGGAGAAAAGAAGAAAACAAAATAAAGGTGAAGCGCGCAAGCTTGATGGAGATGGAGATGGTGAGGAAGGGGACCCGAAATTCGGAATAATTTCGCCCTTTTTGCATTAGAATTGGGAAAGGGGTCTTTCCATCTTCACACCAAAGGCAACCCAAACCGGATAAAAAGGCTGAAGTTCCTCGACGGTAGATGCTTCCGAACCAGCATTCTATTTACATACCTTTCCTTAGAGATAGAGCAAGAAACGATGCTGGACCTCTTGGCAAAACATATTTCCTGTACCTCAACTCGGTAGGAAGAAACAACGAATGTCGCATTACTAATGGTGCGAGGAAGATAACAGATGCTGTCCTAATTCTGTGACCTTTTGCTCCAATGGAGGAGGATCTTCCTTATAGCGAAGCTATACCGAATATGTCAAGTAATGATGTTGCTTCTGCTTATTTGCTAGAGCAGTTCACGAAACAAATGTGATATTGCAATGATACGGCAACTTTCACAAACAATGATCAGCAGATCCCTACTGATGGCCGAATCCAAGTCATTACCACTTTCTTGGAGTGCTCTCTCAAGAGGTTGGAACATGTCATAACAATATTAATATCACATTAGCAGACATGTTAGCTATATTTTCTTGGGAAAATGATGCAAATGGTCCCTGATGTTTAACTCAATGTATAATGTAGTTCCTGAACTTTAACTCAATGTACAATGTTGTCCTTAAACTTTTAATTTGTATAATTTGATCCCTAATCTTTTTGCACATGTTCAATTTAGTCATTGGATTGTCCCTAAACTTAAATTAATGGAAGAATGATATTGACAATTTTCATATAAATGGATTGGAAGATAGTTTTATTTAATAAAACTAGCAAAAGTGTATACTAGTTGCATTTAAAGATTAACATCCAAAAGATTTTGCAAAATTCAAATTATTAATTCATAAAAGTTATTTATACAATATGAGGAAATTGTATCCATGTATATTTACGTGGAAAGAGAGAAACATATCAAGATTTGAATTTTCTGGCAAAATTTTTTATAAGATAGAAAAAATTCAAATATTTACGATCGAATTATATGAGAGAATATATCAAAATTATTGATGTACATATCAAGCAAGGTGATGCAGATTCCATCACTTTACACATAGTCCAACACCAGAGAACTCAAGTTTGCTGCATAGAACCCGAAAGAAGGAACCGAGAAAGATCTCTCCAATGGTCATGAGCGAATTAGTCCACTATAGAAGTTATGGTGAAGCAAAGTGATGATGAGTAAATGGAGAGAGAACCATAAAGTCCGAGAAGATCAGGACTTTTGCCTACTAAACATATCATTTTCAGATGAGGACTTTCACCTAGTAAAGATGTCATTTTCTTTTTTTGTGGAAAGTGAAGCAAAAGTGAGAGAGTGATGGCAGAAAAGAAACTAATATATTTTAGGAAGACCAAGACTTTGCATGTCATTTGATTGCGCATGTCTTTTGATGGTGGGAAAGAAACTTTATTAGATTCCATGAAGACCAAGACTTTTGCACGTTTTTATGTTAGTGGGAAAGAAACTTCAATAGATGCCAAGAAGACCAAGACTTTGTATGTCTTTCTTGCCATTAACAATAGAATTTCTAGGTGCTACAAGTCTTGCTTAAAATTAACAATGCCATAATTTTCCTCCAATTCTTTTCGGGTTTAATCATTTTGGGATTTTTTCATTCATTAATCTATGTTGTATCGCAAAGTGATGATGAGCAAATGGAGAGAGAACCATAAAGTCTAGGAAGATCAGGACTTTCACCTACTAAAAATATCATTTTCAGACAAGGACTTTCTCCTACTAAAGATGTCATTTTCTTTTTTTGTG
Organism: Eucalyptus guilfoylei; assembly: GCA_016097605.1. Lineage (NCBI taxonomy): Eukaryota > Viridiplantae > Streptophyta > Magnoliopsida > Myrtales > Myrtaceae > Eucalyptus > Eucalyptus guilfoylei. Next base: position 8,015,492 of record CM027861.1, read on the forward strand.
GAAACTGAAGCAAAAGTGAAAGAGTGATGCCGGGAAAGAAACTAATATATCCAAGAAGACCAAGAATTTGCATGTCATTTGATTGTGCACGTCTTTTGATGGTGGGAAAGAAACTTTAATAGATTCCATGAAGACCAAGATTTTTGCACGTTTTTATGTTAGTGGGAAAGAAACTTCAATAGATGCCAAGAAGACCAAGACTTTGTATGTCTTTCTTGCCATTACCAATAGAATTTCTAAGCGTTACGAGTCTTGCTTAAAATTAACAATGCCATAATTTTCCTCCAATTCTTTTCGGGTTTAATCATTTTGGGATTTTTTTCATTCATTAATCTCTATTGTATCTTTTCAAATTTGAGTTCAACAAATGAAAAGAAAAAGGCAAAGAGAAAAACTAACAAGAAGAAAGAGCAAAAAAGTTTAAAAAGGAAATAAAGAAGGAAAGGGGCAAGATAGAGCACCATTGAAGCACGGCCACGGCGTGTTGTTGCCGTTAGCACCGCCACTTTGGTGACTATTTCCAACTTTGTCACCTTATAAGTTACAATGACCTTCGTAGACAACATTTTTCTCGAGATGTTTTTCTTAGAGTGGTTCAGAAGTTGAGGATAATGACATTGAAATTATCAAAACTTTTGCTTGTTTTACAGTAGAGTACCTAAACTTTTCTTTTTTCAATCAAGTATCTCACTTTTTCAAATTTGATACAATTTGAGGCATTCGCTAAATGAATTATCGTGTCATATGATTTTGGTTACATGATTCGCTCACCTCGCATATTAAGTGATGTGGAAAGAAAAAATATTGACTTAGATAATCGTAGCGTCTTATATATCACGGCCGATGTGGCAGCATATCAAGATATCGTAGCAAACACTAATGGGGGCAATTAATGACTATTTAACAACATTAGTATGATATCAACATTTTTTGTTAGTGATTTAATAGAGGACTTAACCTATATTTGGAAAATTGAGGTAATTGACTGAATGAAATAAAATTTTGGTATGATTACAAAAAGGGTAATAATTTGGATACTTGTGCGTCATTATCCAATAATTTATCCTTTTTTTTATGTGCTATTCATGTGAAAGAGAATATTAACTAGTTTTGTCAATTTCAAGCCATTGCAAAAAGATTTTAGTGGCTATATGTCAAGCCCATTCGGAGACTATAACGTTCTCAATGTTGATTTCCTTTCTATTTTTGGCAATCATTCGATCATAAACCATTCCTGCCCCTTTTTCTTGGCCAATTCCACTGCTTTCCCCTTCATCTATTCACCCAAAACTCAAAAAGTATGTGTAGGTGGTTTGGCCTAAATCAGTTTGAACCAATTTGAAAATGTACCGATTTTCGAAATTGGATCTGCCTAGTTTTAGAATCCCACGGGTATAGAATTGGGCTTTTTGGCTACTGTTGCACATGGAGGGACTCAAGCACTCAATTCCACGAATCACTGGCATTTTACTTTACCACCAAGGCCAAACGATTAATGTGTTCATGGGCAATTGACAGCATTACATATCTAAAATTGTTTGCTTTGGACACAATCACTGATTCACCCCTAGTCCAATCATTAGGACCGCAAACTGGCAACCTAACTAGTTCTCCGACTGGCCTAAGTTTGAAAACATTGGTGCCAAGTTCCTATCCCTTCTTAAAACAAGTAGATAATGACCATCTTATATGAATTGAGTTGTAATGCACGCGATACTTTTGCGATGTAACGAAAGATGATAGCTAAGTGATTATAACTAATAAACATTGATTCTCCTATTTCTCCTTGATTATATTAGATCTGGAAATTCTTCGTACTGCTCCAAATGAGGTTGATGCTCAACTTCCATGGTACATTACTCCTATCGTTGCTCTCGTTGGAGCTATGATTGATACTTGACCTTTCCCTTAAAAATTCCGTATTCAACGGTAAGTCTTTGCTTTGGCATCGCACAGACTTCAATTTAAGATGCTAATAAATCCTAGTCAAGGGGGGAAAAGGTTAACATCTACCGCTTTTAGGAACCTTATATGCTATTAGGAACTTCGTCGAATGGCATGCTATCGAGAGGTCATAGGACTTTGTCAGGCTTAAGAAGAGATCTAATTGCCCCAATCAAAAGAAATGAAATCTATCAACCATTGGATTTTGTCAAAAAGCAAAAAACCAGAAAATGACGCAGTGCAATATATTTAGTTACAAAGTAGCGGTTTGATTTGTCACATACAGTTTTTGGATATCATGGTTTTTATGAGCACGAGAAGAAAACTAGTCAAAACATTTGGAAGCAAATTACTCAGCATCATCTCCAGTGAGTTTGCTCAGAATTTTCTTTTGATAAGCAAAAGAAATTTACTGCACAATGGCGTCAAGCAGATGCTAGCCCATGTAACAAATCAAAAACGCAGTTCAAGCTATGAGGTATAAGAAAGAATGCACATTAGTGATGTCATTGTCACACAACCAAAAGCCGTGGAAAGCCATCTATCATTTAAATAAATAAAAAACCAGTCTTGCTATTTAAAAAGGCTCTTGTATTTCACAACGAAACAGTAAGCTATTGAAGTGAATCAACCATGAACACAGCCCAACATAAACAAGGAGTAATAGAAACTACTTACTGTTTGATGTTGGGTTCTAAAATCCAACAAAAGGAAGTTCTCTAGTAGAACCCAAAAAAAGGAGTGTGCCATAGATTCATGGAGAATTTAAACAGAAATTACAAGACCTACGAAACAAGCAATTGGATAGAAAGCAAATGAAAGTATGTTGCAAGAAGGCAGTCCTACACATTGTGGACCTGAATATCCATGCACATTACTGCAGGGTGAGCTCGGCATCTAATTTGTAACAACAAGAGAGAGAATGTCAATCATCACAGCAGCTCAGGCTGTGTTCTCCATGATAGCTACTACCCAATCATCTCTTTGACCCAACAATTGAGATTCAAATGCAGGGTGGCAAGTTCATCTTCAGAATAGCAGATTAGTACAGCCGCACTCATTAAGTCCGACCAATAAGTGAGAATGAACCAGTCATTGTAAATAGACTGCTTCTGATGTCCTTGCTGGCATTAAGGTGAGCTGAGAGTTGCCAAAAGCATTATCCGCACATTCTTACTGAATCATTGATTTCAGGAGTTCCGGTGGCAATTTTTAGGACTAACAAGGAATGAGATGGCTCAGTCCACCATTAATTAACTTGGTTTATAGATGTAAGCAGAGTTTGTCTAATTAAATCTGTACAAAAACTTGAAACTTTGAACTAGTGAAGAAGAAGACTGCAAAGCAAGTTATCTTGACAACTCGAATAAGAACATATGACCTTAAAATGAATCACGAGGCTTGTATTTATTGTCAATTTCATGTATATCCATGAAGGAGCTGTCTCCAACTGCAATATCCTCCAATTCACTGATGGCTTCTATTTGGTTAAGCTGCATAGCAATGCCTCCATCCTTAGAGCTACTCTCTATAAAATCATTATCTTCCTTATCTGATAAGTCCACAAAAGTTTCTATCTTTATCTTCCTCCCCGTATAACCAATAAGGCTTAGGACCTTTTCCTTCCAAATAACGAGTGGACGTTACTGAATCAGCTCCGCACCTTCAAAAGCTCCTATGAAGAAAACACTAAACCTATTTCCCCTCTCAGAGACATAGAAAATGCCATAATGCTTCAACGGGAGTCTCATCAGCTTCTGAGGCATCATAAATTCTTGTCGAAAGTGCGCGAGGTGATTGGTTACCAACCACTTTTCCATTGTGAAGCTAAGTAACTCGTGCATTGCTGCAATGGCTCTCTTATTGAATTCTTTCAATCCAGCTTGAAGGCCACATGCATCAGCATAAGGAGTCAAGTAAGGCTTCTGAAAGTGCTCAATCTTCCCTCCATATCTACACACCTTCTTGTAACTGGCAGGAAACTTCAAGGGGAAAGATAGGGAAAGCAACCCTGGAGTATGAAAAGGCAAATTCTGATACCCCTAATATGGGCTTCTCCAAGTCTGTGATAGCCCAAGCAGGATTCCACTCTATGAGCTCGAGATAATCAACTTCATCTGGAGATTTAACCACTTTGAAGTGCTGCGGATACTCGTGTACCCACTTGCTCCTAAAATCAGCTGGCAAACCAAACTCTCTCCTGAAATGAGTGATTTTGTCCAGAGGAAGCCATTTATTGACTGACATCGTCAACATCCTAGTCACGTATTCAACAGCCATGCCAGAATGTCCCCTAATCAATCTCTCCTCTTCCTCCAGCAAGTCTTCAGCTTCTTTAGTCAATTCCAAACCACAATACCCCCTTCTGATCCTTATACAACTCAAACAGTTTTGGTGACTTCCGAATAAAATCCACTATCCCGTTTGGCTTGGGTATAGATCCAGCGACCTCCCAGGGATTATCATCTCGGTTTCCTTCTTCAACATTTCCATCAAAACGAACACCTTCGACACCACTATATGCTTCTCAGTGGCAATTTCGAGATCATGGACCCTATTGTCCTTGCTCCTATCTTGCACTCTCTTGCTGGTGGTCATGAATCTACACTGCGACCAGTTAAGTAAAATCTCACCAACACTCCAGTTTCTTCTCAGGGTAGGCGAAGCACTAGCTACGGTTTTACCAATGATTTGAAGACGGGTCATGTCAAGATGGTAATGCCTCGCTCCAAATCCAAGAAACAAGCCCAAGAAAAGCAAATGCCTCTCACTCAGGACAAACATCGAACGGCTTACGTGCAACGGAACTAGGAACAACAAGAGCCCAAGACAAAAGCATCCGAGAAGATCACCGTAAATGCGCGGTTACCAACTCTCTCGGATCACTCGATCAGCATCAGTCTCGACTTCGACAGAAGCTGGTTGGGATTTCAGGCGGGTTTGTGCGGAGAACGAAGAAGAAGAAGAAGAAGCGAGGCGCGAAGAAGAGGAACGGGCGGTAGAGACGGAACGGATTGTCGTTTTGGGCTTTGCGGTTCTCGTCGTGGGAGAGATGATATTATGATTTAATAATTAAAGGAGCTTGCGGGATTTATAAATAGCGATATTCTTGTGTGTGTGCGTGTGTGTGTGTGTTTTTTTTTTTTTCAATTATAAAATTGAGGCATTTGAAATTACATCAAAAATCTGATTTAAAATCATAATAAAGTTTACTTAAAAAAAATGAACCATATCAAAATAAAAAATTATATCTCGATTCATAAATAACTGAACATTTGCTCTCATTATACACATTTAAAAACTTATGTAAACGGACAAATTTTTAGGAAAAACATGAGGAAAAATATGTCGGAGATTACTAATGGTTCTTTATTTTAAGTCTAATTTGCCTATTTTTGTAACTTGGAGTCGAAAGGGTTTGATATTAAATAAAAATCAAATTTTAGACGTTAAATGTGGTCCGTGTTCAACAAAAGAAAACACATGCTTCATGTTCATCACCTTTTACTGAATCACCAAGTTACAAATTTTAAGATGTGTGCTGACCTAGGTGTAGTACAAATCAAACCGGTCATAAGCAAGTTCTTAGCAAGCCATTCTGAATAATTTAATTGTTCATTGATATTTATATGATTCTATGAATGATAAGCGTGGAGTTTGAACATAATGCAATTAAACTAAGTATTGACCATAATATAGATCGATTATTTTCCTTTTTCAAGAAGAACTTAATTCAGTCCAATTTAAGAAAATCATAAGCGGAACAGGATTAAGACGAATATAAAGCCGAGCTAAATAGAAAACTGAGTTTTTTAATGCGAAAAAAAAATCAAACCAATGTTTTCTTTAAAAAAAAAGAAAAGAAAAATAAGCCGAGAGCCATTCCCTCCAATTTCCGATCGTTTCCAAAATCTGCAAAAAAAATTCGAGAGTTTCTCCTCCTGCGCAGAGCGAAATTCCATCGTCGTCGAAGATGCTTTTGTCTCTCAAGTTAGTTTCACAAAGCTCCGCTTGATTTCACCTTATGTCCCTTTCCGCGGCGCGATCGCCGGCGACGATGATTCTGAGTTTCGTCTCGTGTTCGCTCGTTGATGTTCAGAGCCGAAGAGCAGAAGATCGTGTAAAGAGAGGACGTCGACGACGAAGCAGAAGACCTGCTCGAAACGATCGACAAACAAACGTAAGTTACGGCAGAACAGAGTGTAGGCAACTCCTCTGTGTTCATCTGATCGCTTTCGTAATGAGTTTCGGTGCGTCCTTTGATTCTGAGATGATTATCGTGATTTTCTGATCCATGTTCGATGAAGCTATGGCTGTGATTATCGTGATTTACATCTCGAGCTTTCTCTCGAACTTGCTGTGATTTCCTGCGCGTGCAGTAGTTCTCACTTTTCAGTTTTTGTCTTCTGACCATACGAGAGCAATTCCAGCCTTCCTTATGTTACGTGACCTTGGAATTGCACCATCGCACGTCTTATTTTCCATGTATTCGTGACGTAGCTGGATTAATAACGAATGTCCCAAGCTTAATTCATCAATAAACACTGTTGGAACGCTAGATTGTCATTGATCATTTAGGAAATGCTTTTGTCCTGACATTCTACAGTCACCAGAAAACATAGAGTTTAACGCGATGGTTAAGCTCGAGTCTTGAAGGACGATTCTGATTCGCTCAAATCCAGCAAAGTGAAGAATAATGTGGAGAGAATCGATTACTGGAAGCCAAGCCCTCGATAAGCTTTTAGGTGGTAACAGACTTTCTTTTGCAGACTGTGTCTTTTTCTCCATGCATTTCAATGAAAACAAATTTCACCGGTTTGGCAATGTTTACAGGTGGAATTGAAACTCCGGCAATTACGGAAGCATTTGACGAACCTGGGTGAAAATCACAGTCCAATAACGTTACCTTTGATGAACTTTTAGTTGCTTTTGTTAATTAGCTTTCTCAGAAAATGTTGCTGACGTCACTTCAGCTCTGGGAAAACCCAGCTTGCATGTACCCCATGTGTTACTTCTTGGGTTGGTCTGAATTGGATATTAGGTTTCTGTCTTGAACTTCTGTTGCATTTGTTTTTTTTTTTTTTTTTTCTGATGAAAAATGCCACATAGTAACATAATGATTGAATTTCTATGGAGTATAAAGATGTGGGTGATCTTGGCATCATGATGTGTGTATTAGGTGATTCTGGAAGTATGGCACTCTCATTTTCTGTAATCTGCAGTCAGTATACTGGAATGCATGTACAGTGGCTCAAACCAAGCAGGAAAAAGGCCAGAAGAGTTTGTACCATGTCATAACCGAGTAAAAGCCTTAATTATTGTCGGACTCCGACTTGGGTTGATCATTAGTCGAATGTCCTAGATAATGTAAGCTAAGCTTTCTATATTGGTGGCAACTCTTCCTTCTTCTCTGGCTAGTGTACTTGCTGTAATCTAGTCTTTCCATGAATTTGTAGATCATTTATGCCCGTGTCTATACTTAGGAGCATCAGTACGATTTGCTTCTTGATTTGGCTGCAAAATGTGTGAAGAACCAATTAGATTACTAATAAGACAGTGCTCGAGAATGAAACTGCACACATTTTGTGAGGTGTGGATGGTTGACCTTAGGTGAGTAACATCTTTCAGATTATGGATTCGATGATCCCTCTCTTTCAAATGGGTATTATTGGAAGGGGAGAACTTGCAAAGAGCCAGGTCCATTGAAACCGTCAAATCATGCGAGTTGTGATTTTTGAGCTTATCTTGTTTGACACTAATAGATTCCGAATTGCAGCAAAAATTTGCGCAAGTGCTCTCAGGCTGACTTAAGATAGCTAAGGAATTTAATGTGGCAGTGTGCATAACCAATCAAGGTACTGCATCATATCTCATTTCTCCCGCAGTCATGCATTCATTAATACTTATCCAATTTAGCCCTTTGATGGTTGCAATCTGAAAAATTGCAATTTGGGGATAGCACTAAGCTCATGCTAGTTCTTGTAAATCTCAGGAGCCAGCTGTTTGGCGTAAATTAGTGATGCATACAGTAGCTGCAGTCCATTATTTAAGGAAAAATGATAATTTTTTGACGACTTTGATTTATTTGTTTCAGCATCAACGAAACCTGCAGGTGGGCGTGTTCTGGCTCATGCAGCCACAATTAGGCTGATATTTAGGAAAGGCAAAGGTGAGCAGCACGTCTGTAAGGTGTTTAAGGCCCCAAACCTACCCGAAGCTGAAGCTAAGTCGATATTGAGTCTACATATAGATAGATGGAGACCTGATTTAAGCATGGTGCTTACAGTATACTTTGATGTTGTATGAAGATCCATGAACACGTTGAATACGAATTTTGTGCAGAGTAATTAAACAAAAAGAAGTGGATATCGAGAATTTTTTTTAGCAGGACTAGTAAGTTGTGCAGCCTGTGCTGTGTAGACGGCACATATATCAAAACCATCACTTATGTAAAAAATTTTAGCGATAGCTCATATGTCAATAGGATGAGACTGAGATATATTTAAACTATGTTGAACTTGACAAATACACGTTTTTCAAATAACATCGGGGGCATAGCCAATGTGAAGGACTGAAGAGGTCTCTCCTACTAAGATGTCCCAGCGAAGTGTTTTTTTTTTTTGGGTTAATCTGCAGTTTGATGTTAGTCATCGTATTGATAGATACCTCTATCTTCCTTCATGTTAAGTTTGCATCGACGTGCATCAAGGTCCTTTTGACTGCTTTATAATTGCACGAGAGGTTATTGCTTTAGCCTTTAATATCTAACATGCCACAAGGTATCGTGTAAACTCGATTTCCATATGCAGACCAGCATGCTCCAAGTTATCATAGTTTACATTTGTCCTCATATAACAATATCGTCCCGGCCTAATTTACAAATAGAGAGAAATTTCACAATAGACATCTAAGTGAAAAAAAGAAAAAGAAAGCATGACAGTGAATAGACTCTGCATGATGGCTAAATGAAATGCCAGAAAGATATTATTGCCCAAAGCATGATCAGGTTCTTTAAAGGCTTTGTTTTATAAGCAACATGTACAGCTGCATAATACAATGTCATCTCAAACTCTCGACATAGAATAACCAACCATTAGAGCTGAAAAATTGTCAATGTATGAGAAAGCGTGACTGGGTTATAAGCAACAGAAGGCGTGTCCAAAAAAGGGCCACAAACCATACGACTCAGTTGAACGAGGACCGGTTCGCAGCACTCCCAACTCTAGGCATGCTGGAGTCCTTAGTCTCCGCATCCACTTTGAATGTGGCGCCGCACACATGGCCAGAGCTGTCCACCCTAGGAACCGGCTTCACCTCATTCGGTGGGTGCTCATAACTCCTCAAACCTCCAGAGCTGGTGAAGCAGCATCCTGAGTTGGAAGAAAAGGCAACGCTAAAAGGTGAACGATTTGGCGCTCGAAAACCATTGGAAGAGCAACATTTTAGGTGAAAATGCACAAATCAAAACATGCATACAGGTACAGAGCACCATTTTAACCATAAATTATAAATTTAGGTTCAGAACCAATTTTTCCAATATGATGTTACCCAACAACATAACATTATCCTCTGAACTCTGCCTAATATTAGCAGAGCTCATCCATCATTACTTTTCACATTGCAATGCATGGACTGAACTCCAGTGGAGCCGCATCAACAAACCAAAAAGATAATTACCTTTAGGGAATGGTGCGAAAGATTTCCCACAGCCCATCTTCACGACTTCTGCATCATCCGAGAGAACAAGACTGCCTCCAGAATCAATTCCCCAGAAGAAAGGAACACTTCCATCAGCATCCTGCATGATTCAGAGAACAGAAAGGATTAGATATAGATCGCAGGCGGAGGGAGAGATTGAGAGCGATATCCCAGAATGAAACCAATGAACATTATTATTACTCTCAGAGACCAGAAAAGCGGTTTTAGAAGAGCTGTCGAAGAGCACAAAACCAAACTTCCTGCTGATGTCTCTCACAACTTGATCAGCAGGGTAAGGCCTCCGATCCTCAGAGTTCAATAAGCTTCTACGACAATAATGACCTCATTAGCGGTTTTATTCCATCCATATTGCTTCTTAGGAAGAGCAACATTGTCTATCTGTCCTTGGAACAAGCAGGAGATATCATCGACAACCACAAACAATCTGGCACAGAGGGTAAGACATGTCAAATCTCAATGTGGGATGAGCTGATCGAGAAAAGAAGACATTGGCGCAATTCCCGTCAATTAACAACCCAGTAAATTTCATTTTCTGGCTTTCAAAATGAGCAAGAGACTTGAGTTCCAATATCAGTTTGTATTACGCATCGAATCCAGGGAGCAAAATCAAAATTGATGCCTTGAAAACCAAAAACTTACCCTAACCCAAGAAAACTTACATTGCATCAAAGAATGAATCCCGGCAGTTAACAAATGAAATGAAAATATCAAAGAAGTTGGAAGCGTTACCTGAGGAACAAAAAGAAGTCAACAGAGACAAATCTATATCATGGCTTGGACACGATTGATTTTACTTCATTGGATCCGAATGCTATCAATGCTGATGAAAGGGATCTCTTGGAGGAAGAGAGAGGGCCATCCTCTGGAAGTACCCCAACTTCGCATCCATATATGAACAAAAATTTGTTGGGATTGAGGCCAAAACTGAAACAGAGGAGGCTGAATTACTTGCCGTTCGAAAGAGCATTGCAGTGGCTGAACAGAAAAGCCAGCCCAAGGCAGAGTGGAGATGGAGGCAGCTGTAGCATACAAGAATATCACCATCAACTTTCGCAAGCCAGTGCAATCGGAGACTAAAGGAAGCTCTTGCTGGATATTCAAGCAGCTAATTATCAATTTTTCAGCTCTGAATTTCAGCTGTACTTCAACACGAAAAGCAAGCATTTGTGCGCATTGGAAGACATTACTTAGTAATTAAGCATCAAACTGAAGAACAGAAACACGAAAACGATGCATTCAAGACGAAAGGACTTACCCGAACACGAGAAATCTAACTGTAGACGGAAGGAATGAATTGCGGCAGTCAGCAAATGAAAGCGAAAGTGGATCGATTTCACTTCATCGAATCTGAGAACCCAATCAATGCAGATGTCAGGAATTTCTTATATTTCCGGAAATTCATGCGGAAGCAAAATGGAAACCGATGCCTTCAAAACCAAAAACTTACCCGAACCTTAGAAAACTGACTGTACATGGACGAATCAATTCACTGGATCTGACGGTTTTCTATGAAGATGCGAGGGATGTCTTGGATGAGGGGCCAATAGTTGCCAGTGTGTTTTGAGCATCGATCTTTCATATTCTGGCATCCTTCCATCGAGAATTCTTGGAGGGAGAGAGGGAGGCCATCCTTTGGCAAGTCCCTCAACTTCGGGCAATCTCCAATCCATAACCGTTGGAGAGAGGAGAGATGGTTGCGAAGACCACTTGACAGTCTTTCTACGTTCTTCATACTGTAAATGGAAAGAGAGGTTAGAGAGGAAGGAAAGAGAAGACTCCAAGCACCCTCCTTGTCTCCCGCCGAAGGAAACCACATCTTGTCTCCCTCCCCTCCCCTGCTTCTTCCATCCGTTCCCAGATGCTCGAGGGATGTGAGAATGGGTAAGCCCCATTCTCTCATTGGCTGCTTCAGATTCTCGCACCCCGCAATATCAAACGACCGTAAATTGGGTGGCAAACCTCCTTCGGGGAAGCATTTGATATTTTCACAATACGTAATTTGTAGCCGATGGAGGGACGTAAGATGATGCCACTCATTTGGTAGAGATTTCATCTTCGGGCAGCAATAAAGTTTAAGTTCGGACAAGCTGATGGGAAGGGGAGGGAAGTCCTCCATCTCCAATGCTGGACAATCCCCTATTACCAAATAAGTGAGCTTGTTACAGCTAGCAAAGTTACAGTTGGCGATAGACTTTATCTTCGGACAACTTCTCAATGAAAGAATCGACAAGGTGAGGGGAAGAGGAGGGAAGTCCTCTATCTCCAGCGCTGGACATTCACGTATTTTCAAACTGGTGAGATAGGCAAGCATGTGAAGGCACTGTGGTAGGCTTCTCAAACCTATACAACCGTCAATAGCCAAATATTCTAGCGATTGTACTACGGTGATCTCGTCTAGCAACTCCACTATATTGCAATCCTCAATGATAAGTATCTTCAGAGCAGTAAGTCCATCATCGGCAAACGGAAAGGATTTCCGAAAATCACAATTACTAATACACAGATATTCAAGTTGTGGCATTATGTAATTGCTGCTGGGGTCATTTGGATGAATGATTAGTCCCATCAGTTTTGGACAATTCCAAATGCTCAAACATCTAAGTGCATGCATCTTTGTTGGAAGCCTTTCTAAACTCGTGCAATTCATTAGTTCTATATTTTCAAGGTTGCACGGTAGCTCAATCTCTCCTTCTCCCGCCACAAAAGATGTGAATCGAGGACAATATTTGATGGCTACGCTATGGAGGCAAGTAAGATTTTGTGTTTCATCTCCATCTTGCCACAAGTATGTTAGCTTGTCACAGTATCCTATGTGAAGCTCCTTTAAATTGACCAAGTAGCTCATAAATCCATTATCAAAGCAAACAAGCTCCGCAAGATTCTCAATTTTGAGAATGGTCAAAGAAGTGAGGTCTTCCAACTTCTTTAAGATCTCCTTGTTACAATCCCCTATGTGTAACTCACGGAGAGAGGGAAGATGAACCTTATTGGTTGAGTCATTCAAATGCAGGCATGAATGAATTTCTAGCTTAATGAGATGATCCAATCGACGAGGCAATGTCCCCATCAACTCTGGACATCTTCGGACAACAAGATGCCGAAGGCAGGGGAATGATTCTTTTTCTTCTTGACCTCCAGCATAACAAGACCAATCTTTCCATGCCGACATCCCTTCGAACTTCAAAATTGTTAAGGATGGAAAAGGGCTTTTAGTTCCGTAAAATTCAAAGCCTATCATGCGTACTGCATTTAAACCTTCAAGAGATAATTCTTTGAGTGAAGGGAGCTGTCCAAGTGATGGCAGCGATCCAACATTAGGACAGCCATGCAAGCACAAAGATACCATCTTAAAATAGGATGGATCACCTAACCATGACGGGAGTAATTCACCACCATAGTACGAGATAGTGAGATTTTCAAGATTAGTGTGAGGTTGCAAAAAGCGAAGCACTTGTGCCTGGTGCTCATCATTTCCCAAATCTTTATCACAAAGCATGATTGAGTTGCTAAGGCCCTGCTTTCTAGACAAATTTGCATTAGATGCATCTCTAACTTCTTCCACCTTCAGCAATTTAGATAAGAGGAACTCTCCTTGTGCCTGGCGCTCATCATTTCCAAAATCTTTATCCCAAAGCATGATTAAGTTGCTAAGGCCCTGCTTTCTAGACAAATTTGCATTAGCTGCATCTCTAACTTCTTCCACCTTATGCAATTCAGATAAGAGTAACTCTCCTTGAAGATGTGGCAAGTTATTTAACTCCTTTAACAGTGACCCTTCCTTTGGTCCTACCACAAACTTGGACAAGATAATTATATTCTTCAAATTACTAATATCCAATGGCATCTTTTTGAGACTCCATGTATCTCTAATGTCAAGAAATTGTAACTTGACCAATTTTGTGATGCTTGGAGGCAACATAGAAAGCATTTCACAACCTCTTAGGATCAGAGCTTGTAATTTGCACAAGGCGCCAATTGACTCAGGCAACTGTCTGATATTGGTGTATGAGAGATTGAGATATCGAAGATGTTTTAAATCACAAACACAATTTGGTACCTCTATGATGTCACAATGGCATAATGACAACACTCGCAAGTACTTCAAGTTTATTAGCAAATCGTGCAGCACCTTTGGGGAAATAAAAAAAAATTTTCCATAATAATCAGATCGAATAGTCAATAGCATTAAACTTCTTAGTACCTTCATTGCAGCATAAGCTCTCAAGCTTTTTGATGTGACATATTGTGAGACGAATGATGCATAACGAGCTTTCTCTTCAAAAGAGACATCATCTTCATCACTCACTACCTGAGACTCCCCAGAGGTAAAGCATGTCGCACCCGCAATTGACTTTGCTAGATCATTCAAAAGATCATGCATCAAAAACTTCGATGTGTCAACATTAGATTGTTGAAAAAAGGATCTAGATACTAACTCATCAAAGTATTTCCGTCCTGATCTCAAGATATTCTCTTTTGCTTTTCGTCCATCTAAAAAGCCCTCCGCTATCCATAAGAGTGCCAACTCGTCCCTCTCAAATTCGTAGTCCTTTGGAAATACTGCACAATAAGCAAAACATCTCTTCAAATAAGAAGGAAGATGGACATAGCTCAATTTCAAAGCTGGAAGAACCTCATTATTTTCTCCTGGTGCTACATCCCATATTTTGTTATTTAAGATAGCTTCCCATTCGTCGGGATTCTCTTTTTTACGTAGGAGACCGCCCAATATCTTCGTTGCCAAAGGTAAACCTCTACATTTTTCAACTATTTTCTTGCCTACTATTTCTAGATGTGGGTGCGTCTCGAAATTTCTCGCTTCCAAAGCATGATAGGCTAATAAGCTGGTACAATTATCAATGGACAACTCCCTCAAAGGATATGGCGAAGCTCCTGTTATGGAAATGACATGATGGTTGCGCGTCGTGATGATGATCTTGCTTCCCTTAGCCCCCACTTCAAATGGCTTTAAGAGGGAAGTCCATTCTCCGTACTTCTCATTCCATACATCATCTAAAACCACAAGAAACTTCTTTCCGGATAGACTATCCTTCAACTTTATTTGAAGCTCATTAAGATCTTTGTCCTTGTAGGGCTCTCTGGTGACCGAGCACAAAATAGCCTTTGTTATGTCGGGAACATCAAAAACATCTGAAACACAGACCCATGCTCTCCTCTCAAAACAACTACTCACTTTGGCATCATTATACAACTGTTGAGCCAAAGCTGTCTTTCCAACACCGCCCATCCCAATTATGGAGACTATGCTCAGTGCGCTATCGGCATTTTTGGCTTCATTGGTCAGTAGTTTGAGTATCTCCGCTTCTTCCTTCTCCCTACCGAAAAATCGAGGCTCCGGCAGAGAAGTGCTAGGGAGCCTTTTGTTGGTGTAGTTGGATCTATCCACAACCTTCTCTCTCAAGCTTAAGGGAGCCTTCCTGTTGATAGTATTTTCAAACCTGCCTTTGATCTCTTGTAACTTGGTTTCAGACACGAGCGAGCACGATCGGCTAAAGAAAGGGAACTTCCTTTTCACTTGACCTTTGCTTGTGCTGGATTCTGCCTCTGACTTGGCTTGAGCGGCTTCGATCTCAAACTCATCGAGCAAGTCTTCCACGTCATAGGCCAAGTCCCTAACATCATCTAGCCATAGCTTCACTAGACGGTCACCATTGAGTTGCTTATCCTCTGCATCATCAAGCACTGCATTGATTGTTTCTAGCATCCCCTTACATTGGAGCAGGGTGGTGTTGATTCCTTCCTGTTGCGCATATTCCAATCCCATAGAAGCCAACTTGTCGAGCAAGACCTAAAAGAAGGAACCCAAAAAGATCTCTCCAATGGCCATGGTGAATTAGTCACTATAGTTTGTAGAGAACAACAAGGGTTATGAGGTAGCAAAGTGATAGTGAGCTAATGGAGAGAGAAAACTTTGAAGTCGATGAAGACCAAGACTTTCAAGGATGCACATCAAAGGTTAGACAAATCAAAGTAAAATGCTTTTTCTCCACAAGAGCTCGTTTCACATAGAGAATATCTCGAGCGACTTTACTGGATATATTATGCCTTCTTTGTCTAGAGAACTCTGTCATCCGTTCAATCTTGGGTGCTTTTCACATGCACAGCAGTGGTTGAAGGAATGAAAATGAAGTACTTTTTGTCCACAAGTGCTTGTTTTGTAATATTTAGAGAACATCCTCAGACTTTACTGGATACCATGTGCTTTTTTGTCTGGAAAGTGAAGCAAAAGTGGGAAAGAGCTAACGGGACAGAAAAATAAGTAGATTCCGGGAAGACCAAGACTTGGACCATGTGAATGTCTTGGTTGTCATTACTAGTAACACTTCTATGCGTTAGATCGGGATTAATCTCTGGTTTTTTTCAAATTTTGTTCAATTTGAGGAGTCCGTCAAATATATTGCTATGCCATAACAATTTTGTTGACGTGATTCACTTACCCTGAAAGTTGGGTGAGAGGATAGAAAGCATATGTTGACTTAGACAATCTTAGCTTCGATTGTTTTTGTTGACGTGACAACATCTCAGTGTACCATATCGGACGTCAATATGGACATTTAACAGCTATTTAACAATGCTAGTCACTGTGTCAACTTTTTCTGTCTGTAATTTTAACAAAGATCTCACATTAACCCATATTTGAAAAATTAAGGTAATTGATTAAACGATAAAAAGTTCGGGTACTTTATTGCCAAGGGATAATATTCAAATACTCATGATATCATTGTCCCACAGAGTTTATCATACAATAATTGGTCTAGGTTCAAATCTCACAATACTTTTTTTATGCTACATTTGTCCTACAATTTTATCTTCTCAATTCATTGCTTGGTCTCCCTTTACTAATTTTCCCTTGTAAGATTATTCATTCTCTCATGAGAAAGAGAACATGAGATATTTTTTGTTAATTTCACACGCCAAAAGATTTCAAGGGCTAAATGTCAACCACTGAAACAGTTCATTTTATTCTAATTCCTAATGTTTAGTTACATGTAATCTGAAAATATGAGCACAATGTCTTCGTATGTGCATAGCACGTGTACGAACATTAGTAATCTAATATAATTTCATATTTCATAATTAATTGACCTCATTAATTGGGTTCATATCTAAATAGATTTTAGATTAAATCATCTTCTTCTTTTTTTAATTTTATAACTTTTAGGAAGGGGAAAGTAAATAATTGATAGGGCTCATCAAGGTGGACTGACCAACTTTATATATATACATACATACGTGCATACTTGTAGAGTACCCATGCTACGCATTGGCTTATGATCAGTGTGTATGTATTTTTCAAATTGAATCTTTCAACTTAGGAACTCATGAGCAACAGTTGTATTTATTCACAACTTATCGAATTTTTCCTATCTTTTTTTTTTTGGTCGGTCCTACTCTAACACTCACTCTCAGACTTTTTCCTATCGAATTTTTCCTATCTTTTTGCTCAGTTCTCTCTTATGTAAAGCTGAAGTGAGTTAATGGAGAGAAAAAAAAAACTATTTAGTCCAGGAAGACCAAGTTATTCGCCTACCAAAAACATTAAACAAAGACCCAGACCAAGGCTTTTTGTTTTGGTCATCCGTGCATTCTTAGTAACCTTATAATCTCAATGTCTTCGTTTGATGTGTTATTGGTGAATATGTGATCACTGTAGGCTTTTACTTGGTAGTTATAGTGCTAAAGATTCACAGCAAGACAAGCAGCAATGATCTACTTAAGAGGGATGAGGTAGTAGTTGATGATCAAGAACCGCTTGATAGGAGAATCGTGGTCCTTTGCATGATTTTCCTGTTCATAAAGGTGATGCCCAACCCTTTTTCTTGTCTAGCAATGAATGAAGCTGACCAAAATTAATACAACTAACAAATAAGTATCTTTGTGCAACTTGCACCCCTTGAAATAAATGTTGACGATCTACCTAACAATGGCATCTTACTTTCTGTTATACATGTGCAATCAAAGACAATTGACTTTGACTATTCGATAAGGAGAACGGAAACACGTGCCTTGGGCTAAACAAGAAAAGGGTCGGGTACCCAACAAATCCATGAAGCAATTTTTTTTTTTTTAATTTTACTCTAGAAATAGTAAACAATTCACAAATCACCAACTAATCAATCAAGCAAATTGCTTTGAGCTAACTTTTTATGTTCAAAGGACCACAATTCTCCTATCAAGCAATTCACGATCATCAACAACTACTTCAGCGCCCTTCAACAGATCAAGCCGCCCATTTTGCCACAAATTTTTAGCACTATTGCTGCCATGTAAAAGCTTATACTATAAAAATAAAATAAAATAAAATAAAAAACCAACAAAACATTTGTAAGTTATAATTTTTTTACAAAGATATCCGTACCCTCTAAGTTAGTCATGTGAAGAAATATTGTGAAGAAATATCACCTCTTTCTTCTGCTTTGAATGGCCACAAGTAAAGGTCCTCTCTTTCAAACGACAGCCAATAGTCTTAATCTGGACAAAAAGGAGAACAATTGATTTTTCTAACTCAAGGACACAATGGGCATCAAAATATAGTCCCTTCGATCTAACTCAAATTGCCAGTCGTGATAGTACACTCATGAAGTACTTTTCATCAGGAAGACCAAGACTTTATTGGAAGGAAGCAAATTGGCTTCATCGCTTCACTTTTCACATCCCTCCATTTCAATCCCTACATGAATATCTCTATTTCCATTACTAGTAAAATTATCACTCGTTATATGTCTTGCTTAAAATTAACCATACTATAAATTAGTACAAGATGGAAGCTAAGAAGGAACCCAAAAAGATCTCTCCAAAGGTCATGGCTCAATCGGTCAATGTAGAGAACAACCAAGGGTTATGGTGAAGCAAAGTGATAGACCAAGACTTTCACGGATGCTTTCTGTCCACAAGTGCTCTATTTATGTAGATAAACCATAAACTCAGGAAGACCAAGACTTCACTAGACGTCATTTACTTTTTTGTCCAGAAAGTGAAGCAGAAGTGAAAGAGAGCAATTGAAAAAAGACAGAGACTTTGCAAGATGGAAATTGGCATTGTTGCTTCACTTTTCATGTCCCTCTCTTCCATCCCTATGCGAATGCCTTTGTTTTTCCATTACTAGGAGAATTTCCCCATGCGTTATAGGCCATGCTTAAAATTGACTTTTACTAAAATTTTCATCCAACTCTTTTTTTTGTACTTAATCGTACTGTGATTTTGCATTCAGTAATCTCTTTTGCACTTGCCTATTAGAATAATGTCTAGATTTTCATGTATCTTTTCAAATTTATGTTCAATAAAGAAAGAAAAAAAAGCAAAGAAAAAAATGTATAGAAAAAAACAAGAACTTAAGAAAGGGAGAAAAAAAAAAGAAGAAGCAAGAATGATGTTATTCTTAAAGCTGTTTAAGAGTTAAGAATAATGATATCAAACATACTTGACCTCTTGTTTAGCTTATGATTGAGTACCTAAACTCTTTTTTTTCAATCAAGAACCTCAATTTTTCAAATTTGACGCAATTTGAGGCATCGGTTAAATAAATTGCCATGTTATGTAATTTTGTTGACATGACTCGCTTACTCAGTAAAAGTTAAACATAATAGTTGATGTGGCTCCTTACCCTACAAATTGAATAACAAGAAGAGAGAAAGTGTGTTGACTTAGACAATATTATCATCTAATATATATCGGTTGACATGGTAGCATATCAAATTTTAAAAATTGAATTAACTGCCATATAATATATTTATGGATTTTTTGGCTAATTCTTCGTAAAGTCATTTACACATGTCAAGAATTGAGGTATTAATGATGCTTTCTTCGGTCAGAGGAATCAAAATAAAATACTGTTTATCCACAAGTGCTTGTTTAATAATATTCAGAGAATCTATCCAAAGACTTCATGGACACCATGTGCTTTTTTGTCTGGAAAGTGAAGCCAAAGAGAAAAAGACGCAATGGGGAACAAACTTCAATAAATTCCAGGAAGACCAAGACTTTGCAGGACACATATTGAAGTTTGCTGCTTGGCTTTTCACATCCCTCCTAATGCATCCCCGTCAGAACGTCTCTTTTTCCATTGCTAGTAGAACTTCCATGCGTTATGTCTGGATTAATCTCTATTATTTTTTCTTTTTCAAAATTTGTCTCAATTTGAGGCATCGATTAAAAAATTACCACGTTGTAATGATTTTTTTGACATGAATTGCTTACCCCACAGATTGGGTGATGTGGAGAGAGAGTTTGCATTAGCTTAGACAATCTTAGCGTCCAATGTCTCTACTAACGTGGCAACATCTCAATATGCCATATTAGACACCAATATGGACATTTAACAACTATTTAACAGCATCGGCGTCATGTTAACATTTTCCATCCATAATATGCACGAAGGCCTCACGTTGACCTATATGAAAAATTCAGATAATTGATTGAACAAAAAAATTTTGGTACTTGATTGCGAAAGGGTAATAATTCAAGTACTTGCAATGTCATTGTCCCAACGAGTTTATTGTACAATCATTGGTCTAGGCTTAAATCTCAAACATACTTTCGTTTACGTGATATCTATTCTACAAACTCATCCTCTTGGTTCATTACTTGGTCTCTCTTTAATAGTTTTCTTTCGTAAGATTACTCATTCTTCCACCTAAAAGAAAACAGGAGATAGTTTTGCTAATTTCAAGCGCCAAAAGATTTCCGTGGCTAAATGTCACGCACATTGGGAGACTACAAAGTTCTCAATGTCGATTTTCTTTAGATTTTCTTCTTGGAATCATTCGATCATTTTTAGTGGATTATCAAACATTTGATTAGAGAAAAAACTTCTTTGTACTTGATTTTCTTTCGGTTGGACATCATATTAATAATATTATCATCACATGTAACTGTGCAGGCACATATAATTTAAAACCTTACTATGATTTCTTTACCTATCACAACTAATTTTCATAAACAGTATTTTTTTGTAGATAATTTGTTCTAATTTTTCGAGAGACTAATTGATATCATCTGGAATGGTTGGTCTGAGCTGCAAGACACAAAAATTGATATCAAAAAGAATATATTGGACGCCAATGTAAACAGTTAACGGCTACTTAATAGCATTGATGTCATATAGACATTTTTTGTTTGTGATTCAATGGAGGTCTCGCGTTGATCCACATTTGAAATGTTGAGGTAATAGATTGAATGAAAAAACTTTAGATACTTGATTGAGAGTTCAAAGTAAGAAATTTCATGCACCTCGCGATATGATTTTATTTCAGTCGATTTGAATATTTTTGCCATAGATATAGAATGAAATATAGAATGAAATTTGACGATGTTTCTTTTATGGAGTTTTTGTTTCAACTAGTCGTATGTAAAATCGAATAAGCACCTCCTCTTGAATGTCTTTCTCTTTTCCTTTTTCAGCCAGATCCCAAATGCTTGAAATAAGGCAAAAATCAAACTATAGACAATTTTTGTTTTATATGCAAGGCAATTGTTAATGATAATTGTAAATTTATACACATGTCAACAGTATTAAAATACTCTACCATCCGTTTAATTTTGGTGCTCTTCACTGGCATTATGGTCAGTATTGTATATGTTTTCTTCTTTTTTAATAGTCAATAACTTCACGGATTCAATAATTTTTTATTTTGTGAAAAAAAGAAAACGGAAAATTGATATTGCTTGCAATTGAGGCCTCCATGTACCAAATTAGGTTAGTGCATTTGTCAATTTTAATTTTTTTTATGCATGCACTTATATTTGGTTCAATCCTGCCAGATTATGAGGATTAAGTGACATTTGAAAACAATCAACCATAGAAACAGTTCATTTTATGCTAATTCCTTATTTTAAATTACGTGTAATATGAATATATGTGCACAATACTCATATGTCTAGGCCTGTGCGAAGCACCGATATATGGACATGAGTAATTTTCACAGATTTTGAATTACATTATTAAAGGATACCTCATTAATTGGTGTCAAATTCAAATATACTTCAGATTTCATAAACAAGATGTTTACTCGCTTGCTAATTCTGTTTCTATTTTTTATTCATAAATTTTAGAAAAAGGAAAAAGAAATAATTAATAGATACCCATTTATGCATGGGCTTATAATCATTGTGTATGTACTTTTCAAATTAAATCTTTCATTTTAGGAATTCATGAGCAATAATTGAAATTTTCCAAAACTTATTGAATTTTTTCTATTTTTTGCTTAGTTCCGTCTCATTTAAAGCAAAAGTTAGCTTCATCAACGGCGGGTATTTCACAACGTTCGAGCTCGTCCCTGCAAATTTCAGCGAGGGGCTCAACTTTAGCAGCACAAGTGCCGACCGCAAAGTTCAAGCCCTTCTTTTTTCCCTTTGACTTCATAGACGCAGTTTTGTCGATCAACCCATTTTGCTCTAGTGTCGCTGGAACAACTTTAAAACATTTAGAAAAAGAAAGGGGCCTCTTGTTTGCCATTATTGGTAGAAGAAGATAAGAAGAAACAAAATATGGTCCTGAGTAGGACCTTAAACTGCTCCCTCAGGTGGCCCCCCTACAGAGGTAAATGTAGGGGACTGCCCATATCCCATCCCGACCACAAACCCCTTACGGGGTACGGGTAAGATTAGAGGAGCCCACGATGCCTTCCCCCCTGAAAGGATGGGGGCGTGGTACAGGCAATGAACCTACCAGGTAACACTGGGTGGTCGGTCGGTCATTATTGGTAGAAGAAGATAAGAAGAAACAAAATAAAGGTGAAGCGTGCAAGCTTGATGGAGATGGTGAGGAAGGGGACCCAAAATTTGGAATAATTTCGCCCTTTTCGCATTAGAATTGCGAAAGGAGTCTTTCCATCTACACACCAAAGGCAACCCATCCAGATAAGAAGGCTAAAATTCCTCGGCGGCCGAGGCTTCCGAGCCAGCATTGTATTTACATTACCTTTCCTTTGAGATGAAGCAAGAAACAATGCTGGACCTCTTGGCGAAAGATATTTCCTGTACCTTACCTCGGTGGAAAGAAACAACGAATGTCGCATTACTAACGGTACGAGGAAGATAACAGATGCTGTCCTAATTCTGTGACCTTTTGTTCCAATGGAGGAGGATCTTCCTTATAGCAAAGCTATACCGAATATGTCAAGTAATGATGTTACTTTTGCTTATTTGCTAGAGCAGTTCACGAAATAAATGCGATGTTGCCATGATACGGCAACTTTCAGCAACAATGATCAGTAGATCCCGAGCGCAGTTCATTCAATCTTTTTATGGCCGAATCCAAAGTCATTACCACTTTCTTCAAGTGCTCTCTCAAGAGGCTAAAACATGTCAGAACAATGATGAATGTCATATTACCAAACATGTTAGCTATATTTTCTAGAAAAAAATGCTACAAATGGTCCTCAAAGTTTAGCCCAATGTGCAATATAGTCCCTAAACTTTAGTTCAATGTGCAATGTTATCCTTGAATTTCTAATTTATTCAATTTGGTCCCTAAAATTTTTGCACATGTTTAATTTAGTCCTTGGATTGTCCCTAAACTTAAATTAATGAAAGA
This sequence comes from Eucalyptus guilfoylei, assembly GCA_016097605.1. Taxonomy (NCBI): domain Eukaryota; kingdom Viridiplantae; phylum Streptophyta; class Magnoliopsida; order Myrtales; family Myrtaceae; genus Eucalyptus; species Eucalyptus guilfoylei. The sequence goes on from CM027861.1 coordinate 8,038,710, forward strand.
ACGACATTGACCATTTTCATATAAATGGATTAGAAGATAGTTTTATTTAATAAAACTAGCAAAAGTGTATACTAGTTGCATGTGAAGATTAACATCCAAAGATTTTCCAAAATTCAGATTATTAATTCATTTAAAGTTATTTATACATAAAACATGAGGAAATAATATCCATTTACGTTTACGTGGAAAGAGAGAAACATATCAAGATTTGAATTTTTTTGTAAAATTTTTTATAAGATGGAAAAAATTCAAATATTTAAGATCGAAATGCACGAGAGAATATAACAAAATTATTGATATACATATTGAGCAAGGTGATGCTGATTCCATCACTTTACACATAGTCCAATGCCAGAAAACTCAACTTCGTTGAATAGAACCTGAAAGAAGGAACCAAGAAAGATCTCTCCAATGGCCATGAGCGAATCAGTCCAGTGTAAAAGTTATGGCGAAGCAAAGTGATGATGAGCTAATGGAGAGAGACAACCATAAAGTCCAAGAAGATCAGGACTTTCACTTACTAAAAATATCATTTTCAGACAAGGATTTTGACCGACTAAAGATATGATTTTCTTTTCTTTTCTTTTCTTTTTGGGAAAGTGAAGCAAAAGTGAGAGTGATGGTGGAAAAGAAACTAATAGATTTCAGGGCGACCAAGACTTTGCACGTCTTTTGATGGTGCACGGCTTTGGATGGGAGGGAACAAATTATAATAGATTTTAAGAAGACCAAGACTTTTTGCACATCTTTTATGATAAACGTCTTTTTGTCGGGGGGAATAAAACTATGATAGACGTCAGAAAGACTGAGACTTTATAGTCTTTCTTGCCATTGCTAGTACAATTTCCAAGCGTTACAAGTCTTGCTTAAAATTCCTCCAACTCGTTTCAAGTTTAAACATTTTGGGATTTTTTCATTCATTAATCTCTATTGTATCTTTTCAAATTTGAGTTCAACAAAAGAAAAAAAAAGCAAAGAGAAAGATTAAAAAGAAGAATCGACAAAAAGTTAAAAAGGAAAATAAAAAAAGGAAAGGGGAAAGACAGAGCAACACCGAAGCATGGCCACATCCGTGTGGTTGCCGTTAGCACTGCCACTATGGCGGCTATTTCCAACTTTTGACATTGAAATTATCAAAACAGTTGTTCAGTTTATGATCGAGTACCTAAACTTTTCTTTTTTAATCAAGTACCTCATTTTTTTTTTCAAATTTGACTCAATTTGAGGCATTTGTTAAATGAATTGTCATGTCATATAATTTTGTTGATAAGATTCGCTCACCTTATAGATTGGGTGATGCAGAAAAAAAAAAGTGTTGACTTAGATGATTGTAGTGTCTAATATATCTCAACCAAATATATTTAGACGCTATATGTTAAAAGGATTGCAATGGCTATATGTTAGGCCCATTCGAAGGCTATAAACTTCTCAATGTTGATTTCATTTAGACTTTCTGCATTCACTTGATCATAAAGCATTGCTCTTGCCCCTTTTTCTTGGCCAATTTCATTATTTTTCCCTTTGATCTATTCACCCAAAGCTAGAAAAGTATGTGCGGGCAGTTTGGCAAAAATCAGATCGAACTAGTCTGAACACTAGTTCACTCGCTAAACCAGCGAAACATACTGATCTTCAAAATTGGATCCACCCAGGTTTAGAGTCTTGCGGGTACAGAACTGGGCTTTTGGCTGCTGTTGCACATGGAGAAACTCGAACACTCAACTCCGCGGAGCACTGGCATTTCACCTAGGCCAAATGAATCATGGGTTCAATCAACAACATTACATACCCATAATCATTTGCTCATGACATCACCACAAGTTCACCCCTAGTCCAACCTCTTGGATACCAAACTAGCAACCTAACTAGTAATCTGACCATCCCAAGTTTGAAAACATTGATGCAAAGCTCCAATCCCTTCTTAAAACAAGTAGATATGACTATATGAAATGCACGCCATACTTTTGCCACATGATGGAAGATGATAGCAAAGTGATTATAACCAATAAACATTGATACTCCTCGATCTAATGAGATCTGGAAAACCTTCATGGTGCTCCAAATGGGGTTGATGCTCAACCTCCACGGTACATCACTCCTGTCGTTGCTCTGGTTGAAGCTGACAGATGCTTGATCTTTCCCTTTAAATTTTCGTATTCAATGGTAAGTCTTAAGAAAAGCATGGCATGCTTTCGAGAGGTCTTAGGACTTTGTCGGGCTAAAGTAAGATCTAATCGCTGCAATCAAAACAAATGAAATATATCAACCATTGGATTTTTTTTTTTTGTTATAAAGCAAAAACCAGAAAATGATGCAGTGCAATATATTTAGCTACACAGTGGCAGTTTGATTTGTCACATACAGTTTTTAATAACATGGTTTTTATGAGCACGAGAAATAATCTAGTCGCAACATTTGGAAGCAAATTACTCGACATCATCTCCAGTGAGTTTGCTTAGAATTTTCTTTTGATAAGCAAAAGAAATTTATTGCACAATGGCGTCAAGCAGATGCTAGCCCACGTAACAAATCATAAACACAATTCGTGCTATGAGGTATAAGAAAGAATGCACATTAGTAATATCATTTTCACGCAACCAAAAGCTGTGGAGAGCCATCTATCATTCAAATTAAAAAACCAGTCTTGCTATTTTCAAAGGCTCTCCTATTTCTTTCTTCAAAATGAAACAGTAAGCTAATGAAATGAATCAACCAAAAAAAAAAAAAAACAACATAAACAAACAGTAATAAAAGCTACTTACTGTTTGATGTTGGGTTCTAAAATCCAACAAAAGGAAGTTCGCCAGTTGAACCCAAAAACAGGAGTGCGCCATAGTTTCATGGAGATTTTGAACAGAAATTACAAGACCTATGGAACAGGCAATCAGATAGAAAGCAAATGAAAGTATTTTGCAAAAGGCAGTCTTAGATATTGTGGCCCTGAATGTCCATGCACAGTGATGAACAAGGCATTATGCAGGGTGAGCTCGGAGGCTATGTTATCCATGATAGCTAGGGGTGTCAAGACCCGAACCGAAAACCGAACTGAACCGCGAACCGAACCGAAAAATTCGATTTTTTCGGTTCGGTTCGGTTTTCGGTTCGGTTTTCATCAAAAACCGAAAATTTTTTTATCGGTTCGGTTTTTATCGGTTAACCGAACCGAAAACCGAACCACAAAGGCACAAACCGAAAACCGAAATTTTTTTATCGGTTCTCTCCCGACTCCCGTCTCCCGTCTCCCGTCTCTGAGTCCTCTCGTGTCTTGTCTTGGTTTTTATCGGTTCCCATCTGAGTTCTCTCAACGGCGACAGCGACGGTGACGGCTTCTGAGAAGGAAGCAGCCCTCGCCGCCGCCCCCTCCGATTCTCCCACCATGTAAGTCCTCCCTCCTCTCTCTCTCTCTCGCTCCATGCCACGTCGAATTTTGAGTGTCGATTGCTGTTTCCATCGGATGAGGAGTCGTTCGATTGTCAATTCGACAGTTTGTAGGGTGTGTAGTCGTGACTAGATGCGAGGTCTTTTGGTCGCGAATCGTGGGTGACTGGCCGATCGAGCTCGAGGGTAAGTGAGAATTGGTGTTGGGGGCTTGCGTAGTGAATCGATGTGTGGTGGAAGACTCGCCTGAGAATTAGCACGCTCGAAATTTTACTTTTTTTCCAGATTCTTTCGTTTGATAGTGCACGGACTTCGGGCTCTAGTCTGCAGGGCTCTATTAGTTGAAAAATACAAACGGAGGTTGTCGAGAATTGCTTTGGTGCAGATGATTTACCATCACTTTCACACTTTTTACAAAGTAAACATCAGTTAGTCGGCCTGCTGCCTCCGTTTGTATGTTTCCCAATGAGAATCCTTTCTTAAGGTCTTGTATTGCTGAATGCTGATGATAATTCTTTCATAATTCTTCATGATGTAAAATTCAGTTCCTTCATAAAAACTAGGGACTTCCCTAGAACATCCTTATGACCTTTAATGATCTTGAATTGATGGCATCCCTTTCTTATAAACAATTATGCTCAGGGCCCCATGGTGCTTTAGTATTGAAATTTTCTCTGCTAATTAATCAACAGCCTGTACGTATGATATCTTTATCCATGCATAGTCGAGGACTTACAGCATGAAGTCCCAACAGTCTTTGCCTGCCAAATATAATTTCTATGGCTTTTTTCATACTCTACTTTATTGAAGAACTCCTACTCTATGTTCTTTTTCATGTTCCCATTAGTTAGGTGAGCTCCTAGGTTGTTTGGGGATCTATCCTCTTATTTGTCATACCAAACTTCGATACTGTCAGTTGTCTGTGGAATTGGACTTCTTCTTGAAGTGCAGATCCAGTTGCCTCAGGTGCTTGAGTTAAAAGGAAAATTTGGTTTGGTGCGTATGTCTTATCCAGAAGGACAATATCAGGCTTCCACTTAAGGGAATTTCTAGTGGTCTTTTTTGCCACCATTAGGATAGTGAAAATGGACAAGGAACAGATGGATGAATTTGTTAAGCACTTTTAATCAAGGTAGGAGTTAGTTAAACTCTCTTCCTACTGTCAGGCTTTTCTTTTTCATATTGTCAAATGATTAGCTTGGTTGACATTACTGTTCTTGAATGAAGCTCCTAAAGGAAGTGCATAGTACAAAATGCAAGAACCATGACTTTAGTATATCACCTATGGTGTTCCTCTTATTTGGAATTAGATTCCCCTCTGCCTTGTTTTATGTCAAGTTCTGGGATTGCCTAGATCTCTGAAGAACATCAAAGGGTTATCATTGATTGTATCTCTGTTTACAGCTATTGATTGTTTTCCCCCCTAATTTCTGTATTGGAATGTGATGAATCTAGGTGGAATTTCTGGTTTTAATCACCTTCTGAGATGATAGAAACTGAAAAGGTCAGTTGTTGCCGATTCAGTTGTTGTATGTGGGATTTCTGATGGAAGTTCTAGGCCGATGCAGAGGGGCTGTTTTCTGGTTTTCTTGGTGGGAATTTTTAGGTCCTCTTTCATGTTCAGTGTAGTTCATCCTCGTTTAACATTGTAGCAGTGATGAGCTTCAGCGACATTTGCTCAGCTACAGCTAACTATTTCCTTGGTGATTGTACGCAGACTTTGAGAGAAGACAAAGCTCTTGTTTATGATGACTGGAAAGAGTGCATTTTGCCCTTTCTAGCTTCGGGACCTTTGAAGCTTGATCCAGAACAATTAGTGCCAGAACAGGATATCAACATTATCATTGTAACATTCTTCGAAGGGGCTTTTTTTGGGGTCAAGATTCTTTGGAGCATCAGATAAAGGGATTAATCTAATAATTTTTTAAGGAGCATATACAGAAGGTAAGCCGTCCGCCCGTCCCCACCCAAAAAAAAAAAAAAAAACCGAAAACCGAAAGCTAAAAACCGAAAAACCGAACCGAACCGAACCGAACCGAACCGAAATTTCGGTTCGGTTCGTATTCAGTTCGGTTCGGTTTCGGTTCGGTTCGGAAAATTTTTCTAATGGTTCGGTTCGGTTCGGTTTTTTTGAAAAACCGAACCGAACCGAACCGTTGACACCCCTAATGATAGCTACTACCCAATCATCTCTTTGACCCAACAATTGAGATTCAAATGCAAGGTGGCAAGTTCATCTTCAGAATAGAAGATTGGTATGGCAGCACTCATTAAGTCGGAGCAATAACTGAGAATGAACTGGTCACCGTACACGGACTGCTTCTGATGTCCTTGCTGGCACCAAGGCGAGGAGTTGCCAAAAGCATTATCTGCACATTCTTTCTGAATCATTGATTTCAGGAGTTCAGGTGGCAATGTTTAGGACTAGCGAGGAATGAGATGGATCAGTCCGCTACTGGTTAAGTTGGTTTATAGATGTACGCAGAGCTTGTTTAATTAAATCTGTACAAAAACTCGAAACTTTGAACTTGTGAAGAAGAAGACTGGAAAGCAAGTTATCTTGACAACTCGAGTAAGAAGGTATGACCTTAAAATGAATCATGAGGCTTGTATTCATTGTCAATGTCATGTATATCCATGAAGGAACTGTCTCGAACTGCAATTTCCTCCAATTCATTGATGGCTTCTATTTGGTCAAGCTGCATAGCAATGCCTTCATCCTCAGAGCTACCCTCTAGAAAATCCTTATCTTCCATATCCCATAAGTCCGTAAAAGTTTCTTTTTCTTACTCCCTCTATAACCAATAAGGCTTAGGACTTTTCCTTCCAAATAACCAGCGGACATTTCTGAATCAGCTCCGCACCTTCATAAGCTCCTGTCAAGAACACACTAAACCTCTTCCCCCTCTCAGAGACATAGAGAATGCCAAAATGCTTCAACAGGAGTCTCATCAGCTTCTGAGGCATCACGAATTTTCATTAGAAGTGGGTGATGTGGTCGGTTACCAACCTCTTTTCCATTGTGAAGCTCAATAACTCATGCATCACCGCAATGGCCCTCTTATTGTTGAATTCTTTTGATCCAGCTTGGAGGCCACATGCATCAGCATAAGGAGATAAGTAAGACCTTTTCTGAAAGTGATCAATCTTCCCTCCATATCTATACACCTTCTTGTAACTGGCAGGAAACTTCAAGGGGAAATATAGGGAAAGCAACCCTGGAGTATGTAAGGCAGATTGTCATACCCCCAATATGGGTTTCTCCAACTCTGTGATAGCCCAAGCAGGATTCCACTCTACGAGCTCGAGATAATCAATTTCCTCTGGAGATTTAACCACTTTGAAGTGCTGCGGATACTCATGTACCCACTCCTAAAATCAACTGGCAAACCAAACTCTCTCCTGAAATGAGCAATTGTATCCACAGGAAGCCATTTATCGACCGATATCATCAACATCCTAGTCATGTATTCAACAACCGTGCCAAAGTGTCCCCTAATCAATCTCTCCTCTTCCTCAAACAAGTCTTCAACTTCTTCAGTCAATTCCAAACCACGATACCCCCTTCTGATCCTTATACAACTCAAACACTTTTGGTGACTTCCGAATAAAATTCACTATACCGTTTGGCTTGGGTATAGATCCAGCGACCTCACAGGGATTATCATCTCGGGTTCCTTCTTCAACATTTCCATCAAAACCATCAAAACCAACACCTTTGACACCACTCTATGCTTCTCGGTGGCAATTTCGAGATCATGGACCCTCTTGTCCTTGCTCCTATCTTGCACTCTCTTGCTGGTGGTCATGAATATACGCTGCGACCAGTTAAGTAAAATCTCACCAAAACTCCGGTTTCTTCTCAGGGTAGGCGAACGCACTAGCGAGGTGACAAAGCAACCAAACCCTCTCGCTGCGCTCCATTCATTCGAGGAAGCTACGGTTTTACCAATGATTTGAAGACGGATCATGTCAAGATGGAACACGCAATTTCTACGGTTTTACCAATGATTTGCCGTTTTGGTTTTTGCGTTTCTCGTCGTGAGAGAGATGATATTTTGATTTAAATAATTAAAAGAGCTCGAGGGTCTTATAAATGGCGATATTCTTGTGTTTTTTTAATTATAAAATTGAGGCGTTTGACATTACATAAAAAATCCGATTTAAAATCATAATAAATTTTAATTAAAAAAATGAACCATATTGAAACTAAACATTGTATCTCGTAATCGTGGATTTTTCTCATTATATATATGTTCAAAAAATTACGTAAAAGAACAAATTTTTTAAGAAAAATATGAGGAAAAATATGTCAAAGATTACTAATGGTTCTATATTTTAAGTCTAATTTGCCTATTTTGTAGATCGGACTCGTAAGGGTTCGATATTAAATAAAAATCAAATTTTAGACATTAAATGTGCTCTGTGTCCGACAAAAGAAAACACATGCTCCATGTTTGTCACTTTTAATGAATCATCAAGTTACAAATTTTAGGATGTGTGCCAACCTAGATGTAGTACAATCAAACTAGTCACAAGCAAGTATGATGAGTGTGAAATTTGAACATAACGTAATTAAACCAAGTATTAACCACAATATAAATCGATTCTTTTCTTTTTTTAAGAAGAACTTAATTCAGTCCCATTTAAGAAAATTATAAGCCGAACAGGATTAAGCTGAATATAAAACCAAGCTAAATATTTAAAAAAAAAAAAAACTGAGTTATTTAATGCGAAAAAAAAAATCAAACCAATATTTTTCTTAAAAAAGAAAAAAAGAAAAGAAAAATAAGCCGAGAGCCATTCTTCCTCGCTTCCCGCCTCTCTCTCTATATATAAGATTCCCTCCAATTTCCGATCGTTTCCAAAATCCGCAGCAAAAATTCGAAAGTCTTTTCTCCTGCGCAGACGCAGCGAACTTCATCGCCGATCGTCAAACTCCGTCGTCGTCGGAGATGCTTTCGTCTCTCAACTGAGTTTCACGATCTCCGCTTGATTTCAGTTCATGTCCTTTCCCGCGGCACGATCGCCGGCGACAACGATTCTGTGTTTCGTCTCGTGTTCGCTCGTTGATGTTCGGAGCCGAAGAGCAGAAGATCGTGGAAAGAGAGGACGTCGACGACGAAGCAGAAGACCTGCTCGAAACGATCGACAAACGTGAGTTACGGCAAAACATAGCGTAGGCAACGGTCTCTGTTCATGTCATCGCTTTCGTAATGAGTTTCGGTGCGTCCTTTGATTCTGAGATTGATTATCGTGATTTTCTGATCCGTGTTCTGGATCTTAAAATTAAGATGCAAATGGTACGATGAAGCTATGGCTGTGATCATCGTGATTTACATCTCGACCTCTCTCTTGAACTTGCCATGATTTCCTGCGCGTGCAATAGTTTTTAGTTTTTTGTCTTCTGATCATACAAGAGCAATGTTACGTGACATTGGAATTGCACCATTGTATTGGTGGCATAGCTGGATTAATAAGGAATATCCTAAGCTAAATTCATCAATAATCGCTGTTGGAAAGCTAGATTGTCATTGATCATCTAGGAAATGCTTTTGTCCTGACATTCTACATTCATCAGGAAACATAAGAGTTTAACGCGATGCTGAGTTGAGGAACGTATTCTTATTTGGCCAAGTGAATTGCTTTTTCTTTGTTTATTTTTTGTAGCACTTAACTGGAATAAAAGGATTATCTGAGGCAAAAGTTGAAAAGATATGAGATGGTGGCTCCAATCAATTTGAACTTCTATAAGCATCTCGCATTGACTTCCCTTTGTTTTATCAGAATTTTGGCTATATTATTGGAAGTGATGCTCTGCTCAGAGTAAGTTCTTAATTCTGCAAACTTCAAGCTAAAATGGTTCAGAATACCCTTGAAATAAAGCCTGCAAATTAGCAAATCTATTGCTCAAAGTACTTTCAATGTCTTCGTTATTTCCAGAGAGAGTCATCGGTTGTTTGCATCACAACTGGAAGCCCCCTCGATGAGCTTTTAGGCAGTAAAAGACTTTCTTTTGCAGATTCTGTGTCTTTTTCTTCATGCATTTCAACAAATAAAAATTTCTTTGGTTTGGCAATGTTAACAGGTGGTATTGAAACTCCGGCAATTACAGAAGCATTTGGCGAATCTGGGTGAAAATCACAGTCCAACAACGTTACCTTTGATGAACTTTTAGTTGCTTTTGTTAATTAGCTTTCTCAGAAAATGCTGCTGACGTCATTTCAAGTCTGGGAAAACACAGCTGGCATATACCCTATGTGTTACTTCTCAGGTTGGTCTGAATTGGATATTAGGTTTCTGTCTTGAACTTCTGTTGCATTTTTTTTCTCAGATGAACAATGCCAAATAGTAACATAATGATTGAATTTCTATGAAGTATAAAGATGTGGGTGATCTTGGCATCATAATGTGTGTGTTAGGTGATTCTGGAAGTATGGCACTCTCATTTTCTGTAATCTGCAGTCAGTATACTGGAACGCATATACAGTGGCTCAAGCCAAGCAGGAAAAAGGCCAGAAGAATTTGTACTGTCATAACCGAGTAAAAGCCTTAATCATAGTCGGACTCAGACTTGGGTTGATCATTAGTCGAATGTGATGCTTGAAGATACTCTACTCTATTTGCAAATCCTGCAACACTATTTATCCCTGTTTATAATCATTCTTTATTAATGGTTTGTGGATTCCATGTTCGTAAAATATTTTCAGCTGCCAACTCACATGAGAGGAGGAAATGGCAAGGTAGCTTATATCGATGCGGTAGGAACTTTGTATCCTATTATGATCTGTCTGTATTTTTCTTGACCTCGACAAAGATACTTGTGTTTCATAATCGTCGTCTGTCCATGTAAGCGCATGTGCACTTTCTTAACTTAGTACACCTGCAGTCTTAGATAATGTAAGCAATGCTTTCTATACTGGTGGCAACTCTTACTTTTCTGGCTAGTGTACTTGCTGTAATCTAGTCTTTCCATGAATTTGAAGATCATTTATGCCCATGCCTCTACTTCTGAGCATCAGTACAACTTGCTTCTTGGTTTGGCTGCCAAAATGTCTGAAGAACCATTCAAATAACTGGTAAGACACTGCTCGAGAATCAAACCCTACAGATTTTCTGAGATGTGGATGGTTGACCTATGGTGAGTGCCTTTTTCAGATTGTGGATTGGTGATTGCTCTCTTCTGAGTGGATTTTACTGCAAGAGAACTTGCAGAGCCCCAGGTTGATCCTGAAACCATCAAATCATGCAAGTTGTTATTCTGCAGCTTATCTGGTTTGACACTAATGAATTCTGAATTGCAGCAAAAATTGGCACAAATGTCTCGCGTTTAATTAAGATAGCCGAGGAATCTAACGTGGCAGTGTACATGACCAATCAAGGTACTGCATCACATCTCATTTCTCCCACGTAGTCCTGCATCCATTCAAAGTTGTTATTCAATTTAGCCCTTTGATGGTTGCACACTGACAAATAGCATTTTGGGGACTGCACTAAGCTCATACTGATTCTTGTAAATCTCAAGAACCAGCTATTTGGTGTAAACTGGTGATGGATACAGTAGCTTCAGTCCATGACATAGGAAAAGGATTTTATTATTTTTAAGACTTTGTCTTTGATTTATTTGTTTCAGTCGTAGCTGATCCAGGCGGAGGTGTGTTATCAGACCCAATGAAACCTGCAGGCGGGCATGTTCTGGCTCATGCAGCCACAATTAGGTTAATGTTTGGGAAAGTCAGAGGGGAGCAGCGTGTCTGCAAGGCGTTTGATGCCCCAAACCTACCCGAAGCTGAAGCTAAGTCAATACTGAGTCTACATATAGATAGGTGGAGACCTGATTTAAGCATGGTGCTTACAGTATACTTGATGTTGTATGGAGATCCATGAACACGTTGAATGCGCATTTTCTGCAGAGCAATTAAACGAAAAGAAGTGGATATGGAGAATTTTTTTAAGCAGGACTAGTAGGTTAGTTGTGCAGCCTGTGCTATGTAGATGGCACATCTATCAAAACCATCACTTGTGTAAGAAATTTTAGTGAGAGCTCGTATGTCAATAGGGTGAGACTGAGATTTATTTTATTCGAACTTGACAGACACGTTTTTCAGATAACAACAGGGGGCATAACTGATGCGAAGGACTAAAGAGGTCTCTCCTACCAAGATGGCCAGGCAAAGTGTTTTTTCTTTTCTTTTCTTTTCTTTTTGGTTGATCTGCAGTATGGATAGCCACCTCTATCTTCCTTCATGTTAAGTTTGTATTGACATGTGTCAAGGTCCTTTTGACTGCTTTTAAAATTGCACGAGAGGTTACTGCTTTAGCCTTTAATATCTAACATGCCACAAGGCATCGTGTAAACTCGATTTCCATATGAGGACCAGCATGCTCCAAGTTATCATAGTTCACATTTGTCCTCATATAACAATGTCGTCCCGGCCTAATTTACAAATGGAGAGAACAATTTCGCAATAGACATCTAAGTAAAAGAAAAAAATAAAAATAAAAATAAAAATACAGTGAATGGACTCTGCATGATGGCTAAATGAAATGCCAAAAAGATCTTACTTCACAAAGCATGATCAGGTTCTGTAAAGGCTTGGTTTTATAAGCAACATATACAGCTGCATAATACAATGTCATCTCAAACTCTCAACATAGAGCAACCAACCATTAGAGCTGAAAAATTGTCAGTGTATGAGAAAGCGTGACTGGGTTATAAGCAACAGAAGGCCATTCAATAGCTAATGGCCTGTCCAAAAAAGGGCCACAAACCATACGACTCAGTAGAACGAGGACTGGTTCACAGCACTCCCAACTCTAGGCATACTGGAGTCCTTAGTCTCCGCATCCACTTTGAATGTGGCGCCGCACACATGGCCAGAGCTGTCCACCCTAGGAACCAGCTTCACCTTATTCGGTGGGTGCTCATAACTCCTCAAAACTCCAGAGCTGGTGAAGCAGCATCGTCAGTTGGAAAAGAAGGCAACACTTAAAGGTGAACAATTTGGCACTCGAAAACCATTGGAAGAACAACATTGTAGGTGAAAATGCACAAATCAAAACATGCATACAGTTAGAGAACATCATTTTAACCATAAATTATAAATTTAGGTTCGAAACCAATTTTTCCAATATGATGTCACCCAACAACTTAACATTCTCCTCTGAACTCTGCTTAATATCAGCAGAGCTTGTCCATCCTTACTTTTCACATTGCAATGCATGGACCGAACTCCAGTGGAGCCGCATCAACAATCCGAAAAAATAATTACCTTGAGGGAATGGTGCGAAAGATTTCCCACAGCCTATCTTCACGACTTCTGCACCATCCGAGAGAACAAGATTGCCTCCAGAATCACTTCCCCAGAAGAAAGCAACACTTCCATCAATATCCTGCATGATTCAGAGAACAGAAAGGATTAGATATAGATCGCAGGTGGAGGGAGAGATTGAGAGCAATATCCCAGAACGAAACCAATGAACATTATTATTACTCACAGAGGCCTGAAAGCAGTTTTAGAAGAGCTGTCGAAGAGCACAAAAACAAACTTCCTGCTGATGTCTCTCACAACTTGATCAGCAGGGTAAGGCTTCCAATCCCTCAGAGTTCTATAAGCTTCTATGACGATGATGACCTCATTTTCGGTTTTGTTCCATCCATATTGCTGCTTAAGAAGAACTACATTCTCTATGTGTCCTTGGAACAAGCAGGAGATATCAACTGCAAACAATCTGCCACAGACGGTAAGACATGTCAAATCTGGATGTGGGATGAGCTGATCGAGAAGAGAAGACAGCAGTGCAATTCCCGTCAATTAACAATCCAGTAAATTTCATTTTCTGGCTTTCAAAGTGAGCTAGAGACTCAAGTTCCAATATCAGTTTGTATTACAAATCGAATTGAGGGAGCAGAATCAAAATTTATGCCTTGAAAACCAAAAACTTACCCAAACCCAAGACAACTTACTGTACATCGAAGAATGAATCCCGGCGGTTAACAAATGCAAGCAGAAAGAATGAAAGAAGTTGGAAGCATTACCTGAGGAACAAAAAGAAGTCAACGGAGACATATCTATTATCATGGCCCGGGCATGATCGATTTTACTCCATTGGATCCGAATGCTATGAATGCTGATGAAAGGGATCTCTTGGAGGAGGGAGAGAGAGCGAGGGCCATCCTCTGGTAAGTACCCCAACTTCGCATCCATATATGAACAAAAATTGTTGGGATTGGGGCCAGAACTGAAACCGGGGAAAGGGTTGCCTGCAGAGGAGGCTGAATTACTTGCCGTTCGAAAGAGCATTGGCATACAAGAATATCATCATCATCAACCTTCGCAAGCCAGTGAAATTGGAGAATAAAGGAAGCTCTTGCTGGATATTCAAGCAGCTAATTATCAATTTTTCAGCTCTGAATTTCAGTCGTACTTCAACACGAAAAGCAAACCTTTTCGCGCACTGGAAGAAATTACTTCGTATTAAGCGTCGAACTGAAGAACAGAGACACGAAATCGATGCATTCAAGACGAAAGGACTTACCCGAACCCTTGAAATCTGACCGTAGATTGAAGGATTGAATCGTGGCAGTTAGCAAACGAAAGCGAAAGTGGATCAATTTCACTTCATCGGATATGAGAACCCACTCAATGCGGATGTCAGGGATTTCTTGGATTTTCGGAAATTCATGCGGAGCTTCTTCATGGAAAGTATCGATTTGTATCAAGCATCGAGTTGAGGAAGCAGAATGGAAATCGATGCCTTCAAAACCAAAAACTTACCCGAACCTTAGAAAACTGACTGTACATGGACGAATCAATTCACCGGATCATACGGTTATCAATGGCGATGATCAGGATCTCTCGGATGAAGGGCCAATAGTCGCCGGTGCGTTTTGAGCATCGATCTTTCAGAATCTCACAAACCTCCAGAACTGGTGAAGAAGCATTTTGAGTTGAAAAAAGAAGGCAATGTTAAAAGGTGAACAATTTGGCGCTCGAAAACAATTGGAAGAGCAACATTGTCGGTTAAAATTCACATTTCAAAACATGCATACAGGTAAAGGACACCACTTTAACCTTAGCTTATAAATTTAGGTTCAGAACCAATTTTCCAATATGATGTTACCCAACGACATAGCATTCTCCTCTGAGCTCTGCTGAGCTCTGCTTAATATCAGCAGAGCTCATCCATCCTTATTTTTCACGTTCCAATGCTCTGAGGAAACTCCAGTGATGCCGCATCAACAATCCGAGAAAATAATTACCTTTAGGAAATGGTGCTACAGTTTCCCACAGCCCTTGTTCACGAATTCTGCATTGTCCAAGGGAACAAGATTGCCTTCGGAATCACTTCCCCAGAAGAAAGGGACACTCCCACCAACATCCTGCATGATTTAGAGGATGTAAAGGATTAGATAGATCGCAGGTGGAGGGAGAGATAGAGAGAGATATCCCCAGAATGAAACCATGAAAATTGCTACTACTTACAGTTACAGCAGCCAGAAAAGCAGTTTCCGGGGGTTCGTCCAAGAGGACAAACGCAAACTTTCCAGTGATGTCTTTCATAACTTGATCAGCAGCATAAGGCCTCCGATCTCCCGGAGTTCAATAAGCTTCTATGACGGTAATGACCTCATTGGCGGCCTTGTTCAATCCATATTGCTGCTTGAGGAGAGCAACATCCTCTGGGTGTCCTTGAAACAAGCAGAAGATGTCATCCACAACAGCAAACAATCCTGCCACAGAGGGTAGGGGCGCACATGACAACCATTCTGTTCCAGAAATAATCTCTGGAACAGAAATATATTTTTCTATTTCTATTTCTAGAAGAGTTTCTAAGCAAAAGTAACCGTTTGATAACACACAAAATTTCTTCCTTTCGGACGGCGGCGACCGGTGACTGGTGGCGACAGACGGTGGCGACCGGCGGCGGTGGCAGCGGCGGCTGGGCGGCGACCGACGGACGGTGGTCGACGGCAACGGATGAAGGACCGGTTGACGAACGATGAGAAAAATTTTTATTTCTCATTTCTGGAATAGAAATCTATTCCAGAAATAGAAAAACATAATAAGTTTATCAAACGGATTTTTATTCCAGAAACAGGTCTGGAATAGAAAAATTGTTTCTCGAACAGAAATTTTGGTTTGTCATGCACCCCTAACACGTCAGATGTCTATACAATAACCGGAAGGAAAAAAAAAAGCGTCTTATTTCGAATATTGACCTGATTATGTCGAAAGAGAGTATTCTTATTTAGATCATATTCACTAGAAGATAATTCATAACATATTGGTGCGCGAAATAAAAATTAGAAGCTTCCTTTTTTTTTCTTTTTTTTTTTTGTAGACAGGAGGAACCAGCTTGCAGCCGACAGCCGCGCCGAAAACCCCCTGGTGTCGCTAGCGCAGGACCCATCACCACGGCGTCACTCTTAATACACCTAGCTACTCCTGCCAACCTCCTTGCGTAGCAAGGGATTCGAACCTCTCCCCTCTCTCGCAAAGGATCACTGAGGCCTACCCAGCGGAGCCACCACGGCCGGTGATTTTCTTTTCTTTTTGTGTGTTTCGTTAAATTGGAAAAAATGACATATAATTGACTATATTAATCCAACCTCAGCAGGGTTCGCACGTGATCCTCCCAAGAGAATTTGCCAATACAGATTACCAAAGGTATGTGCAAAAAACCACATTGAATGAGCCAAGGGTACAAAGAAAAAGTTGTTGGGAAAATGCAAAGAAATACGAACGTTCAAGTTCGTATAATATGTAGCAAATGGTAAAAGAATTATCCCCTAGGTTGCTCCGGCAAATCAAAGGACTCTGTTGTGTAGAATCAAGTTCAAGTAAAAGAAGCTTTTCTTTTCGTGTCAAAATTTAAAACCTCATCCAAATTTAAAAGAAAATATGGAAAAAAATAAATATGTGAATTCATGTGTCGACGTTGTGCATTTGTGCAAAAGTTTCGAGAGTCTGGAATTAAAAAGAAAACCAAAATGCGTGCATCACAAAGTTTAGAATTAAATTAAAGACAAAAAAGAAAATAAAAGTTAATAATAACGAAAAATTAAAAACGACATAAGCAGAGTGGGGAGACAAAAGCCAGATATTCTGAAAAAATAGGATCCTTGGCACCCTCCCACGATCGTGTTATAGTAGGGAATAACCTTTCTAATTGAGTCAAATCAATTCCTTTCTTCCGCTCAATCTACTAAATTTCTCATTTTCCATATTTTTCTTGATGCGACATACCAAACAAGCAAAACATACTCCCAAGACAAATTGAATTAGTCGGACCCCTCATTTTTAAAACTTAAGATCAGACGAGGAAAAAAAAAAAAAAGAACCCTCCTTCTTGGGCCATTATATTTTTCTTGATTCGACACAAATGAAAGTGAAAGAATAAAAGAAGTTGGAAGCATTACCTGACGAAGACAAAGCAGTCCACGGAGACAAATCTTTTATCATGGGCTGGGTGTGATCCACTTCAGTTGTAGACCCGACAGTGGTTAATGCAGAAGCTCGGGATTTCTTGGATGAGGGGCCAATAGTCGTTAGCAGATTTTAAGCATCGATCGCATCCACTTATGTGCAATCGTTGGAGGGAGGGAGGGAGGCCATCCTCTGGCAAGTACCTCAACTTCGGACAATCTTCAATCCATAACTCTTGGAGAGAGGAGAGATGGTGGCGAAGACCGCTTGATAGTCTTTCCACATTCTTCATATTTTGTAAGTGAAGAGAGGTAAGAGAGGAAGGAAAGAGAAGACTCCAGGCATTCTCATCCTCCGAAGGAAACCAACCCTTCTCTCCCTCCCCTCCCATGCAAAAGTCAATTGTCAGATAATAGAGGGACGTGAGCATGGGTAAACCCCATTTTCTCGCTGGCTCCTTCATATTCTCGCACTCCAAAATGTTAAGGACCTGCAAGTTGGGAGGCAAACCTCCTTCAGGGAGGCATTTGATATTATGGCATTTATAAATTTCTAGAAACTGGAGGGATGTAAGATGATGCCACTGATTTGGTAGAGACTTTATTTTTGGACACCCATAAATTTGAAGATGCGACAGGGTGTTCGGAAGGGGAGGGAAGTCCTCTATCTCCAATGCTGGACAGTACATTATTTCCAAATGAGTGAGATGAGAGAGCGTGTGAAAGCACTGTGGTAGGCTTCTTAAATTCTTACAGCCATTAATAATCAAAGTCTCTAGTGATTCTACGGTGATCTCTTCCGGCGGCTTCACTTCCTTGCTATTTGAAACATAAAGTTCCTTAAGAGCAGCAACCCTGCCCTTGAAAAAGGAAAAGGATGTTAAGGAATCGCATGTAATTATACTCAGAGATCGGAGTGTGTGCATCTTGCTTGGAAGCTTTTCTAAACTTGTGCAACCGAACAAACTCATAGATTTAAGGTTGTAAGGTAGTTCTATCTCTCCTTCTCTTGCCACAAAAGATGTGAATCGAGGACATCTTCCAATGTGTAAATTCTCAAGGCAATTGAGATTTCGTGTTTCATTTCCATCTTGCCACAAGTAGGTTAGCTTGTCACAATCGTATATAATAAGCTTCTTTAGCTTAACAAAGTAGGTCATAAATCCAGGATCAAAGCAAACGAGCTCCACAAGATTCTCAATTTTGAGTATGGTTAAAGAAGTTAGGTTGGCCATGCTCTTTAAGATCTTTCCTTCTCTAGCCACAAAAGATGTGAATTGAGGGCAACTTTCAATGGCTAATTCTTGAAGGCAAGTAAAATTCCGCATTTCTTCCCCATCTTGCCACAAGTAGTTTAGTTTGTCACAGCTTATTATATGAAGCTCCCTTAGCTTAACCAAGCCGCTCATAAATCCATGATCAAAGCAAACAAACTCGAAAAGATTTTTAATCTTGAGAATGGTCAAAGAAGTTAGGTTGACCAAGCTCTTCAAGATCTCATTGTTACAATCCTCAAGATATAACTCCTGGAGAGATGGGAGATGAACCTCACCGGTTGAGTTATTCAAAAGCGGGCATGAATGAATTTCAAGCTTTATGAGACGATCAAGTTGACAAGGCAATGTCCCGACCAACAAAGGACAGCTCTGGATAACAAGATGCTGAAGACAGGAGAATGGGCCTTCTTCTTTTGGACCCTCGGCATAAGGAGACCAATCCTTCCATGCAGACATCTCCTTGAACTTCAAAGTGATTAAGGATGAAAAAGGCCTTTTATCTCCGTAAAATTCATAGCCTATCTTTCTTATTGTATGCAAATCCTCAAGAGATAATTCCTTAAGTGAAGGTAGTTGTCCAAATGGGGGTAGCAATGTAACATTATGACAGCCTCGCAAGCACAAAGACACTATCTTAGAATAGGATGGACCATCTAACCATGAGGGAAATATTGCACCACCATAGTGCGAAATAGTAAGACTTTCAAGATTAGTGTGAGGTCGCAGATAGTGAAGAACCTGTGATTCGAGCACCTCATTCTGAAGATTTCCAAAAATTTTATCCCAATGCAAGATTAAGTTGCTAAGGCCTTGCTTTTCAAACAAAGTAGCATCAATTGCATCTCCAACTTCTTTCACCTTCTGCAATTCTGATATGAAAAATTCTCCTCGAAGATGTGGTAAGTTCTTTAACTCCTTTAACCGTAACCCTTTCTCTGGTCCTACCACAAACTTGGACAAAATAGTAAGATTCTTCAGATTACTGATACCCAATGGCATCTCTTTTAGTCTGTCTGTATTTCTAATGTCAAGAAACTGTAAGTTGACCAATTTTGTGATATTTGGAGGCAACATGGAAAGGTACCGACAACCTCTTAAGATCAAAATTTGTAATTTGCACAAGGCACCAATTGACTCAGGTAGCCTTTTGATTTTGGTGTATGAGAAATTGAGATATCGGAGATGTTTTAAATCACCGACACAATTCGGTACCTCTATCATGTTACAATGACATAATGTTAGCACCCGCAAGTACTTCAAATTTGTTAGCAAGTTGTGCAGAACCTTTCCGGAAATAGAAATTCCATTATGGTATAATTGAACAGACAACAACATGAAACTTCTTATTACCTTCATTCCAGCATATGCTCTCAACCTTTTTGATGTAGCAAACTGTGGTGAGACAAAGGATGCATAACGAGCTTTCTCTTCAAAAAAGGCATCATCTTCATCACCCATTTCGTGAGACTCCTCAGAGGTAAAGCATGTCGCACCCGCAATTGACTTTGCTAGGTCATTTAAAAGATCGTGCATCAAAAACTTTGATGTGTCAACACTAGATTGTTGAAAAAATGATCTGGCTACTAACTCATCGAAATAATTCTGTCCTAATATCAAGTTATTCTCCTTTGCTTTTTGTCCATCTAAAAAGCCCTCCGCTATCCATAATAGTACTAGCTCATCCCTCTCAATTTCGTAATCCTTGGGAAACAGTGCACAATAAGCAAAACACCTCTTCAAATAAGAAGGAAGATGGATATAGCTCAATTTCAAAACTGGGAGAACCTCATCATATTTTCCCGTCGGGAGATCCCACATTCTATTATTTAGGATAGCTTCCCATTCATCGTGATTCCCTTTATTACGCAAGAGACCGCCCAATACCTTCACCGCCAAAGGTGAACCTTTACATTTTTCAGCTATTTTCTTGCCTATTCTTTCAAGATGTGGGTGTCTCTCAAAATTTGTTGCTCCAAGAGTATGAAATGCTAATAATCTTGTGCAATTATCAACAGACAACTCCTCCAAAGAGTACGGCGAAGCTCTTATCAAAGAAACAACCGAACGGTTGCGAGTTGTGACAATGATCTTGCTTCCATTAGCCCCCGCTTCAAATGGCTTTAGGAGGGCAGTCCATTCTCCATACTTCTCATTCCAAACATCATCTAAAACCACAAGAAACTTCTTCCCTGATAGACTATCCTTCAACTTAATTTGAAGCCAGTTAAGATCTTTGTCCTCGCAAGGCAACTCGGTGATTGACCGTAAAATAGTCTTTGTTATGTTGACAACATCAAAAACATCTGAAACGCAGACCCACACTCTCCTCTCGAAGTAGTTACTCACTTTGGCATCATTATATAGCCGTTGAGCTAAGGCTGTCTTTCCAATACCGCCCATCCCAACTATGGGGACTATGCTCAACATGGTATTGCCATTTTCGGCTTCTCCGGTCAAAAGTTCGAGTATCTCCCCTTCTTCCTTCTCCCTACCAAAAAATTGAGTCTCCGACAAACAAGTGCTGGGGAGTCTTTTGTTGGTGTAGTGGGATCTATCCACGACATTCTCTCTCAAGCTTAGAAGAGATTTCCTCTTGACAATCTCTTCAAACTTGTCGATGATCTCTAGTAACTTGGTTTCAGACGCAAGCGAGCGCGGTCGGCTAAAGAAAGGAAACTTCCTTTTTAATTGACCTCTACTTGTGCTGGATTCTGCCTCTGACTTGGCCTGAGCGGCTTCGATCTCAAACTCATCAAGCAAGTCTTCCATGTCATAGGCCAAGTCCCTAACATTGTCCAGCCATCGCGTTACTGAACGATCACTGTCGAGTTGCTTGTCCTCTGCATCATCAAGCACTGCATTGATTGTTTCCAGCATCCCCTTACACTTACGGAGCAGGGTCGTGCTGATTCCTTCCCGTTGCGCATAATCCAATCCCATAGAAGCCAACTTGTCGAGCAAGACCTGAACGAGGGAACTCAAAAAGATCTCTCCAATGGCCATGGTGAATCAATCACTATAGTCTGTAGAGAACAACAAGGGTTATGGGGAAGCAAAGTGATAATGAGCTAATCGAAAGAGAAATTGTGAAGTGAAGTCTAGGAAGACCAAGACTTTCAAGGATGCACACAAGATGTTAAACAAATCGAAGTAAAATGTTTTTTGTCCAAAAGTGCTTGTTTCGTAATATTTAGAGAATCTCCCCAGCAACTTTATTAGATATCATGTGCCTTCTTTGTTGATAGAGTGAAGCAAAAGTCAAAAAGGAGCTAATCGAAAGAGAAATTGTGAAGTGAAGTCTAGGAAGACCAAGACTTTCAAGGATGCACACAAGATGTTAAACAAATCGAAGTAAAATGTTTTTTGTCCAAAAGTGCTTGTTTCGTAATATTTAGAGAATCTCCCCAGCAACTTTATTAGATATCATGTGCCTTCTTTGTTGATAGAGTGAAGCAAAAGTCAAAAAGGAGCTAATGGAACGGAAAAGAAACTTTAATAGATTTTAGGAATACCAAGACTTTGTAGGACGACTTTGTTGCTTCACTTTCACATCGCTCGTCTTCCAACCCAATGTGAATATCTCTTTTTCTTTATTAGCATAACTTCCTCACTTTACTTGTCTTGCTTAAAATTGATGATGCTATAATTTTCGTCCAACTCTTTTTCGGTTCATTCATATTGCGATTTTTCATATATTTATTCATAATTATGTCTAGACTTTCGTGTATCTTTTAAAATTTAAGTTCAATAAAAGAAAAAAAAAAGCAAAGAGAAAAACTAAAAAGAACAAAAGCAAAAATCTAAAATACAAAAAAAAATGCTGGGATGGGGCAAGAGAGAGCACTGCTTTCCCACAGCCTCCGCCACGCCGTTGCCCTAAGGACCGCTGTTAGGGTGACATCTCCAACATCACCACCTTATGGTCACCGTCGTAGACAATATTTTTCTTGAGATTTTTCTTTGAGCGTTTTAGAAGTTAGGGCTAATGATACAATAAATACCTAGACTTGTGTTCATTTTCTAAACTTCTTTTTCTTTTTCTTTTTTCAACGAAGTACCTCAATTTTTTCAAATCTGGCTCACTTTAAGGCATCGGTTTAATAAATTGTCATATCATCCGACTCACATACTCGCTGCCGCATCCCCTAACTCATGTTTGTAACACCCACGAAATACATTTGTCTGAACCAATTATCAGCTTCTCCCGATTATGCAGTTTAGCACAATGATGCACCACCTCTAGTTTTTTCAACTACAACTCGTTATATTAAAGAATCGGGTTTCGGACTTAGGAAAAAACAAATGAATTATTTTGAAGAAAAGGAGATGCCTCAGAAAATATAGAAAACCGACAAAACTCAAGCACGGCTGAAGAATATTTCATTAGCTTAAAAGACGTGTTCACTTCTCCTGCACCACAATGAATGGAGTTCAGAGTCGAGTTTCCATTTCAGCAACCATCCCATTGGTCGAGACAAACAATTAGCTATGTAGCACCAACCGACATAAACACGCAACATGATATGCCGACACGTCATTTCTTAAAAATAAAAAATTCCGACACGTTAGATATTAAATATATTTTTATATATAAATAAATAAATAAATAATAAAAAGAGCCTAGAATTAATTTACATTAAAAATATTAATTCAATAATTATTAATATCATTCATTATTTTAATTTGTTACAATAATACATAAAACTTAGAGGAAAAAACATTGTTTAAAAAAAATGCTGAAATGGTATTAGCATTTTTTTTATTACTTCTTTCATGGTAAAAGACTTTTAAAAAAACTAAAACAATTCTAAAATAAAAGTGGCAGGGTCGTGGCAGGGCACGTCGCAGCCACTGCCCCATTAGTGGCGTGCCAGCCACCGTTGGAGGGGGCCGGCGAGGTAGGCGGCGGAGGGATGGTGACCCTCGCCGGCCCAGGCGAGGCTCGCCCAGATCTAGGCGACGCGTCAGCTGGCTGGCAAGGATCGCCCAGATTTGAGCGACGCCGGCCCTCGCCTATGGCTGGCGAGCCTCCCCAACCCTAGGCAAGGCCTCACTGGCCTCAGGCGAGGGCCGGTAATCCTCGCTGGGCTCGAGTGAGGGTGCAGCGTCGCCCAAATCTGGGCAACCCTCGCTCAGGCCTAAGTCGAGGCATCTCCCAAATCTGGGCAAGCCTCACCGGCCACGGCTGGCTAGGCGAGGCCCCCCCTCCCCCTTTGCCACTTATGGCTGACGAGGTCGCCAGCCTCCTCTGACGATGGCAGCGGCAATGGCGCCCAACCACCAGCCCGCCCTCTCTTTTATTTTTTTTATTTTTTTTTGTATATTTATATTTTGACCCCTCAAGAATTAGAAATTTTTAGAATTGACCTCGTGCATGTCGGAATCGCATGTCAAAATTTCAGACTCGCGTGTCGGAGAGAGTTGACCACATGTCGGATTTTTCGACACTTGTTGAGTGCATGTTAGGATGTGTCAGAACATGTTGGACATATGTCGAAGTGTCAGACACGATATGAAAGCTCCCGAAAAGTATCGGTGCTACATAGACCATTAGGGGGCAAAGGCAAACCTGAGCTCGAGACCCAGTTGCTGTGACCCGCGAGGCTCTGATAGGATCGTAACCGCCGATGGGGCTCTTGAAGGCGGAGGCTACCCAGCGGAGGCGGCGGATCTGAGTTCAGGATGCGACCGGTGGGGGCTCTTGGGAGCGAGGGAGAGGGAGTGGCTCTTGGAGGCGATGGCGGAGGCAACGTGCCGGAGGCGGTGGCTCTTGGAAGCGAGAGACAGAGAGAGAGAGAGAGATATTTGAAGAAAAGAGAGAGGGCGGGCTTCGTGCGCTTCTTGCAAAAGAGAGAGAGAGAGGCGAGGTGCGTGGGAGAGTTTCGAAAAAAACGAAGAAGGCGTACCGCAGCAGGCAGAGCAGAAGAGAGGAGAAAAAGCGTGCAACAGAAGAGAGAGAGAGAGAGAGAGAGAGCAAGCCCAATTAACGAGGAGAGACAGAGAGCAAGCGTGGCGGGGCGCTCGGGCCCACCTAATCCCTAATATTTTCTCAATATAGTAGGTGGGCCGGCCTCTCCACATTACCATGCGTCCGCATAGACGTCGTCCAAGAGTCCCATCTTCGAGCCCTTTTCACTGTGCCCTCTCTCTTAATTAATTGCGCGCTGTCTCTGTCTTCCCTCTTATGCCATGCGTACCTTCCCCAAAAATATTAGGTGGGTTGGCCAACCACACGTTATCATGCGCCCGCCTTATCAATAGACGTCATCCAGGGGTCCCACCTTCAAGTCCTTTTCACTGCGCCCTTTCTGTTGATTGTGCGCTGCCTTTGTCTTTTCACTCATGCCACATGCACCCTCCCTAAAATATTTGGTGGGCCGCCCACTCAACGTTACCATGCGTCCGCCTTATCAGTAGATGTCGTCCAGGGGTCTCACCTTTAAGCCCTTTTCACTGCGCCCTCTCTCTTAATTAATTGCGCGTTGTCTCTGTCCTCTCTCTTATGCCATATGCACCCTTTCTAAAAATGTTAGGTGAGCTGGTCACACCAAGTTACGATGCGCCCCTCTTAATTAATTGTGTGCTGTCTCTGTCCTCTTGGTTCTGCCACATGCACCCTCCCTTCCACACTCAAACTAGCCTCTGCACATGTTTAGGGCGTACTTGGCAAGCCAAACGATACTTATTTTTATTCTTTTATTTTTTAGAATAAATTTGAAATAAAAATACGTTTGATAAATTATTTTTCTCGAAAACAACTTTAAAATTAAGCATCCATTTTTTCTTTTCTCTTTTCTTATTATTCTTCTCTCTTTCTTCTTCTTTGTTTGCTACCACCACCGCCAGTCCGACGAGCTTGTCGAAGGCTCACCAAGCCAAGGCAAGGTTCGGCCAACCCACCGATGGCCAAGCGAGCCTTGCCCAGGCCTCCCCTAGCCACCGGCAAGGCTCAGCCGAGGCTTGACCGAGCCTCATTAAGAGCCAGTAACGCTCCGATGAGGTCATTAGCCATCATCTGACCAGTCGCTGATCATCCCAAGATCAGCAACTAATGACTTGAAGAAGAAGAAGAAGAAAGAAAGAAAGGAAAATAAGAAAAAAAAAAAAGAGAAAAAAGTAATAAAATTATTTTAAAATTAAAAGAAAATAATTTGGAATAGAAATTTTAAGTACTATACCAAACGCAATTCTATTCTAGATAAAAAATTTTATATAGTTACGAAACGCGTTCTTTTATTTAGAAAATGTCCCCGGGAACAGAATAAAAAAAAATCATTTCTGATCAGAATTTGTTCCTGAGAATAGAAGCGTTATCAAATGCACCATTATTCCACTTTTCCGCTCTTCTATCCGCTCTCTTCCTTCTTTCTTTACGAAGAAGAAAATCGAATGCTCTCTCTCTCTCTCTCTCTCTCTCTCTCTCTCTCTCTCTCTCTCTCTCTCTCTCTCTCTCGTTAATTCAAATTTTTGATCCCTGCCTCCGGCACTCACCTTCTGCCATGGTTCTCCAGGGACGTGAGCATTCATATGTTTTTCTCATTATGTGATCTTAATCCTTTGCTATTATTTCCTTCATTTAGTGAACTTAGTCTTGCATGATTGTGTTGTTGCGCAGCAACTGGCATGTGAATACCTCTATGTTTCTTAATTATTTCCCAGGTCCATGCCCTTTTTGACTATATGTATAGAGCACGTTTGGTAACAATTCTGTTCCCGGAAACAATTTTTAATCAGAAATGATTCTTTTTTATTGTGTTCCCAAAAATAATTTCTAAGTATTTTAAGCCGTTTGGTAATTGTCTAAAATTTTTATTTCTGAAATAGAATTGCGTTTGGTACCATTGTCAAAATTTCTCATCTAAAACATTTTCTTTTAATTTTTAAATAATTATTACTTTTTTCTTCTTCTTTTTTCTTTTTTTTTCCTTTCTTTCTCTTCTTCTTCTTTTTCAAGGTTGCCGGTCATTGGCCTTGGAATGATTGGCGACTAGCCAGACGAGGGCCGATGACCTCACCAAAGCGTTGCCAGCCCTCGACGAGGCCGTGCCTCGTCAGCCGAGTCTCGCTAGGGCTGGGCAAGCCTCGCTGGTGGCCGGGGGAGGCTCGAGTGAGGCTCGCCGGTGGTTGGGTGAGCTTGTTGAACCAATCATCGGCAACCAATGGCGGCGACGAATGGCGACAGCGGCGATGGAGGTTGTTGAAGAAGAGAGAGGGAAGAAGAAGAAGAAGAAAGAAGAGAAAATTGAAAAAATAAGTTTGGTAACAATTCTGTTCCTAGAAACAATTTTTAATCAGAAATGATTCTTTTTTATTCTGTTCCCAAAAATAATTTTTAAGTATTTTAAGCCGTTTGGTAATTGTCTAAAATTTTTATTCCTAAAATAGAATTGTGTTTGGTACCGTTTTCAAAATTTCTCATCTAAAACATTTTCTTTTAATTTTTAAATAATTATTACTTTTTTCTTCTTCTTTTTTTCCTTTCTTTCTCTTCTTCTTCTTTTTCAAGGTTGCCGGTCATTGGCCTTGGAATGATTGGCGGCCCGCCGAGACGAGGGCCGATGACCTCACCAAAGTGTTGCCAGCCCTCGACGAGGCTGTGCCTCGTCGGCCTAGTCTCGCCGGGGCTGGGCAAGCCTCGCTGGTGGCCGGGGGAGGCTCGGGCGAGGCTCTCCAGTGGCTGAGTGAGCTTGTCGAACCAATCATCGGCAACCAATGGTGGCGGCGGATGTCGACAGCAGCGATGGAAGTTGTTGAAGAAGAGAGAGGGAAGAAGAACAAGAAGAAAGAAAAGAAAATTGAAAAAATAAGTTGGCTTGATTTTGAAATTGTTCCCGATAATAAATAATCAACTTTTTTTTTTTTACTTCTCGATTTTACTCCAAATCTATTCTTGGGAACAAAAAAATTTACCAAACGGATTTATGCTCTAAATTTACTTCAAGAAACAAAAAAACAAACATTTTCATTATTTGGCAAGTTGCCGGACAAATCCTTATTTTCCCCCACAATAAGATACTTTCTTCTCTATCATCCATTCAGTTTGCTCTTATTTGTCTCTTCCCTACACACTTTAATGCTTTCCGATGGGTCTATAGATGAGTTATGCATGTTGTACAGCTGCCCATGCCCAATGCATGATGGCTCATAGTATATCCTCAAGATTCAACTTTAGTTTGAATATCCAGGTGACAGTTTCTATTTTTGAAGACTAATTTGAAGGATTTTACTCTCCATGGACACACATAACTACTGCTCCACGACATCCCCACAGAGGGTCCTCATGAATTTTTCTGTTCTGCCACAGGATACTTTGATATCAGAGCTTGAAGCAGAGAGTTTAATGGCGAGCTTAAGCTTATTTTGAGAGAAGCTCTGCTTTAAAGAGCTGGAAGTTGTGCAGCGCCAAGCCATAATTTGCAACAGCAGTAAGAAACGCTGATATCGTCAAATACGAAGTTCAGAATGCACTAGACAATCTTTCTTGCGTCGCCCACAACTTAAAAGGACCTGGAACTTCAGGTATTCCATACTCTTTGAAGACAACCTGTGTGATTGATAAAGATGTCGCATTTCATTGCAAGATGGCCTCTACGTGTATTTGTTTATCACTCTTGAGCATTTGGTTTACTACCCGGAAGAGTTCGTCATGGGAATCCGGCCAAAAAAAGAAAAAAAAAAAAGAACAGTAAAAATGATTGGTCGCTTGTCAGACGAAGCACAAGTAAACCAACCTGGATACACATGCATGGACGACCCTTGCTAATATCAGATCGAACCAGTTTGACATCTGGTTCAATCGCTAAATCAGCGAAACAAACTGGTTTCCAAAATTAGATCCACCCAGTTTTTGAGTCCTACGGGTACAAAAGATGGGCTTCTGGCTGCTGTTGCACATGGAAGGGCTCGAGCACTCAACTCAAAGGACCACCCGCGCTCAGCTTTACCACCAAGGACGATACGATTCATGTGTTGAAAGGGCGATTACATTTCTATAATTGTTTGCTCGTGACATCACCAGAACTTCTCGCTTAGGCCAACCGTTTGGACCCATTGAACCACGAACTGGCAATCTGACTATGTCCATGACCGGCCCAAGTTTGAAAATATCGGTGCAAAGCTTCAATCCCGACTTAAAACTTGACGATCTAATATAAATTGAGGTGGAATGCATGCACTAATTTTACTGTGTAATTGAAGATGATAGCGAGTAATTATACGGATAGAAGTTTGGGTATTGTGGAATTACCATTTGTTTGTGCCAAAATTGGCTCATTAGGCCTTGAACAAAAGGAAAACCCATTAAGCCTAGTTCGTAAGAAAGTATCCAGTTATCCAAGAGTTCGGAATTAATAACCACTCGGGAGCAAAATGATAAGAATGGAGATAGTTTCAAGGGCTAGTGCCGACGACACTATGGATAAGGCGATGCAGTTATTGGTGTGGTACCGGAGTCTCTAGAAGCAGTTTGAAATTGAACATAATAATTGCTAGAGAGCAATTACTTGTGAAATTAGCTATAAATAGCCAAAGAGACATAATTGTAAAGGACCTTTTGATAATCAACAATTATAATAATACTTGTCTTTTGGGACCTTTTGATAATCAACAATTATAATAATACTTGTCTTTTGGCTATCTTTTTTCTTTACATCGCACATTTACATTTTATTGTACATTTTTTTTTTATCTCCTGTTTATCCTTTACTTTTTGGCAAGTAGAGTAGAATTTGTCGCTTTCTTTCCGAAACGACACAGAGTTCAATTTATATAAAAAAAAAATCGAAAATTTACCTATTCGGTGAAAGATATTTGTTGGGGACTCCTTTCTCCTCAAACACCATCATGGGATGCTCCTCTTTCTCCTTGAGCAAATGAGGATGCAGCCAAACCTTCGTAATACTCCAAATGAGGTACATTACCCCAGTCGTTGCTCTAGTTGGAACTATGACTTATACTTTGACATTTTCCTTAAAATTCTGCTATTAAAACAATCTTAGCTTCGGCATCCCACAAACTTCAATCTAACATGCCAAAAAATCTCAGTTAAGAGGGAAAAAAAGTTTTAACATATACATCTTCATTTAGTTTACAACCAATACTAACAAAATAGTGCCATAACACCAAAAAAAGAAAAAGAAAAAATGAAAAAACGAAAAAGGGTCTCACCAACTAAGATAACAGATTACATGAAGAAATGGCGAATTCAGAATTAATATAAGGAAACTTAATTCTAATAATCAATCTATCCTCCACAAAAAAGAAGAGAAAGGATCTTTCTAGTCTATTCGACTGAAAAGTGCCATACCTAGGAATATCATCATCTCTTCCATCGCCTTTTGCATATAATGAGCTCTCACGCATTTGTTCATTTCCTTTTTCTACAATGGACACTTTGTCCTTCATGTCATAAATGTCCCTAAGTTTCATGTGCTAAAAAATGGTGATATTCTTGTGCTTTTATAAAAATGGAGGTGTTCGAAAGTCACAAGAAAGATCCAATTTAAAATCATGATAAAGTTTAGTAAAAGAAATAAGTTGAATCGTATCGAAACCGAGCATTGCATCTTGTATTTGTAGACAGCCAGACCTCTTCTCATTATATATACGTTCAAAAACTCGTCGAATTACTAACAGTTTTGACTTTTAAGCCTAATTTGCTTATTTTTGCAAATTGGAGTCGAAATGGCTCAATATTAATCAAATTCTAGACATTAAACGCGCTCCATGTCCGTCACTCTTTACTAAATGACCTAGTTACAAATTTAAGGATGTGTGCCGATCTAGGTGCAGCACAACCAAATTGGTCACGAGTAAGTGCTTGGCAAGTCATTGTGAATAAGCTTACTTATTGATTGATATCTTCGTGATTTTATGAGCGATAAGTGTGGAATTTGAGCACAATGCAATTAAACCAAGAATTGACCACAATGTAGATTGATTATTTTCCTTTTCTAAGAAGAACTTTATGCGGTCCAATTTGAGAAAATTATAAACCAAGCAAGACGAATATGAGTATAAATTTAAGCCAAATCAAATTAAATTATTCAGTCCGAAATAAAAAAAAGTCATACCCAATTTTCTTTCACCCTCTTTAAGAGTGGATTTAAAAAGATTTTAAGAATTTATCAGATCCATTAGAGCTCAATTTATAATAACAAAACTCCATCAAACCTCTTTTTCTTAAAAAAGAAAAATAAGCCAAGAGCCATTCCTCCCCGCTTCCCGCCTATATATAGATTCCCTCCAATTTGCGATCGTTTCCAAAATCCACAAAAATTTTGAAAGTCTCCTCTCCTGCGCAGAAGCACCGAACTCCATGGCCGATCGTCGCACTCCATCATCGTCGAAGATGCTTTTGAGTTTCACGATCGACGAAGAAGACCTGCTCGAAGCGATCGACGAACGTAAGTCAGGGCAAAACAAGAGCGTAGGCAACTGCTCTCTGTTCATCTCATCGCTTTCGTTTTCTCGTCGATGTTTCGGTGCGTCGTTTGATTCTGAAGTTGATCATCGTGATTTTCTGGTCTCTGTTCACAAGTTAACTGTATATCTCTTCGAATGTCGATGTTGAGTGACTCTGAATACTGCTGAGTGTTTGAGCTCGATTTCGGTTGCTCAGTTTAGCTCGATTTTTCTGGAACATCACCGTGAATCCATTGGTGTTTTTACATCTCGGCCTTTCTCTCGAACTTATCGCGATTTTCTGCGCGTACGATAGTTTTTAGTTTTTGTCTTCTGATCATCCAAGAGCAATTCAGCCTTCGTCATGTTACGTGACATCCACTGGATGTCTTTTTTCCCGTGTATTCGTGACGTAGCTGGATTAAATAACGAATATCCTAAGCTAAATTCATCAGTAATATCTGTTGGAACGCTAGATTGTCAGTGATGATCTAGGAAATGCTTTTGTCCTGACATTCTACATTCACCAGAAAACTTAGTTTAACGCGATGGTTAAGCTTGAGTCTTTGTTGGAGGATGATTCTGGTTTGCTGAAATGCAGTGAAGTGAAGAATAATGTGAAGAGAAAATCAAAGACTAAGATCAAAGAGTATCTCGAGCGTGTAATGCGGAAAGCTGATATATCTGCCGAGGAGGATCTGAAATTGGAAAGGAAGCTTGCCAAGAAGCTCAAGGTGAAGGATGGAAAGCTACGTGGATCAGACAACGGAATGAATATGTTATTTAAAGGAATTCCTTCTATTCTTCATTCTTTTGAACAAGAAGCACCAGGGGTAAGAGAAAATCGTATCGAAATATTTGAAGGTAAATCTTCAGGGGAAAAAAGTGAAATGTCCAACTAAGAGCATATATGCAGGATGATGGAAAAGCTGTTCATGTTAAGGCTGGAGCCTGTGACTCAGTAGACTAGAAACCCCTTCATTTCAGCTCCTAAGTGAGTTCATGAGCTCCACAAATTTCAATTCATTTCCTTTTCGTGATGTGATTGCCAAGAATGATTCTGAGTTTCCATTCGACTTCCTCTTGAACTTGCTGTGATTTTCTGTGCATATGATAGTTTAACTTTCTTTCCTTAAATGACGAGAAGTAATTTCCGCTACTACTTGAATATGATACGTCTAATTCACCTCTTTGACGTATGTCTTCTATACAAGAGCAATTTGGCCTTTGTTATGTTACGTCACATAGTAATTGCACCATCGGTACATCTATTATCCACGTATTCATGGCATAGATGGATTAATAACGAATCTCGTAAGCTATATTCGTCAACAATCACTATTGGAACACTTGACATTCTACATTCACCAGAAAATAGAGTTAAACACGATGGTGTGTTGTTTTTTTTCGTTTGCAGGTATTTCTCAGGGAATCCATGCTGGAGATGTGAAAAAGATACAGGATGCAGGGAGCGACACTTGCAAATGTCTTGATGATGCATACAGAGAAGGTATATCTGATATTCAGTTCCGAAAATTAAGTGGAGGTATTATTTGGCTAAGGTGATTTCCTCTGTCTTTGTTTTGTTTTTGTAGCACTTAACTAGAACCAAAGGTTTATCTGAAGCAAAAGTTGATAAGATATGCGAATCAGCTGAAAAGATAGTGGTTAGAGCTTAATTTCTTCTTATCCTGAGATGGCGCTGTAATCAATTACAACTTCTATATGCATCTCACGATAACTTCTCTTTGTTTTCATCAGAATTCTTGTTTTATTACGGGAATTGAAGCTCTGCTCAGAGTAAGTTATGCTCAGAGTAAGTCCTTAATTCGGCAAATTTTGAGCTAAAAATGGTTCGGAAGACCTGAATGAGTCATTGACCCTTGAAATAAAGCCTGCAAGTTAGCATATCGACTGTAGAAAACTGCACTTGCTCTAAACATTACTTATCTCACAGCACAAAGTACTTTCAATGTCTTTGTTTTTTCCAGAGCAAGTCCGTTATTTGCATCACAACTGGAAGCCAAGCCCTCAATGAGCTTTTAGGCGGTAATAGACTTTCTTTTGTAGATTGTGTATATTATTCTTCATGCGTTTCAACAAAAACAGCTTTCCCTGAATCTGCAATGTTAAACAGGTGGTACTGAAACTCAGGCAATTACAGAAGCATTTGGCGTATCTCGGTGACAAGCACAGTCCAATAACGTTACCCTTGATGAACTTTTAGTTGCTTTTGTTAGTTGGCTTTCTCAGAAAATGCTGCTAACGTCACTTCAGGTCCGGGAAAACACAGCTTGCACATACCCTGTTTGTTAATTGTTACTACTCAGGTTGGTCTGAATTGCATGTTAGGTTTTTGTCGTTAACCTCTATTTCATGTTATGTTTTGTAGATGAACAACATATATAGCAAGACAATGATTGAATTTCTAATAAAGAATAAAGCTGTGGTTAATCTTGGCATCGGAACGTGTTTATTAGGTGATTCTGGAAGTTTGGCACTCTCATCTTCTGTAAACTGCAATCAGCATACTGGAACACACAATCTATAGTGGTTCAAACCAAGTAGGAAAAAGGCCAGGAGAGCGTACTAGGTCATAACCAATCAGAAGCCTTAGTCATTGTCAGACTTGGACTTGGGTTGATCATCAGTTGAATAGGATGCTTGAAGTACTCTACTATATATGCACCTCCTACAACATTATTTTCCCTTCTTTCCATCACTCTTCATTAAAGCTGATCCCGTTCCATGAGATGATATCTTATGGTTTGGGATTCCACGATCCTAACAATTTTTTCCAGCTGCCAACTCACGTGGGAGGGGCAAATGGCAAGGTAGCATACCTCGCCACAGAAAAAACTTTGTATCCTATTATAATCTGTTGGTCTTTTTCTTGACCTCAACAAAGCTGCTTTTGTTTCATACTCGGCTTATGTCCATGTAAGTGCATATGCACTTTCTTAACTTGGTACACCTGCAGTTGCCATGATCGAATTGTACAAATAGCTGAAAGATTTGGCATGGATCCTGGTGCCGTCGCATGTAATGTAAGCAATGCTTTTTCTACACTGGTGGCAAGTCTTCCTTCTTTTCTGGCTAATGTACTTGCTGTAATCTAGTCTTTCCATGAATTTGAAGATCATTTATGCCCATGCCTCTACTTCTGAGCATCAGTACAACTTGCTTCTCAGTTTGGCTGCCAGAATGTCTGAAGAACCATTTAGGTTCCTGATAAGACAGTGCTCAAGAATCAAACTGCACACATTTTGTAAGGTGTCGATGGTTGACCTTAGCTGAGTAGCATCTTTCAGATTGTGGATTCAGTGATCGCTCTCTTTTGAGTGGAATATAATGGAAGGGGAGAATTTGCAGGGCGTCAGGTCGATTCTGAAACCATCAAATCATGCGAGTTGCAAATTTTCAGCTCATCTGGTTTGACACTAATAGATTCCCAATTGCAGCAAAAATTGGCACAAATGCTCTCACGCTTACTTAAGATAGCCGAGGAATTTAATGTGGTAGTGTACATGGCCAATCAAGGTACTGCATCACATCTCATTTCTCACACCTAGTCATGCATCCATTAAAGGATCTTATCCAATTTAGCTCTTTGATGGTTGCACACTGAAAAATAGCAATTTGGTGACTACACTAAGCTCATACTAGTTCTCGTAAATCTCAAGAACCAGCTATTTGGTGTAAACTAGTGATGCATACGGTAGCTGCAGTCCATGAGTTAAGCAAAAAAGATAATTTTTTTGACGACATTTTCTTTGATTTCTTTGTTTCAGTGGCGTCAAAGAAACATGCAGGTGGGCATGTTCTGGGTCATGCAACCACAATTAGGTGGATGTTTACGAATGGCGAAGGTGAGCAGTGGGTTTGCAAGGTGTTCAAAGCCCCAGACCTACCTAAAGCTGAAGCTATATCCTTTTTGTCTGGATCTTCGTCTAGCTATACACTTTATTGAAATTTACCAGATTACACTGCAGACATTAAACGAAATTTCTAGAAATCTAATATCAATTGGAGAGAAAGTTGATACTAAGTCTATATATGGATAGGTGGAGACCAGAATTTGAGCAGTATACTTGTAGTATACTTACATGTGCCGCCTGTGCTATGGAAACAAAATACCCAACCATTGATGATGCCATACTGCAGATCTTCCTCTAGTTATATACTTTGTTGAAATTTTTCAGACCATACTGCAGAGACCAAGTAAAATATCTGGAAGTCTAGATCAAAATCTGTGAGAAAGTCGATACTTAGTCTACATAGGGATAGGTGGAGACCTGATTTAAGCATGATACTCACTGTATACTTGATGTTGCCTGGAGATCCATGAATATGTTGAATACGAATTTTGTCCAGAGGAATTAAACAAAAAGAAGTAGCTATTGAGAATTTTCCTCAGTAGGACTGGTATGTTATTTTTAGCTGTGCTGTTACGTAGACAATGCACATCTATCAAGACCATCACTTAATTTTATCAAAAAATTTAGGAAGAGCTCATCTGTCAATAAGATGAGACTGAGATATTCCATATATGTTGAACTTGACAAACACATGTTTTTCAGATAACACCAGGAGGCATCACCAATGCAAAGGACTGAAGGAGTCTCCAACCAGGAAGGCAGGCGAAGTGCTTTCTTTTGCTAATCTGCAATTTTATGTTAGTCATCGTATTGACCGCAAGAGGCATATAATGAGCTCCCAAGCACTTGTTCATTTACTTTCTCGGCAATGGACACTTTGTCACCCTTGTCATAGCTTGTCCCTAAGTTTCATGTGCTCGACAGCAAACCATTCATGAATGACATGAGATACTTTCTCTAACTGTGATGGTGACCCAAAAGATTTGTCCACTACAATGTCACCTTTGTGTATCAAACGCACAATATATCATAAGGGTAAGGCCGAAGTATCCTTTCTGCTTCTTCTATTTATGTTTAGCCAATTGAATGCAAATAATACAGCCTTATATGCTCTTAGGAACTTAATCGAGCATGGCATGTAATTGAAAGGTCATAGGACTTCATAAGAGATGTAACCAAGAGAAAATTATTTAGTGTCATTTCGAATAACCTCAAATGAAATGAAATTTATCAATCACTATGTTTCGTCATAAAGAAAAAAAACATAAAATTATCTAGTGCAATATATTTTTAACTACACATAATAGTAGATGGATTTAAGGTCAAGAGTTTGTGGATATCATGGTTTTTATGAGCCCGAGAAGAAATCTAGTCACAATATTTGAAAGCTAATTACCCAACACCATCTCCATTGAGTTCGCAATAATTTTCTTTTGATAATTAAAAGAACTTTGTTGAACTTTCTTACACGAGCAATCTGGCTTTTGTTTATGCTACACGACATTCAAATTGCACCATTGCAGTAGCTGCACTCCTTGAGTTAAGGAAAAAGAAATTTTTTTTATGACTTTGTCTTTGATTTATTTGTTTCAGTCGTAGATGATCTAGGCGGTGCTGTCTTCATATTAGACCCAAAGAAACCTGCGGGTGGGGATGTTCTGGCTCATTTAGCCACAATTAGATTGATATTTAGGAAAGGCAAAGGTGAGCAGCACGTCTGCAAGGTGTTTAAGGCCCCAAACCTACCGAAAGCTGAAGCTAAGTCGATACTGAGTCTACATATAGATAGGTGGAGACCTGATTTAAGCACGGTGCTCACAGTATACTTGATGGTGTATGGAGATCCACGAACACGTTGAATACAAATTTTGTGCAGAGTAATTAAACAAAAAGAAGTGGATATCCAGAATTTTTTTAAGCAGGACTAGTAAGTTAGTTGTGCAGCCTGTGCTATGTAGACTGCACATCTATCAAAACCATCACTTACTTATGTAAGAAATTTTAGCGAGAGCTCATATGTCAATAGGGTGAGATCGACAAACGCATGTTTTTCAGATAACAACAGGAGCATAGCCGATGAGGGCTAAAGAGGTCTCTCCTACCAAGATGGCTAGGCGAAGTGTTTTTTTATTTTACTTTTTGGGTTGCAATTTGATTTTAGTCATCATATTGATAGCTACCTCTATCTTCATGTTAAGTTTGTATCGGCAGGCATCAAGCTCCTTTTGACAGCTTTAAAATTGCACCAGAGGTTACCGCTTTAGCCTTAATATCTAACATGCTATCATTGTCTGTTATTAAAGTTCACATGACCCTTCACAAGGTGTTGTGTAAACTTGATTTCCATATGAGGACCAGCACGCTCCAAGTTATATTGGTTCACATTTCTTCTCATATGACAATATCGTCCTGGTCTGATTTACTAGTAGAGATTCTATGCGGAAATCATTACATTGGATAGACTTTGCATGACGGCTAAATGAAATGCCAGAAAGATATTACTGCACAAAGCATGATCAGGTTCTGTAAAGGCTTGGTTTTATAAGTACATATACAGCTGCATATAAACAATGTCATCTCAAACTCTGAACATAGAGCAACAGACCATTAGAGCTGAAAAAATTGTCAATGTATGAGAAAGGGTGACTGGGTCATAAGCAACAGAAGGCCATTCAATAGCTAATGGCCTGGCCAAAAAAGGGCCACAATGCATATGACTCCGCAGTGCAAGGACAAGTTCGCAGCACTCCCAACTCTAGGCATGCTGGACTCCTTAGTCTCTGCACCACTTCAAATGTAGCGCTTTGCACTCAGCTCGAGCTATTCACCCTAGGAACTGGCTTCACCTCATTCAGTGCATGCTCGTAACTCCTCAAACATTTAGAGCTGGTAAAGAAGCATCC
Organism: Eucalyptus guilfoylei; assembly: GCA_016097605.1. Lineage (NCBI taxonomy): Eukaryota > Viridiplantae > Streptophyta > Magnoliopsida > Myrtales > Myrtaceae > Eucalyptus > Eucalyptus guilfoylei. The sequence continues at coordinate 8,075,977 of CM027861.1, forward strand.
TGAGTTGGAAAAGAAGGCAATGCTAACAGGTGAACAATTTGGCACTCAAAAATCATTGGAAGAGCAACATTGTAGGTGACACATTTCAATACATGCATACAGGTAAAGAACACCATTTTAACCTTAGATTATAAATTTATGTTCCAAATCAATTTTTCCAAAATGCTGTTACCCAACAACATAACATTCTCCTCTGAACTCTGCTTAATATCAGCAGAGCTCATCCATCCTTACTTTTCACATTGCAATGCATGGACCAAATTCCAGTGGAGCCGCATCAACAAACCAAAAAAATAATTACCTTTAGGGAATGGTGCGAAAGACTTCCCAAAGCCCATCTTCACAACTTCTGCATCATCTGAGCGAACAAGACTGCCTCCAGAATCAATTCCCCAGAAGGAAGGAAAACTGCCATAACATCCTGAATGATTCAGAGAACAGAAAAGATTAGATATATATCACAGGTGGAGGGAGAGATTGAGAGCGATATCCCAGAACGAAACCAATGAACATTATTGTTACTCACACAGGCCAGAAGAGGGGTTTTAGAAGAGCTGTCGAAGAGCACAAAACCAAACTTCCTGCTGATGTCTCTCACGACTTGATCAGCAGGGTAGGCCTCCGATCCCTCAGAGTTCAATAAGCTTCTATGACGATAATGACCTCATTAGTGGTTTTATTCCATCCATATTGCTGCTTAAGAGGAGCAACATTGTCTGTGTCCTTGGAACAAGCAGGAGATATCATCAACAAACGCAAACAATCTACCACAGAGGATAAGACATGTCAAATCACGATGTGGGATGAACTGATCGAGAAGAGAAGACAGCGGCGCAATTCCTGTCAATTAATAATCCAATAAATTTCATTTTCTGGCATTCAAAAGTGAGCCAGGGGCTTGAGTTCCAATATCAGTTTGTATTACGCATCGATTTGAGGGAGCAGAATCAAAATTTATGCCTTGAAAACCAAAAAGTTACCCGAACCCAAGAAAACTTACTGTACATCAAAGAATAAATCCTGGCAGTTAACAAATGAAAGCGAAATATGAAAGAAGTTGGAAGCATTACTGGAGGAACAAAAAGAAGTCAACGAAGACAAATCTATCATCATGGCTCGGGCATGATCGATTTTACTTCATTGGATCTGAAAGCTATCAATGCTGATGAAAGGGATCTCTTGAAGGGAGAGAGAGAGGGCCATCCTCTGGCAAGTACCCCAACTTCGCATCCATATATGAACAAAAATTGTCGGGATTGAGGCCAGAACTGAAACAGGGGAGGCTGAATTACTTGCCATTCGAAAGAGGATTGCTGTAGCTAAAGAGAAAAGCTGGCCCAAGGCAGTAATGGACATGGATGCAGCTGCGGCATACAAGAATATCATCATCATCAACTTTTGCAAGCCAGTGCAATCGGAGACTAAAGGAAGCTCTTGCTAGATATTGAAGCAGCTAATTATCAAATTTTCAGCTCTGAACTTCAGTCGAACTTCAACACGAGAAGCAAACGTCTACGCGCATTGGAAGAAATTACTTTGTAATTAAGCGTCGAATTGAAGAACAGAGACACGAAATCGATGCATTCAAGACGAAAGGACTTACCCGAACCCTTAGAAATCTGGCCGTAGATGGAAGGAATGAATCGCAGCAATTAGCAAAGGACAGCGAAAGTGGATCGATTTCACTTCATCGGATCTGAGAACCCAATCAATGTGGATGTCGGGGATTTCTTGGATTTCCGGAAATTCATACGGAGCTTCTTCGTGGAAAGTATTGATTTGTATCGAACATCGAGTTAAGGAAGCAGAATGGAAATCGATGCAATCAAAACCATAAAATTACTTGAACCCTAGATTATAGGGATCCGATGGCGACCAATGTAGATGTAAGGGATCTCTTGGATGAGGGGCCAACAGTCGCCGGTGTGTTTTGAGCATTGATCTTTCAGAATCTCGCATCTAATTATCTGCAGTCGTTGGAGGGAGGGAGGGAGGCCATCCTCTGGCAAGTCCCTCAACTTCGGGCAATCTTCAATTATTAACTCTTGGAGAGAGGAGAGATGGTTGAGAAGGCCACTTGATAGTCTTTCCACGTTCCTCATTTTGCAAATGGAAAGAGAGGTAAGAGAGGAAGGAAAGAGAAGACTCCAGGAATCCTCATTGTCTTCCTCCGAAGGAAAGCACTCCTTGTCTCCCTCCCCTCCCATGCTGCTTCCGTCCATTCCCACTCTCTCGAGGGAAGTGAGCATGGGCAAGCCCCATTTTCTCACTGGCTGCTTCACATTCTTGCACTCCCAAATATAAAACGACCGCAAATTTGGAGGCAAGCCTCCTTCGGATAAGCATTCGATATTTTCACAATCCCTAATTAGTAGCCACTGAAGGGACGTAAGACGATGCCACTCCAATGACTTTATCTTCAGACATAAGTGAAGTGTAAGATCCAATAGGGTGATTGGAAGGAGAGGCAAGTCCTCCATCTCCAATGCTGGACAATAAGTTATTGATAAATAAGTGAGATTGTTACAACTATCAATGTTACAGCTGACAATAGACTTTATCTTCGGACACTTAGAAAGTGAAAGACGCGACAAGGTGAGGGGAAGGGGAGGCAAGTCCTCCATCTCCAATGCTGGACAATCATATATACTCAAATGAGTGAGATGGACGAGCGTGCGAAGGCACTGTGGTAGGCTTCTCAAATTCATACAATCGCAAAAATATAGAGATTCTAGTGAGTCTACTACAGTGATCTCTACTAGAGACTCTACTCCCTTACAATTCATAATATTAAGTGTCTTAAGAGTAGCAAGTCTATCCTTAGCAAATGGAAAAGATATCCAAGAATCACAATCGTAAATACACAGATATTCAAGCTGCAACATCGTGTTATTGTTGCTGGGGTCATTTGGAGGAATGGTTAGTCCCATGATTTTTGGACAAGCCCAAATGCTCAAATGTCTAAGTGTGTGCAGCTTGCTTGGAAGCCTTTCTAAACTCGTGCAACCCCTCAAGTGCATCCTTTCAAGGTTGCATGGTAGCTCAATCTCTCCTTCTGCCTCCATAAAAGATGTGAATCGAGGACAATCTTCAATGACTACACTCTGGAGGCAAGAAAGATTTTGCATTTCAATTCCACTTTGCCATAGGTATGTTAGCTTGTCACAGCTACTTATATGAAGCTCCTTTAGCTTGACCAAGTAGCTCATAAATCCATTATCAAAGCAAACAAGCTCCGCAAGATTCTCAATTTTGAGAATGGTTAAAGAAGTTAGTTGGTCCAACCTCTTTAAGATCTCCTTATTACATTCCTTAATGTGTAACTCACAGAGAGATGGAAGGCAAACCACATTGGTTAAGTCATTCAAATGCAAGCATGAACAAATTTCTAGCTTTATGAGATGATCTAATCGATGAGGCAATGTCCCCGTCAACTTTGGACATCTTCGAACAACAAGATGCTGAAGATAGGAGAATGGTACTTTTTCTTCTCGGCCTCCAGCATAATAAGACCAATCTTTCCATGCCGACAACCCTTCAAACTTCAAAATTGTTAAGGATGGAAAAGGGCTTTGAGTTCCATAAAATTCAGAGCCTATCATGCGTACTGCACTTAGACCTTCAAGAGATAATTTTTTGAGTGAAGGGAGCTGTCCAAGTGATGGCAATGATGTAACATTCAGACAACCATGCAAGCACAAAGACACTATGTTAGAATAGGATGGATCACCAAACCATGATGGGAATATTCCACCACCATAGTATGAGATAGTGAGATTTTTAATATTAGTGTGAGGTCGCAAAGAGTGAAGAACCTGTGCTTCGCTCTCTATATTCCAGAAATTTCCAAAACCTTCATTCCAACGCAAGAATAAGTTGCTAAGGTCCTGCTTTTCGAACAAACAAGCATTAGCTGCATCTCTAACTTCTTCCACCTTCTGCAATTCAGATATGAGTAACTCTCCTTGAAGATGTGGCAATTTCTTTAACTCATTTAATTGTGACCCTCTCTTTGGTCCTACCACAAACTTGGGCAAGATAATAAGATTCCTCAAATTACCGATATTCAATGGCATTTCTTTCAGATTATGTGTATCTCTAATGTCAAGAAACTGTAAGTTTTCGAAATTTGCTATATCTGGAGGCAACATAGAAAGGCGCCAACAATTTCTTAAGATCAAAACTTGTAATTTCCACAAGGCGCCAATTGACTCAGGTAACCTTTTGATTTTGGTGTACGAGAGATTGAGATGTCGGAGATATTTTAAATCACAGACACAATTCGGTACTTCTGTGATGCCACAATGAGATAATGATAGCACCCGCAAGTACTTCAAGTTTGTTAGCAAGTCGTGCAGCACCTTTCCGGAAATAAAAATTCCTTTTTCGTAACGATCAGATTGACTAGTCAACAGCATTAAACTTCTCAATACCTTCATTCCAGCATATGCTCTCAAGCTTTCTGATGTAACATATTGTGAGACGAATGATGCATGACGAACTTTCTCTTTATCATTCACTACCTGAGACTCCCCAGAGATAAAGTATGTTGCATCCGCGATTGACTTTGCTAGGTCATTCAAAAGATCGTGCATCAAAAATTTTGATGTGTTAATGCTGGATTGCTGAAAAAAGGATCGGTATACTAACTCATTGAAGCATTTCCGTCCTGACATCAAGATATCTTTTGCTTTTTGTCCATCTAAAAAGCCCTCTGCTATCCATAAGAGTGCCAGCTCATCCCTCTCAAATTCGTAGCCCTTTGGAAATATTGCGCAATAAGCAAAACATTTCTTCAAAATAAAAGGAAGATGCACATAGCTCAATTTCAAAGCTGGAAGAACCTCATCTTTTTCTCTTCTCACTACATCCCATACTTTGTTATTTAAGATAGCTTTCCATTGGTTGGGATTCTCTTTATTCTGTAGGAGACCGCCTAATATCTTCGCTGCCAAAGGTAAGCCTCCACATTTTTTAGCTATTTCCTTGCCTAATATTTCTAAATGTGGGTGTCTCTCAAAAGTTTTTGCTCTGAGAGCATGGTAGGCTAATAAGCTGGTACAATCACCATCGGACAACACCTTCAAAAAATATTGCAAAGTTGCTTTTATGGAACAAACATCCTGATTGCGTGTCGTGATGATGATCTTGCTTCCCTTAGCCCCCACTACAAATGGCTTTAAGAAGGAAGTCCAATGTTCGTACTCCTCCATCCAAACATCATCTAACACCACAAGAAACTTCTTTCTAGATAGACTGTCCTTCAACTTTATTTGAAGCCTATCAAGATCTTTGTCCTCACAAGGCTTTTCGGTGATCGATTGCAAAACAGTCCTTGTTATGTCAAGAAGATCAAAAACATATGAAACATAGACCCACGCACTTTTCTCGAAACAATTACTCACTTTGGCATCATTATACAACTGTTGAGCCAAGGCCGTCTTTCCAATACCGCCCATCCCAATTATGGAGACGATGCTCAGCCCGCTATCGGCATTTTCGGCTTCATCTGTCAGTAGTTTGAGTATCTCTGCTTCTTCCTTCTCCCTACCCAAAAACTGAGGCTCCGGCAAAGAAGTGCTGGGGAGCTTTTTGTTGGTGTAGTGAGATCTGTCCACAACATTCTCTCTCAAGCTTAAGAGAGCCTTCTTGTTGACAATATCTTCAAACCTGCCTTTGATCTCTTGTAACTTGGTTTCACACACGAGTGAGTGCGGTCGGCTAAAGTCAAAGAACTTCCTTTTCACCTGACCTCTGCTTGTGCTGGATTCTGTGTTCGACTTGGCTTGAGCGACTTCGATCTCAAGCTCAACGAGCAAGTCTTCCATGTCATAGGCCAAGTCCTTAACATCGTTCAGCCACTGTTTCGCTAGAGGTTCACCGTTGAGTTGCTTGTCCTCTGCATCATCAAGCACTGCAGTGATTGTCTCTAGCATCCCCTTACACTTATGAAGCAAGGCGCCCGTTCCTTCTCGTTGCACAAAGTTCAATCCCATAGAAAACAACTTGTCGAGCAGGACTGAAAGAAGGAACCCAAAAAGATCTCTCCAATGTCCATGGTGAATCAATCACTATAGTTTGTGGAGAACAACAAGGGTTACGAGGAAGCAAAGTGATAGCGAGCTAATGGAGAGAGAAAACTTTGAAGTCTAGGAAGACCAAGACTTTTAAGGATGCACATAAGAGGTTGGACAAATCAAAGTAAAATGCTTTTTGTCCACGAGTGCTTGTTTCATAATATTTAGAGAATATCCTAGCGACTTTATTGGATATAATGTGCCTTCTTTATGTAGAGAGTGAAGCAAACATGAAAAAAGAGATAATGGAAAAGAAACTTTAATAGATTCCACGGTGAACAATGGTGCGTTTGGTAACATTTCTATTTCCGGGAATAATTTCTGTTTTTAAGTTTTTTTTCATTTATATTCCCTAGAGGAGTTTCTAAGTAAAAGTGATAACTACACAAAATTTCTAATCCTTGAATAAAAAAAGAACATGAATACGTTTGATACGAACCTCAAATTTTTTTATGATGTAGAACCTTTTCAAATTTTTAATATTTTTTAAAAAAAAATTTCTAGTTTTTTTTTTTAATTTTTTAATTATTTTCTTCTTTTTTTCTCTCCCTTCGGCTAGGCCTCGGCAATGACCGACGAGGCTCTCTCAAGGCCGATGAGGTTGAACTCGCTAGCCCTCATCTCTAGCTGGGGCCCTTGTCCCTAGCCATTAAATGGCCATTGCCAAGACCTGGCGACTAGTTAGAGGAGGAAGAAGAAGAAAGGAAAAAAAGAAAAGAAAATAGCATTGTTTCAGGAATTGTTTTTGGGAACAAAGAAGTAGGTTTTTTTTTTTCTTTTTTTAACTTTTTGTTTCTGTAGCATCTATTCTTTGGCCACTAATATGTTCTTGGAAAAAGAAAAATTTGCCGACGTTACCAAATGAATTTATGTTCTTTTCTAAATCTATTCCCTGGCTACCAATATGTTATGGGGAAAAGAAAAATTAACTAATGTTATCAAATAGATTTCTGTTCTTTTTTCTATTCTAAGGAACAAAAGAACAAAAAAAAAAAAAAAAGGAATAAAATGGTTGCCAAATAGGGCCCAAAACTTTATAGGACACAAATTGGTTGTGTAAATTGACTTTTCACATCCCTAGTCTTCCATCCCAATGTGAATATCTCTTTTTTCTTTACAAGTAGAACTTCGTTGCTTTATATGTCTTGCTTAAAATTGACGATGCTATAAATTACATCCAACTCTTTTGCAGTTCATTCATATTGTGATTTTTCATTTATTTATCTAGAATTATGTCTAGACTTTCATGTATCTTTTCAAATTTAAGTTCAATAAAAGAAAAAAAAGAGCCCAAAGAGAAAAACTAAAATGGAAAAAAGCAAAAAACTAAAAAAAGAAAAAAAAAATGCGGGGATTGGGGAAACAGAGCACCGCGTCCTACGGCCTCTACAGTGCCGTTTCCATAAGGACCGCCGCTAGGGTGACATTTCCAACGTCACCACCTTATAATCACCGTCGTAGACAATATTTTCTTGAGATGTTTTTCCTCGAGCGTTTTAGAAGATAGGGCTAATGATTCAATAAGTATCTGAACTTTTGTTCATTTTCTAAACTTTTTTCTCTTCAATGAAATACTTCAATTTTTCAAATTTGGCTCACTCTAAGGCATCCGTTAAATAATTTGCCATGTTATGTAATTTTGTTGATGTGACTTGCTGACTCAATAGAAATTAAGTATAACAGTTGACATGGCTCACTTAACCTGCAGATTGGGTGATGAGGAGATAGAGTGTGTGTGGGGTTATTTACTTAAATGATCTGAGCGTCCAATATGTATCTGCTAATTTGCAGCATCTAAAGATATCATATCTGACGTCAATGTGGATTGTTAATGACTATCTAACAGCGTTATCATTCTATCAGTATTTTCCGTCCATGGTTTTAACAAGGGCCTTGATCCATTGAATAAAAAATAAAATAAAATTAGACACTTGATTACAAAAAAGAGTAATAGTTTGGATGCTTGTGCATAAATATCCAAAACATTGTCATACGATTATTGGTCTAGATTCAAATCTTAAACATACTTTTGTTTACGTAATATGTGTCGTACAAACTCATCTTCTTGATTCATTGCTTCATCTCACTTTAATAAAAATTTCCAAATATTTAAGAAAATAAAAATTAAAGATACTTAAGAAGGTGCTGGAGTCCTCCTTGAATGTGGACAAACATGTAAAGTTCTTGCCAACAGATTAGCACATATTTTATTGATGAATGAAACTGACCGCAATTATTGGGACGGGAAAATAAGCATCTTTATGCAACTTCCGACTGAATTTGGAGATAATCGTCTTGAAAGATACACCCAGCAATGACAGCTTAGTTTTTATTATGCATCTACAAGTCATCAACGTAGGTTTTTTCGTGGCAATTATAGTACTAAAAATTTCCAAATATTTAAGAAAATAAATATTCAGGATACTTAAGAAGGTGCTGGAGTCCTCCTTCAATGTGGACAAACATGTAAAGTTCTTGCCAACAGATTAGCACATATTTTATTGATGAATGAAACTGACCGCAATTATTGGGACGGGAAAATAAGCATCTTTATGCAACTTCCGACTGAATTTGGAGATAATCGTCTTGAAAGATACACCCAGCAATGACAGCTTAGTTTTTATTATGCACCTACAAGTCATCAACGTAGGTTTTTTCGTGGCAATTATAGTACTAAAAATTTCCAAATATTTAAGAAAATAAATATTCAGGATACTTAAGAAGGTGCTGGAGTCCTCCTTCAATGTGGACAAACATGTAAAGTTCTTGCCAACAGATTAGCACATATTTTATTGATGAATGAAACTGACCACAATTATTGGGACGGGAAAATAAGCATCTTTATGCAACTTTCGACTGAATTTGGAGATAATCGTCTTGAAAGATACACCCAGCAATGACAGCTTAGTTTTTATTATGCATCTACAAGTCATCAACGTAGGCTTTTTCGTGGCAATTATAGTACTAAAAATTTCCAAATATTTAAGAAAATAAATATTAAGGATACTTAAGAAGGTGCTGGAGTCCTCCTTCAATGTGGACAAACATGTAAAGTTCTTGCCAACAGATTAGTACATATTTTATTGATGAATGAAACTGACCGCAATTATTAGGATGGGAAAATAAGCATCTTTATGCAACTTCCGACTGAATTTGGAGATAATCGTCTTGAAAGATACACCCAGCAATGACAGCTTAGTTTTTATTATGCATCTACAAGTCATCAACGTAGGCTTCTTCGTGGCAATTATAGTACTAAAAATTTCCGAATATTTAAGAAAATAAATATTAAGGATACTTAAGAAGGTGCTGGAGTCCTCCTTCAATGTGGACAAACAAGTAAAGTTCTTGCCAACAGATTAGCATATATTTTATTGATGAATGAAACTGACCGCAGTTATTGGGATGGGAAAATTAGCATCTTTATGCAACTTCCGACTGAATTTGGAGATAATCGTCTTGAAAGATACACCCAACAATGACAGCTTAGTTTTTATTATGCATCTACAAGTCATCAAGGATGGCTTAACTTTGTCAGTTTGACGAGGAAAACAAAAACAATTACTTAGGGCTAAACAACAAAAGGGGTCAAGCACACCAAGTAATCAATTAAGCAACTTGCTTTATCTTACTCTGGCAATACTAAATGAGTCCAAATCACCAACTAACACTACATAAAATACAAGAAATTACTCTCTATGCATCGAACTAATGAACAACAAAGTTGTGTTCAGAGGACCAAAATGCTCCTATCAAGCGATTCCTGATTATCGACTCCTACCTAAACACCTTTCAACAGATCATTGTCATCCATCTTGCTGCAGAATTTTGTCCGCAAGAGCTTGTTTCGTAATATTTAGGGATCATCCCTAGACATTTGTATATTTGTGCACGTAAATTAACCCAGGAAGACCAAGACTTCACCGGATGTCCAAGATGTAAAAGTTTTCCTAATGTGGACTACATTAATTGATATTGTAATTTACTATTTTTACGGTTACCGTAAAACAGGGTTGATCTAAGGTGAGATAGAAGGTTTCTTAATTAGTCTAATATGGGGCTGGCTAGTGTGAGCCGAGTTGAGCCTGGCCCATAATGAGGGGGTCTGGTTGGAAACTCTATAAATAGTGCTCAAGTCTCTCATCTAACCCTAATTCTCACATGTATCCTCACCTAAGGGGCGTTTACCTAACGCTAAACGTGAGGGGGCCGCCTCATTGAGCCAGTGATACGGAGGGTAATAGAGGAGAAGGACTTGATGCGTGGATCCCCTTGATATGTGGGTAATCCCTTTTCTGCTTCCGCTTTATGTTCGATGGATCCCAAAACAAGTGCGTTAATCTTTCTACTCAATTATGCATATTCTTGTTCTGGTTATGGAAATTTTGGGGTTGCACAATTTGCGTCCAACACAAGAGCTATCGGGAAAGAAACATCAACAGATGCTAGGATGACCAAGACTTGTGAGGACGGAAACTAGCTCTCTGTTGCTTCACTTTTCACATAGCTTCTCTTTAATCCCAATGCGAATGACTTCCTTTTTTCTTTTTTCTTTTTCCCATTACCAGTATAGTTGTGTCATGATTTTCTTGTGTCTTTTTAAATTTAAGTTTAATAATATAAAAACAGAAAAAGAGAAAAACTAAAAAGGAAAATCACCAAAAAAATATTTAGAAAAGAAATAAAGGAGGAATGGGGAGAGAGATCACCATCGTACTCGTACCACAGCCGCCGCCGATACTGGGACGACTATTGCCGACGTACCCACCTTTTAGTCACCTTCATTTTTCTTGAGATATTTTTCTTATTGCTGTTTAGGAAAGAATAATGACATGTAAGTATCCAAACTTTTGTTCATTTTACAGTTGAGTACCTAATTTTATTTTATTTTTTGTTCAATCCTCAATTTTCCAAATTTGGCTCAATTTGAGTATTCCGTTAAGTGAATTGCCACATGATGTGATTTTCCTTACATGACTCACTTACTTAGTAGAAGTTAAGCATGATAACTAACGTGGCTTACTTGTTTTGCAAATTGGATGATGAGGAAAGAGCGTGTGTGTTGACTTAGACGATCTTAGCATCCAATATGTCTTTGCTATCGTTATACATCTCAAGATATCACGTCAAATGCCAATGTCAACATTTAACTGCTATTTAACGACATTGGTGTCATATCAACATATTATTATTGCCATGTGAAGGAAAACAAATTCCTAAAAAACGAACCGATACTCGAATGATCGAATATTGAAATGTGAAAACGAGCTCGAGGATATATGTAACATCGATCGAAAGGTATATCATAAATACGGACATATCTTGTTTGCCATAGATTAATTACTTATTGCAATCTCAGAGGAATTAATCAAAGTCTTAGAGTTCTGCTCTTCAAGAGAGAATACATTGTTGTCTAAAGGAGAAAAAGAACGTACTATTTCATTCTATCTTCAATGTTCCCCCTTTTTTCATATTTATATAACAGTTATTTTTACTTAAAAAATAACTACACTCTCTCTTATGAGCATTTTTTCTTACGGGCCGGGTTTTGGCCCATCATGGACGGACGGGCCTGACTTGGTCCAAAATATAAAAAACCCATCACCATGATATACCTATGTAACCAATGTCTTACATATTTCGTTAGATGTGCATATGCCTTCTTAAAATTTCTTTGATGATGGACAGGTATAACGAGCTTTAACAGCCCAAAATCATTTCTATGTAGCAAACTTCCCTAGTGGATTTGTCAAGTTGGTGCGACCTTCACTTTCTAATAAGGGAAAAAGAGAAAAACTATAGTGTTAATGTCCAAAAAGGCAGGCCTACAGCCAACGATTAGGCGTGGACTTTCTCAAACCCTTACTTCATGTGACGTTTGATTCATTTTAAGTTCAGATTAATTCCTAAGGATTCTATGTGAGACAGAAGTCACCATTAGTTTTTTGGAGTGAGTTAGAAACTATGCGAGACATGAGAGTTTGTCTTGCTTCCTATGCAACCAAAGGTTAACGAGGTTTGATGATTTGATTACACTAATAGTCTAATTAGTGTTTTTTCAGTACCTCTAACTTGGTCTAAGTTATTCATCTAAATGATCAAATGCTCTATTCCAGTTATGAATCTTAAATGTCATTTGATGTCGCCAAGTATTCATCCAATGGTTTTCAATGAGCTTATTATGATCATAAGTCTTACCTTAACCATGCTAAAAAGGTAAAGAACAACCAATGTATTAAAAGTGTGAAAATTAAACACTCAAATATTTAAAAGCTCAAAGTAAAAGTACCGAAATGAAAACTGGATACCTGTCGAGCAAAGCATATATATGGGCATGTTATAAGTCCCAAAACATGATTTCCACAAGTTAAATTCAAATCAAGTTGAATTTCTTACCTAAAAGATTAATAAACTAAGATGCTCACTAAAATATCCAATTATATGTGAGCTGAAAAAGAAACTGAACTAGGCTTTGACCACTAGGAAAGTCTGGGTAGAGGCCGGGATTCGGGCCTCTAAAAAGATTCCGGCCCCGTTGGTCACCCCCGTCCACAACCCCTTACGAGGTAAGGAGGGCCACCTTGGAGCCCGCAATGCCGGTTTCCCCGTGTGCGGGGCAGGTACAGGTGATGAAGAGGCCCGGCCGAGGAGACTCGGACGGGATAGTACTAAAGTATAACAACCAGGTCAACACCGATCTCTAAACTATTTTCTGAATATTACATTTTTTTCAAATTTTATTTCGAAAAATGGGAACCTGTGCTGGGCCCTTAGGCCTGCTCCAACTAGTAACCGAAACTAATCCTTGAGGGCCTGGGCCACCGACACAATTAGGCTCTATTTCTCAACCCTTTTCAAAACAAGACCAAATGAAGCCCAATTTGTCAAAATGGGATTAAACCTAAAACTCATCTAAGTCAATCTCAGCCCAGATCAACAAGCCCAAATTCTCTAAAGCCAAAGCTAACCTATATTTACTAGAAATAGATTCAGCCCAACCCTATTAGACCCATTTTGAACATATTAACACTTGGGCCCATTTTTCTCTTTAACCTCACTAATTAATAGGGGTGATCGGGTCTAGGGTGGGTAGGTCTAAACCTGGACCCTATACCCGACCCTGTTATAATTGGTTCCTTTTTTCTGGACCCTATACCCGACCCTGTTATAATTGGTTCCTCTTTTCTGGATCCTATATCCAACCCTGTTTGTATTGGACCTTGTACCCGATCCACCATGTTTTTCTGATCTGATTCTAGGGTCAACCCTATTTCTACGGGAACTTGTTTTGTAATCTCTCGATATTCTATATGACTTCGAATTTTATATTAATACAAGAGAAAATAACATAATTCTCCTAATTTGTACTGAAACATTAAGCACTTGTAATAAATAAATACATGAACTTTTTTACTAAACGAAAAATTAAGGATTCACATGGCTAATTATAATAAATAAAATCATAAGGCAAAGAATTAACAACAAACATGGGCCTAATATTAGTCTTATTCTCACAACTGCTACATGAAGCTATTGATTTATGCAAGCATAAATCCTCCTACAAAAGAGAAATTATGTAAGTCAATCCATGTGATACACAAGAATTTGGTCCGTCAGACAGTGCGAGAGGGAGCCGGTGAGGGAGGGAAGCAAGTGAGGAACAGGAATGACAAAGGAGGAGTGTCATGCGTGTTTGAAAGAGCCAAGAGGAAAAACGTTGTGTGATTGCAGGAGTAAGAATAAAAATCGGGAGAAAAAAAAAAAAGGGTTTTGGACCTCTACTTACAAAACTGGTCCAGGAACTGGTTTCCAGGTGGGTAATCACTTGGAACTTGTTCCCAGACCGGTTTAAACCGGTTCCAAATTTTGGGAACCGGTTCCCGGACCGATTTCAACGGGAACCGGTTCTCGACCTTGTTTTCTGAGTGGGCCGGTCCGGGAACCGGATATATCCGGTCCGGTTGCACACCCCTACTAATTAAGCACAATTTCCCTTGCCTAACTTTCTTGTTTTGTAACTATCCTCCTACGCTTCCTTCTATTATTATTATTATTATTATTATTATTTCCTTTTTCCATGGACCCCTGCGCTTCTCCTCTCTTTCCCAGATCCGTCTTTCAACCAGACACAAGAAATGAAAAGCTAAAAGAAAATCAACAACACATGTGCATCTCTATCAAAACATCCAAGACACGAATAAAGCCTCCCCGGGCGTTTGCCCAGCTACTAACGTCAACCATCATCAGAACACCACGGTCCATTGATCCGAGCCTCACACTCATCGCTTCATAGAAGTGCCTAGAACATGGATATGGAGAAGGGAGAGTAACAAGAACTCGACACCAACATCAATTGAGATCTGTGCACGAGTCAGAGACTCCAGCCTATTTTCTCACCGACGAGCACCATCATATCAACATCTCCGCTCATTAGCCTCCCAACGACAGAGCATCAACAATGCGGAATGCACACGGAGTGCAAAGCACTACCAAGGCAAATTTAGGCACTTTGCATTATCGGAGATTTGATAATATGCATAACAGTGACCCTCGCCAATATTCGTCATGAGGAGACCATCCACTGCGAACATAATAATAATAATAATAATAATAATAATAATAAAAGCTACAAAAAATTTCAAACTTTGTCTACTGTACTATATTTACCTCAAACTTTTTTTTCTAAAACAAAAAATTCAAACTTATACCTATGTGACATATTTACTCCAAATTTGTACAATGTCACACATATACCCCAAACTTATTTTTTAGGACATAAAAAATCCCAAACTTTTTTTATTGACACCAAAAACTCCCAAACTTATATCTGTGTAACATATTTACCTCTAAATTTTGGTGTTACAGAAAAAAGTTCGGAGTAGATGTACCATATAAGTAAAAATTTGAGATTTCTGATGTTACAAAGAAAAATGTGTATCAATAGGTAAAGTTTGAGATTTTTTATGTCAAAAAAATTAGTTTAAAGTAAATATGTCACTTTAGGGAAAGTTTGGGGTTTTTTCTTCTTCTTTTTTGTGGCTTTTTCCCTAATAATAAACCACAAAAACATAGCAAACTCAATCGATTTCATACAAATCATAGCCAGATCAGTGTTTCGATTCCATGGCATCAAATCAGTAGGATCGTCAACAACTACTTTTACATTATTCAGTTGTCACACCAACGTCACTAGGACACTAGTTTTATTTTTAATCACAGAAGAACCAAGGTGGACATTTTCGAATCCTACCTTAACGAGGAGGAAATTCGATCGTGATTACTGGCCAAGCTTGCACGAGGAAGCTCTGATCAGTATCGCCCGTGAGGATGAACGCCAGTGATGGAGTCTTGCAGCGAGAGATGAACCAATTCGCACTATCTCAGTCAAAAACAGGGGCAAACAGGTTTTTCAACTGGGCGGTGTAGCGATGAGGAACGGCCACGGCACGAACCAAAACCAGGTCGTGTTTTTCATCTGAGCTCCCTTGTCGGTAATCAAAGGGAACTCTCGCGGCCGGATATGGGGAAGGACCGGTAGTGAATGGCGGACGGCCGGCGATGGAGAGGCAAACAATTTCTAGAGGGGTCTCCCTTGATCGTTCTCTCTCGTCTCTGTTCCTTCTCTCCCCTCTCTGTTTCTCGAACGCTCTCTGCTCCTTTATGGCCGATTTTCCCTTTGTGTGCATTCTCTCAATCTCAGATTCTCCTCTGTCTGTGAATGCCCTCACCCTCTCCTTTTTCCACAGGCCTCTGTCGATCTCTCCCTCAACGAACGAATCTTCCCCTTTTGCAATCGCGCCCACGTCACCGGAAAAGACAAATTTGGTTACATTCCTTCCATGAATCAGCAATTTTGCATCTTTTAGAAAACTTTATGCTACAAGAGATCGTCCTTTCTCGTCTGGAGTGGATTCATATACTTCCATTTCAGCCAAAGAATAGGCATAATCATCATCAGACAATTCCTTCCCGTCTACATCACAGGATATCCAAGAAGGTATTTGAAAACTGAGGAGCTTATTGCGCTTGAATAATAACAAAAATCTACAGAAAATATCCATGTTAATTTCTCTAGCTGTACATTCATCTACAAAAGTATCAAAGAGACGTATAAGAAAAAGGTCTAGCGTGAAAAAAAAAAGGTCTGGGTGCAATTCTAACATAGAAACAGAGCATCTTCGAACAGTTTCTCCATGAACATGCACAAAATAAATCATCAGAAGACTGGTTTTCTAGGCAACTGAAGATCAAACTTCGCAGGCTATGCATGGAGGCCAGTTCAAGAGGGCCTACTGATGTCAACCTGTTAATGGATCTTGAATCCGGTTCATAAATTTATTATATTATATGTTTGCCATGAGCTTCCTTGACTTGGCTCATTTTTACCGTCTTCCGTGTCATCTTCAACATGAGAGTGTTTGACTGTATTATCGAATTGAAATTGCTGAATTTTCTTCCTCTAATTATATACAAAGGTCTAGTTTATTTATTGCTCATTAGTCATTGCACATACAAAGTGTGTGCCTTTTTTTTTTTTTTAATTAAAATAGTTATAGCTAAAACAGTTGTTTTCTATCAAACCTGTACTGAAATTTAGAAGTAACTAAAAAATAATTTCATTTTATTTGAAAGATGCAAATCAAATAATGAACTCAAATTGCATTTATCATGTCTTAGTAATCATTTAACATCACATCTGCTTAGATTCTATCTAATGTCTATTGATATATTATTTAATCTTTTTCTTCTTTATAATTTTCGTGCAATAAGTATGATTTTCTACTGATGATATATATACACTTTTGTAAGTATGCCTATCTATCTTGTTTAGGCAAAACTTGTCCATCCTTATAAACTATTATTTATATATGGATGAATCCATCCTTTGTTTAATTTTAATACTATAGTGCAAAATTTCTCGCTAGACATAATTTTAACATTATATATAATTATCATATGTAATCGTCAACAATTTTTTTTTCTTTGTCCAAATAACGGAAACATAAATCATACAGAAAAGTTCAAGAACAAAATACCACTAAACTTCAAAGAGATTTGTATAGTTTAACTTACTAATGAATAATTCCACTTTACTGTGTTTAAATTTATTCAAAATTTTCGTGCAAAAAGATTTTTGGCTCCATAGTTCATCAATCACTTCCAACACCCCCACCCCCCCCCCCCCCCAAAAAAAAAAAAAAAAAAAAAAAAAAAAAAAAAAAAAAAAAAAGAACCTAAGCCTGGCTCCGTCAATGTTCCCATACAATCTACTTTGGTTCATAGTATTCCTTGAACACGATGTTGCCTGAGAAGTTAAGAAATAGCCCTCACCTCCGATATCCAAACTTCAAAACATGCATCAGAACATGGAGTGGCTATTTCAAGTTTACTTTAGTCATATTGAATGGGACAGGCGAAGAGGTTAAGATGACTGTCACACAACACCATATCAACTACTTTCTACACTCACAAGTAGAGGAGAGTGGAAGGTAGGAATTAAACTGAACCCTCATCAATCTTGATAATGATAGATTACTACAAGGCCAATGCACCATCCCAGACAGCATCCACTACTAATTAAATAACATAAATCAATTAATAAAGAATTTCCAAAATGAGTACATATCAACAAGAGGTGCCACTTTTGTCGACATGTAATCACAACATTCCAAGGGAAAAGACTTAAAGAAAGATGAACAATTTACTTCTTCCTGTTCAGATGAGAGATGAACAGCATACTTCACCATCTATAAATTTTACAATAACACTGCACGATCTCGAGTCAAAACCGCAACACAAACTTCCTGGAGGCAACTAACTAAAGCAACCATGAAAACTGCTTGCCAAAAGAGCTACACCAGGGTTTGTACACATTATGCCACGTTGAAATAACACATACCAAATGCATCCTGTGTCAAGACAGAGAACAGAAAAATGCCCAGCCTAGAGCACCAAAGCTAAAGGACCGTCAAATGGTCCCTGAAAACCACGCATAAGCCCCAGCAAACTTAGTTCCTTCCTTCTCGGAAGGGAGTACTAACTTAAAAGACCAAATTTCTCCTCTCGACAGTCCCCAAACACTCGATCTAACTAATTCACAGAACTGCACAATGCATAGGACACATTGTATATGACTCAATACCAATCAAACAAAAAGAAAAACTTCAAAACTAAACATACAAAACAGTAACTCCAACAACATACCTTATTGAGAAATGACAAACGGAGAGCTTGGTCAAACACTTAAGCTGCGCGATCTCGCCAAGCAAAGGAAACACCGAAGGCCGGCGCAGAGCCTTACTGAGCTCGAGCTCTTTCAGCCCTTCCAACTTATGCAAGCCAGCCCATTTAGCCAGGGAGGCGATATTTTCACTTGCAAGCACTCCAACCCCACCAAATTCCCCAACTCGTTCGGGAACAAATTCACCTCGCTCGCGAAGAACTTCGGCGTCTTCAGCCTCCTCAGCTCCCCATCGGGAGCAGACAGAACTTGTTCTGATACAAAGCAAAGGTCCTCAACCGAGGACCCATTCAAGGTCGGGAACAGCAGCGAGTACTCCAGGTTCTCCCCGGAGACGTCGAGGCACAAATCGGCGTCCGAAGCGCCGCCGCCGCCGCCCTGGCCGCAGGAGTCGCGGGGCGGAAGAGAACGGAGGCGACGACGACGACGGTGGTGGTCTCTGGTCAACAGAGGAAACGAGAGCGAAAGGGAGCGGGACGGATAAAGAAGAAAGCGATGGCGAGCGCTCTCTGCAAAAAGTCTTAACTACCCTCACTTTAAACCAGAGTCGGCGCACGCGGTGGTGTAAATTTTGAGTTTGGACGAGGGTGTCCTGGCGAAAGGGGTTCGTCGCCCGGACCCGCGACGGGTTCTCTTTTTTGAATTTTTTTTTTTTTTTTTTCCCCTTGGGTGAAAAAGAGAAGAGGAGGCTACTGTTGGTAAGAAATTTCCCCAAAAATTTTGTTGCGGTTCTTAGCAATTACACTTACGGCTCAGTCCAAGATAGATGAGCCCGTCATCACAGCCCATCGAATAGCTATAACTAGATAGACCTCTTTATAGCGATATTCTATTCATAGTAATCGCTAATGTGTAAGTTTGTTGCTAAGCATTGGACCTATTAAAAGGATGAGTCCAATTAGATTTTCTTTTGTTTGGTCAGAAGTCAAATTGGATTTGAGTGGGTTGAAAATGGGTGGTTCAAATAGACCAATTTAATCCATATTTTGATACGTTTTTATTCAATACAGTTTGGGTGACTTATATTCTACTCGACCCAAAATCGACTTATACCAATCCAATATGGAGTCATATTCTTAGCAATTATTTCCCTTAAATATGGAAAATAACATACGGGAAAAACTAGCCAATTAAAAACAAATTTTTTTGTCATAAAATTAAAAACAAATTAAACATGAAAAAAATGAGCAACAATAAATTACTAAAAAA
The DNA here is from genome assembly GCA_016097605.1 of Eucalyptus guilfoylei. Lineage (NCBI taxonomy): Eukaryota > Viridiplantae > Streptophyta > Magnoliopsida > Myrtales > Myrtaceae > Eucalyptus > Eucalyptus guilfoylei. The sequence continues at coordinate 8,095,504 of CM027861.1, forward strand.
ATTGATGAATTAAGTTGTTAGAATGCATCTATATCTCTCTTGGTGCAAGAAATTTATCTAATTCAACACAAGAAATCATGTTTGGAAAGATATATCTGATATAAATTTATACTCTCGTAAGCAATAAAATAAATGAAAAATATTCAAATTGTAAATTATGTAGGGACTGTGTAATTTAATGTTCTAATTTCTAGCTTCACGGCGAAGTTCTATGATTAAGTCCTTTCATCATTGGCATGGTTACTATGTCAGTGTATAGAATAAGGAACAAGCAATCCATTTAATTCCAAGCCTCATAATATACTCCAAAATATGCAAGGTTTTATAATTTATCAACAAGAATTTTTTATTATTAGTTAGATTATATAGGGAGATTGACATATGACATACCAAAACCAATATTTCTTCTTATTTCTATAAGGCATCGGATGGAAAATTTTCAACTCTAGTAAAACCTTTTCCATTTCAAAGATGTTAAACACAGTCATTTCCTACACCCGAAAATTGAAAAGAGAGAAAAAAAAAAAAAATAGGCCACTGTTGCTTTGGGCTTGAAAAGCCCAACTTATACCACAAGAACGGACGGACGGATGGACCGACAGAGGAAGTGGCACCATCGGATCAAATTACCTTCTTTTGAACAAATAGGTCAAAAGTGGGTTCTTTCCAGACATATCAGAATCCATCACTAGTTATGCTTTATTTTATTAGATCCATTTGAACCTATATTTGAGCAACCCTATGGTAATTTATCCCATTAAATATGAGTTAAAAAAATGGGCGCGTAACCCATCATGCCACCTCTACTAATCACATGTACAACTTAGGGGAAGAAGCCTAAAGTGGATTTGTTAAGGATGAAATGGCATTTTCGGTGTTGGAGCTTTAAATCAATACTGCCTTTTTTAAAAAAAAAATTTAGAATAAATGAATTGTACATTGAGTTCTTTCGGAGGACGATAATGCTGGGTTTGGCAAAAGGTGTAGAGAGCGGGTTGATGAGAATACGAATGCAAAGTTGACAAGATTTTGAAAATGTTGTGAGAGTAAAAGAACGGGGAAGCCTTGCCAACCAAAAAATCATGGTAGAAAACCGAGGCCTTTTAATGAAGAAGAGGGAGGGCTACGTCCCTTGCAAGCTCAAATCAACTTAGCTGTTACACTCAGCTGGCCGAATTCAACCATTTAAGTGAATTCCAAAGCCCAAAGTAGGATTACGCTTCAGGTAGAGGTGGCAATATGGGTCTCGGTGAGTTTGAAATGTACTTGCTTTCATCATATTGCTGAAAATTGGAGCTTAGGTTGTGTGAGTATGAGTTGAGTCCAAGTTGGATTGGATTGGGTACAGGTTGTTGAAATTATATTGCACAAAAATGGGTCTGTATGGGTTAAAAGAGTCGATACAAGTCGGACCACTTTCGATCAAACTCAAACCTTTATCGATTTACCCATTAACAGGTTTGAGTTCAAGAAAGACTATACGATACAATTGACTTCATATCACTATTGTTGTTGCATGGGCTTTGCATTGACTTACTATTTTACTATTACAGACTAGTTGAATAGTGCACATGTATGCGTGTCTAAATAAAATAAAATAAGTGATTGTCGAGCAAGAGAAGTGTTTAAAGGTGACAATTAGTTTAGGAAAGTTAAATGAGTGTAAGATGTGAGAAATTCTAATTCATCTCAGATTATAAGTAATTATGGGTTTGGATTGACAATTATCTTGGCTATTTTAAATTGTGATTATGTCCATTTTTAAGTCAATATTTACAAGATATACATTAACGAAAAGTGTGTATTTCATAAAAAATTTAAGCAAAAAACGGAGCTTGAAAATTAGTATTTTCATTTCACTATTTGCAATTCTAGAGAAACTCTACTTACTAATAAAATGGATCTTATTATTACTAATTTAGTGTCTTTTTTTTTTATCAAAAGGAAAAAGCTATCCAGTCAAGAAAAAGTTATCAAAGATGGGAAAAAAAAAATCTAGTTGGGAAAGTTCACGATTTTTCCTATTTATATGGTCTCATTGGAAACCTGGTTGCTCTATAGTTGTCTTCTGTTAGTGGAATCAAAGGGCAGTAGCAACATCAACTTGCTGCCTGGCCACTTGTAGGCCCTTTTCTATTACCCGCTAGTCACTCCATCTCTCTCAATTTGTTCATTACAGCCAAAACACAATTGAACATGGTAGAAATCTTACATGCACTGAGCAATCTGCTGCTTACTTAGCCTTTGCAAAACACAACAGCAAGATTGCCTTTACTGGTAAACTTAGTCATGCCTTTCTCATTATGTGATCTTCATCCTCTGTTGTTCTTTTCCTTCGTTTAGGGAAACTTAGTCGCGCATGATTGTGTCGTTGCGCAGCAACTTGCATGTCGATCCCTTTATGTCTCTTAATCATTTCCCTGGTTCATGCCCTTTTCCACTGTGTGTTTATTTTCTCCCGCAATAAGATACCTTCTTCTCTATCATCCATTCTGTTTGCTCTGATTTGTCCCTTCCCTACACATTTTAATGCTTTCTGTTGGGTCTATAGATGATGTTATGCATGTTGTACAGCTGCCCATGCCCAATGCATGATGGCTCATAGTATATCCTCAAGATTCAACTTTAGTTTGAATATCCAGTGACAGTTTCTATTTTTGAAGAATAATTTGAAGGATTTTACTCTCCATGGACACACATAACTACTGCTCCACAACGTCCCCACAGAGGGTCCTCATGAATTTTTCTGTTCTCCCACAGGATACTTTGATATCAGAGCTTGAAGCAGAGAGTTTAATGACGAGCTTAAGCTTATTGTAAGAGAAGCTCTGCTCCAAAGAGCTGGAAGTTGTGCAGCGCCAAGCCATAACTTGCAACAGCAGTAAGAAGCGCTGATATTGTCAAACACGAAGTTCAGAATGCACTAGACAATCTTTCTTGCATCGCCCACGACTTAAAAGGACCTGGAACTTCAGGTATCCCATACTCTTTGAAGACAACCGGTGTGAATGATAAAGATGTCGCATTTCATTGCAAGATGGCCTCTGCGTGTATTTGTTTATCACACTTGAGCGTTTGTTTACTTCCTGAAAGACTTCGTCATGGGAATCCCGCAAAAAAAAAAAAAAAAGATTAAAAAAACAAACAGATGCTGGAGAAGGACGAGAAGATAAGCGAGCCCGAGAACGACCTGCAAGACTCTCGGAAGGAGATGGTTGTCCTGAGGGGGTTACTGCCGGAAGTGTTCCTGAAAGGGACCTGATGTGGGAGGAGGCGAAGCAGCACAGCGAGAAGAACGTCCTTCTGAACTCCAAAGTTCTCCATGTTGAAGAAGATCGACGTCCTTGACAAGGACATACTCTTTAAGGGTGGACAGATAGCAATTTTGAGGCACTTTCTTGCTGGAGTGATCTTTTGCTTACATTGCACCTTTCTTTCTTTTACTGGGGATTGGTTGATTGCAAAGAAATTCGTTACATCTTTTTCTTTTCTGGCATCTTAGTCCCAATGACTTAAGGAAGAGCAGTTGCTTCATCAGCAATAGATTGAAATCAAGAATTCACAATAAAAATGATTGGTTGCTCGACAGACGAAGCACGAGTAAATAAATCTGGATGTACATGCATGGACGGCCTTTGCTAATATCAGATCGAACCAGTTTGACATCCGGTTCAATTGCTAAATCAGTGAAACAAACTGGCTTCCAAAATTAGATCCACCCAGTTTTTGAGTCCTACGGGTACAAAAACTAGGCTTCTGGCTGCTGCTGCACATGGAAGGACTCCAGCACTCAAACTCAAAGGACCACCAGCGCTCAGCTTTACCACCAAGGACGATACGATTCATGTGTTAAAAGGGCAACCAACAACATTACCACCAGCACTTCTTGCTTAGGCCAACCGTACTGAAGCACGAACAGGCAATTTGACTGCGTCTCTGACCGGCCCAAGTTTGAAAATATTGGTGCAAAGCTCCAATCCCGACTTAAAACTCGACGATCAGGAATGAATCGAGGTGGAACTTATGCACAAATTTGACTGCATAACTGAAGATGATAGTGAGTTATTATACCTGATAGAGGTTTTGGGTATTGTAGAGTTACCGTCGCGGCATGCTCCTCTTTCTCCTTGAGCAAATGAGAATGCAGGAAAAACCTTCGAAGTTGATGCTCAATCTCCAGGGTACATTCCTCCGGTCGTTGCTCTAGTTGGAACTGTGAGTTATACTTTGACATTTTACTTAAAATTCTGGTATTAAAACAATCTTAGCTTTGGCATCCCACAAACTTCAATCTAACATGCCAAAAAATCTCAGTTAAGAGGGAAAAAAAGTTTTAACATCTACATCTTCATTTAGTTTACAATCAATACTGACAAAATAGTGCCATAACACCATAACAAGAAAAAGAAAAAACGAAAAACGAAAAAGGATCCCACCAACTAAGATAACAGATTACATGAAGAAACGGCGAATTTAGAATTATTTGAGTATGCGCTAAATCAAATAAGGAAACTTAACTCTAATGTCCCATACCCAGGAGTATCATCATCTCTTCCATCGCCTTTTGCATATAATGTGCTCTCAAGCATTTGTTCATTTCCTTTTTCTACAATGGACACTTTGTCCTTCATGTCAAAGATGTCCCTAAGTTTCATGTGCTATAAAATGGTGATATTCTTGTGCTTTTATAAAAATGGAGGTGTTCGAAAATCACATGAAAGATCCAATTTAAAATCAAGATAAAGTTTAGTAAATGAAATAAGTTGAATCGTATCAAAACCAAGCATTGCATCATGTATTTGTAGATAGCTAGACCTCTTCTCATTATATATACGTTCAAAAACTCATCGAATTACTTATGATTTTAACTTTTAAGCCTAAGTTGTTTATTTTTGTAAATTGGAGTCGAAATGGTTCAATTTTAATCACACTCTAAACATTAAACATGCTCCATGTCCGTCACTCTTTACCAAATCACCTAGTTACAAATTTTAGGATATGTGCCGATCTAGGTGCAACTCAACCAAATTGGTCACAAGTAAGTGCTTGGCATGTCATTCTGAATAAGCTTAATTGTTGATTGATATTTTCATGATTTGATGAGGGATAAGTGTGGACTTTGAGCACAATGCAGTTAAACCAAGAATTGACCACAACGCATATCGATTATTTTCCTTTTCTAAGAAGAACTTTATGTGGTCCAATTTGAGAAAATTATAAACCAAGCGAGATGAAGGTGAGTACAAAATTAAGCCAAATCGAACTAAATTACTTAGTGCGAAATAAAAAAGGTCATACCCAATTTTCTCTCGCCCTCTTTAAGAGTGGATTTAAAAAGATTTTAAGAATTCATCAGATCCATTAAAGCTCAATTTATAATAACAAAACTCGATCAAACCTCTTTTTCTAAAAAAAAAAAAAAATAAGCCAATAGCCATTCTTCCCCACCTCCCGCCTTTGTATAATAGATTCCGTCCAATTTGCGATCGTTTCCAAAATCCACAAAAATTTTGAAAGTCTCTTCTCCTGCGCAGACGCACCGAACTCCATGGCCGATCGTCGCACTCCATCATCGTCGAAGATGCTTTTGGTTTCACGATCGACGAAGAAGACCTGCTCGAAGCGATCGACGAACGTAAGTCAGGGCAAAACAAGAGCACAGGCAACTGCTCTCTGTTCATCTCATCGCTTTCGTTTTCTCGTCGATGTTTCGGTGCCGTTTGATTTCGAAGTTGATCATCGCGATTTTCTGGTCTCTGTTCTCAAGTTAACTGTACATCTCTTCGAATGTCGATGTCAAGTGACTCTGAATACTGCCGAGTGGATGAGGTCGATTTCGATTTCGGTTTCGGTTGCTCAGTTTAGCTCGATTTTCCTGGAACACCACCGTGAATCCATTGGTGTTTTTACATCTCGGCCTTTCTCTCGAGCTTGTCGCGGTTTTCTGCGCGTAAGATAGTTTTTAGTTTTTGTCTTCTGATCATCCAAGAGCAATTCCAGCCTTCGTTATGTTACGTGACATCCGCTGGACGTCTTTTTTCCCGTGTATTCGCGACGTAGCTGGATTAATAACGAATATCCTAAGCTAAATTCATCAATAATATCTGTCGGAACGCTAGATTGTCAGTGATGATCTAGGAAATGCTTTTGTCCTGACATTTTACATTCACCAGAAAACATGGAGTTTAACACGACGGTTAAGCTCGAGTCTTCGTTGAAGGACGTTTCTGGTTCGCCGAAATCCAGCAAAGTGAAGAATAATGTGAAGAGAAAATCAAAGACTAAGTCGAACAGTATCTCGAGCGTGTAATGCGGAAAGCTGATATATCTGCCAAGGAGGATCTGGAATTGGAAAGGAAGCTTGCCAAGAAGCTCAAGGTGAAGGATGGAAAGCTACGTGGGTCAGACGATGGAATGAATATGTTAGAATTTAAAGGAATTCCTTCTATTCTTGATTCTTTTGAACAAGAAGCACCAGGGGTAAGAGAAAATGGTAGCGAAAGATTTGAAGGTAAATCTTCAGGGGAAAAAAGTGAAATGTCCAACTAAGAGCATATGCAGGATGATGGAAAAGCTGTTCATGTTAAGGCTGGAGCCTGTGACTCAGTAGACTAGAAACCCCTTCATTTCAGCTCTCAAGTGAGTTCATGAGCTCCACAAATTTCAATTGTGATTGCCAAGAATGATTCTGAGTTTCCATTCGACTTCCTCTTGAACTTGTCGTGATTTTCTGTGCATATGATAGTTTAGTTTTCTTTCCTTAAATAACAAGGAGTAATTTCTGCTACTACTTGAATGTGATACGTGTAATTCACCTATTTGACGTGTGTCTTCTAAATCATACAAGAGCAATTTGGCCTTTGTTATGTTATGTCACATAGTAATTGTACCTCTATTATCCATGTATTATCCATGTATTTATGGCATAGATGGATTAATAACGAATCTCCTAAGCGAAATTCGTCAACAATCACTATTGGAACACTTGACATTCTACATTCACTAGAAAATATAGAGTTAAACACGATGGTGGGTTGTTTTTTTTCGTTTGCAGGTATTTCTCAGGGAATCCATGCTGGAGATGTGAAAAAGATACAGGATGCAGGGATTGACACTTGCAAATGTCTTGATGATGCATGCAGAGAAGGTATATCTGATATTCAGTTCCGAAAATTAAGTGGAGGTATTATTTGGCTAAGGTGATTTCCTCTGTCTTTGTTTTGTTTTTTTGTAGCACTTAACTAAGAACCAAAGGTTTATCTGAAGCAAAAGTTGATAAGATATGCGAATCAGCTGAAAAGATAGTGGTTAGAGCTTAATTTCTTCTTATCCTGAGATGGCACTGTAATCGATTGCAACTTCTATATGCATCTCACAATAACTTCTCTTTGTTTTCATCAGAATTCTCGTTTTATTACGGGAATTGAAACTATGCTCAGAGTAAGTCCTTAATTTGGCAAATTTCGAGCTAAAAATGATTCGGAAGACCTGAATGAGTCATTGACCCTTGAAATAAAGCCTGCAAATTAGCATATCGACTGTAGAAAACTGCACTTGCTCTAAACACTACTTATCTCACAGCACAAAGTACTTTCAATGTCTTCGTTTTTTCCACAGCAAGTCGGTTATTTGCATCACAACTGGAAGCCAAGCCCTCAATGAGCTTTTAGGCGGTAATAGACTTTCTTTTGTAGATTGTGTATATTACCTTAAATAATTTAAAAAAAAACAACTTTCCCTGGATCTGCAATGTTAAACAGGTGGTACTGAAACTCAGGCAATTACAGAAGCATTTGGCGTATCTCGGTAACAAGCACAGTCCAATAACGTTACCCTTGATGAACTTTTAGTTGCTTTTGTTACTTGGCTTTCTCAGAAAATGCTGCTAACGTCACTTCAGGTCTGGGAAAACACAGCTTGCACATACCCTGTTTGTGACTACTCAGGTTGGTCTGAATTGCATGTTAGGTTTTCGTCGTTAACTTCTATTTCATGTTATGTTTCCTAGATGAACAACATAAATAGCAAGATAATGATTGAAATTCTAGTAAAGAATAAAGCTGTGGTTAAGATTGGCATCGGAACGTGTTTATTAGGTGATTCTGGAAGTTTGGCACTCTCATCTTCTGTAAACTGCAATCAGCATACTGGAACACACAATCTATAGTGGTTCAAACCAAGTAGGAAAAAGGCCAGGAGAGCGTACTAGGTCATAACCAATCAGAAGCCTTAAGTCATTGTCAGACTTGGACTTGGGTTGATCATCAGTTGAATAGGATGCTTGAAGTACTCTACTATATATGCAAATCCTACAACATTATTTTCCCTTCTTTCCATCACTCTTCATTAAAGCTGATCCCGTTCCATGAGATGATATCTTATGGTTTGTGGATTCCATGATCCTAACAATTTTTCCAGCTGCCAACTCACGTGGGAGGGGCAAATGGCAAGGTAGCATACCTCGCCACAGAAAAAACTTTGTATCCTATTATAATCTGTTGGTCATTTCCTTGACCTCAACATAGCTGCTTTTGTTTTATACTCGGCTTATGTCCATGTAAGTGCATATGCACTTTCTTAACTTGGTACACCTGCAGTTGCCATGATCGAATTGTACAAATAGCTGAAAGATTTGGCATGGATCCTGGTGCCGTCGCACGTAATGGAAGCAATGCTTTCTACACTGGTGGCAAGTCTTCCTTGTTTTCTGGCTAATGTACTTGCTGTAATCTAGTCTATTCATGAATTTGAAGATCATTTATGCCCGTGCCTCTACTTCTGAGCATCAGTACAACTTGCTTCTCAGTTTGGCTGCCAAAATGTCTGAAGAACCATTTAGGTTCCTGGTAAGACAGTGCTCAAGAATCAAACTGCACACATTTTGTAAGGTGTCGATGGTTGACCTTAGCTGAGTAATATCTTTCAGATTGTGGATTCAGTGATCGCTCTCTTTCGAGTGGAATATAATGGAAGGGGAGAATTTGCAGGGCGTCAGGTCAATTCTGAAACCATCAAATCATGCGAGTTGCAAATTTTCAGCTCATCTAGTTTGACACTAATAGATTCCCAATTGCAGCAAACGTTGGCACAAATGCTCTCACACTTACTTAAGAGAGCTGAGGAATTTAATGAGGCAGTGTACATGACCAATCAAGGTATTGCATCACATCTCATTTCTCCCACCTAGTCATGCATCCTTTAAAGGATCTTATCCAATTTAGCTCTTTGATGGTTGCACACTGAAAAATAGCAATTTGGCGACTACACTAAGCTCATACTAGTTCTCGTAAATCTCAAGAACCAGCTATTTGGTGTAAACTAGTGATGCATACAGTAGCTGCAGTCCATGAGTTAAGCAAAATAGATAATTTTTTTGACGACTTTTTCTTTGATTTCTTTGTTTTAGTGGCATCAAAGAAGCATGCAGGTGGGCATGTTCTGGGTCATGCAACCACAATAAGGTTGATGTTTACGAATGGCAAAGGTGAGCAGTGGGTTTGCAAGGTGTTCAAAGCCCCAGACCTACCTAAAGCTGAAGCTATATCCTTTTTGTCTAGATCTTCATCTAGCTATACACTTTATTGAAATTTACCAGATTACACTGCAGACATTAAACGAAATTTCTAGAAATCTAATATCTATCGGAGAGAAAGTTGATACTAAGTCTATCTATGGATAGGTGGAGACCAGAATTTGAGTAGTATACTTGTAGTATACTTACATGCGCCGCCTGTGCTATGGAAACAAAATACCCAACCATTAATGATGCCATACTGCAGATCTTCCTCTAGTTATATACTTTGTTCAAATTTTTCAGACCATACTGCAGAGACCAAGTAAAATATCTGGAAGTCTAGATCAAAATCTGTGAGAAAGTCGATAATTAGTCTACATAGGGATAGGTGGAGACCTGATTTAAGCATGATACTCACAGGATACTTGATGTTGCCTGGAGATCCATGAACATGTTGAATACGAATTTTGTCCAGAGGAATTAAACAAAAAGAAGTAGCTATTGAGAATTTTCCTCAGTAGGACCGGTATGTTATTTTTAGCTGTGCTGTTACGTAGACGATGCACATCTATCAAGACCATCACTTAATTTTATCAAAAAATTTAGGAAGAGCTCATCTGTCAATAAGATGAGAATGAGAGATTCCACATATGTTGAATTTGACAAACACATGTCTTTCAGATAACACCAGGAGGCATCACCGATGCGAAGGACTGAAGGAGTCTCTCCAACCAGGAAGGCAGGCGAAGTGCTTTTTTTTTTTGTTAATCTGCAATTTGATGTTAGTCATCGTATTGACCGCAAGAGGCATATAATGAGCTCCCAAGCACTTGTTCATTTCCTTTTTCTGCAATGGACACTTTGCCACCCTTGTCATAGCTTGTCCCTAAGTTTCATGTGCTCGACAACAAACCATTCATGAATGACATGAGATACTTTCTCTAACTGTGATGGTTTCCCAAAAGATTTGTCAACTATGATGTCACCTTTTTGTATCAAATGCAAAATATATCATAAGGGGAAGGCCGAAGTATCCATTCTGCTTCTTTTATTTATGTTTAGCCAATTGAATGCAAATAATACAGCCTTATATGCTCTTAGGAACTTAATCGAGCATGGCATGTAATTGAAAGGTTATAGAACTTCATAAGAGATGTAACCAAAAGAAAATTATTCAGTGTCATTTCAAATAACCTCAAATGAAATGAAATTTATCAATCACCACGTTTCGTCATTAAAAAAAAAACATAAAATTATCCAGTGCAATATATTTTTAATTACACATAATAGCAGATGGGTTTAAGGTCAACAGTTTGTGGATGTCATGGTTTTTATGAGCTCGAGAAGAAATCTAGTCACAATATTTGAAAGCTAATTACCCAAAATCATCTCCATTGAGTTCGCAATAATTTTCTTTTGATAATTAAAAAAACTTTGTTGAACTTTCTTACACAAGAGCAATCTGGCTTTTGTTTATGTTACACGACATTCAAATCGCACCATTGCAGTAGCTGCAGTCCTTGAGTTAAGGAAAAAGATGATTTTTGATGACTTTGTCTTTGATTTAGTTTCAGTCGTAGATGATCTAGGCAGTGCTGTATTCATATCAGACCCAAAGAAACCTGCGGGTGGGGATGTTCTGGCTCATTTAGCCACAATTAGGTTGATATTTAGGAATGGCAAAGGTGAGCAGCGCGTCTGCAAGGTGTTTAAGGCCCCAAACCTACCGAAAGCTGAAGCTAAGTCGATACTGAGTCTACATATAGATAGGTGGAGACCTGATTTAAGCACGGTGCTCACAGTATACTTGGTGTATGGAGATCCATGAACACGTTGAATACAAATTTTGTGCAGAGTAATTAAATAAAAAGAAGTGGATATCCAGAATTTTTTTAAGCAGGACTAGTAGGTTAGTTGTGCAGCCTGTGCTATGTAGACTGCACATCTATCAAAACCATCAATTACTTATGTAAGAAATTTTAGCGAGAGCTCATATGTCAATAGGGTGAGATCGACAAACGCACATTTTTCAGATAACAACAGGGGCATAGTGGATGAGGACTAAAGAGGTCTCTCCTACCAAGATGGCCAGGCGAAGTGTTTTTTTTTTTTTTTTTGGGGTTAATCTGCAGTTTGATTTTAGTCATCGTATTGATGGCTACCTCTATCTTCATGTTAAGTTTGTATCGGCAGGCATCAAGCTCCTTTTGACAGCTTTAAAATTGCACGAGAGGTTACCGCTTTAGCCTTAATATCTAACATGCTATCATCGTCTGTTATTAAAGTTCACATGACCCTTCACAAGGTGTTGTGTAAACTTGATTTCCATATGAGAACCAGCACGCTCCAAGTTATATTGGTTCACATTTCTTCTCATATGACAATATCGTCCTGGTCTGATTTACCAGGAGAGATTCTATGCGGAAATCATTACAATGGATAGACTTTGCATGACGGCTAAATGAAATGCCAGAAAGATATTACTGCACAAAGCATGATCAGGTTCTGTAAAGGCTTGGTTTTATAAGTACATATACAGCTGCATAAAAACAATGTCATCTCAAACTCTCAACATAGAACAACAGACCATTAGAGCTGAAAAAATTGTCAATGTATGAGAAAGGGTGACTGGGTCATAAGCAACAGAAGGCCATTCAATAGCTAATGGCCTGGCCAAAAAAGGGCCACAATGCATATGACTCGGCAGTGCAAGGACAAGTTCGCAGCAGTCCCAACTCTAGGCATGCTGGACTCCTTAGTCTCTGCACCACTTCAAATGTAGCGCTTTGCACTCAGCCGAGCTATTCACCCTAGGAACTGGCTTCACCTCATTCAGTGCATGCTCGTAACTCCTCAAACATTTAGAGCTGGTAAAGAAGCATCCTGAGTTGGAAAAGAAGGCAATGTTAACAGGTGGACGATTTGGCACTCAAAAATCATTGGAAGAGTAACATCGTAGGTGAAAAGGCACATTTCAATACATGCATACAGGTAAAGAACACCATTTTAACCTTAGATTATAAATTTATGTTCGAAACCAATTTTTCCAAAATGCTGTTACCCAACAACATAACATTCTCCTCTGAACTCTGCTTAATATCAGCAGAGCTCATCCATCCTTACTTTTCATATTGCAATGCATGGACCAAATTCCAGTGGAGCCGCATCAACAAACCCAAAAAATAATTACCTTTAGGGAATGGTGCGAAAGACTTCCCAAAGCCCATCTTCACCACTTCTGCATTGTCTGAGCGAACAAGACTGCCTCCAGAATCAGTTCCCCAGAAGGAAGGAAAACTGCCATAACATCCTGAATGATTCAGAGAACAGAAAGGATTAGATGTAGATCACAGGTGGAGGGAGAGATTGAGAGCGATATCCCAGAACGAAACCAATGAACATTATTGTTACTCACACAGGCCAGAAAAGGGGTTTTAGAAGAGCTGTCGAAGAGCACAAAACCAAACTTCCTGCTGATGTCTCTCACGACTTGATCAGCAGGGTAGGCCTCCCATCCCTCAGAGTTCAATAAGCTTCTACGACGATAATGACCTCATTAGCGGTTTTATTCCATCCATATTGCTGCTTAAGAAGGGCAACATTGTCTGTCCTTGGAACAAGCAGGAGATATCATCAACAACCTCAAACAATCTGTCACAGAGGGTAAGGCATGTCAAATCTCGATGTGGGATGAGCTGATTGAGAAGAGAAGACAGTACGGCAATTTCCGTCAATTAACAATCCAATAAATTTCGTCAATTAACAATCCAATAAATTTCCATTTTCTGGCTTTCAAAATGAACCAGAGACTCGAGTTCCACTATCTCCTTTAGGCTGACAAATGGAACCTTTCATGGTATCACAGTAAAGTCCAACAAAAATCAGTTTGATCTAACCGTTGCCTCTCTAAACAATGAAATCAAGATTATTTTTTCTTTTTTGGTGGTTAAAGCTACCTTTATCAAGAGATGGAGTGGGAATTTGAATAGAAGAAAGATAAACTTTATTCTTTGACCAGGTAATCAGTTTTTTAATGGGTTTCGGCCTACATAGTTCATTCAAAATTTAGCTGTTTCATTCACATATTCAAACCTCCGTTTTCAATTTATCTTTCCATCTATACAATAACCGTTATGGGAAGAAAGAGAGCTTCTTATTTTGAATATTGACCTGAAAATGTTAAAGGATATTATCTAACCAATTCACATACAGAAATTCACATTGCATTTTGTGGCTCCTACAATATAGTCACTAAAAGCAATTCTGTACTTAGAGTCAAAAGTACAACTTTTTAACCTATTTGCAAGTGATACTGCATATTCAATGTCAAAAACTTAAGACTCATCCTTCCATGAGTCCCAATCAAAATGACAAACGAGGGCCGCTGTTACTGTGAGTACATCCTGTATATCAGCAGCAATCCTCCCTTCATCCTTTTTTGATTTCTCTATGTAACAAAGCCTCATTTTATGTTTTATAAGGTAATGTGATGTAATCCCATTGAACTACTCTTGGCTGATGACAAGAACTAAACTCACCTGATTCGATGAGGACTGAAGTATCTTATTATGATCCTGGAAATTCCCACAGAAAGGCGCCACCTTGCCTTGAGAAACCACCCAAAGCTTGTCCATGCTTCCAGATATTGGATGCTCATTGTGACTACCCTGCAAATCAAGGTGAAAAGATGGCTATTAGCTGTAAAGACGATCCATCATTGGTCAAATTGAAGTATTTTGACAAGAAAATCAATCTCACCATCAGACATCTTCCTTGGAACAAGACCAGACCTTGAATGAGTGCCTCAACTGCATCCAAATCCTGCAGTTTGGGATAGTAAAAAACACAGAATCATACTCATCAATCCTTAGACAAGAAACTAGCAATTTATAAAGATAAAACTTTAGTAGTCATAGGTCATTAAAGCAGAACTTAAAGTCCACATTTATATACAAAGAAATTTCCACATTAATTATGTGCAAAACCCAATGCTGCCTATAGGATATTGGAAATACTTGGTACTACGGATTACTGCAATACAAAAACACTGATCATGCTAGCATACATGTTCGATTCCCAATATTTTGCCAGTTGGAACAATTAGATTGGTTCTGTTCCATTATAAGTTAGATGTAAGATGGCAGAGGCTCCCTGTTGTGATCACTAATTGGTTCCATTGTATTTTCAATGTAAAGACCAGATTTCTATAAGTTCAATTAGTGCAAGAACAATATAACAAGCTAACTGAAAAAGTCATCGAAGTCACAAAATGGAGAAAATTGAGTAAAACTTACCAGATGATCTGATGGCTCGCAAGCAAAACTATGTATGGTTTCTCAAAATTTATCTTGGCAAATGTAACACTGCTTTTCTGACCACCTATTTATATGGGCAAAGCACCATGTTATATGTGCAATAACATCCAAAAAGCCTCAGAGAAAGTACACAGTGAGCCGCAATTTAGATCACAAATTAACTAACCTCTAACAAAGCTTCACAATCTCACACGAAAATTGCTTCAACCAAAAATTTACATATGCAACAGTAGCATAGAGGGAGGAGATGTATCAGACAAGGTTTGCATTCGTCAAAGTGCAAGATTTCCCATTACACCAAACAAACACAAGTGAGCTTGAAACTTTTGTTCCGGAACTCCCTATAGGAAGAATGCCACATAAGAAGGTATTTTCAAATAAAATAACATAATGTAAGACAAAATAATATTCCAGAGTAAACGCACACGACTGATACTTTAAAGAACTAAATAGATTTGCCCCAGAGGTCACTGCTGACAACACAATCACAGAAGCAGGTAGCATATCATTTCAATCTCAACCAAACAAGCAATAAATTGGCTAAAAATTTCTTGCGAGCTTTTAATAATAGTTCCTAACCCACCAGAGATCAAGACCCAAGCAGAAGGTGATTTATGGAATATCAATGCCGTCATGAATTGGTGTGGCATTGAAAGGTAGGAGCCATGAGGTGCCCCAGAATTTTATCCCAGATTGACTGGTTAATACTATGAAGGATCATCATCAACAAAAAGAAGATTCTCAATGATAAAGGAAACCATTGAAAAAAAAAAAAAAAAAGAAAGGAAGTGCATCCCTTTTCTTCGTAATCATATCACAGCATCCACATAACTAATCACTGCTTTTAGATTTTAGAAAAGATTATTCTTATTCAGATCGTATCACTAGAAGAAAATTTAGGACATCTCGGTCCACCAAATAAAATTAAACGCTTCTTCTTTTCTTTTATTAAATTGCAAAAAGTGACACTTAACATTGACAGCATTAGCCCCACCTCAACAGCATTCGCAAGTGATCCTTCCAAGAGCTTTTGCCAATACAGATCACTGTGGTATCTGCAAAACAACCACAGTGAATGAGCTTAAGGGCACAAGAGGAAAGATGTTGGAAGTGAACATACAACAAACGCTGAAAATGCAGAGGAATATGATTGTAGAATGCTATGATTTTTGGTGATTCTCATGCAAAGCATAGTGCATTTTGATTCACAATTTGGTTGGTGGGTCACTCAAGTGCAGAAATAAGCACAGATTTTAGGCATCAAGAAGAGTTCAAGATAGGTCATCAATATAGCAGGATGCAGTCTTGTGAACATTTCGTTCTACAGATGTCAATCTCTCAGCTTCAGCAGCTGGTTTTTGAAAATTTAGGTGAAAAATCTGAACGAGGAAAATCAGTTTGGATCAAGCATCGAATTGAGGAACCGGCTTCACCTCATTCAGTGGGTGCTCATAACTCCGCAAACCTCCAGAGCTGGTGAAGCAGCATCCTGAGTTGGAAAAGAAGGCAACGTTAAAAGTGAACAATTTGGCGCTCAAAAACCATTGGAAGAGCAACATTGTAGGTGAAAATGCACAAATCAAAACATGCATACAGATAAAGAACACCATTTTAACGATAAATTATAAATTTAGGTTCGGAACCAATTTTTCCAATATGATGTTACCCAACAACATAACATTCTTTCTTTAACCCAAAAAAAAAAAAAAAAACATAACATTCTCCTCTTAACTCTGCTTAATATCAGCAGAGCTCATCCATCCTTACTTTTCACATTGCAATGCATGGACCGAACTCCAGTGGAGCCGCATCAACAATCCAAAAAAATAATTACCTTTAGGGAATGGTGCAAAAGATTTCCCACAGCCCATCTTCACGACTTCTGCATCATCCAAGAGAACAAGATTGCCTCCAGAATCGCTTCCCCAGAAGAAAGCAACACTTCCATCAACATCCTGCATGAATCAGAGAACAGAAAGGATTAGATATAGATTGCAGGCGGAGGGAGAGATTGAGAGCGACATCCCAGAACAAAACCAATGAACATCATTATTACTCACAAAGGCCAGAAAAGCGGGTTTTAGAAGAGTTGTCGAAAAGCACAAAACCAAACTTCCTGCTGATGTCTCTCACAACTTGATCAGCAGGGTCAGGCCTCCAATCCCTCAGAGTTCTATAAGCTTCTATGACAATCATGACCTCATTTTCGGTTTGGTTCCATCCATATTGCTGCTTAAGAAGAGCTACATTCTCTATGTGTCCTTGGAACAAGCAGGAGATATTATCAACAAACGCAAACAATCTGCCACAGAGGGCATGTCAAATCTCAATGTGGGATGAGCTGATCGAGAAGAGAAGACAGCAGCGCAATTCCCATCAATTATTAATCCAATAAATTTCATTTTCTGGCTTTCAAAATTGAGCCAGGGGCTCGAGTTCCAATATCAGTTTGTATTACGCATTGATTTGAGGGAGCAGAATCAAAATTGATGCCTTGAAAACCAAAAACTTACCCGAACCCAAGAAAACTTACATTACATCAAAGAATGAATCCCGGCAGTTAATGAAAGCGAAATATGAAAGAAGTTGGAAGCATTACCTGAGGAACAAAAAGAAGTCAACGGAGACAAATCTATCATCATGGCTCGGGCATGATCGATGTTACTTCATTGGATCCAAATGCTATCAATGCTGATGAAAGAGATCTCTTGAAGGGAGAGAGAGAGAGAGAGGGCCATCCTCTGGCAAGTACCCCAACTTCGCATCCATATATGAACAAAAATTGTTGGGATTGAGGCCAAGACAGAAACAGAGGAGGCTGAATTAATTGTTGTTTGAAAGAGCATTGCAGTGGTTAAAGAGAAAAGCCGGCCTAAGGCAGTAGTGGAGATGGTTTCAGCTGTGTAATACAAGAATATCATCATCATCATCATCATCATCAACTTTCGCAAGCCAGTGCAATTGGAGACTAAACGCAGCCCTTGTTGGATATTCAAGCAGCTAATTATCAATTTTTCAGCTCTGAATTTCAGTCGTACTCCACGAAAAGCAAACGTCTGCGCGCATTGGAAGAAATTACTTCGTAATTAAGCGTCGAACTGAAGAACAGAGACACGAAATCAATGCATTCAAGACGAAAGGACTCACCTGAACCCGTAGAAATCTAACCGTAGATGGAAGGGATTGAATCCCGGCAATTAGCAAAGGACAGCGAAAGTGGATCGATTTCACTTCATCGGATCAGAGAACCCAATCAATGCGGATGTCAGGGATTTCTTAGATTTTCGGAAATTCACGCGGAGCTTCTTCATGGGAAAGTATCGATTTGTATCGAGCATCGAGCTGAGAGAGCAGAATGGGAAATCGATGCCTTCGAAACCATAAACTTACCCGAACCAATTCAGTGAATCCGAACCTCATCAATTTTGAGGAAAGGGATCTCTTGGATGAGGGGCCAATAGTCGCCGGTGTGTTTTGAGCATCGATCTTTCAGAATCTCGCATCTATATATGGACAACCATTGGAACGAGGGAGGGAAGCCATCCTTTGGCAAGTCCCTCAACTTCGGGCAATTTCCAATCCATAAATCTTGGAGAGAGGAGAGATGGTTGCGAAGGCCATTTGATAGTCTTTCCACGTTTCTCATATGGCCAATCGAAACAAACTTAAGAGAGGAAGGAAAGAGAAGACTCCAGGAATCCTCGCCGTCTTCCTCCGAAGGAAAGCACTCCTTGTCTCCCTCCCCTCCCATGCTGCTTCCGTCCATTCCCACTCTCTCGAGGGAAGTGAGCATGGGCAAGCCCCATTCTCTCACTGGCTGCTTCATATTGTTGCACCCCCAAATCTCAAACAACCGCAAATTTGGAGGCAAGCCTCCTTCGGGGAAGCATTCGATATTTTCACAATCCCTAATTTGTAGCTTCTCAAGGGACGTAAGACGATGGCACTCCAATGACTTTATCTTCGGACAAGAGTCAAGTCGAATGTGCAATAGGGTGATTGGAAGTTTGGGGAAGCATTCGATATTTTCACAATCCCAAATTTGTAGCTCCTCAAGGGACGTAAGACGATGCCACTCTAATGACTTTATCTTCGGACAAGAGGAAAGTCGAAGGTGCAATAGGGTGATTGGAAGGAGAGGGAAGTCCTCCATCTCCAATTCTAGACAGTAACTTATTTCCAAATTAGTGAGATTGTTGCGACTGTCAATGTAAATGTTGGCAATAGACTTCATCTTCGGACACTCAGAAAGTGAAAGACTCGACAAGGTGAGGGGAAGGGGAGGGAGGTCCTCCAGTGCTGGACAACCCCTTATTTCCAAACGAGTAAGATGGATGAGCGTGTGAAGGCACTGTGGTAGGCTTCCCAAATTCTTACAATAGCTAATATTTAGAGATTCTAGCGATTCTACTACGGTGATATTTGCTAGCGACTCTACTCCCTTACAACTCACAATACCGAGTGTCTTAAGAGTAGCAAGTCTATCCTTAGCAAACGGAAAAGATACCCAAGAATCACAACCGCTAATCCACAGATATTCAAGCTGCGACATCGAGTTATTGTTGCTCGAGTCATATGGAGGAAAGGTTAGTCCCATGATTTTTGGACAACCCCAAATGCTCAAACGTTTAAGTGTGTGCATCTTGCTTGGAAGCCTTTCTAAGCTCGTGCAACCCCCCAACTCCATCCTTTCAAGGTTGCATGGCAGCTCAATCTCTCCTTCTCCCTCCATAAAAGATGTGAATCGAGGACAATCTTCAATTACTACACTCTGGAGGCAAGTAAGATTTCGCGTTCCATCTCCATCTTGCCATAGGTATGTTAGCTTGTCACATCTTCTTATATGAAGCTCCTCTAGCTTGACCAAGTAGCTCATAAATCCATTATCAAAGCAAACGAGCTCCACAAAATTCTCAATATTGAGAATGGTTAAAGAAGTTAGGTCTTCCAACTTCTTTAAGATCTCCTTGTTACAATCCCCTATGTGTAACTCACGAACAGAGGGAAGATGAACCTCATTGGTTGAGTCATTCAAATGCAAGCATGAATGAATTTCTAGCTTAATGAGATGATCTAATCGACGAGGCAATGTCCCCATCAACTCTGGACATCTTCGGACAACAAGATGCTGAAGACAGGAGAATGATTCTTTTTCTTCTTGACCTCCAGCATAACAAGACCAATCTTTCCATGCCGACATCCCTTCAAACTTCAAAATTGTTAAGGATGGAAAAGGGCTTTTAATTCCGTAAAATTCAGAGCCTATCATGCGTACTGCATGTAAACCTTCAAGAGATAATTCTTTGAGTGAAGGGAGCCGTCCAAGGGACGGTAGCGAACTAACATGAGGACAGCCAAGCAAGCGCAAAGATACTATCTTAGAATAGGATGGATCACCTAACCATGACGGGAGTGATTCACCACCATAGTATGAGATGGTGAGATTTCTAATATTAGTGTGAGGTCGCAGAGAGTGAAGAACCCGTGCTTCGCGCTCTGTATTTCGGAAATCTCCAGAACCTTCATTCCAATGCAAGAATAAGTCACTAAGGTCTTGCTTTCCAGACAAATTAGCATCAATTGCATCTCTAACTTCTTCCACCTTCTGCAATTCAGATATGAGTAAATCTCCTTGAAGATGTGGCAAGTTCTTTAACTCCTTTAATCGTGACCCTTTCTCTGGTCCTACCACAAACTTGGGCAAGATAATAAGATTCCTCAAATTACCGATATTCAATGGCATCTTTTTGAGACTCCATGTATCTCTAATGTCAAGAAATTGTAACCTGACCAATTTTGTGATGCCTGGAGGCAACATAGAAAGCATTTGACAACCTCTTAAGATTAAAGCTTGTAATTTGCACAAGGCACCAATTGACTCGGGTAGCCTTTTGATATTGGTGTATGAGAGATTGAGATATCGGAGATGTTTTAAGTCACAGACACAATTCGGTACCTCTATGATGCCACAATGGCATAATGATAACACCCGCAAGTACTTCGAGTTTGTTAGCAAGTCGTGCAGCACCTTTCCAGAAATAAAAATTCCTACTCTATTTTGAGTAGATTGAACATTCAACAGCATTAAACTTCTTAGTACCTTCATTCGAGCATATGCTCTCGAGCTTTCTGTTGTAACCATCTGTGAGACAAATGATGCATAACGAGCTTTCTCTTCAGTACTCACTACTTTTGAGTCCCCAAAGGTAAAGCATGTCGTATTCGCAATTGACTTTGCTAGATCATTCAAAAGATCATGCATCAAAAACTTCGATGTGTTAACACTGGATTGCTGAAAAAAGGATCTAGATACTAACTCATCAAAGCAATCACGTCCCAATCTCAAGATACCCCCTTTTTCTTTTTCTTTTTCTTTTTCTTCACCTAAAAAGCCCTCTGCTATCCATAAGAGTGCCAGCTCGTCCCTCTCAAATTCATAGTCCTTTGGAAATACAGCGCAATACGCAAAACATCTCTTCAAATAAGAAGGGAGATGGACATAACTCAATTTCAAAGCTGGAAGAACCTCATCGTTTTTTGCCCATGCTACATCCCATATTCTATTATTTAAGATAGCTTCCCATTCGTCTGGATTCTCTTTATTACGTAGGAGACCGCCCAATATCTTCGCTGCCAAAGGTAAACCTCTACATTTTTCGGCTATTTTCTTGCCTACTATTTCTAGATGCGGGTGCCTCTCGAACTTTCTTGCTTCCAAAGCATGATAGGCTAATAAGCTGGTACAATTATCAACAGACAACTCCTTCAAAGGATATGGCGAAGCTCCTGTTATGGAAACCACGGGATGGTTGCGCGTCGTGATGATGATCTTGCTTCCCTTAGCCCCCGCCTCAAATGGCTTTAAGAGGGAAGTCCATTCTCCGTACTTCTCATTCCAGACATCATCTAAGACCACAAGAAACTTCTTTCCCGATAGATGATCTTTCAACTTAACTTGATGCTCGTTAAGATTTTTGCCCTTGCAGGGCAACCCAGTTATTGATTGTAAAATAGTCTTTGTTATGTCGACAACATCAAAAACATCTGAAACACAAACCCATGCTTTCCTCTCGAAATAGCTATTCATTTTGGGATCATTGTACAACCGTTGAGCCATAGCTGTCTTTCCAACACCGCCCATCCCAACTATGGGGACTATGCTCAGCCTGGCATCGGAATTTCCAACCTCACCGATCAATAGTTCCAGTAACTCCGCTTCTTCCTTCTCCCTGCCGAAAAACCGAGTCTCCGGCAAAGAAGTGCTAGGGAGCCTTTTGTTGGTGTAGTTGGATATGTCCGCGGCATTCTCCCTCAAGGTCAGACGAGCCTTCCTAGTGACAATATTTTCCAACCTGCCACTGATGTCTCGTACCTTAGTTTCAAACGAGCACGAGTTCAGATTCGATCCGGATGATCCATCTTGGCCCCAGGAAAAGAATTTCCACGAGTTCAGATTCTGATCTCTGCTTGCGCTGGATTCTGCCCCAGACTTAACTTGAGTGGCTTCAATCGCGAACTCATCGAGCAAGTCTTCCATGTCATAGGCCAAGTCCCTAACATCATCCAGCCACAGCTTCACTAGACGGTTACCGCCCAACTGCTTGTCCTCTGCATCATCCAGCACCACGTTGATTGTTTCCAGCATCCCCTTCCACTCGTTGAGTAAAGCAGTGTTGATTCCTTCGCGTTGTGCATATTCCAATCCCAGAGAAGTCAACCTGTCGAAGAGGACCTGCAAGAAGAAACCCAAAACGATCTCTCCAATGGCCATGGGTGAATCAGTCACTGCAGAGAACAACAAGGGCAATGGCGAAGCAAAATGAGAGTGAGCTAATGGAGAGAGAAAACTATGAAAGTTCAGGAAGACCAAGGCTTTTTTCCTGCCTAAAAGGACCGAACGAAGATGAAGACTTTTAAGGACGATTTCTGTCCACAAGTGCTTGTTTCACCTCCCATTTGCATTTTTTCTTTTTTAAGTCAGGCCCATATATTCGTACTTTCCACTATCATTTATTTGTTTTTGTAATTTAAGCATAAACTCAGGATGACCAAGGCTTTTGTGGACATCATGTAGTTTTTTTTTGTCTAGAAAGTGAAGCAAATGTCAAACCGAAAGGCAATAAAATCCAGCAACACTAAGACTTTGCAGGACACGAATGCCATTGTTGCTTCACTTTTCACGTCCCTCGTCTTCCATCCTTATGCGAATATCTTGTTTTCCATTACTAGTAGAATTTCCATGCATTACTGTTAAAATTTACAATACTATAATTTTCATCCAACCCTTTTCATGTTCATTTATTTTGTGATATTTCATCATTAATCTCTATTGTACCTGTCTATTAGAATTATGTCTAAATTTTCATATATCTTTTCAAATTTAAGTTCAATAAAAGAAAAAAAAAGCAAAGAGAAAAACAAAAAAAGAAAAATACAGCAAGAAACAAAAAAAATGCCGGAATGGGGAGAGAGAGAGAGCACTACCAGTCTCACGGTCATTGCCCCGCCGCTGGGCCGTCCACCTTTTTTTTTTTTTTTTAATAGTCACATTTGTAGACAATATTTTTCGTCAAATGCTTTTCTTAGAGCGGTTTAGGAGTTAGGGATGATGACACAGTAAGCTAAGCTTTTGTTCAGCTTACAATCGAATACCTACACTTCTTTTTAGGCGATATTTGTTCTACAAACTCATCCTTTGGATTCATTGCTCGGTTTCACTTAAATTGTTTTTGTTTTTTTATATTTTTCATTCTTTCATGTGAAAGAGAATAGGAAATACTTTCGATAATTTCACGCCATTACAAAAAGATTTTAGCGGCTAAATGTCAAGCACACTTGGAGACTATAAAATTCTCAATGTTAATTTCTTTAGATTATCTTCTCGAATAATTTCAATCATAAAATTTGAAAAATAACGCATTATTCTTGTCCACTTTTTTGGCCAATTCCATTGCTTTCCCTTTCATCTCCTCGCCCAAATCAACAAAAGTATATGCTCGGATAGTTTGGTGCACACTTGAATGTAATTGGAGATTTAAAATATATTTCTAAGTCTAAACACTTCTTTTCTTCCACTCAAAATATTTTAGTGGCTTATCAAACATTTGATTGAAGACAGACTTTTTCTACGTACTTGATTTTTTGTCGGTTGGACATTATGTTAATAAAAAATAGTATTACATGTACCGTTCACGCACACATAATTTAAAGCTTTACTATGATTTCTTTTATTCATTTGAAGACGTTGGCACATTTATATGTTCTTGGTGTATCTACTGGTCTACCAATTACAACTAATTTGCATGATGGTCTTTTTCGTAGATAGCAGTTTATATATTTTTCTGTAAGCCAATAAATATTCCCTCATTTTCTTCGTCATGTATTATTTCTAGGCAACTCAGGGGATAATTATCCTAAATATCGTAAATCTATTGGACGACCACCAATTCAATCCTAAATTTTTTAATTTGATCAATTTAGTTCTAAACTTGTTAATGATTTGCTAATGTAGTTCTTCGAGTCAATTTTGACTTAAAAATCATTGATGTAGATGCTAACCATCCTATGTAGTAGTATAATCATCAATCCAGCGCTTCAGACCAAAAATGATTATATTGATAAATCGTAAAAAAATTTAGAACTAAATTACTTAAATTGAAAAGTTTAAAATTTAATTTGTTATCGTATAATATCTTTATGACTTTTTTGGACAATTTTGTCGGCAAGTCAGGTACATATGTCAAAACTATCGAAGCAGTAATGATGTTTTCCTGGGACTAGGCTACAGGCACTCTGTCATCCATTGAATTTTGGGTGCTTTTCACATGAACGCTAGTGGTTAGAAGAATCAAAATGATGTACTTTTTGTCCACAAGTGCTTCTTTCGTAGTTTGCAGAGAACATCTACAGAGACTTTATTGCATATCACGTGCTTTTTTGTCTGGAAAGTGAAGCAAAAGTGAAAGACCTAACAGAAAAGAAACTTTAATAGATTCCAGGATGACCAAGACTTTGGCTATGTAAATGTCTTGGTCATCATTACAAGTGCCACTTCCACGAGTTATATTAACATTAATCTATTCTTTTCTCTTTTTCTTTTTTCAAATTTTGCTCAATTTGAGGTGTCCGTCATATAAATTGCCATGTCTTGACATTGTTCGATTAACCTACAAGTTCGACGATGAGGAGAGAGAGTGTACGTTGGCTTAGACAATCTTGACATAAATTGTTTTTGCTAACGTGAGAACATCTCAAGGTACCGTATTGACACCAATATGTACATTTGACAGCTATTTAACAATGCTAGTCACCATGTCAACCTTTTACATCTGAAATTATAACAAAGACCTCACTTTAATCCACATTTTAAAGATTGAGGTAATTGATTAAATCATAAAAAGTTCATGTACTTTATTGCGAAAGGGATAACAATTCAGAAACTCACGATATCATTGTCCCAAAAAGTTTATCATACAATCATTAGTCTAGGTTAAATCTCGCATGTACTTTTGTTTATGCAATATCTTTTCTACAATTTTATCCTCTCAATTCATTGCTTGGTCTCCCTTTAATAATTTTCTTTTGTAAGATTATTCATTCTCTCATGTGAAAGACAATGGGAGATATTTTTGTTTATTTCACGCGCCAAAAGATTTCAGGAGCTAATTGTCAAGCACATTGAAAGACTTCTAAGTTTGTCAATGTTCATTTCATTTAGATTTCCTTTCTTGGAATCATTCGATCATAAAAATTAAAGCTTTACCCTCGAAATATTTTAGTGTGTTATCAAACATTTTATTGAAGATAGACTGTTTATTTTGTCCTTGATTTTATTTCTGTTGGAAATTATATTCATAATATATTCATCAGATTTAACCGTATGGGCACACATTATATAAAACTTTACTAGGATTTCTTAACCAATTACAATGAGATCGCCTAAATAACATTTTTTGTGGATAATTTGTTTCAACTCTTTGAAGACGGGTTGATTTCCAGGTCACTTCTGACTCACAAGAGACAAAATTGATAGCACAAGAAACATATCGGATACCAATATAATTTTGGTCTGCGATTTCATCGGAGGTCTCACATTGACCCACATTAATAAATGATGAGGTAATTGGTTCGATGGAAAAAAAAAACTTTAAATACTTTATTGCCAGCACATAGGTAAGAAACTTCATGGACCTCGTTATCTGGTCTTATGTCAGTCAATTTGAATATTTTTGGAAGCCATGGATATAGAATGAAATTGACGGGGTTCCTTTTATGGTGTTTTTGCTTCGACCCCTCGCATGTAAAATTCAATTGGCGCCTCCTCTTGAGTGCCTTTTTCTTTTCCTTTTTCAGCCAAATCCCAAATGCTAGAGATGAGGCAAAATCAATTTGTATGTTTTCTTTTATAAGCCAGAAAATATTCTCTGATTTTCTTTGTCATGTATTACTACTAGGCGATTATAAATGATAGTTGCAAAGTTATATGCACATGTCAAAAGTATCGAAGTACTAATGATACCTTGGCACAAAATTAGATTAGTGCATTTGACGATTTACTTTGTTATGGGTAGTTATATTTGGTTCAAGTATGCCAAGTTCTAAGGTATGAGTAATATTTGGAAATAATCACCTCAGAAACAGTTCATTTTATTCTAATTCCTAATTTTTAATTACATGTAATCTGAATAAATGCGCCCAATGTCTTCATTTGTGCGTAGCACGTGTGTGAACGTTAATAATCTAATTTATTTTCATATTTCATAATTAATTGACCTCACTAATTGGGTTCATATGTAAATAGATTTTTGGATTATATCATCTGTTTTTTAAATTAATAACTTTTAGGAAAGGGAAAGTAAATAATTGATAGGGCTGATCAAGGGGGACTGACCAACTTATTGAATTATATATATGTATATATGTATGTATGTATGTATGTATGTATGTATGCGTACGTATTTTTAAAATTATATCTTTCAATTTAGGAACTCATGAGCAACAGTTGAAATTGTACGTATTTTTAAAATTATATCTTTCAATTTAGGAACTCATGAGCAACAGTTGAAATTGTCCACAACTTATTGAATTTTTTCTATGTTTTTTCTTAGTTCTATTTTATTTGAAGCAGAAGTGAGCTAATGGAGAGAAGAAATTATTTAGTCCAGGGAGACCAAGACATTTACCTACCAAAAACATTAAACAAAAAACAAGCCCAAGGCTTTTTTATTTTTATTTTTATGCATCCATACATTATCAGTAACCTTATAATTTCAATGTCTTCATTTAATGCGTTATTGGTGAATATGCAATCAATATAAGCTTTTATGTGGCAATTACAATGCTAAAGATTTGTAGCAAGAACAGGCAGTAATGATCTACTGAAGGGTGTTGAGGTAGTAGTTGATGATCAAGAACCACTTGATAGGAGGATTGTGGTCCTTTGCACGATTTTCCTATTCGTAAGTGTGATGCCTACAGTATATCTAGTACATTGTATTGTTAGTTGGTGATGACTGACCCTTTTTTTTGTCTAGCAATGAATAAAGCTGACCATAATTAATACGACTGACAAATAAGCATCTCTGTACAACTTGCACGGACTAAAATAAACATTGACGATTCACCTAACAATTGCATCTTACTTTCTATTATACATCATCAAAGACAACTTATTTTGATTGTTTGATAAGGAGAGTAGAAACACGTGCCTTGGGCTAAATAGAAAAAAGAGTCGGGTACACCAACGAATCCATGAAGCAAGTTTTCTAATTTAACTCTAGAAATAGTAAATGATTGGCAAATCACCAACTAATATATCGAGCAAGTTGCTTAGCAAGTTGCTTTGGGCTAACTCTTTCTACTCAAAGGACCATGATTCTCCTATCAAGTGAGTCACAATCATCACAACTACTTCAACAACCTTTAACATGTCATTGCTGCCCATTTTGCTGCGAATTTTTAGCACTATAGCTGCCATGTAAAAGTCTATAAAAAAAAAAAAAACCAACAGAATATTTGTAAGTTATAATTTTTTATGAAGATATGCATGCCCTCGAAGTTGGTCATGTGAAGAAATATCATCACTTATCCTCTGTTTTGGATGGCCACAAGAAAAGGTTCTTTCTTTAAAACGACAACCAAAAATCTTGCTCTAGAGAAAAAGGAGAACAGTTGATTTATCTAACTCAAGGACCCAATGTGCATCAAAACATGGTCTCTTCGGTCTAACTCAAATTGATGGTCGTCATAGTACACTCATAAAGTACTTTTCACAGGGAAGACCCAGACTTTACCCAAGATGCAAATTGGCTTCATTACTTCACTTTTCACATCCCTCTTCTTCCATCCCTATGTGAATATCTCTATTTCCATTACTTGTAAAATTTCCACGCACTACATCTCTCCAAAGGCCATGGGTCAATCATAGAGAATAACCAAGAGTTATGGCGAAGCAAAGTGATAAACCAAGACTTTCAAGGACGCTTTCTATCCACAAGTGCTCTGTTCATGTAGATAAACCACAAACTCAGCGAGACAAAGACTTTATTGGACAGCATGTACTTTTTTGTCTAGAAAGTGAAGCAAAAGCGAAAGAGAGCAATTGAAAAAAGACAGACTTTGCACAATTCAAATTGGCATTGTTGCTCCACTTTTCACATCCCTCCACTTCCATCCCTACGAGAATGCCTTTGTTTTTCCATTACTAGGAGAATTTCCCCACGCATTTTAGGCCATGCTTAAAATTGACCGTTACTATAATTTTCATCCAACTCTTTTTTCGTGCTAAATCGTACTGTGATTTTTCGTTCAATAATCTCTTTTGTACTTCTCTATTAGAATTATGTCTACATTTTCATGTATCTTTTCAAATTTATGTTCAATAAAACAAGAAAAAAATCAAAGAAAAAATATATAGAAAAAACAACTAGAACTTAAGAATGGGGGAAAAAAGCAAGAATGATGTTATTCTTAAAGCGATTTAAGAGTTAAGAATAATGATATCGAAAGTGCCTAACCTCCTTTTTAGTTTACGATTGAGTACCTGAACTCTTTTTTTTTTTTTTTTTCAATCAAGAACCTCAATTTTTCAAATTTGGCTCTATTTGAGGTATTGGTTAAATAAATTGCCATGTTATGTAATATTGCTGACATGACTCGTTTACTCAGCAAAAGTTAAAAATAATAATTGACGTGGCTACTTACCCTTTGATGAGGAGAGAGAAAGTGTGTTGACTTAGATGATATTAGCATATAATATATCTCAATTGACATGGCAGCATATCAAAGTTTAGGAATTAGCCGTCATATAATAAATTTATGGATTTTTTAGATAATTTTTTGTAAAGTCATATTCATATAGTAGTAATGATGCTTTCTTGGGACAAGGCTATAGCACTTTGTCATCCATTTAATTTTGGGTGCTTTTCACGCGCACGTCAGTCAGAGGAATCAAAATAAAATACTGTTTACCCACAAGTGCTTGTTTGGTAGTATTAAGAGAATTTCTCCAAAGACTTCATGGATACGATGTGCTTTTTTGTCTAGAAAGTGAAGCTAAAGAGAAAAAAGAGGTAATGGGAAAGAAACTTCAATAAATTCCAGAAAGACCAAGACTTAGCAGGACACAAATTGAAGTTTGTTGCTTCGCTTTTCACATCCCGTCTCATGCATCCATGAGAACGTCACTTCTCATGGTTTACTATTTACACATCATCCTCTCAGATGTGGTTCGGCGCTGCTAGCTAAGGGTAATTACTGTTGCTCCGCCAATGATTGTCAATGGGGAGATTTTACTTCGTTTATTCAAAATGAAATTTGCACCCTGTGGTATAGTAAGCAAGAAAAAACATATTTGGACATAAAATGCAAAGCAATTTCTTATGGTTATCTTATATGGAAAGTGTTTTTCTTGACAGAGTATGTACATAAGATATATTGAGCAACAAACCCCACGAATGTGTGTCGGGGAAGATCAGTTAAGGTGGATTGCATAGATCAAATGCACAAGAAAATAATTGCATTTAGACATCTAATCAGTGGGAACATATTACACACACTTCCATACATCATGTGTGAGTTGTCCAATATTCACATACGTGACACCTGCGACCTGTTGCACAACGTCCGTGATTTAATTGAGGTTCAGTTCCTCCACATCGGCGCTGTTTGTTAATATTTTATTCCTAGGGACTGTGCATCATGTTGTGAAACATTTGAAATGTCGAGGTAATTGATTGAATGAAAAAAAAAAAAAAACTTAAGATACTTAATTGCCAGCATATTGATAAGAATTTTCATGCACCTCATTATCTGATTTTATTCAAGTCAATTTGATTTTCTTTAGGAAGCCACACATATAGAAAGTCTTTTTTTTTTTGTCGAAAGATATAGAATGAAATTGGTGGGGCTCCTTTTATAGAGTTTTTGCTTCAACCACTCGCATGCGAAATCGAATAAGCGCCTCCTCTTGAATGTCTTTTTCTTTTCCTTATTTAGCCAAATCCCAAATGCTTGAGATAAGGCGCAATCAAATTGTATGTTTTTTTTTTTTTTATAAGCCAAAAAATATTCTCTGATTTTCTTTGTCATGTATTACTACTAGGGGATTATAAATGATAGTTGTACAGTTAGATTCACAAGTCAAAAGCATTGAAGATGGGACGAGGCTATAGCACTCTGTCATTCATTTAATATAAATTCTCTCTCTACATCACCCCACAGATTGGGTGATGTGGAGAGAGAGAGTTTGTATTAGCTTGGGCAATCTTAGCATCCAATGTCTCTGCTAACGTGGCAACATCTCAAGATGCTATATTAGACACCAATATGGACATTTAACAACTATTTAACAGCGTTAGCGTCATGTTAACATTTTCCATCCATAATATTAACGAAGGTCTCACGTTGACCTATATGAAAATTTCAGATAATTGATTGAATGAAAAAATTTTAGGTACTTGATTGCGAAAGGGTAATAATTCAAGTACTTGCAATGTCATTGTCCCAATGAGTTTATTATATAATCAATGGTCTAGGCTCAAATCTCAAACATACTTTTGTTTACGTGATATCTATTCTACAAACTCATCCTCTTGGTTCGTTACTCAGTCTCTCTTTAATTGTTTTCTTTCGTAAGATTATTCATTCTTCCACGTAAAAGAAAACAGAAGATAGTTTTGCTAATTTCACTCGCCAAAAGATTTCCATGGCTAAATGTCAAGCACATTGAGAGACTACAATGTTCTTAATGTCGATTTCCTTTAGATTTTCTTCTTGGAATCATTCGATCATTTTTAGTGGATTATCAAACATTTGATTGAAGAAAAAACTTCTTCTTTGTACTTGATTTTCTTTCGGTTGGACATCATAGTAATAATATTATCATCACATGTAACTGTGCGGGCACGTATAATTTAAAACCTTAAACCTATCGCAACTAATTTCCCTAAACAATATTTATTTGTAGAGAATTTGTTTCAATTCTTCGAGAGACTAATTGATATCATCTGGAATGGTTGGTCTGACCTGCAAGACACAAAATTGATACCAGAAAGAATATATTGGATGCAAATGTAAACAGTTAACGGCTACTTAATAGCATTGATGTCATATAGACATTTTTTGTTTGCGATTCAGTGGAGGTCCCGTGTTGATCCACATTCGAAATGTTGAGGTAATAGATTGAATGAAAAAACTTTAGATACCTGATTGAGAGTTCATAGTAAGAAATTTCATGCACCTCGCGATATGGTTTTATTTTAGTGGATTTGAATATTTTTGCCATAGATATAGAATGAAATTGACGATGTTTCTTTTATGGAGTTTTTGTTACAACTAGTCACATGTAAAATCGAATAACCGCCTCCTCTTGAATGTCTTTCTCTTTTCCTTTTTCAGCCATATCCCAAATGCTTGAAATAAGGGAAAAAATCAAACTTTAGACAATTTTTTTTTATATGCAAGGCAATTGTTAATGATAATTGTAAATTTATACACATATGTCAACAGTATTAAAATACTCTACCATCCATTTAATTTTGGTGCTCTTCACTGGCATTATGGTCCGTATTGTATATGTTTTCTTCTTTTTTAATAGTCAATAACTTCACGGATTCAATAGTTTTTTATTTTGTGAAAAAAGGAAAACGGAAAATCGATATTGCTTGCAGTTGAGGCCTCCATGTACCAAATTAGATTAGTGCATTTGTCAATTTTAATTTTTATATGCATGCACTTATATTTGGTTCAATCCTGCCAGATTATGAGGATTGAGTGACATTTGAAAACAATCAACCATAGAAACAATTCATTTTATGCTAATTCCTTATTTTAAATTACGTGTAATATGAATATATGTGCGCAATACTCATATGTCTAGGCCTATACAAAGCACCGATATATGGACATGAGTAATTTTCACAGATTTTGAATTACAATATTAAAGGACACCTCATTAATTGGTGTCAAATTCAAATATACTTCAGATTTCATAAACAAGATGTTTACTCGCTTGCTAATTCTGTTTCTATTTTTTATTCATAAATTTTAGAAAAAGGAAAAATAAATAACTAATAGATACCCATTTATGCATGGGCTTATAATCATTGTGTATGTACTTTTAAAATTAAATCTTTCATTTTAGGAATTCATGAGCAATAATTGAAATTTTCCAAAACATTGAATTTTTTCTATTTTTCACTTAGTTCCGTCTCATTTAAAGCAAAAGTTAGCTTCATCAACGGCGGGTTTTTCACAACGTTCGAGTTCGTCACTGGAAATTTCAGCGAGGGGCTCAACTTTAGCGGCACAAGTGCCGACCGCAAGGTTCAAGCCTTTCTTTTTTCCCTTTTGACTCCATAGACGCAGTTTTGTCGATCAACCCACTTTGCTTTAGTGTCGCTAGAACAACTTTAAAACATTTAGAAAAAGAAAGGGGCCTCTTGTCTGCCATTATTGGCAGAAGATAAGAAGAAACAAAATAAAGGTGAAGCGTGCAAGCTTGATGGAGATGGTGAGGAAGGGGACCCAACATTTGGAATAATTTCGCCCTTTTTGCATTAGAATTGCGAAAGGAGTCTTTCCATCTACACACCAAAGGTAACCCAACCAGATAAAAAGGCTAAAGTTCCTCGGCGGTAGATGCTTCCGAGCCTGCATTGTATTTACATTACCTTTCCTTTGAGATGAAGCAAGAAACGATGCTGGACCTCTTGGCGTAACATATTTCCTGTACCTTACCTCGGTAGAAGGAAACAACGAATGTCGCATTACTAATGGTACGAGGAAGATAACAGATGCTGTCCTGATTCCGTGAGCTTTTGTTCCAATGGAGGAGGATCTTCCTTATAGCGAAGCTATACCGAATATGTCAAGTAATGATGTTGCTTCTGCTTATTTGCTAGAGGAGTTCACAAAACAAATGTGACGCTGCAGTGATACGGCAATTTTTAGCAACAATGATTAGCAAATCCCAAGCGCTGTTCATTCAATCTTCTGATGGCCGAATCCAAAGTCATTACCACTTTCTTCGAGTGCTCCCTCAAGAGGCTGGAAGATGTTATAACAATGTTGAATGTCATATTAGCAAACATGTTAGTTATATTTTCTTGAGAAATCGATGCATGAAGTTTAGCCTAACGTGCAATATAGTTTCCGAACTTTAACCCAATGTATGTCATATTTGAACTTTTAATTTATTCAATTTAGTCCCTAAATTTTTTGCACATGTTTAATTTAGTCATTGGATTGTCCCTAAACTTGAATTAATGGAAGAACGGCATTGACCATTTTCATATAAATGAATTAGAAGATAGTTTTATTTAATAAAACTAGCAAAAGTGCATACTAGTTGCGTTTTAAAGATTAACATCCAAAAGATTTTGCAAAATTCAAATTATTAATTCATAAAAAGTTATTTATACCATATGAGGAAATTGTATCCATGTACGTTTACATGGAAAGAGAGAAAGATATCAAGATTTGAATTTTTTGGTAAAATTCTTTAAAAGATAAAAAAAATCAAATATTTAATATCGAATTACCTGAGAGAATATAACAAAATTATTGATGTACATATTGAGCAAGGTGATGCTGATTCCATCATTTTACACATAGTCCAATGCCAGAGAACTCAATTTTGTTGAACAAAACCCGAAAGAAGGAACCAAGAAAGATCTCTTTAATGGCCAAGAGCGAATTGTCCACTGTAGAAGTTATGGGGAAGCCAAGTGATGATGAGCAAATGGAGAGAGAATCATAAAGTCCAAGAAGATTAGGACTTTCACCTACTAAAAATATCATTTTCAGACCAGGACTTTCACCTACTAAAGATATCATCTTCTTTTTCTCGTGGAAAGTGAAGCAAAAGTGAAAGAGTGATGGTGGGAAAGAAACTAATAGATTCTAGGGAGACCAAGACTTTGCACGTCTTTTGATTGTGCACATCTTTTGATGGTGAGAAAGAAACTTTAATAAATTTTAGGAAAACTAAGACTTTCGCACATTTTTTTTGTTAATGGGAGAAACTTCAATAGATGCCAGGAAAATCAAGACTTTCTATGACTTTATTGCCATTACCAGTAGAATTTCCAGGTATTACAAAACTTGCTTAAAATTAACAATACCATAATTTTCCTTCAACTCTTTTCGGATTTAATCATTTTGGGATTTTTTTTCATTCATTAATCTCTAGTATATCTTTTCAAATTTGAGTTCAACAAAAGAAAAGAAGAAAGCAAAGAAAAACTGAAAAGAAGAAATAGGAAAAATGTTAAAAAAGGAAATAAAGAAGGAAAGGGGCAAGATAGAGCACCATTGAAGCATGGCCATGGCCGTGTTGTTGCCATTAGCACTGCCACTACCATGACTATTTCCAACTTCGCCTCCTTATAGTGGCCTCCATAGATAACAGTTTTCTAGAGATGTTTTTCTTAGCATGGTTTAGAAGTTGAGGATAATGACATCGAAATATTTTTGTGGATTATCAAACATTTGATTGAATATAGATTCTTTCTATGTACTTGATTTTCTGTCAGATGGACATTATATAATCTATAATATTATTATCACATGCAATCGTTCGGGCACACAAAATTTAAAACTTTACTAAGTTTTCTTTTATTCAATTGAAGAAATTGGCACATTTATATGTTCCTTATTTATCTGTCGGTTCTACCAATTAAAGCTAACTTGCCTAACTAGTCTTTTTTGTAAATAATAGTTTGTACATTTTTTGAGCCAAAAGATATTCCCTAATTTTCTTCATCATGGATTACTACAAGTCGATCATTAACGATAGTTGTAAAGCCAGGAGATAATTGTCAAAAAATTTATAAACTTATTATATATCGGTCAATTTAATCTTAAATTTTTTAATTTAGCCAATTTAGTTTTAACATGGCTGATCGCCAATTAAGCGATTTCCAACCAAATCCTCTAAAGGTTTAGAAAAGTTTAGGGTTGAATCGGTGGATGTACAATAGATTTATGCATTTTTGAATGATTTTTCGTATAGTCATGTCCATATGTCAAAAGTATTAAAGTAATGATGCTATCTGGGATAAGGCTACAGCACTCTGGCAATCATTCAATTTTGGGTGCCTTTCAGATGCACATCAGTACTTTTTGTCCACAAGTGCTCCTTTCATGATATTCGGAGAACATCCCACTATCCCAGACTTTACTGGATACCGTGTGCTTTTTAGTCTGGAAAGTAAAGCAAAAGTGAAAAAGAGTTAACGGGAAAGAAACTTTAATAGATTTCACCAAGACTTTTCCCGACGCAAATTGAAGTTTGTTGGTTCACTTTTCTCATCCCTCCTTACCTATCCCCATGAGAACGTCCCTTTTTTCCATTACTAGTAAAACTTCCATGCGTTATGTCTGGATTAATTTCTAATATTTTTTTCTTTTTTCAAATTTGTCTCAATTTGAGGCGTCAATTAAAAAATTGCCACGTGGTAATGATTTTATTGACATGATTCACTTACCCTGCGAATTGGGTGATGTGGAGAGAGTTTGTGTTGGCTTAGACAATCTTAGCATCAAATGTCTCCACTGACTTGGCAACACCTCAAGATGCTATATTGGACACCAATATGGACATTTAACAACTATTTAATAGAGTTAGCGTCATGTAAACATTTTCCATCCACAATATTAACGAGGGCCTCATGTTGACCCACGTGAAAAATTGAGATAATTGATTGAATGAAAAAACTTTAGGAACTGAATGCGAAAGGGGTAATAATTCAAGTACTTGCGATATCATTGTCCCAACGAGTTTATTCATTCTTTCGTAGGAAAGAAAATAGGAGATAGTTTTGTTAATTTCACATGCCAAAAGATTTCAGCGGCTAAATGTCAAGCACATTGGGAGGCTATAAAGTTCTCAATGTCAAATTCCTTTAGATTTTCTTCTTGAATCATCTGGTCATTTGTAGTGGATTATCAAACATTTGATTGAAGAAAAAATTCTTCCTTCTACTTGATTTTCTTTCGGTTGGACATCATATTAACAAGATTATCATCACATGTCTGACCCGCAAGAGATAAAATTGATATCACAAAGAATATATCGGAGGCCAACGTAAACAGTTAACAAATACTTGATAGGGTTGGTGTCATACAGACATTTTTTGTTCGCAATTCAATGGAGGTCTCGTGTTGACCCATATTCGAAATGTCGAGGTAATTAATTGAATGAAAAAAAACTTTAGACACTTGATTGCCAGCACATAGGTAAGAAATTTCATGCACCTGGCGATCTGGTTTTATTTCTGTAATAAATATTTTTGGAAGCCATAGATGTAGAATGAAATTGATGATGTTCCTATTAAGGAGTTTTTGCTTCAACCACTCGCAAATTGAATAAGCGCCTCCTCTGAATGTCTTTCTTTTTTCCTTATTCAGCCAGATCCCAAATGCCTAAAATAAAGCAAAATCAAATTAAGCCAAAAATATTTTTTATATATATGCAACGCAATTGTTAATGATAGTTGTAAACTCGTAAAGTCTTACAAATATTTCCATAGTATTGAAATACTCTGTCATCCATTAATTTTGGTGCTCTTTACTGGCATTATGGTCAGTATTTTATATATTTTCTTCTCTTTTAATAGTCAATAACTTCACGAATTCAATAATTTTTTTTATTTTGTGAAAAAAGAAAAATTGAAAATCGATATTGTTGGCAGTTGAGGCCTCCATGTATCAAATTAGATTAGTGCATTTGTCAATTTTAAATTTTTTATGTAGGCACTTATGTTTGGTCCGAGCATGCCAAGTTATGAGGTTTGAGTGACGTTTGAAAACAATTAACCATACAGTTCATTTTATGCTAATTCATTATTTTGAATTACATGTGATCTGAAAATATGTGCACAATACTCATATGTCTAGGTCGGTGCGTAGCACTGACAGGGACATTAGTAATTTTCATAGATTTTGAATTTCATAATTAAAGGACCTCATTAATTGGGGTTGAATTCAAATATATTTTAGATATCATAAACAAGATGTTTACTCACTTACTAATTCTTTTTCTTTTTTTATTCATAAATTTTGGAAAAAGGAAAAAGAAATAATTAATAGGGCTTGTTAATGAGTACACATATATATGGATGTATTGATACCCGTTTATCCATGGGTATATAATCATCATGTATTTACTTTTAAATCTTTCATTTTAGGAATTTGTAAGCAATAATTGAAAATTTCCAGAACGCATTGAATTTTTTCTTTTTGCTTAGTTCCATCTTATTTAGAACAAGAGTTAGCTTCATCAACGACTTGTCATTGGAAATTTCAGCGAGGGCTCAGCTTTAAGCGACGACCGCAAAGTTCAAGCCTTCCTTTTTTTCCCTTTGGTTCCACAAACACAGTTTTGTTGATCAACCCACTTTGCTTTAATGTCGCTAGAACAACTTTTAAAAAAGGAATGGGCCCCTTGTCTGCCATTATTAGTAGAAGGAGATAAGAAGAAAACAAAACAAAGGTGAAGCGCGAAAGCTTGACGGAGACGGAGATGGAGATGGAGATGGAGATGGTAAGGAAGGAGACCCGAAATTCGGAATAATTTCGCCCTTTTTTGCATTAGAATTGCGAAAGGAGTCTTTTTATCTACACACCAAAAGCAACCCAACCAGATAAGGCTAAGTTCCTCGGCAGTAGATGTGCATTCTATTTACATTACCTTTCCTTTGAGATGAAGCAAGAAACGATGCTGGACCTCTTGGCGAAACATATTTCCTATACCTTACCTTGGTAGAAAGAAACAACGAATGTCGCATTACTAATGGTACAAGGAAGATAACAGATGCTGTCCTAATTCTGTGACCTTTTGTTCCAATGGAGGAGGATCTTCCTTATAGCAAAGCTACACCAAATATGTCAAGTAATGACGTTGCTTCTGCTTATTTGCTAGAGCAGTTCATGAAACAAATGTGATGTTGCAGTGATACGGCAGCTTTCAGAACAATAATCAACAGATTCCTACTAATGGCCGAATCCAAGTCATTACCACTTTCTTGGAGTGCTCTCTCAAGAGGTTGGAACATGTCATAACAATGTTGAATATCACATTAGCAGACATGTTAGCTATATTTTCTTTAAAAAAAATGATGCAAATGGCCTTTGAAATTCAGCTCAACGTGCAATATAGTCCTTGAACTTTAGCCCAATGTGCAATGTTGTTCTTAAACTTTTAATTTGTTCAATTTGGTTCATAAAATTTTTGCACATGTTTAATTTAGTCATTGGATAATTGGATTGTCCCTAAACTTAAATTAATGAAAGAACAACATTGATCATTTTGATATAAATGGATTAGAAGATAGTTTTATTTAACAAAACTAGCAAAAGTGCATACTAGTTGCATGTAAAGATTAACACCCAAAAGATTTTGCAAAATTCAAATTATTAATTCATAAAAAGCTATTTATACGATATGAGGAAATCGTATTCATGTACATTTATGTGGAAAGAGAGAAACATATCAAGATTTGAATTTTTTTGGTAAAAATTTTTGTAGACAAAAAAATCAAATATTTAAGATCGAAATACACGAGAGAATATAACAAAATTATTAATGTACATATTGAGCAAGGCGATGTTGATTCCATTACTTTGCACATAGTCCAATGGCTTGTCGAATAGAACTCGAAAGAAGGAATCGAGAAAGATCTCCCCAACGGTCATGAGCGAATCAGTCCACTGTAGAAGTTATGGCAAAGCAAAGTGGTGATGAGCAATGGAAAGAGAACCATAAAGTCCAAGAAGATCAGGCCTTTCACCAACTAAAGATATCATCTTTTGACAAGGGCTTTCACTGACTAAAGACATCATAATCTTTTTTTTTAGGGTTAATACCCTGAAAAACCTCAAACTGGTACACTTGTAACAAATTTATCTCAAACTATTTTTTTGACCATGAAAAATCCCAAACTGGTATACTTGTGACAAATTTACCCCGACTGACTATAAAAAAACCCTAAACTGGTACATTTATGACAAATTTACCCCAAACTAATTTATTCAACTGCAAAAAACCCCAAAATGGTAAATTTGTGACAAATATACCATTTGCTAAATTGGATTAATACCACAAAAAAAATCACAAAAATTGTAAACTGTGACAAACGGAGCATAAAATCCTAAATTGGTATACTTTGTCAACCGTCACGTGTCATTTAACTTAATAATTTGATAATAAAATTTAATAAAAACTAACAGAGGGTAAATTTATTATAAGTGTACCAATTTAAGGTAAATTTGTCAAAGATATACCAGTTTAGGGTTTTTGGCGGTCAAAAAAATAGTTTGGGGTAAATTTATTACAAATGTACCAGTTTAAGATTTTTCAGGATATTAACCTTTTTTTTTTAAGAAAGTAAAGCAAAAGTGAGAGTAACGAGTGGAAAAGACACTAATAAATTCCAACAAGACCAAAGACTTTGCACGCCTTATGATGGTGGGAAAGAAATTATAACAGATTCCGGGAAGATATCGTTTTCTTTGCACGTCTTTTGATGATGGGAAAGAAGCTATAATAGATTCCAAGAAGGCTCAGACTTTGCACAGCTTTTGATGGTGGGAAAGAAAATTCCAAAAATACTCAGACTTTTGCACGTCATTTGATGGTACACAACTTTTGTCGGTGGAAAAGAAACTTTAATAGATGCCGGGAACATCAAGACTTAGGCTGCGCATGATAACCTTCCCCAGCCCAAGAATTTCTATTCTTTTGTTCCCCGGAACAAAAAAAGAATAAAACCCGTTTGATAACGGCAAGTTAGTTTTTTGTTCTAACAAAAAGTTAGCCCGAGAATGGTTTTGGAATAGAAATGAGAAGTAAAAAAAGTTCTTCTTGTTCCTAAATAAGTTTGAAAATAAGTGAATTTTTTTTTCTTTTATTCATCTCTTGCTGCTTCCGCCGCTAACCACCGCCCCCCGCCGCCGCGGTCGTCGCCGCCGGTCGTCGCCGCCGGTCGTCGCCGCTGGTCGCCGCCGCCGGTCGCTCGGTCGTCGCCGCCGATCGCCGCCGCCGCCGCCGCCGGCTGCTGGTTGCA
This sequence comes from Eucalyptus guilfoylei, assembly GCA_016097605.1. Classification (NCBI taxonomy): domain Eukaryota; kingdom Viridiplantae; phylum Streptophyta; class Magnoliopsida; order Myrtales; family Myrtaceae; genus Eucalyptus; species Eucalyptus guilfoylei. Next base: position 8,135,898 of record CM027861.1, read on the forward strand.
CCGGGCGCCTCGGTCGCCCGCGCCGCCGCCGATCGCCGCCGGTCTCCGGCCGCATCGCTGACCGCTGCGCCGCCGCCCGCCGCGCCGCTGTCGCCGCCGCCGCCGTCCGCTGCCACCGCCGCTGCTGCACCTCCGCCGGCCGCGGGAGGTGGCGGCCGATGGGCCGGGCAGCGGCCGGCAGAGATGTAGCAGCGGCGATGGTAGCGGACAGCGGCGGCGGCGACGGCGGTGATCCGGCGGCAAGAGTAAAAAATGAATAAATACAAAAGAGAAATTGTTGCCTTACCAAACGCATTTCTATTCTTTTTCTATTCCAAGAGTAGAAATTTTGTGTAGTTATCAAACGGATTCTTTTACTCAAAAATTGTTCCCCGGAATAGAAATAGAAAAGAACTATTTCTGAAAAAAAAAACTCTTCCCCAGCCAAGAAGTGTTGTCATGCGCAGCCTTAATATGTCTTTCCTGCCATTGCTAGTAAAATTTCCATGCACGACAAGTCTTGCTTAATATTAATAATACCATAATTTTCCTCCAACTCATTTTGGGTTTAAACATTTTCGGATTTTTTCATTCATTAATCTCTATTATATCTTTTCAAATTTGAGTTCAATAAAAGCAAAAAAAAAAAGCAAAGAGAAAAACTAAAAAGAAGAAATGGCAAAAAGTTGAAAAGGGAAGGGGCGGGATAGAGCACCATTGAAGCACGGCCATGTTTGTGTTGTTGCCGTTAGCACTGCCACTACGGTGACTATTTCCCAATTTTACCACCTTACAGTTGCCTTCACAAATAACATCTTTCTTTTAGAAGTTGAGGATAATGACATTGATATTATCCAAACATTTCTTCAGTTTACAATTGAGTACCTATACTTTTCTTTTTTAATAAAGTACCTCATTTTTTTTTTTCAAATTTGACACAATTTGAGGCGTTTGTTAAATAAATTGCCATGTTATATGATTTTGCCAACTAGGTTCACTCACCTTACAGATTGGATGATGCAAAAAGAAGATGTGTTGACTTAGACGATTATAGTGTCTAATATACCTAAGTTATATTTAGATGCCATATGTCAAAAAGATTTCAGTGGCTATATGTTAGGCCCATTCAAAGACCATAAAGTTCTCAATGTTGATTTCCTTTAGATTTTCTGCCATAAAGCATTGCTCTTGCCCTTTTTTCTTGGCCAATTCCATTACTTTTCTCTTTGATCTATTCACCCAAAACTAAAAAAGTAGTGCAGATGGTAGTCTGAACACCAGTTCACTTGCTAAACTAGTGAAACATACTGATTTTCAAAATTGGATCCACTTGGATTTAGAGTCTAACGGTACAGAACTGGGCTTTTGGCTACTGTTGCATAGGAGGAACTCGAGCACTCAACTCCACAGATCACCGGCATTTCACTTTACCACATAGGCCGAACGATTCATGGGTTCAATCAACAACATTACATACCTATAATTGTTTGTTCATGGCATCATCACCAGTTCACGCGTAGTCCAACCTCTTGGATAGCAAACTAGCAAGCTAACTAGTTCTCTGACCGGCCCAAGTTTGAAAACATTGGTGCAAAACTCCAATCCTTTCTTAAAACAAGTAGATATGACTATCTTATATGAATTGAGCCGTAATGCACACCATACTTTTGCCACGTGACGGAAGATGATAGCAAAGTGATTATAACCGATAAACATTGATGCTCCTCAATCGAATGATATCTGGAAGACCTTCGTAGTGCTCCAAATGGGGTTGATGCTCAACCTCCACGGTACATTACTTCTGTCGTTGCTCTAGTTGAAGCTATGACAGATGCTTGACCTTTCCCTTTAATTTTTTGTATTCAACAATAAGTCTTAAGAAGAGCATGGCATGCTATTGAGAGGTCTTAGGACTTTGTTAGGCTTAAGAAGAGATCTAATCGCCGCAATCAAAAGAAATGAAATCCATCAACCATTGGATTTCGTTATAAAGCAAAAACCATAAAATGATGCAGTGCAATATATTTAGCTACACGGTGGCAGTTTGATTTGTCACATACAGTTTTGGCTAACACATTTTTTATGAGCACGAGAAAAAAATATAGTTGCAACATATGGAAGCAAATTACTTGACATCATCTCCAGTGAGTTTGCTAAGAATTTATTGCACAATGGCATCAAGCAGATGCTAGCCCATGTAACAAATCATGAACCCAATTCATCCTATGAGGTATAAGAAAGAATGCACATCAGTAAAGTCATTTTCCCACAACCAAAAGCTGTGGAAAGCCATTTATCACTGAAATTAAAAAACCAGTCTTGCTATTCAGAGGCTCTCCTATTTCTTTCTTCAAAACGAAACAGTAAGCTACTGAAATGAATCAACCTTAAACACAGCGCAACATAAACAAGGAGTAACAAAAACTACTTACTGTTTGACGTTGGGTTCTAAAGTCCAACAAAAGGAAGTTCTCTAGTGGAACCTAAAAACAGGAGCTTGTCATAGTTTCATAGAGATTTTGAACAGAAATTACAAGACCTATGGAACATCGGATGGAAAGCCAATGAATGTATGTTGCAAGAGGCAGTCTTGGATATTGTGGACCTGAATATCCATGCACGGTGATGAACAAGGCATTACTGCAGGATGAGCTCGGCATCTAATTTGCAACAACAAGAGAGAGAATGTCGATCATCATAGCAGCAGAGGCTATGTTCTCCATGATAGCTACTACCCAATCAACTCTTTGACCCAACAATTGAGATTAAAATGCAGGGTGGCAAGTTCATCTTCAGAATAGCAGATTAGTATGGCAGCACTCAATTAAGTTGGACCAACAACTGAGAATGAACCGGTCACCGTACATAGACTGCTTCTGATGTCCTTGCTGGCACCAAGACGAGCTGAGAGTTGCCAAAAGCATTATCCGTACATTCTTTCTGAATCATTGATTTCGGGAGTTCTGGTGGCTATGTTTAGGACTAACGAGGAATGAGATGGATCAGTCTGCTATTGGTTAACTTAGTTAATGGATGTAAGCAGAGTTTGTCTGATTAAATCTGTACAAATACTCGAAACTTTGAACCTGTGAAGAAAAAGACTGGAAAGCAAGTTATCTTGACAACTCGAATAAGAACTTATGACCTTTAAATGATTGATGAGGCTTGTATTCACTGTCAATTTCATGTATATCCTTGAAGGATCTGTCTCCAGCTGCAATATCCTCCAATTCACTGATGGCTTCTATTTGGTCAAGCTGCATAGCAATGCCTTCATCCTTAGAGCTTCCTTCTAGAAAATCATTATCTTCCATATCCAATAAGTCCATAAAAGTTTCTATCTTTTTCTTCCTCCCTCTGTAACCACTAAGGCTTAGGACCTTTTTTTTCAAAATAACCAGCAGACATTTCTCATTCAGCTCCGCATTTTCATAAGCTCCTGTCAAGAACACGCTAAACCTTTTCTCCTTCTTGGAGACATAGAAATGCCAAAATGCTTCAACAGGAGTCTCATCAGCTTCTGAGGCATCACAAATTTTCATTAGAAGTCTGTGAGGTGGTTGGTTACCAACCTCTTTTCCATTGTGAAACTCAGTAACTCATGCATCGCCGCAATGGCCCTCTTATTGAATTCTTTCAATCGGGCTTGAATACATCGGCATAAGGAGATAAATAAGACCTTTTCCGAAAATGCTCGATCTTCCCTCCATATCTATCCACCTTCTTGTAACTGGCAGGAAACTTCCAAGGGAAAGATAGGGAAAGCAACCCTGGAGTATGAGAGGCAGATTCTGATACCCCAGTACAGCTTTCTCCAACTCTGTGATAGCCCAAGCAGGATTCCATTCTACAAGCTCAAGATAATCAACTTCATCTGGAGATTTAACCGCTTTGAAGTGCTGCGGATACTCATGTACCCACTTGCTCCTTAAATCAGCTGGCAAACCAAACTCTCTCCTGAAATGAGCAATTTTTTCCAGTGGGCTGTTTATCGACCGATATCATCAACATCCTAGTCACATATTCTGCGGCCATGCCAGAGTGTTCCCTAATCAATCTCTCCTCTTCCTTCTTTAGTCATTCCACACCACAATACACCCTTCTGATCCTTATATGACTCAAAACAGTTTCGGTGACTTCCGAATAAAATCCACTGTACTGTGTGGCTTGGGCAAATTAATAGGTTTCCGGTATCGACCCATCGACCTCACGGGGATTATCATCTCAGGTTTCTTCTTCAACATTTCCGTCAGAACCAACACCTTAGACACCACTTTATGCTTCTCGTCGGCGATTTCGAGATCATGCGCCCTCTTATTCTTGCTGGTCATGAATCTGAGCTGCGACCAGTTACGTAAAATCTCGCCAAAACTCGAGTTTCTTCTCCAGGTAGGTGAACGCACCAGCAAGATGACGATGCATCCAAACTCTCTTGCCACACTCCATTCATTCGGTTAGGCTACGTTTCTAACAACAAATTGAAGACGGGTCATCTCAAGATGCTAATGCCTTTGCTCCAAATTCAAGAAATAGGCCCAAGAAAATCAAATTGCCTCATTCAGGAGCGACGTCGAACAGCTCACGTGCAACGTAACGAGGAAAAACAGGACCCCAAAACGAAAAATATACGGTAAGATCGCTGTAAATGCACCATTATCGGCATCAGTTTTGACTTCAGCAGAAGCCGGTAAGAAGAACAAGCAAGGGGCGAAGAAGAGCGAACGTGCAGTCTAAGACGGAAACAACCCGCTTGTCGTTTTGTTCCGTTAGCATTTGCATTTCTGGTCGTGATAAAAAAAAATTAAAAATTTTAATTCAAATAATTAAAAGCGCTTGATGGTCTTCTAAATGGTGATAATACATGAAAAATCTGATTTGAACTCATCATGAAGTTTAGTAAAAGAAACAAGTTGAAACATATCAAAACCAAACATTGAATTTTGTAATTCGCAGGCAGTTAAAAACATATTCTTGTTATATATAAATCCAAAAGAATTTTGTCAAAATAATAAATTGTTTAGGATAATCTGTGCCAGAGATTACTGATTGTTTTAACTTTTAAGACTGGTTTGCTCGTTCTATAAATTTTAGGCGGAATGATTCAATATTAATTAAAAATCCCAAAATTTCAAGCATTAAAAGTTAAAACTTTATGTTATCATGTAAAACCCCGCACCCCCTTCCCCCCCCCCCCCCAAATATACGTCGCCCTTCATTGAATAATCAAATTGCAAGTTGATTCATATCCTCTTATGACTTTCTTTGCAAAAGGTGCGGAGTTTGAGAACAATGCAGCTCAACAAAAAATTGATCATAATATCAGTTTCAACCTTACTCGGTTCTGTATGAGAAAATTAAAAATCGAGTGAGATTGAGGCAAGTACAAAACAAACCAAAGCTACTTGGGTCATTCGACGCAAAAGAAAGAAAATCAAACCAAATTTAGTCTCTTCCCCTTATAAAAATGGAACTTATAAATTCTTAAAAGTTTTCTATAAGTTTTTTTTTTTTTTTTTGGTAAGGTAAGTATTATAATGATTTTAACCAACAAAAGTACAAGAAAGACAAGACACCAAAAAAGCTTACACTCATAGAGACCGACATGTCAGTACGAGTGGAAGGGTGCCCAAAAAAAGAGAAAAAACCTCCTCAAAGCTTACAGCAAAGAAAGCGGCAGCAAGGCAAACCGCAGAGACAAGGAAAGAGACAATAGCCCCGAGGGCCAGCAACAAGCCACAACAAGTGACGAGCAAAAAAAAAAAAAACAACTACCAAAGACCAAGATCAAAAGACCGCAGCAATCGAAGGAGATTCAGCAACCGAAGAAACCTCCCAGGAACGAGCAGAAAATAACCTCCTCTCAGAGAATAAAGAACAGCAAAGTCACTCAAAGATTGAAGGGTGTAATCCCCAGCTTTGTTGTAACCTTATGTTTCTAGGAGTGTCTGGCACATGATGGAAGGTTAGCGCTTTATCCTTAATGGCTTTATGAAGATAATTCTTCAATGCTGGAAGATAAAGAGATTGGTTGCGGAAGATAATGTTATTCCTTTCTTTCCAGATGATATAACAAACGGCCCCAAAGGAAAAACGAGCCAAGGATTGGTAAAAGCCGTCATCAGCAAAATGATTCATGGCCCACTCAAGGTTTTCCAACCACAGTTTGTTTTGCCAAGCAAGGTTGCATTTAGCTGCCCAATAACAAGCAAGGCTTCCAGTAATTTGGCAAGCAAAAAACAAGTGGTTAATGGAATCTGGTCAAAGAGAGCAAAAGGCACATACCGCATGCTGGATTCTGCCATACGCTAATAAAGAGACTTGGGTAGGCAGGCGGTTCCGAGTAATAAGCCACATAAGAGTTTGATAACGAGGGGGCAAAGATGAGCTCCAAATAAAAGAAGACCAAGGCACCACTCGACCCTTTGGACGAATCAAATTCTAGGCCAACGCAGTAGAGAACTTGCTCGAGGGATGGCCCAACCACTGGAGGCGATCAGAATCAAATGAGTACCGGGGGGGGGGGGGCGCTTCACCCCAATTTGCCAAGGAAATAGCAACAGGAGAAACAGGGCTAAGAAGAGTAAGACCAGCTGCGACCGACGCTGAACAAGGTAGACCAAAACGATAAATTTCAGCACCAGAAAAGAAATCGCTGAGTGGCCCCTTCGACTGCCAAGGGTCAAACCAATAAGAAACCGAGAGTCCATTCCCAATCTTCCAACAAAAATGTTGCCGAAATTTATCTCTAAGGAGGAGCAATTTCTTCCATGCCCACGAACATAAGGTGGGACGGGTAACAATCCAGAAATTTTTATGCTTTAAGAAATTCGAATGGATCCACTTACACCACAATGACTCTTTATCTGTAAAGAGGTTCCATAAATGTTTGAGCATGGAAGCCATATTGCTCTCTCGTAAGGTTCGAATCCCAATCCCACCTTCATTCTTGGGCAAACACAGATCCGCCCAAGTAACCTTAGCCCCACCCGACCCTAGAGTCGGTCCTTTCCACAAAAATTGCCTAAGAAGCTGTTCAATACGGTTTATAACCGAACAAGGCAAGATAAAAACATTTGCCCAAAAGACTTAGATGGAATGTAGGACTGACTTGATAAGTTGCAGATGGCCTGCAAACGAGAGAAACCGCTAGATCCAAGATTGAATTCTAGAGGTAATAGAATTAACCAATGAAATACAATCCGCCTTACCCAACCTAGATGCAATAACCGGTACGCCTAGTTATCGAAAAGGCAAAGAGCCCATCTGAAAACCCATGGCAGCCTGGATGCTATCTCGCAGAGAAGAAGATCCTCCAGAAATGAAAATTTCACTCTTCGCATGGTTAAGGACAAGGCCGCTCCAGGAAGAGAACTAATCAAGACCTATCTTGAGTAGATTGATGGAATCCATATTTGCTTCAAAAAATAGGAGTACATCATCAGCAAAAAATAGGTGGGAGAGCCTTGTGGGTTTGCATCTCCAAAAGAAGCTGAAGCCCGGTTACCAAGATTGGTGATTTAAAATACCAGTGAACACCTCCATGATAAGAGTGAATAAATAAGGGGACATGGGATCACCTTGCCTAATCCCTTGGCCACTTGGAAAAAAACCATGTAACTCACCATTCACGGAAATAGAAAATTTAGGTGAACGGATGCATTCCATCACTCGAGCAATAAATACCTCCGGAAAGCCAAAAGCTTGCAGGGAAAGTTCAATAAAGTTCCAATCGATCGTGTCATAAGCTTTTCGAAAGTCCACATTAATGACACATTTGGGCCGATATGGCTCATGATGAAAATCACAAAAAAGCTCTTGGGCAAGCAAAATATTATCGCTAATCCGCCTACCCCTAACAAAAGCTTGCTGTGGCTTACTAATTATAGATGGAAGCACACAAGATAACCTATTGGCAAGTATCTTGGTGATACATTTATAAATAGTATTGCAGCATGCAATAGGGCGGAAATCATTCACATTTGAAGCATTGGGGGACTTGGGAATCAAAGCTAAGATGGTAGAGTTGAGCTCCTTTAAAAGCTTACCCGTAACAAAGAAGTCTTTGATGGCCAAGATCACTGAGGGCCCAACAATATCCCAAGAATATTTAAAGAAATCCGCGTTGAAGCCATCCGGGCCAGGGGCCTTCCCACTGGCTAGCGAGAATAAAGACTCACAGATTTCTGAGTCAGTGATAGGCCGGGCCAAAGAGACCACCTGTTCAGCATCTAGAGAACGGTCTAGTACAGCATTGATTTCTTGTGATGTTGGTAAACCAGCAGAGGCAGAGGCCGCAAGAAGATTTTGAAAGTGCACAAGAAAGCGGTTCCTCACTTCAACCGGATAAGAGATAACGGAGTCCCCTTCGGTTAGTGAAATGATTCTGTTTCGCAGTTGCCTACTATTAATTGAATGATGGAAATACTTGGTGTTAAGGTCAACTTCTTTGAGCCAGCACATCCTAGATTTCTGCTTGAAGAAGGATTCTTCTTGAAGGCGTAAGTCCGAGTAATTTTGAAGGTAGAGCTTTTCTTCATCAGCAAGAGACTGGTTGAATGGGTCTATAAGCAGGGCATCCTGGGTGGCCTTCAAAGCCATTCTTGCTTCCTCCGTTCTTGAGGATAACTCAGAAAAGGAATCCTTGTTGAGCTGCTTTAGTCTGCACTTAAGAAGACGAAGTTTGCAACATAGAATATACATAGGGGTTCCACTAAAGGTGGTATCCCGGGTCTCAGTAACCAGCCCAAGGAAGCTCAGGTGAGTCATCCAAAAGTTGAAAAACTTAAAAGCTTTCCGAGAAGAAGGGGCGGGGAAAATTCTGACCACCATAGGCGAATGATCCGAAATACCAGGAGCCAAGAAAGAGGCTTCAGAATATGAGAATTCAGCATTCCAACCAAGATTGACTAAAACTCGATCGATTTTCCACTGTTTTCGATTGGTACCCGACGAGGACGACCAAGTAAATCGGTAACCAACATACCTAAGATCATCCAAGCCCGCTTGGTTCAAACAGTCTCTAAACTCATCAAAAGCCGGGATCCAGGAAGTAGAACCGCCCACTCTGTCAAACACATCCCGTATGGCACTAAAATCACCTGTAGAGATCCAAGGGAAGTTCGAACAGGCAATGCTCAATTGAATAAGGTCCTCCTAGAGAGCGCGTCTCAGCACAAAGGTGTGCTTCGTATAAATCACAAAAAGATGAAATTCCTTAGCAACAGCAAGCCATAATAAGCGGCCATGAATGACCTACGCTGAAGAGGAAGACTTAACAAATTGAGTAACCAAAGGATTCCAGCCCACCCAAATCCTTCCTTTAGGAGAGTGATCATAATTCGAACACCAAGCCCAGCCAGGGAGAAGACCAGCTGAAACCGACTAGAAATGAGAGGGAGTAATTTTTGTTTCCAACAAACCAACATAGCATAAATTGTTGGTTCTAACAAAGGTCCTTACTTCGGCTTGCTTAAGGGGGTCACCAAGGCCTCTAATATTCCAAATACCTATATACATATAATAATACTATAAATATAGGAAGAAGGTTATCGCCTTTTGGGCGCTCGCCTCCGGCTAGCCCCTGTAGTCGGAGGAGCAGCAGGCGTCTGAACTGGACAATTCGAGATATCCCCAGAAAACAGAGGAGCAGCAAGTGTCGGAGTAGGGCTAGTCAACTGCAAGGCCAGAACTCGCTGAGGCAAAGGAATGGGAACCAACTGCACATCATCCCGAGGGGCTACTGGCTGGGACGGGGGTTCATCCAGCAAATGATCCTCCTCATTTGAGCTACTAGCAAAACCAGCTGCATCCTCGGACTCCTCATCTGAACTCAAGGAAGTGCCAAGGCAGGATTCTTTAGTGGCAGAAGAAGAGGGGGCCCCAACAACACCTTGTTTCAACGCCAAAATTTGCCCTTTCTAGGAGGTCCGAGCAGCAGGAGAAAGAGAAGTCGCTGGATTATCATTAGCCTTCATAGCTGAAGAATCTTGAATCACCAACGAAGAAAGCTTCTTCACAGATGGCTGCTTCTTCTTATAAACAACTTGTTTCCACCCTTCTTGAGGGGCAGCTGAATTCAGAGGAACTTCTGGAACTGGTTCGCTTACAGGGAGGGGCGGAACAGCAACATGCAGAGCTTGCTGAGTAGCCTGAACCCGGCCATCTGCAAGTGCTTTAGTCGCACAGTTGTGACCAAAGGAGCCACAGCTTTGGCAGGAAATAGGTAGCCATTCATATTCAATCGATACAGAGGTGGTAACTCCATTAAGGCAAACATCTACCGAATCACAACGATCTTGCTTTGCAGAGATCTCAACACAGACTCTTGCAAAGGATATCCTCTTCATCTGTTCTGTTTGGAGGTCCACGAAGAGTGGTTTTCCGACTACACTGGCAACAAGACTTATACCAGGGGCTGACCAAAGGGCATAGGGAATATTCTTTAATCTAACCCATACCGGCACCGAGGAATGGTGATCCTTTTTAAGCTCCATGGTGGGGGTCCATTGTTGTAAGATGAGGGGCACTCGACCTACTGTTAAGAATCCTTCATCAAGGATTTTCCTTCGGAAATCTCGATCCGGAATGACAAAGAAGAAGAAGCCTTCATCATTTGCCATCACCTCCGTGAGCTGGGCGCCCCAGGCTTGCTTTAGGGCTGTCTCCATTATTTTGAATGGAAGCTTTCGCCCAACAAAGTAACCCACAAGACAGTCATACCATTTAGAAGCAGTAGCCTCCAACACTTCTTCAGGAACATTAACTATAGCCTTATTGTTAACGATAGTAGACGGCACGTAAGTGAGCTCATAGCCTTTAGAGGCCAATTTTGCAACATTCACCCACGTCCGAGCAAGCGGGGGATTAGAGCCATTCAGCTGCTGGGCTTTGGGGTTGGAGGAAGAGGCCGCTTGTTGGTTGAACCTAGAACGGCTATGGCTCCTCCTTCCTAAAGCAGGTCGTTTGTCCCTAGATGGGCCCTCCTGGTGCACCACTCCATGAGGAGCATTTATCGCTCGGGATAAACAGAAATCACCGAACCAGAGGAGAAAAAGGAGCCACGCAAACCCTAAAAGAGATCAAACATAATTACCGAAAGGGGCCACGCCAAGGGAAAACCTACGGTGAGGAATGAGAGGAGGGAGGGGCGAAGCTGTCCTCCAAATCTCAGCTCCAACAACCGTCGGCAGCACCCAAGACGCGCGAGAAGACCAGCGGGTGAAACAGTAGCACGATCGCACGATTGGAGAGGGTAAATGAACAGTACCCGGGGGTGCATTAGTTGTTGGTTTAGTTTTCTATAAGTTAAACCCTTATAAATTCTTAAAAGTTTTCTATAAGCTAAAACCTCTTCTTTTTTTTTTTTAAAAGAAAAGAAAAGAAAAATAAATCAAGAGTCTATTTTCTCGCTAAAAGAAAAAAAAAATCGAATAGCGGATTCCAAACCATTACTCAACTGGAGTTAAAATATATGAAAAGAAAACATGAAAAGAAAGAGATGGCTATCAAAATCGAAATGATGAGAATAATAGAAGAAACACACATGCGTATGCACATTCATTTAAAAGATAAGATGATTCTTATTCCACCTAAACAGTAATAAATTAGTTCACAACATCATCTCTCTCTTTCATAGATTCACATAAGAGGTTTCCTCCTAATTTTTGCAGCATCATTCCATTCATAACATTCATCAAACTCTCCGGTGTCTCCATTTGGCCTAAAAGGACCATCGGGCAAGATTCCCAAATACACTTGGTGCAAAGATCTCTAATTTGCATGCATATATATATATATCAAATTAGTGAAATTGACCAGGACATGCAAAGCTGCAAAAGAACAAAGTCGTCCCAAATAAATTGGGTTTAAATGAGAATTCCCACCTACTCGTTATATCATGGACTCCGAGATCGTCATCCTTAGATTTGCAATGAACTCTTAGAGTAGTTCCAGCCAGTAAATTGTTTTGGAACACAACGCGAGTCTTGCCCCAAACATCTCCTATACAACCAGTTAGAGCAAAGAACAAAAAAGCAAGAGCTTAGCGATGAATTCATCATTGAGGCCTATAACATCAACATCATTCAACTATTTATGGACGAAGAATGGAGGATATCAACATCACCAGCTTGCCACAACCATATTATCATCTCCATTTCTTCTTTGTTACTTTGGGAAAAGAATTGCCTCATAAGACCAGCTACAAATGAAGTATGTATCTTATGTATAGCTTAATTAAAGGAAAGAAAATTGAGCTATGCTGGCGTAACAGTCTTTAAGCTAATGAAAATAACAGCTTATTATGAGTCACAAATTCTAAAACAAGTAAGTCTAACAACAATTTATAATTATTTGTTGTTTGATTTTTTGTAATTTAGAACAAACTATTATCCTCACAACGGATTAAAAACTGTCATCCAATTATTTCTCAAGAAAAATTAAACACTTAGCCGTACATATTATCTAAAAAAGGAAACAATTACACTTTCCATATCCCAGCAATCAGTGATCTTTCTGATATTAGGCAACGAGAGTAGCATTGAGAACTAACTCTAGCTTGATGTATTAAAATTCAAAACTTGTACGGGTCCTTTTTTGGAAAAAGAAGAGAGACAATCTTTCTAGTTTATAAGAGTCCAAAATGCCATTCCCTGGAAAGTCATCTCTTCCATCGCCTTTTGCATCCTAATCTTCGATGAGCAGGGTGACATCCATAATCACCTTCAATGTCACCTCTAATGACATCGCAGCATCCTAAAGGCATACAATGAGCTCCTAATCACTTGTTCATTTCCTTTCTCTGCAATGGACACTTTGTCACCCTTGTCAGAGCTTGTCCCTGAATTTCATTTGCTCGACGACGAACCATTCATAAATGACCTGAAATACTTTCTCTAAATGTGATGGTGACCCAAAAGATTTGTCAACTGCATTGTCACCTTTGTGTATCAAATGCAATAAATATTGCAAGGGTAAGGTGGAAAGTATCTTTCCTGCTGCTCCTATATATGTTAAGCCAATCGAATTTAAACGACACGACCCTATATGCTATTAAGAACTCAGTCGAGCATGTGCTATTGAGAGGTCATAGGATTTGGTCAGGCTCCAGAAGAGATCTAATCACCCCTATCGAAAGAAAAATATTTCGAAGTCATGTCAAATAACTCCCAAAGTAATGAAGACCATTGACCATGTTACGTTGTTATAAGCAAAACACAAAAAATAATCTAGTGCAATATATTTTTAGATATGCATAATAGCAGTTCGGTTTGCCGCATACGGTTTTTCAATATCATGGTTTTTATGGGCACAAGAGGGAATCTAGTCGCAATATTTGAAAGCAAAGTACTAAACATCATCTCCGATGAGTTTGCCGAGGATTTTCTTTTGATAACCAAAAAAAAAGTTTATTTGCAAAATGGCATCAAACGGATGCTATCCTGTGTAACAAATCTTGAACGTAATTCATGTTATCAATGAGGAATAAGAAAGAATGTACATTAGTAATGTCATTTCCATACCACCAAAAGCTGCAGAAAGCCATTTATCATTCAAAGTAAAAAACCAGTCTTCCTAATCTACGAAGGGTCTCCTATTTCTTTCTTCCGTACAAAAAGTAAGCTAACGATATGCATCAACTATAAAGACAGCCCAACATAGACAGAGTAACTGTAAACTATTTACCGTTTGATGTTGGGTCCTAAAATCCGACAAAAACATGAGCCTGACATAGTTTCACAGAGATGCCGAACAGAAATCGCAAGGCCTATGGAAGAGGCAATCGGATAGAAAGCAAATGAAAGTAATGTGGCAAAAGGCAGCCTTAGATATTCTAGACCTGAATATCCATTTTGCGCCGGATTTTCATCTAACTATACACTATCGAAATTTGCCTGATTATTCTGCGGAAACCAAACGAAATATCTAGAAAGCTAAATGAAGATCTGAGAGAGTATACATGGATAGGTGGATACCACGTTTTACGCACGATACTTGCAGTATACCTTGGAGATCCATGAACTAGTCGAATACGAATCTTGTGCAGAATTAAACTAAAAAAGTGGACATCGAGAATACCTCTAAGCAGGATTGGCAGATTAGCTGCATAGTCTGTCCTATGTACAGAACGCACATCTTTTAATACCATCACTTAATTTCCTTAAAAACTTTACCGAGAGCTCGCATGTCGAGACTAAGATTTGTTCCATGGGTGTTTAACTTAACAAACACATGTTTTTTAGATAACACCAGGACGCATACGTCATGGCCTAAGAAAACAAGAGATAATTTTTACAGTCGGATTGAGCAAAGATGTACAGCTACGGTTGAGCTAGTACTTATTTATATAGGTGCCTCCTCTCCTCATTTGGACCCATCTCACAAGTAATAAAATTCTAAAGCTTCTCTCTATGGAATTTCTCATTTGAGAAAGTAAGGCTGACATGGGTAAAGAATAAGTGAGTTTGAGTTGGAAAAAATCTGTGATTTACCCGGTTTTACAAGGGCGGAGATATGTATAGTGTACTTGACGTTATTTGGAGATTCACGAGCATGTCGAATGAGAATCTTGTGCAAAGGAATTAAAAAAAAAGAAAAAGAAGAAGAAGAAGTAGATATTGAGAATACCTCTAAGCAGGACTAGCAGATTAACCGCATAGCCTCTACTATGTATAGAGTGCACAACTATTGATACCATCACTTAAATTTCCTTAGAAATTTTACTTTACTGGAAACTCACCATGTCAACACTAGGATTTGTTCCATGGGTGTCTAACTTAAAAAACACACATTTTTCAGATAACACCAGGAAGCTCACCGTGTCAAGACCGAGAATTGTTCCATGGGCATTTATAAACACACATTTTTCAAATAACACCTGGAGGCATATGTCATGGCCCACGTTTTCTAAATGAAGTCCATAACTAATCCATGAACGAGACAAACCTAACGGTACCTACTACTAGATTTTCTTAAGTATTCTAGAATACTTCTCAAGTGGACAATGATACTATAATTGGACACTCTTGTAACAAATGAGGATGGTTGGATAGATGAGGAAATATATTTTACCATCGGTTTAAGGAGATTTTTTCTCTACAATCCTTTGAGTGTGAGCGAGTAAAACTAACTTTAGGAAGAAAAATGAATTCCTAAGGCTGCCCTACAGTACGACGGTCAAGAGTGAAGCCCTACACTACGACGGTCGAGAGTGAATTATTGGGATCAATTAAAGAATTTCAAAAAGAGATCTATTGCCATGTTTTCAATAAAGGCAGGAAAACACAAGTGACCAAAGGTATCCAAACAATTACAATGAAAAAGAAGCTACCGATGGAGTAGTTTATTTTGTGGAGCAAGTGTTGCCATTTGATGTATTCAAGGTGACACATCAAAGGTTAGGAAACGCAGAAAAGAAAAGAAAACAGCCCACAATGAGCGCACGTCACGGTCCGTGATTCTCTCATGCCGCACACGTCATTTAACACATACCTGATGCAAAGGACTAAATAGGTATCAGCGACCAAAACAAAAAGGGCAGTTGAAGTGCCCCCTTTGTTATCCACAAGTTGACATTAGTTAAGTCTATGTTAGACATTCTATGATTGTCTGTTATTAAAGCTCAGATGACCCTTCATAAGGCACTGTGCTAACTTGATTTCCATATGGGAACTAGCATGCTCCCAAGTTATTTTGGTCCAACGTACTAGGATATCAGTAACACAATAGACAACTAAGCAGAAAAACACAACATTAGATCAACTCTACATGATGCCTAGATGAAGTGCCAAACCACAAACCATATTCGGTTTTGTAAAGGCTTGGTTTTATAAGCAACATATACAGCTGCATAGAACAATGTCATCTCAAACTCTCACCATAGAGCAACTGAGCATTAGAGTTGAAAAGGTGTCAATGTATGAGAAAGGGTGACGGGTTATAAGCAAGAAAAGGCCATAATAAAATGGCCTGGCCTAAAAAGGGCCATAAAACATAAGACTCAATAGTGCGAGGACCAGTTAGCAGCACTCCCAACTCTAGGCATGCTGGACTCCTTCTTAGTCTCCTCATCCACTTTGAACGTGGCGCCGCACACTTGGCCAGAGCTGTCCACCCTAGGAACCGGCTTCACCTCATTCAGTGGGTGTTCATAACTCCTCAAACCTCCAGAGCTAGTAAAGAAGCATCCTGAGTCGGAAAAGAAGGCAACATTAAAAGATGAACGGTTAGGAAGAGCACAACATTAAAAGGTGAATGATTTGGCACTCGAAAACCATTGAAAGAGCAACACTGTAGGTGAAAATGCACATGTCAAAAACATGCATACAGACAAAGAATACCATTTTAACCCCTTCCAACTCATGCCAAACCTCATGCATCTTTCCTTTCTATAAGTCTTCCCATATGTTGTTACCCAACAATATAACATTCTCCTGTTAACTCTGCTTAATATCAGCAGAGCTCATCCATCCTTACATTTCACATTCCAATGCATGGAGGAAACTCCAGTGAAACCGCATCAACAATCTGTAAAAATAATTACCCTTAGGGAATGGTGCGAAAGATTTCCCACAACCCTTCTTCACAACTTCTGTATCATCCGAGAGAACGAGATTGCCTTCAGAATCATTTCCCCAGAAGAAAGGAACACTTCCGTCAACATCCTGCATGATTAAGAGAACAGAAAGGATTAGATAGATCATAGGGGAGGGAGAGAATGAAAGCAATATCTCAGAACAAAACCATGAAAATCATTGTTACTTACAGAGGCCACAAAAGCGGTTTTACAAGAGCTGTCGAAGAGCACAAAAGCAAACTTCCCAGTAATGTCTCTCACAACCTGATCAGCAGGGTAAGGCCCCCGATCCCTCAGAGTTCTATAAGCTTCAATGACGATAATGACCTCATTGGCAGTCTTGTTCAATCCATATTGCTGCTTGAGAAGAGCAACATTCTCTATGTGCCCTTGAAACAAGCAGAAGATGTCATCGACAACCGCAAACAATCTGCCACAGCGGGTAAGGCATGTCAAACATCTATGTGTGATGACCCAATTGAGCAGAGCAATACTGAAACTCCCATGAACTAACAATACAATAAATTTCATTTTCTGGCTTTTGAAATGAACCGGAGACTCTAGTACCATTGTCTCCTTTAGGCTGATACTTTCAACCTCTAATGCTGCACCAAAATCAGTTTGATTCAACATTTGCCTCTCTAAAATGTGAAGTCACAACTCTGTTCTTTTTTTCTCTAAGCTACCGTTATATAATTTTTACATACCCAACACCCTCCAAGAATCCTTTGGTTGGGCATGTACCCTTCTGATCGAAAAGGTTAAATTTTCAGAGGAAAGACAAACACTCCTAACAAGGAAACCAAAGTCGAATAAAGACACAGAGCAACTAAGATACCAATCCTGTTTTGTCCTAACACAAAACCACATTATAAACAGAATAAAACTTTACCCAAAAAAAAAAACAAGAAAGCATATAACTTTGGGCTTTTGGATAATATTCCACACGCTCCCACAGCAACCCACAGATAGTCCACTCTGTAAAAAGCAAGTCGAAAACCAATAGCGCCATCATCGGGCACGAGTGGTGACACGATGCTGAACGATCGCAGGAAACAAGATCATCGATCCGGGTGTGATCTAGCAAAGGAAGCAAGCACACCAAGATCTGCGACCACGATCCCCCCGATCTCAAATCCGATCGAAAAAAGAAACGACCCAAAGGACCCTCCAAGAATGGGATCGAGGAGATCTTCGGGGCACGCACGCGAAAACGAATCCCGAAATGCGAACGAATAAAATGGGCGGGAGGCAATGACGTGGGACGAGACCTGGGGAGAAGCGGGTTCTGGCGCTGGAGCGAGTAGGCCAGCAGGCCGGAGGTGCCGAGGTTGACGGTGACGGCGCCGGGGTGGAGGGAGGCGAAGTGCTGGCCGAGGGCGCCGTCCTTGAGCGCCGGCACCGCCCCCGAGTGCGGGCTCTGCAGCGCCTCCGGGCCCTTCGCCACCGACTTCTCGAACACCGCCAGCATCTTTCGCGTCTCCCCGGTTGCTGCTCGACTGGACAACGACAACGACGGCGACGGCGACGGCGACGATCGATCGGTCGGTCGGATCGCGGGGCGAATTGGGTGCGAGGGAGCGGAGGAGAGAGAAGCGAACGACGGGAAGGAAGAGAGAGAAAGAGAGATGGAGATGGCGGAATGGAACTGCACAGACGATGGCGAACGTGGGGAGTGTGAAGGTGCTGTGGTGTCGGTTAAAGAAGACGACGATGGAGCCAGGGTGAATTCTCGAAACTGCCCCTCGTCCTTTCCGGTAATTGCGCCCCACCGATTTGGTTTTATCCATTTCGTTTATCATTTGCTGTTATCCACGTGGCGCCGATAAAACGCTGAATTACGCAAATAATAATGAATTATAATTAATGTTTTGGCCGCCCCACGTTCCCGTTCGAGACACTGTGCACTTCAAACCGACCTTCTATCTTGAAACCCCAAACCTGCCTTACAAATTGATTTCAGTGCCGGTTTTAAGATATGTTCAGGAATCAATTAATTTTTTTTTTATTTTTTTTATTTTTTTGGTTTTATTTTTAGTTAAGCAAAATAAAAGTGAACAATTTATATTTTTTTCATTTTTCTTTCATTTTTATTTTATTTTTAGTTAAGTAAAATGGATATGAACGCAATAACAAAAATTCTCATTTGTCAATAATAATCCATAAAAGATGACCGCATGAGGTAAATAAATAATTACAAATTCAAAACATGCAATTGCGATGCATCAGTTTTCGATTTGATTCTTATCCAAATATTCATAGAAGCAGTTTAAATTTTTTTGAAATTGGGAATTAGAATAGTAACCCCAAGAGCTTGAAATCGGACTAATTCTTATCATCAGAATCCCGATCTTATCTACATCCATGCTCGTCTTTAATTTCAAGATCACGGAAACTCACTGATTTCACACTTTATAGTCTAAAATAAACGAACCAAAAAGAAAATCTAAAATAAGAGTTTTTTGAGGTAGTATCCTCCTTTCCGTTCCCATTTTCGCGGTAAATAAAAAAAATAGACGAGGGTAACCCGGTCTCCCAAAAAGAAATGGACACGTGGCAGCTGCGGAAAATGCCAAAATAAGAAAAGGTTTAATTGCGGTATTAAATAAATTTTGACCAAATCTCGTAGTCCGAGTCCCCGTGATTGGGCCACGCGGCAAATCTTGTCTGACAACTGTCTTTATATCTTAAACCGTCCGATTATTAGAAAAAAAAATTTTAAAAAAAAGTACCAGAGCTTATCCGGATGACGGTGGTGACGTGGCACGTGGACTTCGCTAGATGGGCCGAGCATTATTCTTCCCGTGAAATGCTCAGCAAAACAGCAACGGTCCACTGAATCTGGTGGCGGAAAATGAGTTAAATAAGAAATTCCTTTTGATAATTAAAGAAAACGATTTAAAAAAAAAATATATTGATGATGAAACGAGAGGGACAAATGTAAGAAGAAACTATAAAATCACAAAAAAAACAAAAAAACAAAAAAATTCTTAACTTAAGGAAAAAGAAAAATGAGGGGGACATTGCACAAAGGTCTATGGTATGGTCGAGATCTGATCTTGGGTTTTGTTCTCCTGTCCCTTGGATTCTTTGTGCTTCTTCTTCTAAAGGCAATAAAAAGGCAGCAGCTTGTCTAGGGGTGATCGGTCCTTCACGTGACTCCCGATTCCAACTTCTGAAAACCAGGAATCAGGAGCCAGAGCTGCTAGTTTCAAAACTGCTAATTCCAGTCTAATCCGGAGAGCCAGTCCAATTTTTATTTTATCCAGAAAAATCAAATTTTTATAATAAAGGCGAACATTAGGTTATGCTGAGCTTGTTTATCTTCTATGACCTTATTTCTCTTTTTATTCTTAAGTATAAAAAAATAAGTTTTTTTTTACTTTTTATTTTTGTTCTAAATCTATTCCTTAATAATTGATCTATTACGGAAAATAAAAAATTACCTATTGTACATAAACAAATTCTTTACTTTTTCTGCTCAGTGAAATAAAAAAAATAGAAAAACAAAGAAATAGAAATGTTACCAAATGAGCCCTATCGCAACCTAACCTCGGGTGCACTGCCTAAAGTTTGGCTAATGGATTATTAAACCTAAACTTAGCTCGAGCTCTCCGAAGCTCATACCAATTCACAACTTAGGTTCAAGTTGTTAATATGCAAATAATTTTTTAATTATAAGTCGTCATTGATCTATTTTTGATGGGTCGATTAGAAACCCAAGTAAAGTAACGGAAGATTTACAATTGTGAGTTCGGGAACTTGATTACGCTAGATTTTTTTAACGCCATTTTGGTACATTTATCTTTTATTTCAAAAAAATATTTTGTAAGCAACTTGAATTGATTTTAATCTATTTCCCTAATATGTGAGATGATCACGTGGGTGCGCAAAACTACCAATTTAACACCCCAATAAAACAATAAATAAGTTATGGGACTTACCTCATAACAACGAAAGCATCTGTTAAATCAGAATTCACATCAACAGTCCTAGATACAATTTCTAATTAACACACAATCATTTTATACATTGCATACTACTAATCTAACATGAAGCGACATGACATAATAATATGACCTAAACTACATGACGTAAGTATAGTATTTTTTATGTTTTCTTAAATAAGCATGCAATCTATCCTAGTATGCAATGACTAGATGACGTGCAAAGAATGCTCTAACTCTAGGCTTTTCTTTTTCTTTTTCTTTTTCTTTTTCTTTTTCTTTTTTAAGATTGTCCAGTAATTAAACGTGCAATCTAAATTAATGAAAAGAGAATCTAACATACTCAATTAATGTTTTTGGTACTTTTTATTTAAAAAATTCGAAATAAATAAATTTCCTAATCTTAAACATACAAACTACTAACATGAACCTAATCCAACTCAAATCTATTTATTTTTTTCTTTTACTTTCTTTTATGGAAATAAAATCGATTCAAACAACACGACATCAAATCAGACAAGATGTCATTGATATCCATCTAATAAATTGACGAATCGTATTTCGCGCATGAGGTTGGATTGGCCAATTTTTAACAAAATCGCGAGTTGTATCTCGAGTGTGAGATTGGATTGGCGATTTTTCCGTGTGATTACGAGTCATATTTCGAGCGTGAAATCGGACTGTCAATTGTATGCACGTTGTGAAATTAGGAAAATTTCTTAATTTATGAGGGATCAAGAGATCTACTGGATATGGCAATATCGATTAAACATTCAAAGAAAGATTGCGATATTACGAATTAGACAACGACATATATGAAAATCAGATTAATCAGAGTCTTATCTAATTCACAATGTCACGCGGGTGACGTTTCCAAATTCAGATGGATGATGAGTCACGCGAATCACGGTGAGGAAGATCGACGATCCATGGCATGCTCGTCGGACGTGTTCCACAAGACCGAGTACTTTGGAATTCTATCCGAGAACTTCAGCTTCTTTTCACTTTGCTATTAAGCTTCACCTTTTAAAAAAAAGCTTGGGCAAAACAGGACAAATCTCACCGCTTCTTTTGTATTGGGAATGCCCTCTTGTGCCCATTGAAGAATCCAGACTCACCAATATCACCAAGAACCTGCAAAGGAAAAGTGCGCAAGCGTGATTGATGTGGGGGTGGATGGCCGCAGGATGCTAGCCGCATCACATGACTCGGTGGGGAGATATCAGGACAGCATCGCTATGTTGCAGGGAGATGGAGGCACGGTGCAGCCCGGTCCATGATTTGTTGTCGCAGGTGGTGTGACGGCCCAAGCGACGGTGCACGGGGAAGAGAGATGGCGGTGCGTCCACGCCTCGTCCCCGGACGTGCGTAAAGAATGAGTCCCTCTCTTGTTCCACATCGCCTAGGGAGGGAGTCCTAGGCTATCTTATAAGGCATGGGTCCCTCTCTTGTTTCACATCGCCTAGGGAGGGAGTCCTAGGCTATCTTATAAAGCCATGGGTCCCTCTAACTGTACATACACGTTTTCTTGGGGTAGTATGGGCTGCCCCGTGAGGACTTAATGTCCAAAGCAGACAATATATGTACAGTGGAGACCCGGATGTTACAGGTAGTCTGCTTGGCAATAGCTACCGAGCAGACTCGGTAGGGTTCTTGGCTTTGAAGTGTTGCCGAGCGTCAATTAAGGGATATAAGGAGCGCGGCACAGAGGGCACTCCTCGAGTTTCTGCTGTGATGAAGAGTCGCATCAAGGATGGGTCACAACCATTGGTGGGAACTCGGCAACAGGAAGTGAGTCGCGGCCATCGATGGTAAGAGTTGAGCTGAAGTGTCAAGCACCGGTTTTATGAATGTGCTGGAACGCGGGTCTTCCCTTTTTGCTTTTTCATTGAGCACTCTCTTTTGTGATGAAAGTCTACTCTTCTCTATTCACTGGCCTGGTGAACTGCACGAAGATAATAAATTCTCTCTCCCTGCCCCCTTCCTTCCACGCCATCTTCCTCGCACAATTTTTCTTGCTCCATTCGTTTTGCGAAAAATAATTTCCGGAAAAATGTTTTCTAGATTTTCCAGTGTTCGTTTCACGGAAAATGAATTTCTTGAAGAAAATATTTTCCATGAAAGGAAAAAAAGTCTTCTAAATTAAGGAAAAATGTTTTCCATTTTTGAAAAGTAGAAAATATTTTCCTCACTTGATATCTCTTATCTCATACCTCTACAAATCCTCACTTCCTTCTCTCCTTTCTTCTTCTTATTTTCTTATTTTATTTGAATTATTTTTAATTTCCTTTTTCTTTGTTTCCCATCTTCTTCTTTCTTGGCTAGTCGTCGGCCATTGCTAGGCGAACCTCAAGCTCGTCGATCTCAAGCTCGCGCTCTACACTTGCTTATCATTTTCTTTATTTAATTTTTCCTGTAGTTGTATATTGCTCAAGTAAAGGGCTCTACATGCTTTGTTTTTTTTTATTTTTTATTAGAACACAAAAGATGCAGGAAGAGACCACCCACTTAGGTGGCGCTGTTGGCACAAGCTTCTCCCCCTAACGCAAGGGGAGGAGTTCGATTCTTGGGCGTCGCAAAAGGGTTATTTACCTGGGGGACGAGGGGTGGTGGTGACTCACGTGCCTCCCCAGGGTTTACTCCGCTGCGCTGTCGGCAAAAAAAAAAAATGCAGGAGAACAAGCCACTCTACTAGAAAATTCTCATTAGGGCTGTACATGCTTTGCTTCTTTTTTCTTTTGCTTCTTTTTAAAATCCATACAAACATTTTTAAGAGTAAATGGGTGTTTGGCGAGGGAATATAGTTGAAAATTCTCATTAGGGCTGTACATGCTTTGCTTCTTTTTTCTTTGCTTCTTTTTAAAATCCATACGAACATTTTTTTAGAGTAAATGGGCATTTGGCAACAATGAGGGAACAAAGATATGAAGCAAATTTGCTTAGATTTAAAGGCAAGTTCATATTTGATGGATTTATAGGTCGGTAAGTGAGATACATGCTTAAGTGTGGTGAAGTCTAAGAAAAATATTTTCCTTACCGAACATCGGAAAATTTTCAGGTTTTAGCCGAACACTAGAAAATATTGTCATTTTCCTGGAAAATTTTCAGGTTTTAGCCGAACACCAGAAAATATTGTCATTTTCCTGGAAAATGATTTCTGGGAAAATATTTTCCAAAAATGACCTATTTTCTGCCAAACGAACGGACCCTTAATGTGCCGTGTATTTTATTGTGTGTCTCCCCCTCTCTTTTCTTGACCGAGCGGCATTTTATAGGTGAATGGTATGATCCCATCAAGGAAAGAAAATTTATGCACGAAATCTTGACGTGCGGAACCTTGGAGTGCCACAACTTTGCACAAAGGGACACTTAAGTGCCATAACTTACGAAAGATACACTTAAGTGCCAAAATCGGAGCAAAAGGGATCACTTGAGTGCCAATCCGGCCAAATTGCATACGTGGCATTTTCCGGCGATTTCCGGCGACTTCTTTTACTGATGTGGCAAATGTTTTTTTTTTTAAAAAAAAGGCCGACGTGGACGACAAAAACAATGTCGTCCATCCACATTGAGTGCGCTGACCTAAACGACGTCGTTTAGGTCATCGTGCGCTAACCTAAACGCCGTTCCTCCCCATCCGCGTTCATAGTAGATCTCAGGCATTTCTCTCCATCGCCATTCACGCCCAGAGCTGGTCATCGGTCGCCGTCGTCAGTCGCCATTGTTGGTCGCCGTCGCTACTCACCGCTCACCATCGTTGGTTGTCGTCACCGCTCACCACCGTCGCTTGTCCAGGTTCGGCCCCTTCTCCCCCTCCCCTGTGATGAAATTAGGGCTCGATTATTTAATTAGGGTTCGATTATTTTATTAGGGCTCGCTCGATTATTTTATTAGGGCTCGATTAATTTATTACAGCTCCGATGGAATTTGTGTTGATACACTTCGACTGAAACTTGCTGACATCACACAAAGAGACCAGATTTGTCATTATTTTCGTGAATTTTTCTTTCAAGCCAATGTCAGAGTATGCTTTGATTGTTGAGTCACTGGCTATGCATCTCCTTAAGAGCATCCTAATAACGCAGGTGACTAATGCGAGACGAAAATTAAGTCCTTGAACCACTCTGCTTGTGAGGCTGTATAGGGCATGTCCTTGAACCACCCTGCTTGTGAGGCTGTATAGGGTATGTTTATCAATCCAAAATCTTGAATGAGAACATAACAACTGTAGCTAGAATTTTATTCGTAAAGTTACAAACTAAGAAAAAGTTTCAAGCAGGAAGAATAAGAACTTGAAAGGGTATTGAAGCATGTTTTGGTGAAGCTATTTCCTGGAATTGGCTCTGCAGCTTGCGTCAATCTTCTTTGAGAAAGGTATTGCCTGCTTGTCCAAATTTGTTATGGGTTAGGATAGTCTAAGACTTTGGAGTGATCTGTCTGTGCTTCATTTTCTTTTTGTTTTTCTTTAACTTTAGCGACATAAAATGCTTCCAAGTTTAGTTGTTCTAATTTTAGTTTAAACTTCTAAAGGAATTTGTAGGAGTCAGCGGCTGTGATTTGATTAAGTTGATGTCAGAGTATGCTTTGATTTGCTTAAGTTGATGTACATTCTCTCACATCGCAAGTTTAATGCAGTAGACAAAATTGCTTGGGCTGTGATTGTTGTGGGGACCTCTGTTTTTGGAAGACAAATAATTAAAGTGCCGACCTCTTTTTTGGATGTCATATAGGGGCATATTGTCAGTGTGGAGACCTCTATTTACTAAAGTCCATGAGAGTGGGGGGACTCCCATGTGCAATTGTCTAGTTGTCCCAAAAACTAATGATTCTTTTTCTTGTTCTTGGTGCAGTAATGGCTCATGACAAGGATTATGTCGCTGTCATAGTTTGCTTCGATGGGGAATTTGTGATTGGAGAGGATGAGTGGGAGTATGAGGGTGGAAATGAGGGCACCATCTTTGTGGATATAAAGAAGGCATCTTATATAGGATTTCTTAGGGATATAAACACTTATTTGCCTTGTAAAGTTCAGAAGCTGCTGTATTGTATTCCTGGGAAAGACTTAAAATATGGTTTGAGATGCTTAGAAGATGATAATGGTCTTAGGGATGTTCTATACCATTATCTTCATGGTGAAGAGGTAAAAATATTTGTTGAGTACAATAGTGAAAGTGAGGATGAAGATGATGATGGAGAGAGCGCCGAAGTAGGACAAGAAGTAGATGGTATTCAAGGTAGTACTGACGTTAGGGTCGAAGGAGGGCAGGATAGATATGATGGACATGAGAGAAGCGCATATGCAGTTAATCGAAGTGATGATGACATAGGTGATGTCACAATCTCTGGATTAGATTGGGAAGTAGCTTAATCAACTGATGATGATGATGGAGGGTTGCCTGCTGAAATTTTATAAGTGACGACGACGACGAGGAGCTTGTACAGTCAAGAATATAGTGAATGGATTTTTTGACAACTAAGTTTGCAGCTTTGCAAGTATCCGATGAAGTTCCAAACAGACCCGAAGGCCCTGCAGATGCTGGTGCTGCGGGCGAGGAGACTGACTATGAAGAAAGCGTTGAGAATGCTACTTCCCAAGATGAGCTTGAAGAAGATGAAGGACCTGTGCATAGAAGGAAAAAGAAAAGCAAGTTTCCTTCTTATGATCCATCTGTTGCCTCTCCTACTTTGTCGGTAGGCATGAAATTTCATGATGCGAAACAATTTAGAGAAGTTATACTGAAGAACTCCATTGCTGCACAAAGAAACATTGACTTCATTAGAAACACTAAGACCTTTGTAAGTGCTAGGTGTTCGCAGCAAAATTGTCCATGGAAGATCTATAGCGCATTTGTTAGGAGAAGTGGATCTTTCCAAATTATAGCCTACCAAGAGGAACATACTTGTTCCATTAATTTTGAGAATACAAGGGTAACAAGTGCATGGTTGTCGAAGCACTTCTTTAAATTGATTAAACTGATGCCTTAGATGAATACTACTCAGTTCAGGATGCTGGTGAAGGAGTAGGTAGACATCAATATATCTAGGAATCAATGTAAAACATCGAAGCAAAAGGTGATGAAGATACTCATTGGTCAATACAGCGGTGAATATGGACAGTTGTAGGACTATGCTTGGAAGTGTAGGCTGCAAAATCCTGAAAGTAGAGTGTATGTAGAGGTGGTGGAGAGACCACTTCCTGATATTGGGACGAAGTTCGATAAATTCTATGTTTGCTTCGATGCATGCAAACAGGGATTTTTATTTAGTTGTAGACGGATTATAGGATTGGACGGGTGTTTTTTGAAGGGCTCATGCAAGGGAGAATTGCTGGCCGCAATTGGAAGAGATGCAAACAACCAAACGTTTCCCCTGGCTTGGGTTGTTGTGAAGGTAGAGAACAAGGACAATTGGTCCTGGTTCCTCAAAAATTTGATGATTGATTTGGAGATAACAAATGGGGCAGGGTGGCGTTCATGAGCGACCAACAAAAGGTAATGTTTGCTTTTTTAAAAATTTGGTCACTTGTTTGCTTTTTGATATCAACATGTCATTTGCTGATTTTTTATATTTTGAATTATTGTAGGGACTGGTTCCAGCAATAGCTGAGTTGTTGCCTTATGTTGAATATCGAATGTGTGCGCGGCACATATACGCAAATTGGGCAAAGGCCTATAAAATGGACAAGTTGTAGGCGCAATTTTGGCAGCTAGCAAAGAGCACGAATATGGCTGACTTTAGGATGGCTCAAGAAGATATGCTTCAATTGACAAAGGATGGTTATGATGCACTGTCCCAAACAGACCCGAAGCATTGGTGTAGGGCGTTCTTCAGCGAGGAATTCAAGTGCGATAACATTGATAACAACATTTGCGAAGCATTCAATGGGAGGATAATAGATGCCAGATGTAAACCAATTGTTTCGATGCTTGAAGACATACGGGTTTTGGTCATGACTCGGCTGCACAGACAAAGAGATGAGACTGCAAAGTGGACTAAGCAACATGGTCCTAGGATTGCTAAGAAATTGGATGACAACTTGGCTGCAAGTAGGTATTGTCATCCCATTTGGAATGGGGATGAATGATATGAGATAATGAAGGGTTCCGATAAGTATGTTGTCCATTTAGGTATGATGAAGTGTTCATGTAGAGCATGGCAACTAAGTGGAATTCCTTGTGCATATGGCATATGTGCAATTCAATTGAAGGGCCACAACACAGAAGACTACCTTGATGATTGGTACAAGAAACCGAAATATCTTGCTTCGTATCAATTCATGTTGCAACAAATTAGAAGTAGCAAGTTCTGGGAGCCAACAGATCGTGAAGCACCTCAACCTTTGCCACTAAAGAAGAGAATGGGAAGACCAAAGAAAAAAAGAAAAATGACGGAGGGAGAGGACTCATGTCACCGTAGGATGAATATGACAGGTGTACTGATCAAGTGCTCTTTTTGCCACATAGCAGGGCACAATATTAAGAGTTGTCAATTAAAGTAGCAGCAGGAACAATTGAGGCCAGCCGAAGGGCCTAGTGAAGGGACATTTGGAGAAGGAGAAACAGAAAGGCGAAGTGAGTCGACGACAATAAACCCAGTAAGTCATGACAATTGTGTTTATGTTGTTTTATGGTTTGTTATGAATATGTACATAGATATAAGTGATATGTATGTAATGTTTTTGTCTTTATCAGGTCACCGTGACACGTGAAGAATTGGCCGAAGCCCCTGCTATACTTGAAAATGAAGGGCCTCTTCAAAGAAGGCAAGGTAGAAGACAACCCACCGCAGATTGGCTAAAGCAACTGAAGGGCCGCTTAAGTCGACTTGTTCTTCGAGCAACGAGAAAAAAAAATACCTGGTTAGTTCAATGATTTGAGTTTACTTTTCATTTACGTTCTAATATGGCCTGATGTTATATTTATGATGTCCTTTGCCTTTTTTCTCGGTTCGAAGAAGGCAAGCTAGAGCTCACTTTGCTAATAGAGGGCCCAACTGAAGGGCCACCACAAGATCCATCACCAAGGTCTTCACAAAGGCCACTAGAAGGGTCATCACAAGGGCCACCACCAAAGCCAACCGAAGGTGTCATTGAAGCTGAAGGCGTAACTAGAAAAACAACCAGAAGAAAGCCAAATCAAGAGCCACCTACAAGAAGGCCATCTACAAGACGCCTAGCTGAAGAATTGGCCGAAGAAGCCCCTGCTGTAGCTGAACAGCCACAAGAGCCCAAGAAATCACATGCGAGAAGAAGAGGCAACCAATCATAAGTACCTGAAAGTGACGCTCCCCTTCGAACAAGAGGGGCTCTTGGGAAGAGGCTAAAACAATATGGTTATGGCCTTTATACAGATGACCATTCTAGAACAGTTATTCTTAATGTAAGTTTTATAGGCTGCATTTAATTTAATTTATAGTGCAAACTTTTGTTGATAATTGAGTTTTCTTTTTGAAGCTTGGGAGAAGTTCAGAGGTTCTTATCTCTCAAGGCCGAACTCAAGAATCAACGGCTGTGCCAACAAAGAAGAAGACATTGCCTGCGCTAACAAGAAAGAAGAGTAAGAAGAACCCAATTGTAGGTCCATCTGAATCAGTTCAGCCTACAACAGTTGCAGCTCCTTCTGAATCATTTCAGCCTAGGACAATTGCAGCTCCATCAGAAGCAACGCATCCCAAGACAGTTGAAGAAGAAGTCTCACGTCCAGTTAGAAAAAGTGCAAGGATTATGAATCAAGTGCGAGGTCCATCAAAACGAGCACGAACATGAGGCATTGTGCATATTGATTGATGAAATGGGATGTGATATGGTTTGTGCGGCTGAGGAGTTAGTTGTAAACATCTATGGATGTTTGTTTGCTTTTTTTTTTTTTTTTTTAATAATAGTTTGTCATTGAGTTAGTTGAGTTTGTGAGACTTCATTTCAAAATCAATGGAACGGTTGTTGCTTGTCATTTTTGGCATGCCTTTTTCATTTTTTTGATTTTGTTTTTACTTTTACTTATTGCTGCTTCTGGTAGTGGATATGTGGTGGTGACTGGAGTGCTCGTGTGGCTGGTGGTGGCGGCTGGTGAAGCCTGCTGGTGGTGGGTTGGGCTGGAGGTTTTTGCTGCACCTGGTGTAAGATGTAAGTGTGCAATATGCATAGCTTGCACCAGGTAGTGCTGGTGCAAGCTGGTGTAAGACACCTTACACTAGCAACTTATGCAGCAACATACCACCAGCATAGTGGTGGCTGGTGGTGGCTCAAATGGATGCCTGAGATGCTTGATGTGGCTGGTGGTGATGATGGCTGGAGGCCGATGGTGGCTAGTGGTGGGCGGCGGTGGTGGCTGGTAGTAGCCGATGTGTACAAAAAAAATGGCACTTAACTGATCACATTCTAAAAAACCTAGCATTTAAGTGTTCATTTTTAACAACAAGTGGCACTTAAGTGATCATTTTAATAATAACTTGACACTTAAATGACTCTTTTTTTTAATCACGACTGGCACTTAAGTGATTACTAGATACAACTTATAATCACTCGTGTCTGTTCTATGTATATGGTGGTTTGCAGCAAAACAGAGAAGCTGTTGGTTTATATATTTGCTGCTGGTTTACACATTTGCTGCTGGTTTACATTCAATTCAAGTAAAATAGTCACCACAACACATCAACCTAATATACATTCCATCATCACTGATTTATATTTGAGAATAAGCAAAAAACATTGTACAAATAGTATTTGTCGAAATCATTCATTCATTCATTCAAAACAAGTACATTTCTCCACACATTTACAATTATGGCAAATCGGAGAAACTTCTTCTCATCTTCCGATTACTTTACATTTCATCATAAAGTAGAATAAACAAAAAAACAGCAACACAATAAACGCTTGGTAACACTTTCGTTCAATTTTCATTTTTGAAACTTTGTTCTTCAAATGGTTAACAGAAGATGCTTGAGCTTGAGCTTGCATTGAGTCAACATCGTCCAAGTCGTCCACAAGCGTAGATGGAGGTTGATGACATCCATCAAGTAGGTCCAATATCACCTCCGTGGCTCGATGAGAGAATTTCGTATCGACCCATTTGAAGTATTTGCACTTCGAGCCTTCTCTGTATCAGACACATCCATAGAATCTTCTCCCGGGATTCGTTCGAGTCCACGATATTCTTCTTGGACTTGGTAACCCACAAAAACAGAAACGCTCGCCTTCTCCTTCGCTTCGGCGAGAGAAATTTGAGCCGCTGCTGAAAATCCTGCTCTCCATTTCCAATATTCGGTGGTAGAATTTGGGGCAAATCGAATTAGGGTGCGGGATTAGGGCTCCAGCGTTTCAATGGCATTTTGCCCGATTTAGGGTTTTAGATTTAGGGCAAATGGGGAAGACGACGGCGTTTTCGCTGATTTAAGGGCTTTATTTTGGGTCAACACTTGAAACGACGTCATTTGGGGTGAATTTGAGCTGACTCAACTCTCTGGCAAGACACATCGGCAAGAAATACTAATATTTTAATGCCACGTATGATTTCCGACCAACTTCGCCGGAGATGGCACTCAGGTGTCCCACTTTTCTTAAAATGTGGCACTTAAGTGTATCTTTCGTAAGTTATGGCACTTAAGTGTCCCTTTGGGCAAAGTTATGGTATTTGAAGCGTTCTTTTGCCACGAAATCTCTAATGACCATGCAATCTCTCTTGTTTTGAGACAAAAAATATATCGTTCAATATATCCCCTAAGTGCAATATTCTCTTTGATTATTTTGATATTTCCTCTGAAATCTTCCAATCTGCTACGAAATATATCACTCAATGTATATATCGCATAAATATATAAAATATTTACCGAATATTGGAAGAATATTACGAATCTTTTCCGAAAATATCAAAGTGTCATTCCTTATAAGTTAAATATCGGTCACTAGAGAACAATGGACTTGGGCCAATTCCCTCTCGCTGTGGGCTTAATTCAACTCGTCTAATTAAAGTTTAGAACCATCAAGTCAAACCCATTTATCACTAATCCAATGCAAATGCAATAAAAATAACGCTGCTAAAATTATATGTTATGCAATTTAATTCTAATATTTTTATTTATGGGTTAAAATTAATCTCTAATTTTTAATGCAATAAGTGAATGATTTGATTGTCAAAATTTAGGTGTCAACAAGCCCTAAGAAATATTGTTTCTTAAAAAAAAAAAAGCTAAGGCCCTCTACGAATTCTTGATGGTGCTATTGTGTTTGTGTCGTTTGTTTGGATATTGTTATTCGAATAGAGAGCACGTCACGACTTTTCCTCTTCGTACAATGACGATGTGGATAGCTACCACTACAAGGGAGGGAATCTATAATGGGTAGCCTTTTCATTGTTTGAATGGTGAGATGAGACGCGGGAAGCGGGACAATCCTGCTCTGGATGTGGTCTCATCCTGAGCTTGACCTGCTATATATTGCTACATGAGAATTATTTAAGGAAAATGCAAATATTTCCAACTTCAGTGTGAATGGTGATCAACCTAACTTCATCTATCCCATCTCGGAGAAATCATTCTATATCTACAAAAAAAGGAAAAAAATAAAACATTTGTAGAAACTTGCTTCTTATTGTCACTGTTTCTTCTAGGTGGATTACTACCTGATTAGCACAGCACTCCATTTCGATCGCTGGTGCTGAATTCTGAGTTAGTGCCAAAGCGGTCTCGGGTCTATTGCCAGAAGAGTTAAAACAAGTTGAAAACCTCAACGGGCTTATTCACGTATTGTATATGACAAAATGAAAAAAGAAAAGCCAACCCATTCTAGGGCAACGGATCTGGCTCTCAGTTCTAATTTACGGAGGGCCGGTTCTCCTCACTCGAGGAGCGATCACTTCTATTGCACATTAAAAAAAAATAAAAATCAGTTGGTGCATTGAAAAGAGAAGGGATATATCAAATGAAAGTCCTAAAATTGATCACAAAAATGCAATTATAAAACTTACAAAAAGTGCAATCAAAGTTTAAAACTTGTCTAATTGATATAATCGAGTCCTTTCTGTTAACTCCATCAAACATTTTTCCTTTCCTACATGGCAATGGTGTGGCTTAATAACAAAAATATTAATTAAATAAATTAAAAAATTATTTCAGGAACACAAAAAAGGGAAAAGAAAATTAAGCTATAGGCAAGGGCGGTAGTACTTTGCTGCCATTGCCCTCGTCATCGACTAGGGCTGGGGCCTCAGCCAAGGCCAACGACTCTCGACGACTATAGGCAAGGGCTTGGCAACCTTCGCTCAGCTATGGTGATCCTTAGCGAGGGTCGCCGAATCATGCCAAGGGTTGGCGATCCTCGCTAAGGGCCATCAACCCTTGTTGAGGGCCACCATAGCTAGGTGAGGGTCGTTGAGCCCTCACTTGCGGTTGGCGAAGGTCGTCGGCCCTAGCCAAGGCCCCAACGACCCCTGCCGACCCTTTCTAGTGATGGGGTGGCTGGTAGCTAGGGCTTCCACCCTTACCTTTGCTCTTTTTTGTTTATTTTTTTCATTTTTTAAATTTATTTAATTAAGCTTATGGCTAAAAAAAGTAGAATTCGATCCAAAAGACATCGTTTTAGCCTAGTATTACATGTTTTAACCATGTTATTGCCACATAAGAGAGAGAAATCATTAAAAAAAACCACATCAATATTTTTCATTAGTCTAAATGGATGAAGTGAACGAAAGAACTCGATTGTAACAATTTAACAAGGTTTATGATTTGGTTGTACTTTTTTTAAGTTTAAGGATATCCCAAAAGAAAACTATACCATCATGGTGGGCTTTTCGGGCTCATGGTCCTACATTATCCCCACCTCACCTGCTAAATTGGGCTGTGATGGGGAGCCCTGGATAATGATACAAGCAGAGCCCATTGATCACGTGACGAGGCCCGAAGGAGGGGAAGACAAGATCACGTGCCGCATTGAACCACCAGCACGAATGTCCAACCCGGTTAAATTCATAATAAAGACGGAGATCGACTGCCGAAAATTACGAAATCCGCCACTCTCCTCCGTCGTTACTCCGCCAGACCTGAATCGGAAGCGACCGGCCGATCGACCGACCCGCCATGGGAACGCCGCCGCGACCCAGATGCGCGAACCTGCTGCTGCTGATCGGCCTCCTCCTGACCTCGTCCTTGTCGCCGGCGTCGTCGCTGTCGGTGACGGTCAACGACGTCGAGTGCGTGTACGAGTACGTGCTCTACGAGGGCGACACCGTGTCCGGGAACTTCGTCGTCGTCGACCACGACATCTTCTGGAGCTCCGATCACCCCGGGATCGATTTCACCGTGAGCCTGCCTTGCCCTTTTTTCGGTTTTTTTGTTCCTTTCTTTTCGTGGGTTTTGAAAATAATCGAGCGTTGCGTCGAGATCTCGTGTTTGGAGTCGATTCTTTCATTGCCTTTGGGATTAGGGGTTCGTTTCGTGTTTGATTTGAACTCGTTTGTGTATTGAGAATTGTTGTGATTCGTTTTTGGCTTCTGGGTTGGTGGACATAGGACGAATTTTGATTTGCTTTCGATAAATGTCGGGCCTTTCTGCTGTTTTGTTCCACCCCTTTTGTTTTTCGCTGACTGATTGATTTATATAGTGAGGAAATTTGGATAGGATCCATGTTCATGGTTAATTTGTTCGCTTCGCGGAAAGCTTCTGTTCTCCTGAATTTTGTTTGCAAATTTTCAGTTTCGATTGGGTCGATTTCTTTCTCTGATAAATTCTGTCGGGGGCGCTATAGTGAGACTGGAATGTGATTTTTGGGAATTTGGATTGCCCGGACTTGTTTGCGGGGGTTTAGTAAATATAGGTAACGAAGTCTTGATTTTGCTTTTCATTGCACATTTGGTAGTTGCAGCGGCTGAATGTCCATGCAAGCATTTTGTTCTTATTGTTGGCAATTCAGGGTTTTCTTTTGTAACTTGTATGAACTGCTTGAACCTAATCAGGTTGCTTGGGAATGGATCTGGTTTATATTATGTCGAGTATGACTATGGACAACCATGAGCATGTTTTTAATCATGATGTATCCTGTTTGCAACTGTTGGTGGTTCTCTTGCTCATTAGAAGTTTAGCACCACTAGTCATATCATAAAATTAGTTTACAGTGCTAAAGTGCTTTCCTTTTCTCTCAAGGCTGATGCGCTGTTGAAGGTTTTCCCCCATTATTTCTTCTCCTCCTTGATCAGATGACGTCTTTAAAGTTTAAGCATAATAAAACAGTTGTTGATACCTGGTGCATTTGATATTTATGCATGTGATACTTTGTGTATATGGCTGAGGCATAATTTAGGACTAGGAATTGGGTTGGGGCCTTGGGTTTCTGCCCAGAGGTTTTTTCTCCTTTTTTTTTTGGCTTTGGGGGGAAGAAAGAAAGGGGGGGAGTGCAGGTTGTTCTCAAGATAAAATTTTGGTGAAAATCTCTGGAGATGAAAATATATATTATGCAAATATGTAGTCAAACATCTACCTGCTTGTACAATCAGATTCAATTGCTGAATCTGATGTCTCTTCTGTAGGTTACATCTCCAGGAGGTAATGTTGTACAGACTTTGAAGGGAACATCTGGGGATAAGTTTGAATTCAAGGCACCACGAAGTGGAATGTACAAATTCTGTTTTCACAATCCCTATTCAACACCAGAGACTGTCTCTTTCAACATTCATGCTGGACATATTCCGAATGAGCATGATCTAGCCAAAGATGGTTTGTCTTATCGTGCTATTAATATTTTTCTTTAATGTGGACATCCAATTATAGTATTTATTTTGCTTACCATATGTACTTTGATATAAGTTTTAGCTCGGGAGACTTATTTGGGTTGTGTGATGCAGAGCACCTGGACCCTATAAACGTTAAAATTGCTGAGTTGAGAGAGGCACTGGAATCTGTCACATTAGAGCAGAAGTACCTGAAAGCTCGTGATTCTCGTCATCGTCATAGTAAGATTCTTGGTTTCCCCTATTGGCATGCCCCAGTGTGATGCATTCATATTAGTATTGACTCTACTATGATGAAATCTTGACTGGAAATTGTCATAGCACACACGTAGTTCAAATATATGGGTCATACATGCTGGTATATGGGCTTGGTGATTCATCCCTCAGTTCAGTAGGATTCTTAGAATATACAAGTTCCCGGTTTTAAAATTGTAGGTTGTTTTTGTGTATTTCTTATTTGATGGAAAGGTTAAGCCAAAGAGGGCATGTGCTTGCATTGTACCTCTTCGGCTGCTCGGTATTTTTAAGCTGAATATATTTGGCACCTTATTTAATTAATTAATTAATACACACGCGTGCGCGTGCGGTTAGCCAAAATCTTAACACTTTCACTATGAGCTTTTAATGCTCGAGGGGAAGCACTCCAGAATCTGACTTGTGGATCTGCCAATGATGTGTAATTTTTGGCTTTTGGTTTTGCCATTTTCTCTATAATAAGAGTTTTGCTGCTTCATTTCTTGTTTATGTGAATTTATATGAACTCAGAAATCTCCCTCTTTCAAAGTAAGTTTTCTTGAAGAGTCAGTTTATGATAAGTTTTCTTGAAGAGTCAGTTTATGAATGGTAGTGTGCAACTTTTCTATACTACGACTAAACTTTGCATGGTCCAATGTTTGCGGTCAGACTTTCCAGTATTTCGATCTTGCACGAAAGCTCTTGGGTCAACAATGTAACAGATTATTCTGCTCTGTTCTAATTATCAATATATTGAGATTGATCACTACCAATCTACTTTAGCATTCTGCATGGAAGAACTTTGACTTGGCTTAGTGTTGTATGAGCTGATTGGTTGTTTCATTAGTTGTTGTTTTGTTTCTCTCTGGGCACTTACTGTTATATGGCTGGTTCTGCTGCAGCAAATGAGAGTACAAGGAAACGTGTTATATACTACACTGTTGCCGAATACCTCTTGCTGGCGTGTGTAAGCACTCTTCAAGTTGTATACATCCGCCGGCTCTTCAGCAAATCAGTGGGATACAACCGAGTCTGAGTCACTGTAACAATTTTATTCTTTATCAAGCCACAGTCGGTCATAGATGAGTTTAGAGAGATGTAGCAGAGGAAAAGATGTGCCTTCTCATCTTATCCACTGCTTTTTGCTTAAACATATAGTCCGTGAGTTAGACAATGACTTCTGGTAATCTTTGGTTTCTAACTTCATTATGAACTGTGAATGTGGGCTACGAAGCCTGGCGAACAGATGGTGTCCCTTATCTTTTGCTTCCTAATTCGAGGACGGAGACTGGAAACAAGGGACGGGATTGTTCCTGGGAAAGCTGCTTTCTGAGGAGAAATGTTTCCATTGAAGTACTTTTCCTGGAAAACATGATCAATCCAGAATTTAGCATGCATACTAGAAGATCTTTCCTTGACAAGGTCTGAAAATGATGGTTGGCTGACTTTGTCGTGGCGGTGGTGAAAGTCCTTACCAAACAAAACGAGATGGTTATAGATTAAACAAGCAGAGAGGTGAACAAAGTTGACTTTATCAATTAGAAGCTAACCTAATTCATAAATAATGCTGGTGCAGAGAGTTAAAGAATAGTAGTGTAGTGTGTCTGATAATGACTTTTCCCATCATTTCTTCCTTTCTCTCTGCTTTCTTCTGTCGTTGCTGCTTAATCTCGACCATACGCCCATTCGGCTAGGTTTTCTTCCTTCCTAGTTTTATATTTACTCAACCCAACTTCCTAATTTTAGATTACCTCAAAACAAATGGGGTTATTCAGCTGAAATAGCTTCTCGGTCTTGTAAGCTCATCTGACCCAATTCTCTATTGAGCCCTTCACAAAACTATTTCATTCCAATTCCTACCAAAATGCGGTGATGAAAAAACACTTTCTTCATTGGCTTATTCACATTTCCTTCGTGGTGAGGGAAGTTACACTTGTTTTGAGCGAAGAGACTAACTACTTAACATTATTTTCTGTTTTTACAACTACTCAGATTCTCATCTAGAAGTAGTATTAAAAATTTAAAAATAATAATGAAAGAAGGAAAAAAGAGAGAGAATAACAGTGGGGTGAGAAAGTTAAGCAATCTATAAAGTAACATTGACTCAACTACCACGAAATCTTGACTGGAACTTGTGATAGCACACATGCAGCTCAAGTATACGGGTCATACATTACGTCTCGAACTCGTGATAGCACACATGCAGCTCAAGTATACGGGTCATACATTACGTCTCGAACTCGTCATAGCACACATGCAACTCAAATATATGGGTCATTCATGCTGGTACACGGGCTTGGTGATCCATCCCTCAGTAGGATTTTCAGAATATACAAATTCTGGTTCTAAAAGTGAAGGTTGTCTTATGTTCAGTAGGATATTTAGAATATACATTCTAAAGATGAAGGTAGTTTTATGTGTATTTCACTATGAGCTTTAAATGCTCGAGGAGAAGTCTTCAGAATCTGACTTGTGGATCTGCCAAAATCTTTAACAGTTTCACAATGAGCTTTTAATGCTCGAGGGAGAAGCCCTTCTGACTTGTGGATCTAGATGTGTAACAGCCGAAGGCATTCTTATGGAGGCAGAAATTTTTTTTTTCAAATAATTTATTTCAATAAAAATAAATAGGGCAGAGCATTTCTTAGTCAATATACTTATAAAGGATTGTCACTATAACCAATTAGGCTATTGTCACGGGCCAATCATTTGGGATCGAAACTCTATAATCACTAGGCTTCCTAGATCGATTGGAGGCTAAGCTAAGCTAGTTCTAGAGAGAAAACCAGAGAAAGAACAAATTGATCGTTTATGATTGAAACTATGCGACAACTAGGCTTCCTACATTGGGCAAGTTGTTTGGGATTGAAACCATGCGAAGGGTCGTTTGGAGACCTAAACTAAGCCGATTTCAGAGAGAAGCTCTAGAAGAGAAGGACTTTTAGATTTTAGATGGAGATGCATATAATGAGGACCCCTTTCTTATGCTAGTGGCGAGGACCCCTTTCTTATGCTAGTGGCCCTCTAATTACGTCTTTTGATTTGGCGGATGAAATTGTATGTGTCGACCTAATAACTACTAACATTTATGCCGAAAGAGTTCTAGATCAGCGCAATTACTGTCTTGCTTGTTCTTGAGAACATTCTGGAAACCCTAGGCAAGTATAGGAGGTCTTTCTCGATGATGATGGTATGCATAAAATGTCTAATCTTTTTATTTTTTTTTAATTTATTAGATGAATTCGACCTTCAAATCTAGATCAAATTATCGCGACAAGCACGTGACCAGAGGGGTTCGGCCGAAAATTAGCCAGAGTCGATGCTTGGGGGAGATTATAACAAATTTGGAGAGATTACGGAGAACATTACAATTTTCAAAATTCTCATTGGGCAAGCTACAACAATATCAAAATCTCGAAGGGCCAAAGCGTAATTTTGCCCTCCATTTCTTCCTTTCCTCAGGACTCTCCCTGGCGTTCTTGACCGACCGAGCTCCGACCGATCCCGCGACAGAGATCGCGCGTTCCCTTCGTTCGATCCCATCCCACGTTCGAAGCCCCCGAACCTACGACGATGAAATGGAGGCTGACGTGGGTCTTCTGGGCGACGACGGCGCTCCACGTCGCCGCCATTGCCATATTCACTCGCGGCTTCCTCCTCACCCGCACCGAGCTCCCCTTCCACAGCGGCTGCTCCGACGTCGCCGGCTCCCCGTGCGTCCCTCGTCCCGGAGCGGCGGGCTCGAACGGGACGGGCGGCTCGGAGCGGTGCTGGACTAAGCCCGCGGTCGATAGGGTCGTCATCGTCGTCCTCGACGCGCTCAGGTATGCTGCGCGCCGTCTGTTTGACAAAATGACGCGCTGTGAGTGAGTTTGTGGAGGTCGGGGGGCATCTGGGTTTGTGGTTTGACTCTTCGTTGTTGCTGGGTCTTGCAGGTTCGATTTCGTTGCGCCCAGTGCGTTCTTTAAAGGTTAGTGTTCGGATGTTTTGGCTGTGGAATCGCAAGTTATGGTTTGTGCGGGTGTCCTGTCTTACTTTGGTAAATGAATGAATGAGCAAACGTATGTTCCTTCTTTTGTTTTTTGGACGATGGGGAATTTTAAAGTTTCTAATTTTACCCGTCTACATGAGAATAGGATAGATATCTATCATGCTTCTTAGTCTAAGACGCCTAAAGTAGTTGATTGATCTTTTTGTCAATAATGAGCCGTTCGGCTCTTATTTATTTACCGTTACTTTTCTCAGCAATGCGGGCATTGTGATTCCAACTATTACTTTTTTTTCCCCTTACAGAGACAAAACCATGGATGGATAGATTACCAGTGCTGCAAAAGCTGGCATTTAGAGAAGGATCATCTGCTAAGATTTTCAAAGCAATTGCTGATCCACCTACCACGAGTTTGCAGCGTTTGAAGGTGATAGCATTCACTTCTGATTATATTCCAGAATGCCATCCAGGGTTATTGGGGTTCTCATGCAATTTTGAACCAGCTTGGTGTTTTTAGTGTCCATTATGATTTCTTTTTTTTTTTGTTGCTCAAAATACTGTTTGTTGAATATAGTTTGTCTCTGTCAGTGGTAGAAGTGCTATTATTGCTCAGTTTAATTCCATCAAGTACTCAATGAGTTTCTTGCTTATTAGTTCTTTAATCTGTTGTTTGTTGGTCGAAAGAAAAAGAATTAAGAAAGCTGGTAGTATTTTACATGGAGACCTTATAGTAGCGTTATGCTTGTACAACAACTATTTAATCATGGAAAGGCTTTGCACCTTGCAAAGTCATTTAATGAGAGAAATGTGGTAACACAGATATTGCGGTCGTACTTGTTAAGTGATTTGATGAGACCCTCTGAAGTCATTTGATGAGATAGATATGCTGACACAGATGTTGTGGTCATACTTTGTGGTCATACTTTGTGGTCATACTTGTTAACTCCGTGAAGCATGTGCTGTTGCACATAAAACATAATATGGGATATATGATGACAACTGGTTACTCTTTTGATGGTCACAGGGCTTGACAACGGGTGGGTTGCCAACGTTTGTCGACGTAGGAAATAGCTTTGGTGCGCCTGCAATCACTGAAGATAATTTGATAAATCAGGTTTGCTCATTCTCTAAACCTTAATAAGCCATATTAGGTATGTCAGTCATTATTCATGAACAATCTCACTTGCCACACATGCTCAACCTGCTGCAGCTAGTCCGAAATGGGAAGAGAGTATTGATGATGGGGGACGATACATGGGTGCAGCTGTTTCCTCATCATTTCAAAAGATCTTATCCTTTCCCTTCCTTTAATGTAAAAGATCTTCATACGGTGAGTGCTTACATTCTTTTGCATGCAAATCCCAGATAGTTTCTCCTTGATGGTTTAAGCATCTTGTGTAAGCTTCTTAATTGGATAAGTTGGCCTGCATTGTCTAGGTGGATAATGGATGCATTGACAACTTGCTTCCGTCATTGTACCAAGAAGATTGGGATGTTCTAATTGCACATTTTCTAGGTGTGGTGAGTTTATCTCGACAACTTATGTTGTAGTGAGTCATGTTCAAGCCGGTATAAACTTTATGGATTATTTTGAGGCATATATGTTGTCCAGTTGGCAGATAAATTCTCATCAAAGAGATTTTATTATCTCCTGACAGTTTGACAGATTTATGCTATATAAAAATGAGTAGAGAGAGCTGCCAATTCTCCTGAACGATCATTTGCTAATCCAATGCATCTTGTTAAATACTAAGAGCCGCATATTGTGAAAAAACTCAGAAATGGAGCTGCAAACAATTGTTTTGATCAATGGAAATCAGATTAAAGTTCATGAGCGCTTATACCCTGAAAAATGGTACAGCTATGATGTGTTCAAAGAAGTCTCAAGTTTGAAAGAAGTAGTGGCTTATCTCATGTTGATGCTCTTTGCGGCGAAGGCTGCTAATTATTGGTCTTCATGCTATGGAAATTTTGTTCATCAGATTGTTTGAAATGCATCTGTATCCATTTTGCCTTACAGATTTCTCTCTCTCTCTCTCTCTCTGGTGCACACGCACTTATACCCTGAAAAATGATACTACTATGATGTGTTCAAAGAAGTGTCAAGTTTGAAAGAATTAGTGGCTTATCTCATGCTGATGCTCTTTGTGGGGAAGGCTGCTAGTTATTGGTCTTCAGATTGTTTGAAATGCATCTGTATCCATTTTGCCTTACAGATTCCTCTTCTCTCTCTCTCTCTCTCTCTCTCTCTCTCTCTCTGTGGCGCACATGCGTTGTGTTCATATGGACCTTTTGACTTCATTTCTCTATGAAGTAGTCTGCAGTCATTTGTTAATGCTGTTGCACTTAGGAATAGTAGATGGCATCTAATATATTGTCTTTACTTGGTTTAGGATCATGCAGGGCACATATTTGGGGTCGATTCCCTTCCCATGATAGAGAAGTTGGAACAGTACAACACTGTTCTTGAGGTACTTTCCTTGATTGATGGACGAATTTGCATTTTGTGTTTTTATTGATTGTGGCTTTCTTGTTAGATAACTAATCCTTGCTTCATATGCTCAGCAATTTGAAATTTTTTTGATGCTCGCATTAGGGTTTTTAAGCGAAGTGTTGTCATCTGTCTGTCTGTTGTATTTTATGACTCTTGAAAACCTGAGAGTAGAGCTAATTTCATTACTCTGATTCAGAGATCTGCAGCTGCTTTTTCAGAGATTGTTTAGCTGTTCTGATGTGGTTCTACTGCAATATCCCATGTTGTGGTGTGAACCTCTTTTCCTTGCCTGTGTTCTCTCATAAAGTCAACTAATATAGTGAGATTTCCAGAATGTGATTAGTGTGCTGGAAAGCCAATCAGGACCCGGTGGTTTGCATGAAAATACATTTCTCCTTGTGCTGGGTGACCATGGGCAAACCTTAAATGGTGATCATGGGGGAGGGAGTGCTGAAGAGGTATGTCACTGCTAACACTTTGAACTTTATTTGGTCTTTGATTCCATTGTTATTTCTAATATGGATTCTTTTGTGTAGGTTGAAACTTCAATTTTTGCAATGAGTTTTAAGAAGCCTCCTTCTGCCATACCATCTGAACTTGACATATCTTGTGAATACACCTTGGTACTTCATCTCTTTGAGCTTTCTTCATTCTGTTCTTCTAGGAAATTTTGTGCGATTAGTTTTACCATTCTATGTTTTTTTTTTTTTTTTTTTAGGATTTTCTTCCTCAGTGATGTTCATAAGATGCATACATTTAATCATAAGGTCAAAAATAAGATTTCATAGGCAGAATAATACGGGCATGGGGAGTGAAATTTAAATGCATAATTACAGAGAAAGTACATTGAGAGCACAGATTCAAAACTGGTAATTTAGCTGAGGATTAGTTTGCAAGAGTATGCTACTTTTATTATTTGCATCTAGGTTGTAATTGGTTTTATTTTTTGATAGTTAAACTCTGATGAGTAGTTCCACCTTAAATTTCCTGAATAACTCTGATAGATATTCTACTCTTTTTAATCTCTCATTTTCAAACTTTTCAGGACGAAAGGTTTTGCATCAGCTCCATCCAGCAGGTTACCAACTTATTTGCCTAACTAATTAAGAAGTTTTAATTTCAAGTGATTGAGAATTTGATTTATCCTTTTATCATGTGTAATTAGATTTATATTTTTCTGCAGCTTGACTTTGCAGTCACAGTTTCAGCATTGCTGGGCATTCCCTTCCCTTTTGGAAGGTGCAGTGTAAGCTCTCTGGCGCTGCTAAGCCTCTGATCATCTTTGTATCAGAATTCTCTTACTAATTAAAAGTTAGTAGATGGGTCAGAGGTTGTTTCACTGTTTCTAATTCGAAGGAAGTAATTTCAGGAAGAAAGCACTATGGTGTCATATAGTTAGGGCAAATTTGACTAATTTCAATTTGTGTTATATTTTATATAGATTCCACATGTCCCCGTTGTGATTTGTGTTCGAGCTTCTATTAGTAAATTTCATGCATATTTGTTGTGAGATGGTGTACTTGGAACAATTCTTGGGTTTTAAACTCCTGGATATTTTATATTGATATGAATTATCCTTCAATAGCTATTCATAATGAATATCTATTCGTATATTGAATGAAAAGTAGAAATTTCACTTGGATATTGAATTGTAAAGATAACAACTAATACAGTGATAGAGAATTTTGATCTAATTTTTAATCACATGTTTATCAATAGTTAGTACCCCAAATATTAATAGATTTAAGTTGTATCATGTTATGGTTCTAATATAGTCATACTCTTGAGAATCTCAGGTCAGAAGAGTGAAAAATGTTGGTCCATTGAAATATTTGTACCTATTTGCTACATCTGCTTTCAGTTATCCTTTGTTGGTGCTTTGGTCTGTAAATTTTTCTGTCCTCTTGTTTCTGACCAATGAACATCATTCACTTCAGTCATCTCAAAAGAAGATGAGAGTTTTCTGTGAATATATTTGACTGAACTCACGAGATTGACCTTTTTCAGCATTGGGCGGGTTAATCCTGAACTCTACGCTTTAGCTGGTGGGACATGGAATATGGAGGAACTCAAGGCGGACAAGCCAGAACATGATTTGAAGTCTGCAGAATGGTTGCATAACTATGTCAATGTACTATGCATCAACGCTTGGCAGGTAATTAACTTTCTGTAAGCATATTGTTGAGTAACATCTTATAGTTTGATCTTCTCGGGGCTGGTGCTCTATCATAGAACTCAGAGTAATGATGGTCAAGTTTAAAATTAACTTGAGAGTATGATTCTTTTATCTTTGACTGGAGAAAAATACTGGGTCTTTGTCATCTGCGGTACTTTGTCATGACTGGACAAGATGCTAATCAAGGCATTAACTTGAATAATTGTTTTCTTAAATGAATAGCAACCACATCATCGTTCTCAGCTTACCTGTTTTTCTTGTATTTGTGGATACTGTGTAGGTGAAGAGGTATATCGATATCTATTCAGCTTCATCTTTGATTGGGTTTTCCTCAGATGACCTGGTACATGTAGCAAACTTGTATGCTGAAGCAGAAGCTACTTTTGCTCAAAAGATGGATCCGCTTTCATACAATAGCGAACATATAAAGTTATCTACCTTGAAGCGCCAAATCAATGCCTACTTCAGATTTTTAGCAAATGTTGCTGAACTAGCTCGATCAAAATGGACTGAGTTTAATTTAACTTTTATGGGTATTGGTTTGGGGATGATGCTGGTGTCGCTTCTTGTCCACGTTCTTGCTATCAAAATGGTGAATGAGCTGCACAA
Source organism: Eucalyptus guilfoylei (assembly GCA_016097605.1). NCBI lineage: Eukaryota > Viridiplantae > Streptophyta > Magnoliopsida > Myrtales > Myrtaceae > Eucalyptus > Eucalyptus guilfoylei. The sequence goes on from CM027861.1 coordinate 8,180,615, forward strand.
TGGTTCTTTTAATCCATCAGGAAATTCTGGAATTTCCTTTGGGTTAATATATGCTTTCTTTATTGTGGTGATTCGTGCATGCAGTTTGCTATCAAATAGTTACATTTGTAAGTTTCATATCCCTAAATACTTGCATTTCACGTTAGCACATCATCTTCTGTTACTGACACTGCCAATATTCTTTTCCTCTCTCCTCAAACCTTTTTGTCAGTGGAAGAAGGGAAAGTGGCAAATTTTCTTTTGGCGACGGCTGGAGTTGCTAAGATCAGATATTCAATCATAAAAAGAAAAATGATTTTTGAAGTAGGTACTTTGTTTATATTTGAGGCTTCTAGTAATCTTTGGCATGAAATTATGTGAGGATTATACAATTAAAAATCTGTGACTTCTGCTTCTGACTATTGTGTTTATGTATCTAGGCCTGTCTCTTTCTCATCCTAATTTGCCTTCTGAGATTTACCATCGAAATTGGGCTATCCAAGCAGGCTGCCACTTCAGCATTTTTGCATTCTAGTACCTCATGGATGATTGGGATTGACTTTAATCATCCTGTTCTGGTTTACATTCTTCAACTCTTGCCAATGCTTGCTCTAATTGGATTGGCCTATCTTTTGTACAAGTCTACCGCTGATGGCTCTTCACATAGGATTTGCCGGATTGTTGTTATGGGAACTGTTGCCAGTTATGTTCTTATAGTAGTGCATTGGGCCTCTGAAAGTAACATGTTAGGCCTGGCTCAAATCAATGCTGCAAGGAATGTTATTCCCAGGATTATATATGCCATTGGAATTGGACAGATGTTACTACTGGCTTTTAGCCAGCTCTGTAACGGAAGCAAAGTTGATAACAGAAGCTTATTTAGCAAAACAGTGAGCATGTTATCTGCCTGGAGTCCAACTGTAACTATCCTGTCAGGAAAGCAGGGGCCTCTGATCACTTTAGCATCCATTCTTGGAGGTGCTTTATTTTTCTCATGGATTCCCTCGGCACTTTAAATATACTCCTTTAAGTTCTGACGCTCCATATTAGACAATTCAGGATAATGGAAATATGTTTTTACAGGATATTGCATAGTGATGTTGCAGAATATAGAAGAAGAGAGCGATGGAACTGCCAAACCTTCGGTTGTCAATCCTCTCTCAGTAACAGAATGGAGCCTTTTAGCTCTTTCTATGTTCTTCTGTACTGGTCATTGGTAAGATTGCTTTTTGTGCTATTGGTATAGATTTTTGCCAAGTAACGCACTGTTTAACTGGTCTAAAATAAAGTCTAGTTGAACACTGAAGTTTATTTAGCCATTTTGACTTACTGGAAAGTCTAGGTGCTGGTGATGGTGGTGGTTTTTCTTATGTTGTACTTTTCTTTATTGTGTGCTTATAATTTGGTTGAGTTAGGACCTCTCTTCATGTTTGCTAGGACTCTATCCCATATTCTGGTAGTATCTTCGTGAACCTCTATGTGGTATTATCATATCTTATTTCTAATGTCCGGTAATGTATTTCTTCAGGTGTGCCTTTGATGGCCTCCGCTACGGTGCTGCATTTATTGGGTGAGTCATAGATACGTGAATTTTTTTAGAGATTCAATATTCCGATGTATTGTTTTCGACAGCCCAGCCATGAATTGTTGCTGTTTACTTCCATAAGCTCGAAATTATCTATTTGCAATCCACGATCATTTGTTTCTTTATTGTATAATTTTGCTGTCGCGATCACTCTGTGAGGTCCAGTTTATGATTTAATATTTCCTTGTTTTCTTTCCAGGTTTGATGAATTTGTCCTCATACGCCAAGCAATTCTTCTTACCATAGAGACATTTGGGTTTTCGCATATTATTCCGGTTTTTGGACTTCCATTCCTTGTCTTACGTTGCAAGTTGTTTGCTCAGAAAGAACTCCTTGTGCAATTGTCTCTAGTAAGTGAACAATTGAATGAGCCATTCATGTTTTGTCAATCTTTTTTTGTTTCATGAAGTATCTTAAACATCTTAGCTTTGTCTAAACATGTGAGGTCTCTCTCTTCTCAGGCTTATATGATGTTTGGGCTCATTATGGCTGCTACAGTCACGGTAACCATATTCTGTGTTATGATACAGAGGAGACATTTGATGGTAACAATCATGCCACATTTGAATGCAATCTTTCATCTCAATTACTAAAACTTGTGTTCATAGCTTGTGCATTGATTTCTTTGGTTTCAGGTATGGGGATTATTTGCACCGAAGTTTGTATTTGATGTGGCGGGTCTCGTTCTTACTGATGTACTGATTTGTTTGGCATCACTCTACTACTTTTGTCGGCCAGAAGATCATATACTGGAAATTAATACCAGGAGAAGATGAAAGTTCTCGAAACCGCCATTGATGTTGATTCTTTAGAGAATTGATTCTTTGAGAACTGCGTCTTCAAACGTTGGACTGTGTTAATTGTGAGCATCTTTAGGTTTCCCTGACTAATTTTATGGAGTTCTTCTGTACAGAACATAGAGAAATCGCATGGATAATGCCTCTTTCATGGCGATTACTTTGAACAGGCTTCACTAAGATTGTGTCTATTTTGCCATTTTTGAAGTTCTTATAGTTTGTTATTTGGCGATAAAGTTCGGAGTTCGCCATCTTAGATCCACCAGTTGCTAATCCGTCATCCTTGTGTTGCTCATCTGCAATGAATTTGGAGGTTAGGTTGGAATCACACGCAGGATTCACAAAAATCGAGGGTTATGATATATTCGGTACAATAGATTCAGGTCCATACTAGAATTTTCCCCGTGTCATGGCTAATAGTCACAAATGGGGTGTAATTTGTTTAAGTAGTCAATTTATTTGGTTCTTGCTCGAGTCAGAAGATGAAAAGGGTCGTGCATGACAACCATTCTGTTACTGAAATAGTTTAAACAGAAATAGATTTTTCTATTTCTATTTTTAGAAGAGTTTTTAAGCAAAAATAACCGTTTTGATAACGACACAAAAAAATTCTACTCTAAAAATAAAAATTCGTTTGATAACGATACAAAATTTCTTCCTTTTGGACGGTGGCGATCGGCGATCGGTGGCTAGTGGCGCGGCGGCAATCGGTGGCGGCCGACAACCGGCGGTGGGGGCTGGCGACTGGCGGTGAGGGCCAGCCAGTGAGCGGCGACCGACGAACGGTGGTTGGCGGCAACGGATGAAAGACCGGTTGACGAATGATGAGAAATTTTTTTATTTCTCATTTCTATTCCAGAAATAGAGAAGTAGAAAATTTATACTTCTGATTTCTATTCCAAACCTATTTCTAGAATAGAAATCTATTCCAGAAATAGAAAAACGGAATAAGTTTATCAAACGGATTTCTATTCTAGAAACGGGTCTGGAATAGAAAAATTGTTTATAGAACAGAAATTCTGATTTGTCGTGCACCTCCTTACCGACCACCACCAACAAACTCTTGTCGTGTTGGATTTTTTGGAGCATGTTTCTAGTAGGTCCGGTGAGCCAGGAACTCCACTCTTGGAAGCACGAAAATTCAATTTTAGTAGAGATCAAATAAGAACTCACAACCGAGCCTACATCCATTTTATTATTGCCAACTCGGAGAAATCCGACCTCTATGAAATAATACAGTTTATATTGAATTTGGCTTTTAGATATTATTGTCAGTTTCTCCTTATAAGATAAGTGTGTTGAAAATTTTCAAATTTATCATAAAAGTGTAATTGAATTCTATAATTTTCTAATAGTGCAATTAAGTGCTAAAATTTATCACGAAAATACAATCAAGTATTAAAATTTTTAAAAAGTTTAATCAAATCCTAAAATTTATCAATAATGTATGATTGAGTTCTAAAATTTTCAAAATGTGCAACTCCGAGTCTTTTTGTTGATTTCACTTATTTTAAAGTTTTAGAACTTAATATACTTTGTGAAAAGTTTTAGGACCTAATTATGTATTTTGAAAATTTTAAGATTTGATTACACTTTTATTATGAGTTTTAAGAATTTAATATATATATATATATATATATATTATATTTTTGAAAATATCTTTGAAATTCGGTGCAGTGGTTACATACACCGCAACTCCGATTGTTCATTTCTAATCAGTTAGCGTGACTATAAAAAAAGGCACATGGGTCATCACTTCATTATTGTTTGGTGTACGGTTCACGATGCGAGATCAAGTCCTGTATAAATTATTCTATCCATTTGTCAGTAACAACTTTCTAATCACTCCAAAAAAGGAAACAAAAAGGATGTCAGCTCAAGTCCCGTATAAATTATTCTTTCTACTTTTCTACTCCTCAGTTACAACTTTTTACGGTCCACGATGACAGCTCAAGTCCTGTATAAAGTATGTCCTTTACCTCTTCATATTCAATCCATCTCCGTTAGAGAAGAAGCAAAAAGTCAGAGAGAAAATGGAGAAGCAGCGAATTCAGATTCCCAGAGTGAAGCTGGGCAGTCAGGGATTGGAGGTAAAAATCTCGCCTCCTTTTGTCTTTGTGAGCCATCTCTATTAAAGTGATCTTTGAATTCTTGTCTTCATGTTTTCATGATTAGCAGTTTCCTTTTCCAGCTTCAGAGAATGTACCTGATTTTTATGATAGTTTTCACCCAGAGGCTGTTTACAAACTTTGGAGTGCACCGTAGTGCTCATAGAAACTCCAGAGATTGTACCTGATTTTTGGCTCCTTGCATTAGTTGATAAAGTGTGATCTGTGGTTTTGAATAAGGGTGTGATCAAATTGAGTCAATCTCATTTTACTGCTTGAGCTTGACCGAGCTTGATTTCAGCTCAAGCTCGACTCAATAAAGTGTTCAGGAGTAAGCTTGAGCTCAAATCGTCTGTCCAAAAGTACAAACCTTACATGAGGCTGCAAGGTAAGCTGGAGCTAAGTGAGATTTGAAAGTATAATGAAACTGGAAAACAACGTAATACATGTTTTTAATGTATTTAGATGTAACACTAACTAGGATATAGGAATTTAGCTATTCGAGTCAGTATGCTCGATCACATTCTTGATTCCACTCAGTACTCGAATGCCTTGAACTTGAAAGGATTGAGTCGAGTTTGAGTCAGGCTCGTAGCAGCTCAAGATTAGCTCGGCTTGTGTGTGCGGTTGACTCCGGCAAGCACAAGCGAGGATGGACAGGAAACACGGTCAAGTCATTTCATGGGAGAAGTAGAGGAACATTTAGCTCAGGATCCTTGTTCTTAAAATAGTGATTTTTTTTTTGTCTCCAGATCTGAGATAAGACATTGAAATAACTTGAAGAGAAGAATACTGAATTTATGCCATCCTCTCATCTTGTGCAGGTCTCTAGACTAGGCTTTGGATGCGGGGGACTCTCTGGTTTCTGGAATGCTCCTGTTCCCCATGAAGCTGGATGTTTAGTCATAAAGAGAGCATTCGAGAAGGGCATCACCTTCTTCGATACATCGGATGCCTATGGTCATGAGCATGACAATGAGATTATGATCGGAAAGGTGATGCCTGTTTAAATTAGCTTTCATGCTTCGAGATTTTAATCTCTCTGATAATTTTTAACCCTGAACATTGTTATGAGATGGACATTTTGAGACTCAGACGATACCTCTTATTAATGTGTTCAGTTGCCTTTTAGTTTTTTATTTTTTCCCCTGGTTGTCCTATAACTGAGACCGAATTGATTACTCGCTCAGGCTCTGAAGGAGCTTCCAAGAGAGCAGATTCAGTTAGCGACGAAATTCGGCTTTGCAGTGGAGGAAGGTCAAGTTGCCATCAATGGTACTCCTGAGAATGTAAGAAAATGCTGTGAAGGTAGTCTGAAGAGACTTGGGATCGATTACATAGACTTGTACTATCAGCACAGGGTGGACACCGCAGTGCCGATAGAGGATACTGTAAGCACTGTCTGATCATGGTGTTTCTTCACATTGCTTTCGAGCAGATCATCATACAACGTAAAAAGTTGATTTGATTAAATCATTCCCAATTGGTAAGATAGGTGGGAGAACTCAAGAAGCTGGTGGAGGAAGGGAAGATAAAGTACATTGGTTTGTCAGAAGCTAGCATCGATACAATAAAGAGAGCTCATGCCATTCATCCACTCACAGCTGTGCAAATGGAGTATTCTCTGTGGACTCGCGAAATTGAGGATGAATTAATTCCACTTTGCAGGTCTACTCCTATCATCCTCAAGACGTCTTTTTTGTCTCCTCAATGTATCATGGAAATGAGCCAGTTTTTACATGTCTTTCACTTTCAGAGAACTTGGCATCGGGATAGTCGGATATAGCCCTCTAGGTCATGGGTTCTTTGGTGGGATGGCGGTTGTTGAGAGCTTGCCCGCGGAGAGCCTGTTGGTATGTTTTTTTGCAATATATTTTGATGGTATCAATCATTTGTCTATTGGCTAGAGAATCCGAATTATGTGGCCATCCAGACTTAATTTATTAGCATCAACAAACGGCAGGGCAATCCTGCTACAAGCTCATTAAACAGCATCTGAGTGACCCAAACTAGAAGTGCCCAGTTACAGCACGCCTTATGCCTATCTAATGACACTTTTCACATTCAAACAACTACTAAGCCTTTCTCTAATTAACCTCTTAATTCACAAGAGGATTGAATTAGAGCTTACAGAGAGAGTGGGATTATGTAGACGACTTTTTACTGCCTTAAAACAAATTTTTGGATCTCTTGGTTTTATAGCAGTGGTAGTGTGTGCTTCTATGCTGATGTCTATTGTTATGTGATAGAATGCACATCCAAGATTCACTGGGGAGAACTTAGAGAAGAACAAAGTTATATATCGAAAAGTTGTTGACCTTGCTGCAAAGCATGGTTGCACCGCTCCTCAACTGGCCCTAGCATGGGCTCTTCATCAGGGGGATGATGTCATCCCAATACCAGGTAACTAGTCTGGGCAAACATAGGGTCACATAGTAGTAGGTTTACTGTGGCAGTAGCCGTTGCTTTTTGCAAAATTAGGAGAGGTATGTCAATCAGGAAGTTGTTGATTTTCCCAAGTTTTATCTCAAAAGTTTTAACTCTCAGTTGCGATGACATATAGGGACCAGAAAAGCCGAGAACCTTGAACACAATATTGGATCAGTGGCAATTAAGCTTAGCCAAGACGAGATGAGAGAAATCTGTGAAGTTGTGACCATGAATGAAGTAAGTGGGGAAAGAGATTTTGAAATGATGGCCAAGCATTCATGGAGATATGCAGATACCCCACCAAGATAATGCGCGGCACTGATAAAAGATTGACCATGGATTAGCTCGATGGAAGTGTTTCTCCCTTGTTATTTCCGCTACTTGTTGCGAGGAGAATATTGCAGTGGAAGCATGAGATCGGTGGTCGTGATATCCATATTTCGGTCTTATCATAAGGAGCCTTAAAAATCATGACAATGGGTGATGTAAAAGACATTAATTTTCCCTTCGTTGTCTTCGACTAGAATTTTCACTGTGTCATGGCTAATAGTCGCAAATGAGGTGTGATTTGTTTAAGTTGTCAATTTATTTGGTTCTTGCTCGAGTTAGAAGATGAAAAGTTAGACCACCAGCAGCAAACTCTTGTCGTGTCGGATTGTTTGGAGCACGTTTCTAGTAGGTACGGTGAACCGGGAGCTCCACTCTTGGAAGAACGGAAAATAACTTTATGCAGAGGTAAAAAAAGAACTCACACCCTAACCTGCATCCATTCTATTATTGCCAACTCGAAGAAACACGACCCCTGTGAAATAATATAGTTTATGCTGAATTTGGCTTTTAGATCTTTTTGTCAGTTTTTTTTTTCCTTTATAAGGATGAGTGCATTGAAAGTTCTAAAATTTATTACAAAAGTGCGATTGAGTTCTACAATTTTCAGATAATGAATTTAAATTCTTAAACTTGTCACGAAAGCATAATTGAATTCTAAAACTTGTCAAGAAAGAGTAATTGAGTTCTAAAATTTTCAAAAAGTACAATTAAACTTGTCAATTTGGTCCAATTAAGTCGTTCAGTTGATTGCACTTTTTAAAAATTTTAGGTGCATTTCGTGTAAAATTTTATAACTTAATTATACTTTTTAAAAGCTTTAGCATTTAATTACACTTTTTGATAAATTTTAGTACTTTCAAAACACTTTTCTCTTCGTTATATCTCTATAAATATCTCTGATATTTAGTGCACTAGTTAAATATGATGGTTAATCAATCACATCGACAAGGACATTGCAATCCCGATTTTTCATTTCTAATCAGATAGCGTGATTATAAAAGAAAGCAAATGGGTCAGCACTCCATTATCGTTAGGTGTACAGCTCAAGTCTAGTACAGCTTATTCTTTCCGCTTGTCGATTAGAATCTCCTGGTCACCAAATAAAGGGAAACAAAAAAGGCGTCACCGTCAGTGTCAAAGCCTATGTCCTTTACCTCTTCATATTCAATCTTTCTCCGCTAGAGAAGAAGAAGAAGCAAAAAGTGAGAGAACATGGAGGAGAAGCAGCGAATTCAGATTCCCAGAGTGAAGCTGGGTAGTCAGGGATTGGAGGTAACAATCTCGCTTCCTTTTGTCTTTGTGAGCCGTCTCTATTCAAGTGATCATTGAATTCTTGTCATGTTTTCATGATTAGCAGTTTTCGTTTCAAACTTAGAGGATGTACCTGATTTTTATGACAGCTTTCACCCGGACACTGTTTACAAACTTTAGAGGGCACCATAGTGCTCGTAGAAACTCCAGAGATTGTACCTGATTTTTGGCTCCGTGCATTAGTTGATAAAGTGTGATCTGTGGTTTTGAAAAAGGGTGTAATCAAAGTCCAGTCAATCTTATTTTACTACTCGAGCTCGACCGAGCTTGATCTGAGCTCAAGCTTGACTTGATAAAGTGTTCAGGAATAAGCTTGAGCTCAAATACTGTCCAAAAGTACAAACTTTACATGAGGCGGCATGCTAAGCTGGAGCTAAGGCAGATTTGAAAGTATAATGAAATTGGAAAACAACGTAATACGTGTTTCTAATGTATTTAGATGTAATACTAACTAGGATATAGGAATTCAGCTATTCGAGTCTAAGTATGCTCGATCACATTCTTGATTCTGAACTTGAGAGGATTGAGTTGAGTTCGAGTCAGGCTCGTAGCAGCTCAAGATTAGCTTGCCTTGTGTGTGTGCTTAACTCCGGCAAGCACAAGCGAGGATGGACAGGAAACATGGTCGAGTCGTTTCAAGGGAGAAGTAGGGGAACATTTAGCTCAGGATTCTTGTTCTTAATATAGTGATTTTTTCTTTTTGTCTCCAGATCTGAGATAAGACATTGCAATAACTTGAAGAGAAGAATACTGAGTTCATGTCATCCTCTCATCTTGTGCAGGTCTCTAGACTAGGCTTTGGATGCGGGGGACTCTCTGGTATCTGGAATGCTCCTGTTCCCCATGAAGCTGGATGTTTACTCATAAAGAGAGCATTCGAGAAGGGCATCACCTTCTTTGATACATCAGATGCCTATAGTCATGATCATGACAATGAGATCATGATCGGAAAGGTGATGCCTGTTTAAATTAGCTTTCATGCTTCAAGATTTTAATCTCTCTGATAATTTTTAACCCTGAACATTGTTATGAGATGGACATTTTGAGACTCAGACGATATCTCTTATTAATGTGTTCAGTTGCCTCTTAGTTTTTTATTTTTTCCCCTGGTTGTCCTATAACTGAGACCGAATTGATTACTCGCTCAGGCTCTGAAGGAGCTTCCACGAGAGCAGATTCAGTTAGCGACGAAATTCGGCTTTGCAGAGGAGGAAGGTCAAGTTGCCATCAAAGGTACTCCTGAGCATGTAAGAAAATGCTGTGAAGGTAGTCTGAAGAGACTTGGGATCGATTACATAGACTTGTACTATCAGCACAGGGTGGACACCGCAGTGCCGATAGAGGATACTGTAAGCACTGTCTGATCATGGTGTTTCTTCACATTGCTTTCGAGCAGATCATCATACAACGTAAAAAGTTGATTTGATTAAATCATTCCCAATTGGTAAGATAGGTGGGAGAACTCAAGAAGCTGGTGGAGGAAGGGAAGATAAAGTACATTGGTTTGTCAGAAGCTAGCATCGGTACAATAAAGAGAGCTCATGCCATTCATCCAATCACAGCTGTGCAAATGGAGTATTCTCTGTGGACTCGCGAAATTGAGGATGAATTAATTCCACTTTGCAGGTCTACTCCTATCATCCTCAAGACGTCTTTTTTGTCCCCCCAATGTATTATGGAAATGAGCCAGTTTGTACATGTCTCACTTTCAGAGAACTTGGCATCGGGATAGTCGCATATAGCCCTCTAGGTCATGGGTTCTTTGGTGGGAAGGCGGTTGTTGAGAGCTTGCCTGTGGAGAGCCTGTTGGTATGTTTTTTTGCAATCTGTTTTGACGGTATCAATCATTTGTCTATTGGCTAGAGAATCCGAATTATGTGGCCATTCATACTTAATTTATTAGCATCAACAAACAGCAGGGCAATCCTCCTACAGGCTCATTAAACAGCAACTGAGTGACCCACACTAGAAGTGCCCAGTTACAGCACGTCTTATGCCTATCTAAGGACACTTTTCACATTCAAAAAACTACTAAGCCTTTCTCTAATTAACCTCTTAATTCACAAGAGGATTGAATTAGAGCTTACAGAGAGAGTGGGATTATGCAGATGACCTTTTACTGCCTTAAAACAAATTTTTGGATCTCTTGGTTTTATAGCAGTGGTAGTGTGTGCTTCTATGCTGATGTCTATTGTTATGTGATAGAATACGCATCCAAGATTCACTGGGGAGAACTTAGAGAAGAACAAAGTTATATATCAAAAAGTTGTTGACCTTGCTGCAAAGCATGGTTGCACCGCTCCTCAACTGGCCCTAGCATGGGTTCTTCATCAGGGGGATGATGTTATCCCTATACCAGGTAACTAGTTCGGGCAAACATTGGGTCACATAGTAGTAGGTTTAGTTTTACTGTGGCAGTAGCCTTTGATTTTTGCAAAATTAGGGGAGGTATGTTAAATCAGGCTGTTGTTGATTTTCCCACGTTTTATCTCAAACTTTTAACTTTCAGTTGCGATGACATATAGGGACCAGAAAAGCCGAGAACCTTGAAAACAATATTGGATCAGTGGCAATTAAGCTTAGCCAAGACGACATGAGAGAAATCTGTGAAGTCGTGACCATGAATGAAGTAAGTGGGGAAAGAGAGTTTGAAATGTTGGCCAAGTATTCATGGAGATATGCAGATACCCCACCAAGATAATGCGCGGCACGAATAAAAGATTGACCATGGATTCGCTCGATGGAAGTGTTTCTCCCTCGTTATTTCCGCTACTTGTTGCGAGGAGAATATTGCAGTGGAAGTGTGAGATCGGTGGTCGTGATATCCATATTTCGGTCTTATCATAAGGAGCCTTAAAAATCATGAGAATGGGTGATGTAAAAGACATTTATTTCCCTTCGTTGTTCTTCGACTGCTTGTGGCAGAAAATGTAGGGTATGCCTGAATGCTGGGATTCAACAAGCAGATGTGTTCTGATTAAGGTGAAGATGCTGTGCCTGTGCTTTATTCCAATCTAATAATTCAGCGGTTGTGCAACAGGGAGGTTCAGCTAATGGAGCGCGACAGGATAGGGACCATACCTTGTTGGTCCGAATTCATGGACAGATAATAGTCGATGCACGGAGAATGCTGCTTAGAGACGCCCGTTAATTTTTCTGCGGACATTGATTAACACATGCGGCACTCGAATTCATTCCATCTTATAGAGAGCAACAAATAAAAACCAAGAAAAATAAGAGAAAAACACTAGAAGTGTCATAAGTTATGTATGTCGCTTATTTTAGTATCAAAAGTTTTTGTTAATTCATTTAAGTGCCAAAATTGAAGAAAAATGATCACTTAAATGCATTCGGCGAGAAATTCCAATTAGAGAAATTACATGACACTTATAATTAAAAGTTTTATTTGAGGTGATTTTTGGTATTGAAGTGATCACTTTGACATTGAAGTGATCATTTTTTTTTTACAACAAATAGCATTGAAGTATTACTTTTTAACCTGCTACATAACGTTGTTTAGGGGTTATATGTTGACTGGACATGCCGGCAAGTTAACTAAGATCGAGAAATTAATAAAATATGGCAAACGTCGGATTTCCGAAAAATATTTTGTGTGGCACTTCTATTGTTCTTTTCCTCGAGAAAAACGTTCCTTTAGCTGAAAATGTCACTCGAAGTGCTTTGGCGAATAGTTCCGAACCATTCTTTCGAACAGCTCAACTCGATCATTCTAATGATAAGCATGTTCGACGCCAAACGAGCAGGTCAAGAAAAACAACTGATATGTTATCAATTGTGGAGTGCTTTCCCCTACTTTGTTGGCAAGTTCTTTGCTGTAGCATGCTTCTGCGTTGCTTATCAAGATGATTCATACCATGAAGAATTGTCAAAATCAAAAGTTGTCCCAAAAATGTGAATTGTAGGGACTGAGTTTGATAATTAGTTTTGATACGTGTAGTTAATGCTTTTCAAAGTCAGAATCTGTATCCCTCCCAATGAGAATGGCGTAACAGAAGTTCAATACCTTTGACATTAAAAAGAGATCATATATATTTTTAAACTTATTACAAATCTAGAGAGACCTAATGGAAACTAGAGTGCTTCATGGCATATCCGTGATGATGTGCAAGACTTCATTTTTCATGGGGACGCATTGTAGAAGTCTCATGCCTTCATCACCGGTGGCCACTAGGAGTGGATTGTCGTGTGATCCCTGCACTCAAACATCTGCTTGTGTCCACAATCTAATGCAATTGAATGGGGGAGCGAATCTCATATCCCGTTCGCGATTTCCTTCAATCTTTTGCTTGATTCGCAACGCTCGAGCTAATCCGTGTTTATTTGGCTCTTGTGGGTTGTTAGATTCACCCAAATGGAAAATAGAAGTCGATAGTGTAGGCATGGAAGGAGGGTGCATTTATCATTGCTGTCGTCACTGCCATCGGCATGGTATTCCATGACATAACCACGACTTGTTAAAAAAGTTGCTTCAACAAGCGATAAACATCTTCTCTTGGACGAAGGAAAGATCACTTGCACTAATTTAGGAAAATGATCTCGATCGAAATAAAGGAATTTGGAGGATTTGGGAAATTTAGGGTTATGATTTGAGCTCCATTTTGGAAAGCTGACCTAGGTCGGATCACAAAATCAAGATCGAACAAGATGATCAAAACAAAAGTTATATTAACGATATTAGGAGGAAAATTGCCCTGTGAAAAAACTGTCAAACAACCCTAGCTTGAATTTGGTGCTTCCCCAAATTGGTCAAACTGCAAAATTTTCAACAAAATTAACAGAATAAGCACGTGTTTCTTATGTACAAATTGACAGACGAAAATTTGATAGGCCGATGAGCTCAGGTCCTTACTTAAGACTAAGTTGATCATTAGGGGTCTTTTTGAGATAAAATCTACTTTAACCCATATATTAAGAAAACAGCCCATTTTATACCTTTATTTAAAAATTTTCCCCAAATCTTTCATCCTAGTGTTGCTTCTTTTGGCATGAGGGAATTAATGATGATTTTCCATGGAAGTTCGCCATCTTAGTGCTACAAGTTGCTATGTTGCTCATCCACAACGAACTGGAGATTGGGTTTTTAGCACTCGTAGGATTCAGAAAATTGAGGGTCATTATGAGTTCCGTTCGATAAATTTGGGTCTAGACAAGAACTTTCATTGTGTAACGGTCAATAATTGTGTAAATGAGGTGCAATATGTTTAAGCAGTTAATTATTTGATCATTGCTCGAATTAGAACATGAAAAATTACCGATCACCGCTAACAAACTCCTGTCACGTCCGAACATATGGAGCATGTTCCTAGTGGGTATGGTGAACCGGAAGATCAAACGAAAAATCACTTTACGTAAAGGAAAAACAAGAACCCACGCCCTAACCCGCATCCATTTCATTACTACCAATCCAAAGAAATACCACAATCTTTGAGATACTCGGTTCATGTTGAAAAAGTGTAAAGTTAGACGAAGTTGGCTCCCAGACCTTATTACCAATCTCTCTTCTTATCTAATATATAATGATTGGAATTAGTCGCATTGAAGGGGATCTCGCAACTCCAGTTTTTCATTCCTATGCAATTAGCAAAACACTGGAAGAATCAGTTGGATCTACAGTCCATTACCGTCATGTATGACAACCTGACTATTATTCAACTTATTCTTTGCTCAAGCCAATCAAAATTTTCTTATAATCAGAAATAAAGATAAAATAAAGGAAAACTTCAAACTGATACACCTATGATAAGTATATATTTCGTTAAATTTTATCGTCAAATTATTGAAATGTATAACATGTGATAATTGATAAATATATTAATTTGTGAATTTTTATGATATTAATATAATTTAATAGAAATTAATTGATAGTAATTTATTATAAATATATCAAAATTTTTTATGATCGAAAATTAAATTGAGATAAATTGACTACAGGTATAACAAATTAGAATTTTTACGTCGACGTACTAACCCCGAAGAAAAAGTTGCCGCTGTCATCGTCAACGACAGTGGTCATGGCAGGACTTAAGAATCTGTCCTTTGCCTCTTCATCCTCAACCCATCTTCGTTAGAGAAAGAGAAGCAGAAGTAGAGAAGAGAAAATGGAGGAGGAGAAGCGATTTCAGATTCCCAGGGTGAAATTGGGCAGCCAGGGATTGGAGGTAACAATCTTTGCTTCCTTTTGTCCTTGTGAGCCTTCTCTATTCAGGTGATTATTGAATTCTTGTCTTCATGTTTTCAAGAGCAGTAGTTTTCGTTTCAAACCCCAAAGATGGTGCCTGATTATTGTGATATTTGACCAAGGGACTGTTCAGAAGCTTTAGAGTGCATCATCGTGCCCAAAGTCCTTGTCTCCTTGCATTAGTTGACGAGTGTGATCTGGGTTTTTTATTACGGGTGTGATCACAGTCAAGTCATACCCAGTCGACTCCTCGAGCTCGACCGAGCTTGAGTTTAGCTCGAGCTCAACTTGGTCGAGTGTTCGGTTTAGCTTAAGTTCAAATCGACTGTCCAAAAGCAAGAATTCTATGTGAGACTGCGAGCTAAGCTGGAATTCGAGCTAAGTGAGCTTTGAAAGTATCATGAAATTGGAAAACAGCGTAATAAGTGTTTCTTATGTATTTAGATGTATTACTCTAATTTGGATATCTTATATTCAGCTATGAGGGTCTAAGTATGCTCAATCACATTCTCGATTCCATTCAATACTTGCATGCCTCAAACTTGAAAGGATCACGTTGAATTGAGTTGGCTTGTAGCAGCTCAAGAGTAGCTTGGCTTGGGTGTGCTCTTAGTTCCGGCAAGGGCAAGCGAGGATGGACACCTAGCATGTTCAAGTCATTTCAAGGGAGTAGGGGAACTATTTATTCAGGACTCTTGTTCTTAGGATAGTGAAGAAATTTTTGATCTTCACCAGATTTGAGATAGGATATTGGAGAGATGACTACTGCAAATGACGTCCTCTCATCTTGTGCAGGTCTCTCGACTAGGCTTTGGATGCGCAGGACTCTCTGGTGCCCTGAATACTCCTCTTTCCCATGAAGCTGCATGTTTACTCATAAAGAGAGCATTTGAGAAGGGCATCACCTTCTACGATACAGCAGATGTCTATGGTCAAGATCATGACAATGAGATCATGATCGGAAAGGTGATGCCTGTTTTAATTAGCTTTCACGCATCAAGATTTAACCTCTCTTTGATAAGTTTGACCCTGAAGATTCTTGAGAAATGGACGTTTAGAGACTGAAACTATGCCTAATTTCTTTGCTGGTTGTCCTGTTACTGAGACCAAATTAATTACTCACTCAGGCTTTGAAGGAGCTTCCGCGAGAGCAGGTTCAGTTAGCGACGAAATTCGGCATAGCAAGGTTGACGGGGGCTCAACCTGCCATCAGAGGTACTCCTGATTATGTAAGAGAATGCTGTGAAGGTAGTCTCAGGAGACTCGGGGTTGATTACATAGACTTGTACTTTCAGCACAGGGTGGACACCAGAGTGGCGATAGAGGATACTGTAAGCACTGTCGAATCATGTTGTTTCTTCACATTGCTTTCTAGCATATGATCATTTTTCTCCAACAATTGCAATGTGAAAAATTGGTTTAACTAAATCAATTGCAATTGGTAAGATAGATGGGAGAACTCAAGAAGCTGGTGGAGGAAGGGAAGATAAAGTACATTGGTCTGTCAGAAGCTAGCATCGATACGATAAAAAGAGCTCATGCCATTCATCCAATCACAGCTGTGCAAATGGAGTATTCTCTGTGGACTCGTGACATTGAGGATGAATTAATTCCACTTTGCAGGTCTACTCCTATGATCCTTAAGATGTTTTCTGTTTCCCCTCAAGATATCATGGAAATGAGTCAGTTTTTGCCTGTCTTTCAATTTCAGAGAACTTGGCATTGGGATAGTCGCATATAGCCCTCTAGGTCATGGATTCTTTGGTGGGAAGGCAACTGTTGAGAGCTTGCCCCCAGAGAGCCTGTTGGTATGTTTTTTCGCCATTTATTTTGATGATATTAATCATTAGTCCATTGGCGATCCAGATTATGTGACCATCCGAACTTTAAAAAGTTACTTTTTGTTGGTATTTAGAATTTATTAGCGTCAACAACAGAAAGCAGGGTGAGCAATCCTGCTACAAGCCCAACAAACAGCAACTGAAAGACCCAAAATGGAAGTCCTCAGTTACTACACAACATCTAATGCCTATCTAAGGACAAGGACACGTTTCCCTTCTCATTCAAACAACTACTAAGTCTTGCTCTAATCAACCTCTTAATTTGCAAGAGGATTAAATCAGAGAATACAGCAGATAACAGTTTACTGCCTTAGAAACCAAATTTTCGGATTTCTTGGTGATATATCAGTGATAGATATGTTTCTATATTAATTTTCTATTGTTTTGTGATAGAATATGCATCCAAGATTCACTGGAGAGAACTTAGAGAAGAACAAAGTTATATATAAAAAATTTGCTGACCTCGCTACAAAGCATGGTTGCACTGCTCCTCAACTGGCCCTAGCGTGGCTTCTTCATCAGGGGGATGACGTTATCCCAATACCAGGTAACAATTTTGGGCAAACATTGAGTCACATAATAGTAGATTTTGTGTTACTATGCCACTAGCTGTCGATTTTTGCAAAATCAGGAGAAGTACGTCAAATCAGGCGGCTGTTAATTTTGTGATGTTTATAACAAACTTTAACTTGGATGATATAGGGACCACAAAAGTCAAGAATCTTGAAGACAATATTAGCTCAGTGGCACTTAAGCTTAGCCAAGACCAGATGAGAGAAATTTGTGAGGTCGTGGCTGTGAATGAAGTAAGTGGGGAAAGAGAGTTAGAGTCATTTGCCAAGTATTCATGGAAAAATGCAAATACTCCACCAAGACAATGCGCGGCAAAATTGAAAGATTGACGATGGATTTGCTCGATGGAGATGTTTTTCTCCCTCGTTCTTTCCGCTAGTTGTTTTAAGGAATAATACTCTAGTCAAAGCTTGAGGTCGTTGGTTGTGATATCCACATTGCAGTCTCATCATGGGGAGCATGAGAAATCAGAGAATCAATGATGTGAAAGACATTTATGTTATTCCATTCTACGAGCTTGTCGAGTTAGAAACTGTAGTTTATGCCTGAACTTTCGGATTTGACAAGCAGAGGTGTTATGTTTTAAGGTGGAGATGCTCTGCCTGCGCTTTATTTTTTTATGTTATATTTCATCGGTTGTGGAATGGTGAGGTTCAGCTGATGGAGCACGATGCGGTAGAAATCATAAGTTGTTCCGAAGAGCTTCTGACACATAGACAGATAATATTCGGTGCATGAAAATTGTTGCTTAGAGACACTGGTTAATCTTTCTGTGGATATAGATTAGTGTCTGCGACACTAAAATGTTCCATCTTACAGAGAGCACTATGTTCCTTAGCTGAAATTTTTCTCGAAGTGCTTTGGTGAATTGTCCCGAACCGTTCGTTTGAACAACTCTGCTTGATATCTCTAATGATAAGCATGTCCGATACCAGGCAAAGTGGGTCGGCAAGAATTTCTGATATGTTATCAATTTAGGCGTACTTTCCCCTAGTTTATAGGCAAGTTCGGTTCTATATTGTCAGAATCAAAATCTGTCTGAAAAATATGAATGTAAGGGACTGAGATTGATAATTAGTTTTGATACGTGTAGTTAATACTTTTCAAAATCGGAATCCTTATTCCTCCTATTGAGAACTGGCGTAAGCAACAGAAGTTCGATATCTTTGTCGTAAGTAGAGAGGTCAAATTTGTATTTAAACTGGCTTATCTAAAGGGATTTAACAGATATTAGGGTGCTTCAATAACGCTGTGATAATGTGCGAGACTTAAATTTTTGATCAAGATGCACTACAGTAAGTATCACGCCTCAATCATCGAAAAGCCACTTGGGTCAGCCTTCACATAGAACCTTAAGCTATTGAGTTATGAGCTCACTACCTCAGAAATTATTTGAACTGGGATTCCTTCTTCTTTGGTAAAACGCTCTTAGGTTTGTGCTGATAGACATTGCCCCACATTGAACGCGTTTTCCGATCACCGGTCTAGGGGGTCATAAGGGAATCGCATGACTCATCATATCCCGCGAGCAGATGCATCGAGTGAATTCTCGTTGCAGGTCAAATTCTCAAGAGAGCTACGGATCCTTCCTAGTGAATGTGCCTTTGAAACTCGAAGGGAGTGGGGTGTTGTGCTTGAGCTGCAAAGCCGTGGCATGTCATTTTCATCAAGGTCGCGCTGATGCATGGTAGTAGAAGGTCCAATGTGTTTCTCCACCGTTGAAAACCTCAAACTACGTCACTCCCCTCTTGGCCTGGCATTCGAAAGCCAACAAGAACTGAAGTCCCACGAATCACTTGTCCGTTGTTTGTTCACGGCTATTTAAAGGTCCACGTCGTTACTTTCACATAAAACGGACAAGGTGAAACCATTTAACCCCGCACAAACATGCATCGCGTGGAACCAACACCATCCACCAGTCTCTCCATCTCTCTCTCTTCCCCGGCACTATATTAATGCCACTTCATTAAGCCCCTGTATAGCCAAGACAGTAGCACTTCAGTCTAGTCAGAGTCGAATCAGTTGCAACCTTTGAGTTGAGTGCCCTTCTTCTAGTTTTCCATAGACTTTTGGTCCTTGTTTGAAGATCATGGCCTCAACAATCCTGATGCACTCAGTCCCTGCAAGTCCTAGGACCGTGATCGACATTAGTTCCAGGAAATCTATCGTGAGAGGATTTTTCCCCGTCAACCATAGTCCTAGGTTGGCTCCCCAAGTTGGCTTGTGCGTGAAGTGTATGACTAAGGTAACGTAACAGAATTTTGATCGATCTTGCCTGCTAAGTGAACAATGTGATATTATGAAGTTAATTGAAGTAACCTTGGTACTTGGTGAATATTGCAGGAGGGCAAGCCAGATCTGAACCCATCCCAGAAATCGAAATCAAAGGTATGTTAATGCTTGAGAGCTTCCTAGCACATGAGTACGAGTTTTGGGGAGGCCAAATACAGGTCGCTTTTTTGTATATATAGAGTTTAATCGTTAGGATAAAAGTTTCTCAATGATAAGTGTTTTCAGAGAAATTTAACTGGTGATATTCTGCTGATTAAATTCATAACTAATCCTTGCGTAAACTAATGTTAATCATGTTGACAGGTGAGCACTGGCTTCACAGATGTTTTCGCATTCAGCGGGCCAGCACCTGAGAGGATCAATGGTAGACTCGCAATGATTGGGTTCGTGGCAGCCATTGTAGTTGAACTATCCAAAGGCCAGGACTTGTTCGCTCAGATTAGTGAAGGTGGCATCCCGTGGTTCATAGGGACAAGCATTCTGCTCTCGGTCGCATCTCTTGTTCCGCTGTTTCAAGGAGTCACGGCCGAGTCTAAGTCAGATGGGTTGATGACTTCCGATGCTGAGTTGTGGAATGGAAGGTTGGCGATGTTGGGACTGGTCGCGCTAGCCTTCACCGAATATGTCAAGGGAGGAGCACTCGTGTAGGGTTCAGAATGTAATCCTCAGAAGGCAATAAATTGAACCATTATCTTAATACAAAGATTGTGCACAATACCTTCTTGGTTAGATTTGACATTACAATTGTTATCATACTGTAGATCATTTTCTCAAAGGATATGTCAATGTACTATTCCACGTGAAGAATACTTTTAAGATAACTCCTTCCGTAAGAAGAAACATCGATTCATATGAAGCGAAAGTAAATAAGCGTCGATCAATTTACAAGATGGAAATCGCAGACTAATAAGCTGCAGGCAACTTTGCGAATGAGTCGACGGTGAGTCTCGTATGACTAAAAGGTGAAAGAAGAACACACTTATCTCAGGATTTTCCAGAAGTAAATTAACCAAAGCAACAGTAATAATGATGGACATCCTTGGTGCACTGAGTGCTTATGCTCCGAATTCTTGTTGCTGTTCAATTTCTCGAAAGAGCTCTAGATCCTTTTGAAGAAATGCATCGCCTCTCTTCTCTCAAGAATTTCAAATATTTCCATATTACCTTAATGTCTAGATAGTTTTATTGAAAGATGTTTAATGAAGAGTGTAGAAATAACTAGGAAGATATTTTCTCTAGAAATATCTAGAGAAGGATATGAATACTATAAGATATTTTCTCTATAAATATCTAGAGAGATGTTATTTAGATATTTCTAATGAGACATTATGTAGACTAGAAACATCAAGGATATATGTAGGATACTTTTATGAAGATATTTTAGGAGGCATAGTCACCTCCTAAGGCCTGTAAATACCAAGCACCCTTATTTGTGGAGCTTGAAATTTGCATCCCTCTGAGAGTGTACGAGGGAGCTTAGCTTCCATAAGTGAGTGTGCGCTTGGCGCACAAGTGTGTAGAAGAGTTCTCCCAACCAACATTGTAAGAGGGTGCCTTTATAAATAAGAGTGCGTTTTCTTGAAGTGAGACTTGTGTGCGTTCCTCAATAATCGATAACTTCCGCAACTCAACATTTGGTATCAAGAGTTGAGACCAAAATTCCCATGTCATGTAATACACTTAAACCATTAAACACCATTTCCCTTCCTTACCCTGGTTGCTCCTTCGCTTGATCACTTGCCAAAGTCTTGTCCCGCATGCACATACACATTATAAATTTACACTTCTGCAATTCAGCAATTGGTATCAAAGCAAGTAGTTGGAATAGTAAACAGACCGATCGGGATCGTGGTACACGAAAATAGTGGCTTGAGACCATTGTACTCGAGCAAATGGTCAGGGACCGAAGTACGTTGAAATTCTGCCAGTGCACAATTAAGAACTGTAATCTATTGATCTAGGATCAAGCTTACTTGCTAAAGTGTAGAGCATTATATCCAAGTTGATATTTCAAGTATGGTGAACAGCGTCAAAAAGCTCAACAGCTCCCATTACAAAAATTGGAGTACCCACATGTAGTTTTATTTGTTGGGTCAAGACTTGTGGGATGTCATGGGTGGCGGCAACACCACACCACCCACAAATGATGGTGAGTTAATAAAGTGGAACATCAAAGTAGGTAAGGCTCTATATGTTTTTAATGGGCAAAAGATCACTTCAAGTGCCAAAAGTTGGCACAAATGGATACTTAAGTGCCAAAAGTTACGAAAGTGACACTTAAGTACCAAAATCGGAGGAAAATGGATCACTTAAGTGCTAATCCGGCCAAAATGCTAACGTACGCAATTTTCGGCGAAATAATTGCAAAACGACTTTGTTTTACATGCTGACGTGGCTAAACAATGCAAAAATGACGTTATTTTGGTGTTGACGTGGTAAAAATTAATTAAATTAAATTTAAAACTAAATTTATTTAAAACATTTAAAAATAAAAATACAAATTTTTTTAAAAAAAGAAAATTTTAAAAATTTTAAAAAGGAGGGAGGCAACTAAGGGCTAAGCCCTCGCCGTCGCCGGGAAGGGCCGGCGACAAAGGGGGGAGGGTTGGTAGGGTCGCCGGGCCCTGACTAGGGACCGACGACCCTGGCTGACTGGCGGCGAGGGCTCGCGAGCCCTCGCCCTGATCTGGGGCGAGGGTCATGGCCCTCGCCTAGATTCGGCAAGGGTCGATGACCCTCGCCTGGCTGGGCCAAGGGTCGACAGCCCTCGCTCCGCCAGGCCAAGGGCCGTTACCTGTTGGGGGTCACCTCAGCGGTGGCGGCCCTTGACTCGGTCGAGCGAGGGCTGCTGACCCTCGCCGGATCTAGGCAAGAGCCTTAGCGCGCAGCGGCCCTTGGCCCGGTCGGGCGAGGGCCGCCGGTAGGTCGAGGTCACTGACCCCTGGCTAGGGCTCGGCAACCCTTGGCGACCCTCCCCCCTTTGTTGCCGGCCCTTCCCGGCGACGACGAGGAGGTGGCGGCAACGAGGGCTTAGCCCTTAGCTGCCTCCCCTTTTTCTTTCTAATTTTTTTTTAAAATTTTTGTATTTTTATATTAATTTTTTACCACGTCGGCACCAAAACGACGCCGTTTTGCATTTACTTCGCTGGAAAATCGCCATGTCAGCATTTTGGCCGGATTGGCACTTAAGTGATTCATTTTGCTCCGATTTTGGCACTTAAGTGTTACTTTCGTAACTTTTAACACTTAAGTATCCCTTTGTGCCAACTTTTGGTACTCTAGGGGTCCGGATGTCGTTTTTGCTATGACTATTGAAAATGAGGTGTTACAGCACAACAAGAACGCAAAGACCCCAAATGTGGCATGTGATAACTTAGTGGTGCTATTCCCGAGGACGAATATTGTCTAGTTGCAAAGGTTGCAAAACGAGCTATTGTTGGTATCGCCACAAAATATGATGCCAAGTCAATATTTCTCCAAAATGAAATCTATTTGTGAAGAAATTTCAAATTTAATACTCAGAATACCGTCTCTTAGACAAGGATGAGAGAATTATCATTCACGGATTAAGGTTAGAATATAATGATATCATTAAGGCCACTTGTGGATGGGCAAAAGAGCCAACTCTAACCGAGTTGGAGAATGTATTGACCAACCAAGAGGCTCGAGATAGACAAATTTCTAAGGTCTTGGTTAAGTAAAATGAAGTTTTCTCTTCAATAATAAAAGAGGGTTCGAGGGTTAGAGGAGAAATGGTGCAAGCATTAAAGATGGCAAACAAAGGAATAATCATGGAGAATAGTAAAAGCGATCAACAGGGAAGAGCACTTAGCTAGGGGGAGCTCATTGAGGATGATTGTGATGATGAAAGCAGTGGAAGGTGTAGCAGACGATGCTACATCTATGGCAAAGTAGGAGACTTTACTAGAGTTTTTTTTTTTTTTGTTGGTAAAATGTAAGTATTATAGATAGACTAGAGAACCAGGAAGCCATACAAAGTACAACAAAGAAGAGCCGGCACCAAAAAACTTGCACTCAAAAGGTCAGAGAAATACCAATTGAGTGGAAGGGTGCCAACCCGAGCTGCAAAGAAAGATACAAGAAAGAGGAAGACAAGCAGCTAGAAGAAGGCTAACGAACAGCGTAGCCAGGGCAGAAAGCAAGACAAGAACAAATGAAAAGGGAGGGCAGAAATACAACCCAGCAAAACTAGGCCACAACCAAACCGAAGCAGCAGCCGAGTGAACTGGAACCGGCAACATCAGCGATCAAAGATAGAAGGGTGGATACCCCAGCTAAGTTGAAGACGTTTGTTGCGGGGGATATCCGGGACCTTTGAGAATGTAAGGGCCTTGTCTTTAACAGCTTTGATTAGATGGGCTTTCAAGGCTGGGAGGGAAAGCTGTTGGTTGCGGAAGATGATATTGTTTCTCTCCTTCCAGACAAGATAACATAAGGCACCAAAGGCAAACCGAGCCATTGATTGGTGGAACCCTGGATCAGATAAGTGCTTAATAGCCCACAAAAGGTTCTCTTTCCAAGCCTGGTTTCTCCAAGGAAGATTAAACTTTGCCGCCCAAAAGGCCGCAAGGCAGCGAGTAATGGAGCAGCCAAAGAAAAGGTGATCGATTGAATCCGGTCTAAGCGAACAAAATGCACAAGACACATCCGGGATTCTTCCATGGGAGAGTAACCTCACCTGAATTGGTAGATGATTGCGAGTAATCAGCCACAGGTGAGTTTGATATCGAGGAGGGAGAGAGGGGCTCCAAATAAACCTGTACCAGTGATTCAAGGGCTTCCTCGACCTCAGGAGATTCCAAGCAGAAGCTGAAGAGTAGATACTAGAGGGGTGGCCCAGCCAAACCAGTTGGTCATTTTCCTCATTAAGGTTCGGAAGGGGCTCCTCCCAGGTCGCAATAACACTCACAAATGAGGACGGGGTGGTCAGGGCTTCCAAACCAGTTCTGATTGTTGCAAGTCGTGGAATACCGGAGTAATAGATATCACGATTAGAGAAGATCTTATAGAGAGGGCCACGTGGATGCCAAGAGTCGAACTAAAAGGAGGTTGAAGAGCCATCGCCAATATTCCACCTAAATTGAAGCTGGATCAAGTCACGAAGACCAAGTAATTTCTTCCAAGCCCACGGACAAAACGTTGGCTTAGGCACAATCCAAAAGTTCTTACGCTTTAAGAAGTTTGAATGGATTCATTTACACCATAGAGACTCTTTATCAGTAAAGAGGATCCATAGGTGCTTGATCATGGCCGCCAAGTTACTTATTAGACTGGATCGAATTCCCAGCCCACCTTCCTCCTTAGGTAGGCAAGCATCATCCCAAGCCACCTTAGCCGCACCCGAACCCAGGGTAGGTCCTTTCCAAAGGAATTGTCGAAAGATTTGTTCAATTCGCTTAATAACCGAAGAAGGCAATATAAAGACACTTGACCAATACACCTAGATAGAGTGGAGGACCGATTTTATCAATTGCAACCTGTCTGCCATGGACAAGAATCGGTTGGTCCAAGATTAGACTCTGGAGGTGATAGCGTTCACCAATGCAGCATAATCTACTTTCCCAAGTCTAGTAGAAATAATAGGCACACCAAGGTACTTAAAAGGAATAGATCCTAATTGGAAGCTTGAGGCACTTACCAGGGCATCCGTAAGAGAAGCAGGTCCTCCCAAGATAAATATATCACTCTTGCAATGATTGGGTAAAAGGTCTGACCAGTTGGCAAAGAGATGGATCCCATCCATTAAGAGTCACACCGAGGTCAAGCTGGCCTTTGAGAATAATAGGACATCATCCGCAAAGAAGAGATGGGAGAGCTTAGTGGCTTTGCATCTCCAAAAGTAATCAAAGCCTGGCTTATTGGATTGGCGATTAAGGATACCGGTGAATACTTCCATAATGAGAGTGAAGATGTAAGGAGACATCGGGTCACCCTGACGAATTCCCCTTCCACTTGAGAAAAAACCATGAAGCTCGCCATTTAGGGAAATGGAGAACATGGGCGACCAGATACAAGTCATGATACGGTCAATAAACACACCAGGGAAGCCGAAAGCTTTAAGGGTTAGTTCAATGAAATTCCAATCCACCGAGTCAAAGGCTTTACAAAAATCAACCTTAACGATGCATTTAGGCCAGTATGGTTCATGATGGAAATTACAGAATAATTCCTAAGCTAGCAGGATATTGTCCCTAATCCTTCTGCCTTTAACAAAAGCGTTTTGGGGAGGGCTGATGATGGAAGGAAGAATCAAAGCTAACCTATTAGCAAGAATCTTGGTGATGCATTTATATATAGTGTTGCAACAGGCTATGGGGCGAAAGTCATTGACTGTCGAGGCATTCGGGATCTTAGGAACCAAGGTGATGATAATGGCATTAACCTGTCAAAGGAGGTGGCTCGAAATGAAGAAATCCCGAACTGCCAAAATCACCGGAGGACCAACTATGTCCCACGACTGCTTAAAAAATCTGCGTTAAATCCATCCGGGCCAGGGGCTTTACCATTTGCAAGGGAGAACATGGTTTCCCAAATCTCCTCATCCGTAACTGGCCGAGAGAGGCTAAGAAAATGAACATCATTGATAGTAAAATTCAAATGAGCACGAATATCCCCAGACGAAGGCTTTACAGCAGGGGGGAAGCCGCTAGAAGGTTACGAAAATGGGAGATAAACAGCTGCTGAACTTCGGAAGGGTCGGTAATCTAGAGATCTCCATCAATAATTGATAATATTCTATTCCGGAGGTGGCTCCGCTTAACCGAGTGATGGAAATACTTCGTGTTTCGGTCGCCTTCTTTAAGCCAGCGCACTCTAGACTTTTGTCTGAAGAATGACTCTTCTTGGATGCGAAGATCTGAGAAAGCCTGTAGGCATTCCTTCTCTATATCAGCTAAAGACTGGTTGAGCGGCTCTAATTGAATAGCATTTTGGGCAATCAACAACAGACTTCTAGCTTCCTCCGTACGAGCTGAGATATCCGAGTAGGCTGTTCTGTTTAGGCCTTTAAGTCTGTATTTTAGAGCACACAATTTGCAGCAGAGCATATACATGGGCAAGCCAACGAAGGAAGAATCCCATACCTGTGTTACCAACTCAAAGAAGGTCGGATGGGCCATCCAAAAGTTGAAAAACTTAAAAGGCTTACGATTGTTTGGAGTAGGAAGGATCCTAACAACCATCGGGGAATGGTCCGACACACCCGGCGCCAAGAAGGAGGCCTCAGAATAAGAGAATGTGGAGTTCCAAGCCGAATTAACAACAACCCTGTCAATCTTCCTTTGTTTACGATTAGGTCCAGAGGAGGCTGCCTAAGTGAAGCGATTACCAACAAACCCGAGATCATCCAAGTCAACTTGGATGAGACAATTGCCAAAATCTTCAAAGGCTGGAATCCAGTAGTTTGATCTATCCGCCCTATCAGAGGCATACCGGATAGCATTGAAGTCTCCCGCAACAATCCAAAGCTCATTCGGGTACAAAAGGCTGTAGTGATTCAACTCAGCCCACAACGGTCTTCTCAAAACGAATGAGTGTTCCGCATAAACCACCGATAAATAGAAGGAAGTGCCATTAGTAATATAAGTCAAGCGTCCATGAATGGCCTGAGAGGAGCAGTCGGACATAACAAAAAGGGCATAGGCAGGGTTCCAACCCACCCAAACTCTACCTCTAGCCGAATGCACATAATTGAAGCACCAATTCCAACCAGGAAGCAAGGCAGCAGAGACAGCATGAAAAACACTAGGTGAGATCTTTGTCTCCAAGATACCAATACAGCAAATGTTATTGGTTCTCACAAAATTCCTAATTTCGGCCTGTTTAAGGGGGGTGCCAAGACCCATAATATTCCAAACACCAAAAAACATGGGACCCAAAAAGGAGAGGAAGTTACCTTTTCTTGCCACCTCGCTTTTTTGCCGAGGGTGGCATCGGTTTAGGACTCAAAGGGAGACTCGCTCCAGCTGACGCAAGTCGAAGATTTCCTTTTTGCCTCACAAGGGCTACAAGGGTTGGTTCAGGGGGAAGTTGGGGAGGGTCAGGTTCCGCAGGGATGGATGAAGCAACCACATCGGGAGAATCCGATTCACTTCCACCAGAACTGATCTCATCTAGGACTTCATCATTTGAGGAGGAGGTGGGATCCACCACAGCATCGCTTGGCGCTCCAATAATACCGGCTTGGGTGGTATCATCATTCCTTATCTTTAGAGGAGCACCTTAGGAATAGGCTCGACCAGAACCGCATCTTGGGGTTGCTTGCCACGAGAGGGAGGGACAATATTACGAACCGGCGAGTCCTCACGAATGGCAGGATTTTTAAAGCTTCTTTTACCCTGGACTTCACGCCATTCATCAGCAGGCAAAGGAACAGGCCTTCTAGCGAGTGTAATGCCAGCTTTAGGAGAGACTGGGACAGCAGGATCAGCACATCGATGGCCAAAACAAACACAAGATGGGCAAAGGGAAGGAACCCATTCATAATAAACAATCACAGAGCGGGGCTCATCATTTAAAGTGAATTCAATCACTTCAGGGAGAGTGCTTGAAGCATCAATCTCCACACATATACGGGCAAAAGCCACAACAGTCATTTCTTCAGTTCGACTATCCACATAGAGAGGCTTACCTAGAGCACTAGTAAGAGCACTAATACCTGAGGTTGACCAAAGAGAGATCGGAACATTCCTGAGTCGGATCCAAATAGGGACTGAACTGTGGCTGGCCTTCTTGAGTTCCGTCGTTGGATACCATTGCTGGAAGACCAAGGGAATCTTGGAAACCATAATCGGTCCTCCTTCAAGAACCTTCCGCCTAAAAGCACAATTCGGTATATGGAGGAAGTAATAACCAAGATCAGCAGGTATTACTTCAACTAGATGGTGACCCCAAGCAAAGCTGAGAGCATCCTTTGTCATATCAAAGGGGAGTCTCTTCCCAATATAATGGCCAACAAGGCATTCCTCCTATTTTGGGTGAGCAGCTTGCATAATCTCCTCAAAGATTTGCACAATAATTTTATTATCAATAACAACCGGTGGAATATAGGATAAGCTGTATCCTTTAGTACTTGACCGAGTAACCGCCGCCCAAGAACCGGGGGGGGAGGGGGGTTGGTTGAGGAGCTCCTGTAGAAGGGCCTTGTTGAGTGGCAAAAGCCTTACCAGAAGTAGAAGTCGATCCTTGATGAACAGCAGGGCGTTGGGCTTGAGGATGATGATAAGAAGGCACGGGAGTACCATTGGTGGCTATACCTTTATTCTTTCCATTCGGAGCCATGGAGGTGGAGGGGATCGCACCACCAGGTTGAGAGAAAGGAAGCCCACCAAGCTGAAATCGAGCTTTCCTTGCTCTGCTTCGACCTCTGCTTCGTGATCGGCCTTTCTGGCCATGAGCATCCCTCAATGCAGAAAATTGACGGCCATGAGGGATGCGAGAAGAAGGGGGAGGAGCGGAGGCTTCCTTCGAAGCCTCAGGAAGAGGCTTACCCAGGATTCCATCCGGGATCGAAGAGGACGTCGCCATTATAGCGGGCGCAAACCAGAACCCGAAAACCTAATCACACAGCTCACGAAATCCAAAAGAGGAGGCCATACTAGGCGAAATCCTTCAATGGAGATGTAGATCGGGTCTGGGCGGGGATCGTCTCCAAAAACGAGCACCAACGGTTGGCTGAGTTGGCCGGAGCTTCACTCTGGGAATTTGAATTCGCTGCTTCTCCTCCATTTTCTCTCTGACTTTTTGCTTCTTCTCTAACGGAGATGGATTGAATATGAAGAGGTAAAGGACATACTTTATACAGGACTTGAGCCGGCATCGTGGACCGTAGAAAGTTGTGACTGATAAGTAGAGAAGTAGAAAGAATAATTTATACGAGACTTGAGCTGACATCCTTTTTGTTTCTGTTTTTAGAGTGATTAGAAAGTTGTTACTGACAAGTGGATAGAATAATTTATACAGGACTTGATCTGGCATCGCGAACCGTACACCAAACAATAATGAAGTGCTGACCCATTTGCCTTTTTTTATAGTCACTCTAATTGATTAGAAATGAACAATCGGAGTTGCAGTGTATGTAACCACTGCACCGAATTTCAAAGATATTTTCAAAAATATAAAATACACACACACACACACACACACACACACACACACACACACACACACATTAAAATTCTTAAAACTCATAATAAAAGTGTAATCAAATCCTAAAATTTTCAAAATACATAATTAGGTCCTAAAACTTTTCACAAAGTATATTAAGTTCTAAATCTTAAGATCTAAATTTTATATCACAAGATTACTCAGCAATAGTCTTGTCAACTAATATTAGACAATCCAACTATAATCATAGATCATGAGAAGCTTCATTTACTTTCCTTTTTAAAAACATTCGGGCTTACAAAAATCAACCTGGATTACTTACAAGTTGTTCACCTATATACAACATACTTACATGTTCAAACAAAAGTCTAAGTAAACAGTCAGGGAAAAGGGTGAGGGGGTTTCTAACTCCACTATCCCACACTAGCCCACGTCCATCAAAAACACAAAAGACGTCTCCTCCAGCTTCTACACGATCTGGGCGCCTAAGCACCTCCCGTCGCGGCTCCAAGTCCTCCGGCGCCAAAATGAAGAGGGCCAAACAACTCTCCTTTGTGGTTTATGAACCATGCAACAAACCTCATCGGAGTCATATCTACTCTGCTATCATCCATCCACAGCGTAGCCTCATACTTCGTATAGGTCAGCTCGATATCAAGATCATACACATCATCGAAAGAAACATCAATACGCACTATCACCCGTAACGAGCAATTGGTGGCACGTCCATACTAACGATCTAAAAAAAATAAGGAATGAGCAATGCTCGGTAAAGAAATAATAAAACCCTATCCTAGACAATCCATAGCTGCCAAAAAAAAAAAAAACAAGAGAACATAACCAAAAAGTTTAAGATACTAAAAGAGGATTGTCACAGGTATATCTAAATGAAGATTGACACATCACATGAATGATCACTCCATACCAAAAATGCTAAATGCACATGTATACCTCATGCTCTAAATCTGTACCAAGATGAAATGCAATCGCAGGAGGCGAAACTCACACGCCAAGTGGAATTTATATTTTAGTGTGTATATCAAATCCACCCTCGATCAGTTTACCCACCATAACACCGCCGGCCCGATCGAGTCACTTCCGGAATCCCACATCTGGACTTCCACAATATTGCTATCATGGGCATCTCACTCCGAGGCATCCCAGTATCATACAACCGAGGCATCCCAAGATCACTCAGCATGGGGCATCTCACTCCGAGGCATCCCAGTATCCCACAACCGAGGCATCCCTGATCACTTATAGGGGCATCTCACTCCAAGGCGTCCCGGCATCGTACTCAACCGAGGCATCCAAGAACACACAGCATGGGCATCCCACTCCCTGGGGCATCACTGGCATCTCAGTACCGATGGAAATCTCTTACTCATTTGAAGCACACATTCCACACATCACACCTTTGATTAATATCACATCACAGCATGCACAAGACCTCGAGAGTACACAATTACATCAAGCAAGACTCATGCTCACACAATACTTCACTCATGTCACACTCATTGCATACACATGTCACCATTGGTAACTATACAATGACCACACTTCAAATGACGGAAGATGCATGCTCATGCACAAACTAACCACTATCATGAGACCATTAGACTCCATATATGTCATGAAAGTCAGGTACAAGAGACACAACAGCCATTACACATTCTCTGATCAAGACCGTATATAAGCTAATATGGGCAGTTTCAAACACAGACACAGAAAGTACATCTAATCTTATCGGAATATTACGAAATTTTAATATGTTATAAAAGAGACATAACTTAAAATTTTCTGTGAAGAAACCTAGGCCTATATCTCGATGTGTAAATAGCAGTAATTTGCTGTCTTCTTTCTTAAAATTCTACAGCAACTTTCCAGATTGAGTACCTACAGAAGGAGGATCATTTCACTACTCGAAACTTGACCGTTTATTCTCAAATTTTGATATGTTGTTCCTAAAGATGTTCCCTACAATTTCCATCAAGGGTTTAAGGTCCAATTCTTTCTAGAAAATTACAGAAAATTCGTAGAACTACCTAAGGTATTGCTGTCTTCTGCAGAACAGCTTACTGTTTCAAAGAGAAATGCTCTCGCCAATACATTTTCGCATGAATCTCACTATAACTAGAGGTTGAAACCTAAATTAGATAGTGTTCTCTTAAGTAAACTTGTTCTTTCCTTTAACTACATCTTTAAAATCCCAAACGACGCATAAATAAAGGGTTTTCCATCTTGGTTTTTCCAAAACAGAATGTTTCGAACCATTATACTCATCTACAGCTCAACTAAACCATTTAGCTCCTCTACAATTTCTCTTTTAGTATCCCGACACTTCTCCAACAGAACCTAAGAGTAACCACAGTAGCTCTTCGCCTACATACAGCCATCCACAGCTCAATTCAAGACAAGTACTCACATCTTGACTCATCTACAGCAACATGCATCACCTTTCTTCACTCGGCAGTTGGCTTTTCACTTACTCAACCAACTCAGCTTGCTCATACCCAATTTTTAAACCATCCAAAGCCTTAACATGACATGCAAGGACTCACAGCTTCAATCTAGAGCTCATCTAGCCTATTTCAACACAAAACAACATCATCACACCTAATCCTCCACCATTCAGCTAGTTCCGAGAGTTCCCTCGACAAAACAGCGGATAACCTCTAGCTTAGGAACTTATCATTTCCTTACCGGTTGCTTGGCTTCGTTGGTGGCTCAAAGCTCTCCAAGAATCTGCTCCTAAACTCACACAAGAAGAAGCAAGAATTGCTGGAATTGCTGCTGCTTTGTTTCTGTTCGAACCGCGAGAGAGAGAGAGAGAAGAAAAAAGAGAGGGTTTCGGTCTGTTTTGGAGAGAGAGAGATGAGTGGCATGAATTATGAGGGAGATGAGGATATAGGTGTAATCCAAAGGAAAGTAATCACTAACAAGCTTAATGATTATGTTTCTTCTGCAGCTTCGGTTTTTGGGGAAGAAGAAAACTGAGGGAGAAGAGAAAAAGAGAGAGAGGGAGAGAAGAAATGTCGTGGCCTTCATGCACGCTTCACTCTTTCATGGTCGATGCCTGGCATTCGATAACGATTAACTACTAATCCGAGTCGTTAGTCGATTTATTCATTTCTAATGTCTTTCACTTAGTTTCATTCCGAATCCACTAAATTTCGATTCCCTCATGACTATACGAATGAAATGGCGCATCAACATCTCGGCACTAATCTACAAAGAATTTATCACAAGAAATACTAAAGTTAGTAGTCGACACTAGCATTACAATCACTTATAAGTCTTTAATAAAATTTCTAATTAAATCCTCATAACGGCAATCTATAAACTTAATTGAAAATGAAAACACTCGGGCCTAAATACCCGTCTCTGGCCCACTGGGCTCATCCTACGACATTCTCGGCCCACTAGACTTAATTTACTATTCTAATGAATCTGACTCTCGGCCCGCTCCAAGCCAAGCCCAAGTCCATAACCTATCCATCAGCTGACTGAGCCCACCTCGATAACTCGTGTGGCCTGCTAACTTCTTAAGCCCACACATTCCTCACGGCCCATCGGGCTTGTCTTCTGGCCCGATTTAAAAATAATCCAAGCCTTTAACAATCCGATTACACTAATAGGGTCGGTGAATTTTAGGATGTCACTAATGAAGATTATTTAATGAAGAATGTAGAAATAACTAGCAATATATTTTCTCTAGAGTTATCTAGAGAAAGACAAAGATATCTAAAGGATATTTTCTCTCTTAATATCTAGGAAGATGTTATCTATATATTTCTAGGGAAACATTACCAAAAAGCATCTAAGATATTTCTAGAAAGATATTTTACTTGAAATATAGATATTTTAGGAGGCATAACCACCTCCTTGGACCTATAAATACCCGAAAACCCTCTATGAAGCTTGAGCTTGACATCTATCTAAGAGTGTGTGAGTAAGCTTAACTCCCATAAGTGAGTGTGAAAGCGTGCTTGGCACGCAATTATTCATTAATAAGAGTGTTTTCTTGAAGTGAACCTTGCGTGTCTTCCTCAATAATTGATATTTGAGTTGCGCTGCCAACACTCCACATTTGATATCAAGAGCTATGCATATGAAGTTCAACAATCTTTCCTAGTGAATGTGCCTTTGAAAGTTGAAGAGAGACAAGAAGAGAGTGGCGGGTCATGCTTGAGCTTCGAAGTCATGGCATGTTGTTTGCATCAAGCATAAAATATGTTTTTTTTTTTAAAGCCAAAAAGTAAAAGGGGAAAGGCAAAAAAAAAAAAAAAAAAAAAAACATAAGAGAAGTGCACAGTCAGTTTATATATAAGGGAAATGGGATAGAGAAGACTGAGATATGTATGGGAAAGAAAAGAAAAAGAGAGGAAGAAAAGAAAGAAAGAAAGAAGAAGAAGAAGAAAAAGAAGAAAAGAAGGAAAGAGGGTTTTGCATCACAGGAATCTAGTGAAATCAATTCAACTCCAATTTGTAGCACCTGCTAAGTAATCACACCTTTCGTTTATCTAATAGAAGCAATATTCAAAGTTTTTGCACAAATTCAATGTTAAGTTGATTTTGAGCTTCAAGGTCAATTAAGAAATCGTTGAGCTGCATATACATATAGAAATGATAGTTTAGGGTGTAGTAGAGACTGAGATTATACAAAACTCAATTTAGACTTATGCTTTGCTCAAAATAAAATTTTGAAGTTGGCTGCGAGTAATGAGCAATGTGAGACCAATGGCTTTCAGGTCATATCTCGTCTGTTTTCGACTTGATTTTGGTCGGCCAAGTTTTGGGTTACACTTCAAAGATTTTCCTTTTGACTGTAATTTTGCTTGAAACGAGATTTGATACAGAAAATTATAACACGACCAAATGTCACGCTCAAGTTTTGTGTTGCGGAT
Source organism: Eucalyptus guilfoylei (assembly GCA_016097605.1). Lineage (NCBI taxonomy): Eukaryota > Viridiplantae > Streptophyta > Magnoliopsida > Myrtales > Myrtaceae > Eucalyptus > Eucalyptus guilfoylei. Next base: position 8,215,092 of record CM027861.1, read on the forward strand.
AACTTTGAAAATTTGCTTTGGTTGAGAATTTTGTTAATGTGTAGGAGTCGTTTTGTTAGCATTTAAGATTAGTATAGTTGTCTCATAATTATTGTAGTATTTTACTTAGTTTTGATGTCGATTCTCGTTTAATTGTTAGGATTACGAAATTATTAGCATGTATAGTTATGTTGTTTGATCATAGGCATTCTGAGTTGAGTGGTATTATCTCTTCTTTGAATTTGTAAAGTTATATATAGAAAATGAAATTGATAAGTTATGTTATGAGTAAAGAATGAGCATATTTCTTGGATAAATTGAATCGAGCATTTACTATCATTTGTGTATTAAATATGAAAATGTTATCTCTGGATTATAGTCTAAACTCACGAGAAGTCCTTAATTTGAATTATGATTTATGAAATGTTTATATATCGATTTGTGAAGTGGTTTAGATTTGTGAAGTGGTTTATGAAATGGAGTTTGAAACAATTTGGGAAATGTATTGTGATATATGAAATATTTTTGGATTGGGTTTTGTAGAATGTGGAGGGTGATATGGATTAGTGTTGATTTTCAGTATCACTATGAGCCCATTAAAGGACTTGTGGGTATGCATATTAGTTTATGATATCCTTGTAGGCCAGCCACTGGCAATATAGGTAGAGACATTGCCAAGGGGAGAGCTTGGTTGCCTTGTTAATGGGTGTTATGCATGATCATGGTTGATATCTGAGATTGAGATTGGTCTTTGGAATGTACCATCCACATGTGTGTTGAGATTAATCAGTGGGCTGGATTATTGATAGTTGTTTCGATATTATTGATTTAAATGAGTATTTATGCTATGAAAATGTTATGCTAAAGTAACATATATAACTTGTTTTAATTTTAAAGTTTTTTATATTACGGATTTGGTGCAAATGAGCTACGTTTGTGCTTTAAATATGTATAGTGGTTACTCGATATGCTTAGAAGATATGTACTATTCACTAGATTATAGTTGTTCATTTCACTCATCTTTTATGTTTTCAAGTTCCTCGGTCAACGGCAAATAAGGCGAGAGTATTATTAGTAGTAAACTTTTGGGAATTTTATCTTGGATATGGCTTAAAGGACTTATATATATTTATTAATAGTTTGTTGGATTAGCTGAACTCTAATTGTATATATTCTTTTTGGAGGATTATAGATAACATATTGTTGATTATGTTTGAGACTACATCTTTTATGTGAAAGGACAATAATGCCATCCCCCTTTCTCATTGGTTTCAGGGTGTGACATCTTTTGGTATTAAAGCTTAGGTTGTGATTTGTTTTGGTGTAAATTTTATATGGTGTTGTGGGATTGTGTGGTAGTTTTAGCACACTAATATATTTGGTGCTAAGGTAATGTTTCACTTTAGATATAGGTTATCATGTATTCCAACTCAAAGACGCTTACCTCGCTTCATAGAAATAGCAAAGGCAAGCGAGTCGTTGCTCCCAACACCAAAGATATGCCTTAAACTTCTCAAGCTATAGCTTCAAAGAAAAGACTAGAGAATCGATATTATAGGAGTCTCGACTTGGGTGAAACTAGAGAAGAGTCTCAAGAACTATTTCCCTTGTTTAATTTTACGTTGGGAATGATCCATAGCTATCATCAAACGAAAGAATTAAGTGAAGGTGGAGCAACTAGCTTATGTACCTTCGCACTAATCAAAAAAATAGACTCACCTAAGTTTGACGAGAAGTTAGATCCTCTCAAGGCCAATGGTTGAATTAAAAACATAAAGGGAAGTTTTAGAGCTGAGAATATTAACAATAATCAAAAGGTCAACTTTGCCACTCAATACTTGAAAGGGAAACTATTTGTTGGTGAGAATGAACTAGATCAACCCTCGAAAGTAATAATGCAATCATTTCATGGAAAGACTTTACTAAGACTTTTAATGCACAATTCTTTCTAGAGTCATTAAGATAAATGACTTTGTCAATATATCTAAAGGTAGCTCAACAGTTGTGGAGTATGTGGCACATTCTAATAAGTTAAGTAGATTTGAGGATGGTTTGTAGCTAGTGAAAAGGACTAGGGCTGAACACTTTCAGCGAGGGCTTCAATCCTATATTCGTACTATACTCACATCTCTAGTGCTGACAACGTATAAAGATGTTTTTGATTAAGCGATTAGGGTTGAGCATGACATGTTGGAGAGTGGCAAACAAAATGCACCTTAGTACAAGAGGTTTAAGCTCATAGGTTATCAAGAAAGCCATGCACGCAACAATAGTGAGGGAAGAAGTAGTGACCTACTAAGGAAGTTTAGAAGTCAGAATACTCAAGGTTCTTGCATTACATGCAAAAGATATATCGACAGTCCTTGTTACCGCAAGTCAAGAATATACTTTTTTGTGGAAAAATGGAACATATTGCACAATATTGTCCTATGCAGAGGGATGTGCTTGCTGATAGCAGAGTTCATTTTTGTATGTGGACAACCGCGACACTTAACACGCAACTGCTCCACGCAGAAGAATACCCCTGCAGTTGGTAGGCCTCTAGAAAATTAGCAAGGGCAAAGGGTGGCTGGAAGGTTTTTGTAATGACAGGAAACAGAGAGACAAGACACAAACCCTATCATTTGTTTGATGATAAAGATATGTCTAAATTTTGGGAAAGAAATATTTATAAGGATGATAGAACGTATATATAGTTCTTGATGATTTGTTAGATTGGCTAAGTTCTAATTACGTATATTCTTTTTGGTGGACTATAAAAATTTTGATATTGCAACTAACCTATTAGTTTATCTAATATATATGCAAAGACGGAAATATTGTAATATTTGGATATTTTCTTTGACCATGTCAAAGAGGGCCGTAGGATCCACATTTAAAAAAAAAAACAACAAAAAAAAAGTAAAAGTAGGAAAATGGCAAGCTCAATTTTATAAAGGGACCGAGAGCTAATGCAAAACAAGGGGGGGCAGGGGGAGAGAGAGAGAAAGAGGAAGAAGGAGAAGAAGAAAACAAAGGGGGGGCAGGGGGAGAGGGGGAGAGAGAGAGAGAGAGAGAGAGAGAGGAGGAGGAGGAGGAGGAGAGAATTGCCAAGCAAATTCAACTTCGATTCGCAATGCCTAGTAAGTGCCCATCGTTCCTCCAATTGATTTAGTTATCGGGGTTAGGGGTAATTTGAGCTGTGAAGACCGATTTTTGATTTTTTAAGCAATGGAACTTCATGGAAATGGTAGTTTATGGTGTTGTTGAGCCATAAGGCTTGATGAGAGTCATTTTGAAGCAATTATTTGGTCGAAGTAAACATTTTTAGGTTTGCGTGGTTGCTCCGCAGTGCAAATGACTTGGATAAGCACTTGGGGTGTGCGATTTATTAGTGCATATGAGTTGTTTTGTAAGTATTTAAGGGTTGTTTAGCCAATTCGTAATTGTTATAATATTTTACTTGGTTTTGATGTTGATTCTCATTTAATTGTTAGGATTACGAGATTGTCAGCATGTATAGCTACGTTGTTTGGTCGTAGGCATTTCGAGATGACTAGTCCTACTTTTTCTTTGAGTTTGTGAAACTCATATTCCAAAAATGCTATGGATTATATATAGTACGAATTACAAAATGGCATTGTTGTTGCGTAAAAAGTCAAATTGAGCAGTTACAACTCCTTGATTATTTATGAATGTTTAGAAAGCGTGTTACGCAAGATATTGTGAAGCAATATATATATACACACACATGCACGCACGCACACGCGCGCGCGCGCGCACACATACATACATACATACATACATACATACATACATACATACATACATACATATATATACATACATATATATATATATATATGTTGATTTATGAAAGAGTTTATGAATGATTGAGAAATGGTGGATGGGCCATGTTGCGAAAAGTTATTTACGCCATTTATGAGATTGATTTATAGTAATGGAGGGTAGTTGTTTATGCTCAATATGACTATGAACCTGCTGAAGGGTTTGTGGTTATGCATACCAATTTAGGATATTATTTTGAATCGAGCCAGCAACTTTGTAGGTGGAGGACTTTGCCAAGAGGGAATCTTGAAAGTCTTGTCACCAAGCGTTGTATCGTAATCATAGTAGTATATTAAGTAATAGATTAGTCAATGAAATATACCATTGACATGACTTTTTATAGAGATTAATCAATGGACTTGACTATTGATGCTTACATTGCAGTGATGGTTTAAATGGGCTATTTTATTAGTATAAAGCTTTATTGACAAGAAACAATTCATATATGATTTGATATATATTTTATACCTAAAGTCTGGGTTATGGAGTTTTGGTATTGCTTTGAAATACATGCATAGTGATTACTCAATTTTCTTAGAAAAGATGTATTATTCACTTGACTACAGTTGCTAATTCCACTCGTCTTTCGTGTTTTGAAGTTCGTCGATTAGAGGCCAGTAGGACAAGAGCGTTATTGGTAGGGAACTTTTGAGAGTTGTATATTAGGTATGGTTTAAGGGAGTGGTGTATGTAATTGTTGATAATTTGTTGGGTTGGTTGAATTCTAATTGTATATATTTTTTCTAGTGGATTATAGAAACTTTGATGTCATAACCATTCAGTTAGTTTATTTGATATTATTATTATTATTATTATTATTATTAGGATGACGCAGCTATCTTTCTACACCATATATATAGTTGGAGATATACATGTTGATATTGGGCGGTTGGTTATGTTTGCAACTATGTCTTTCGTGCGGAAAGACAGTTGTGTCATTCTCCTTTTTTGTAGTTTTCAAGGTGTGATTGATATATACGTCGATAATAAATTGTTAGTTATGTTCGAAGCTCCATCTTTCGTGTGAAAGGACTATCATGTCATCCCATTTCTTGTACATTTTGAAATGTGACATCGAGGACACGTCGATGCATGGTAGTTGAAGGTCCAGTGGGTTTCTCCACCGATGAAAACCTCGAACTACGTTACTCCCCTCTTGGCCTCACGTTCGAGAGAACCGAAGTCCCTCAAACCATTGTCCTTTGTTTGTTCGGGGCTATTTGAAGATCCACGTCGTCACTCACATTAAACGGACAAGGTGAAACCATTTAACCCCAACAAACATGCATCACGTGAAGCCAACACCATCCACCAGTCTCTCTCCAGCACTCTATAAATACCACTTCAGATCACTCATTCTACTACAGTCCAAGACGCTAGCACTTCAATTTTGTCGGATTCGTTTCGATTGCATCCTTTCAGCATTTTTCTACTAGTTTTCCCAAAACTTTTGGTCATTGTTTGAAGATCATGGCCTCAACAATCCTGATGCACTCGATCCCTGTGAGTCCTACGACCACGATCGACCTTAGTTCCAGGAAATCTGTTGCGAGAGGACTTTTCCCTGCCAACCATAGTCCTAGGTTTGCTCCTCGAGGTGGCTTACGCGTGAGATGTATGACTGAGGTAAAGTAGCAGATTTTCGAATGATCTTGCCTATAACGTCAACAATTTGATATTGGGAAGTTTATTGAATTAACAGTGGTACTTGGTGAATGTTGCAGGAGAGAAAGCCGGATCTGAACCCATCCCCGAAATCGAAATCAAAGGTATATTGATGCTTGAGAGTGTCCTAGCACATGAATCCGAGTTTTGGGAAGGCCTTACTTAGACACGTAGATTCTATCCCCTCAAAAAGATTAAACTTTAGGATTGCGGTGTCCCTAATGATAAGTGTTGTCAAAGAAATTAAATTTTGATGATACTCTGCCGATTGAATTTCGCACCAAGGGAGATGGTCACTCATTCTAATGACATGATTACTTTGTCTACCAATTATAGTCCTCTTGCAACTATTTCTAATACATAGACAAGACCAGTTAGTCGGACTACAAATGTTGCGACAGACTAGGTGTGCATAGAATATTACATACGAAATGTACTAGCTATATGGCATTTTACATAGACTAATTAATTTCACCGAATAAATAACCACTTCTTGCGTATACTAACGTTGATCATGTTGATAGGTTAGCACCAACTTCACAGATGTGTTTGCATTCAGCGGGCCAGCGCCAGAGAGGATCAATGGCAGACTCGCCATGATTGGCTTTGTGGCGGCCATTTCGGTGGAACTGTCCAAAGGCCAAGACTTGTTCGCTCAGATTAGTGAAGGTGGTATCCCGTGGTTCATAGGGACGAGCGTTCTGCTCTCGGTTGCATCTCTCGTTCCGCTGTTTCAAGGTGTCACGGCCGAGTCCAAATCAAACGGGTTGATGACTTCCGATGCTGAGTTGTGGAATGGAAGGTTGGCGATGTTAGGACTGGTCGCACTAGCCTTCACCGAGTACGTCAAGGGAGGAACACTTGTGTAGGGTTCAGAATGTAATCCTCAGAAGCCAATAAAGGGAACCATAGTCTTAATACAAAGATTGGGCACAATACCTTCTTGGTTAGATTTCAAATTGCATTAGTTAACATACTATAGATCATTCTCTCAAAGGATATTTTGATGTATTATGTAACACGGAGTATACTTCTAAGAAAACTCGTTCCGTAAGAAGTAGGAGCAATTCTTTTGAAGCAGAAGCAAAGAAGCGTCCATGAATTAACGAGATGATAATTATCTCAGAATTTTCGGAAGTAAATCAACTAAAGCAACTGCAATAATAATGGACAATCTAGATAAACTAGTGCTCCTGCACCGAATTTTTCTGTTGCAATTCAAATTCTCAAGAGAGCTCTAGATCCTTCCTATTGAAGGAGCCCCTCGAAACGTGAAAGAGAGACAGTAAGAGAATAGTGGCGTATCACGCTTGATCTGCAATGTCAGGGCACGTCGCTTTCATCAATGTCACGCCAAGAAAGTTGCTTTGCAGGTCCGACGCGTTTCTCCACCGTGAAAAACTTCGAACTACGTTGCTCCCCTCTTGGCCTCACGTTCGAAAGCCGACTGGGAAGACTAAGGACCCATCAAGTCATTTGTCCTTTGTTTGTTCGGGGCTATTTGAAGGTCCACGTCGTCACTTTCACGTTGAACGGACAAGGTGAAACCATTTAACCTTCGCGTACACGCATCACGTGGAGCCAACACCGTCCACCAGTCTCTCTCTCTCTCTCTCTTTCTCTATTTAAGTGCCACTCCATTCCGCTCACTCCATAGCCCAAACACAACAGCGCTTCAAACTAGTCAAATTCGATTTAATTGCAGCACTTTGAGTGTTAACTTTTGGTCATTGTTCGAAGATCATGGCCTCAGCAGTTCTGATGCGCTCGATTCCTGCAAGTCCTAGTGCTGCGATCGAGATTAATTCCAGGAGATCTGTCGTGAGAGGGCATTTCCCCGCCTACTATGTTCCTAGGATGGCTCCCCGAGGTGGCTTACGCGTAAAGTGTATGACTGAGGTAAAGTAGCACGACATTGCTCTTCGATTAATGCGTCTGAAATATCATGCTGGGATGTTGATTGAATACGCATTGGTGCGTGGTGAATCTTGCAGGAGATCAAGCCAGAAGGTAGCACGGAGACTCCAGCTTCTGACATTCCCTCTTCATCGCCTACACCGATCCCATCCCCGAAGCCAAAACGGAAGGTATATTTATGCTTAAAAGTCCCCCAGCACATGAAACCGAGCTTTAAGGAGGCATTCCTTATGGCGTTATCTACTCGAAAAGTTTAACTGTTGGGTTGAAGTTTCCTAATGATAAGTGTGGTTATAAAAATCGAACTGGTGACACTATGCCGACAAGTTAGTTGGATCATACTTGTGCGATAGAAAATGCATCTAGTGCTAACGTTGATAATCATATTGACAGGTGAGCACCAGCTTCACAGATGTGTTTGCATTCAGTGGGCCGGCACCGGAGAGGATCAATGGCAGACTGGCGATGATTGGCTTTGTGGCGGCTATTGCGGTTGAACTGTCCAAAGGTCAGGACTTGTTTGCTCAGATCAGTGATGGTGGCATCCCGTGGTTCGTGGGAACGAGTGTTCTGCTGTCGGTTGCATCTCTGGTTCCACTGTTTCAAGGAGTCACAGTCGAGTCGAAGTCAGACGGGTTGATGACTTCCGATGCTGAGTTGTGGAATGGAAGGTTGGCGATGTTGGGACTGGTCGCGTTGGCCTTCACCGAATATGTCAAGGGAGGGACACTCGTGTAGGGTTTTGGAATTGAGGTTGCATAATTGGAAAAGAGTAAATCAGAATGTAATCCTCCAAAGCAAATAGAGTGAACTATTACTTGAGTGCAAATGTTGTGCATAATGCCTTCTTGATTAGATTTCAATTTACGGTATTCATACTGTAGTTCGTTCTATCAAAGAATATGTCAAGGTATTAATCAACATGGAGTATACTTTGAAATAAAATTCTTCCGTAAAGGAAACGTTTAAAGGACATACCTCGATTAATATCTGAGATGGTACTTGCAAACTAATAAGCCCCAAGCACCTCTGCCAATGATTTCACCCAGATGACTAGAAGGTGCATGAAGAACACACTTGAATCAGAAGGATATGAAACTTTTCATAAGTAAATTAATTAACGCAACGATAACAAGGATGAATGGAGCAAGTTCGGATCATTCATTGGATGAATGGATTATCAGAGGATCTCTCAGAGCAAGCGATTTTGCAACTAAAACTAGATCAAACTTCAATTTTACCTCTTCCAAAAATGGGGGAAATTCACCAACTCGTCAACAACGTTTCTGGAGAATGTTGCTATCAACGTTTCTGGAGGCAGATAGCTCATGACTTAAGGGCGGACGTAAAGTTCGGTGGTTTGCCTCCTCTTTATGGGCATTGAACATCTCTTCTATTTCTATCAGGACTAGTCTCTTTACCTAATCATGTAATACATTCTTCAAGTAAGCAATGACGTTCATAAACAAAACCAAAATGCAGTAACTGAGTGGTGTTCCATCTCATAACAGTTCAGGTACACTTGCGAAGCCGCAACGCCTCCAATGTACACCGGTGGAGTCTTCTGATTCCAGGAATGCCCCTAACCAGTGTTATGTACAAGTTGGGGCTCCATGCAATCAGCAAGCAAGCCTTGCAAGCTTTGAAGGCATTCATGCTTCCCCCTTTCTCAGTGACACTGGAAGAGGGGAAAATCAGAATTAGCTTTTTCCATGACAAACCCCAGACAGCGATGAATGAACAACTAGAATGAACACACGAAATGCGAAAAAGTGGCTTGACTAAATCAGTTGCAAGTGGTAAGATAGGTGTCTTTCAGAGAACTTGGCATTCGGATAGGTCGTGGATTCTTTGGTGGGAAGGCAGTCATCGAGAGCTTGCCCCTGGAGAGACATTTGGTATGTCTCTGCAATTTATTTTGGCAATATCGATCATTAGTCCATTGGCAGGAGAATCCAGATTATGGGACCATCCAAACTTCGCAAATCTCAGAATTTATTAGCATCGACAACAGAAAGCAGGGGAGCTATCCTCCTACCTCAAACAAACAGCAACTAAGAGACCCAAACTGGAAGTCCCCAATTACAGCACAATATCTAATGCCTATCTTAGGACACTTTTATCTTCACAATCAAAAGAGTACTAAGTCTTTCTCTAACCAACCTCTTAATTTGAACCAGAGCACACAGGGAGAATGGGATTTTCGCAGATGACCGTTTATTTCCCAAAAAACAAAATTTTCAGATTTCATGGTGAAATTATCGGGAGCAGATATTTTTCTATGTTAATTCTCTATTGTTATGTGATAGGATATGCATCCAAGATTCACTGGAGAGAACTTAGAGAAGAACAAAGTTACATATCAAAAATTTGTTGACCTCACTGCGAAGCACAGTCGCAATGCTCCTCAACTGGCCATAGCATGGCTTCTTCATCACACGCTATCCCAATACCAGGTAACACTTTCGGGCAAACACTGAGTCACATAATAGTAGATTTAGTGTTAACATGCCACTAGTCGTCAATTTTTGCAAATTGAGGAGAGGTAGGTCAAATCAGGCAGTTGTTGATGTTGCAATGTCTACAACGAGCCTTAGCTCTCAGCTGCGATGATATAGGGACCAGAAAAGTCGAGAACCTTGAAGACAATATTAGTACAGAGGCATCAAGGTTAGCCAAGACGAGTATTTTCCCCTACTTTGTAGGCAAGTTTGGTTCAATAGCATTAGCTCCTGCATTGCCTATGAAGGTGCTCTATAAAGACCTCTCCAATGAAACTTTGTCAGAATCAATATTTGTCCAAAAAATGTGAATCGTAGGGATTGAGATATAAAGTGTAGTTAAATGCTTTTCAAAATCAGACTAGTTATTCCTCTGCTGTAAGCAATAAAAGCTCGATACCTTTATTATAAGGAGAGAGATAAAATATATACATAAACTCGTTAAAAGATCTGCAGGGACCTAACAGAAATTAAGGTGCCTCAATGATGCACGATAAAAGTCTCACGCCTTCATAATTGGAAAGCCACAAAGAGCAAACCCAAGTTTGAGCTGATTGGCATATCCAGCCTATTCTGCTTTCAATCAGAACCTTAGGTTGACTAGTTATGAACTCACTAGCTGATGGACATTGCCCAACAGTAGCCAAATTCGACATGTATTTCGTTCACTGGTCTAGTGGGGCATTAGTGGATCACATGTCAACTTCATCATAGCCAATGACCCAGATGCATCGAGTGCTCATGAACCAGAATCCTTGTTGAAGCTCAATTTCTTGAGAAATCTCTAGATTCTTCCTTGTGAATGCGCCTTGAAACACAGAGAGACTAGAAGAGAGTGCCGTGTTGCACTTGAGCTGTGAAGTCGGGGCATGTTGTCTTCATCGAATCGCACCAAAGGACTGTCGGTAGTTGAATGTTCTCTGTCCGGTCCAATTGGTTCTTCACCAAATTCGAAAACCTCGAACTACGTCATTCTTCTCTTGGCCTCACGTTCGAAAGCCAACAAGAACTAAAGTCCCACAGATCATTGTCCGTTGTTTGTTCAGGGCTATTTCAAGGTCCACGTCTTCACTTTCACATTAAACGGACAAGGTGAATCCATTTAACCCCAATAAACATGCATCGCGTGGAACCAATACCATCCACCAGTCTCTCCTCTCTCTCTCTCTCTCTCTCTCTCTTCCGCGGCACTTTATAAATACCACTTCATATTATTCACTACATAGTCCAAGAAAGTAGCACAACAGTCCAGTCAAAGTTCATTCAGCTGCACACGCTCAGTTGAGTATTGTCCTCCTAGTTATTCCAAAACTTTTGGTCATCGTTTTAAGAGCATGGCCTCAACAATCCTGATGCACTCGGTCCCTGTGAGTCCTAGGACCGTAGTCGACATTAGTTCCAGGATATCTGTTGTGAGAGGGCTCTTCCCTGCCAACAATAGTCCTAGATTGGCTCCTCGAGGTGGCTTGCATGTGAGGTGTATGGCTAAGGTAAGTAGGAGATTTTCGGACAATCTTGCCTAAAACATCAACGATGTGATGTTGGGAAGTTTATTGAATTAACATTGTTACGTGATGAATGTTGCAGGAGAGCAAGCCGGATTTGAACCCATCCCCGAAATTGAAATCAAAGGTATATTTATGCTTGAGAGCCTCCTAGCACATGAATAAGAGTTTTGGGAAGGCCTTACTTATGCACGGAGCCTTTATTTACTTAAAGAGATTAAACATTAGTATTGGAATTTCCGAAGGATAAGTGTTGTCAAAGAAATTGAACTGGTGATACTCTGCTGATTAAATTTTGATGAAGTAAGATAGTCACTCATTCTAGTAACCATTCCTTGCATATACTAACGTTGATCATGTTGACAGGTTAGCACCGACTTCACTGATGTGTTTGCATTTAGTGGGCCGGCGCCAGAGAGGATCAATGGCAGACTTGCAATGATTGGCTTTGTGGCGGCCATTGCAGTCGAACTGTCTAAAGGCCAGGACTTGTCAGCTCAGATCAGTGGAGGTGGTATCCCGTGGTTCATAGGGACGAGCATTCTGCTCTCAGTTGCATCTCTTGTTCCGCTGCTTCAAGGAGTCACGGCCGAGTCAAAGTCTGATGGGTTGATGACTTCTGATGCTGAGTTGTGGAACGGAAGGTTTGCAATGTTGGGACTAGTTGCGTTGGCCTTCACTGAATATGTTAAGGGAGGAATACTTGTGTAGGGTTTTGGAATTATTCACTCGTGTAAGTAGTTCAGAATGTAATCCTCAGAAGCATAATATAAAGTGAAGCATTGTCTCAATACAAATACTGTTAAATCTTAAATTAGAGTTTGTTATACTATAAATCATTCTCTCAAAGGACATTTCATTGGATCATTCAACATGGAGTATACTTTGAAGAAAACTCCCTCCTTCAGAAAAAACCTCAATTCGTTTGAAGTGGAAGTAAAGAAGCGTCGCTTAATATATGAGATGATAATTGCAGATTAATAAGACACAAGTACCTTTACCAATGAGATTAGGATGAAACTCAGATGACAATGGGTGAACAAAGAACATACCTAAATCAGAAAGATCTTATTTCAGATGTAAATAAACTAAAGCAACAATAACAAAGAAGGATTGAGTGAATTCGGATCGTCCTTAGATGAGGAAATTCCAAATTCTCAAAGCAACAGATTTTGCAAACAAAACTAAACCAAAGTTCGGTCTGTACCCTTCCAAGTAAAATGGTGGAAATTAACCATCTCAGCAACAACACATCTGGAGAATGTTGAGTGCAATCACTTTTGGGAATATTTATCACAGCCTCTTTCTGCCTTTCCTTTTTTTGACCGTCCAGAGGTCAATAATATGATTTCATGGACCCAGATTTATTTCACTTCCATCAGATATGTAGCAATCAATCGATTAATTAACCCACGGCAAAATAAATCCTCAGATAAACCACTCAAATCATGATGGAACTATTACAACCAATAGATTTCTATCCAATAGCACATCTAAAAACTGCATTGTCTGACAAAACAACATCGGAGAAGGATCTGACCTAAGAGGACAACATTTGCTTTTAAGAACTGCAATCTGGGGCAGGCAGATGGCTTATGACCAATGGCGGATGTAAAGCTCGGTAGTTTGCCTCCTTCTTTTTACAGGCTTTGAACATCTCTTCTCTTTCAATTACAACTAGCCTCTTTACCTAATCATGTAATTGGTTATTCAAGTAAGCAAATGATGTTGATAAACAAAACCAAAATGCAGTAACTGACTAATCATTACCTGTCGCCACTTTCCCCTAACGGTAGGGGTGTTCCATCTCATAAGAGTTCAGTTACACTTGCGAAGCCGCGACCCCTCCTATGTACACTGAAGAGGTCTTCTGGTTCCAGGAATGCTCCTAACCAGTGTTATGTACAAGTTGGGGCTCCATGGGATCGGCAGGCAAGCCTTGTAAGTTTTGAAGGCATTCATGCTTCCCCCTTTCTCAGCGACACTGGAAGGGGGGACATCAGAACTAGCTTTTTCCATGACAAACCGCAGACAGTGATGGATGAACAACTAGAATGAGCACACGCAATGCAAAAAATTGGTTTAACTAAATCAGTTGCAATTGATAAGATAGGTGGGAGAACTCAAGAAGCCGGTGGAGGGAGGGAAGATGAAGTACATTGGTTTGTCAGAAGCTAGCATTGACACGGTCAAGAGAGTTAATGCTAATCATCCAAACACAGCTGTGCAGATGGAGTATTCTCTGTGGACTTGCGAAATTGAGGATGAATTAATTCCACTTTGCAGCTCCACTCTTATTGTCCTCAAGATGTGTGGCAGTTTTTACAGGACTTTCAATTTCGGAGAACTCGGCGTTGGGATAGTAGCATCCAGTCCTCTAGGTCGTGGGTTCTTTGAGAGGAAGGCAGTCGTTGAGAGCTTGCCAGTGGAGAGCCAGTCGGTATGTTTTTTGCAATTTATTGCGATGATATTGATTAGTGGTCTATTGGCGAGAGAATTCAAATTATGTGACCATCCAAACTAGGTTTTTTTCTTGTTTTTGAATATTCAGAATTTATTGGCATAAAAAGCAACAAGCAGGGCGAGCAATCCTGCTACATGCTAAACAAACAGCAACTAAGAGGCCCAAACTAGAAGTGCCCAGTTACAGCACAACATCTAATGCCTATCTTAGAACACTTCTCGCTTCACATTCCAAAAACTACTTTCTCTAACCAACCTCTTAATTTGCGAGAGGATTGAATCAGAGCACACAGGGACAGTGGGATTATGCAGACGACAGTTTATTTCCTTAGAAACAAATTTTTTGGATTTCCTGGTGATGTATCAGTGGCAAATATGTTTCTTTGTTAATTCTCTATTGTTATGTGAAAGGCTATGCATCCAAGATTCACTAGAGATAACTTCCACAAGAACAAAGTTATATATTGAAAATTTGCTCACCTCACTGCAAAGCATGGTTGCAACGCTCCTCAACTGGCCATAGCGTGGCTTCTTCACCAGGCGTTGTTCCAATACCAAGTAACAATTTCAGCAAACGCTGAGTCACATAATAGTAGATTTAGTGTTACCATGCCACTAGTCTTCGATTTTCACAAAATAAGGAGAGGTATGTCAAATCAGGCTGTCGATGTTGTGATGTCTATAACGAGCTTTAACTTTCAGCTGCAATGAGGGACCAGAAAAGTGAAGAACCTTGAAGACAATATTAGATCAGTGGCACGTAAGCTTAGCCAAGACGAGTATATTTCCCTAGTCTGTAGGCAAGTTTGGTTCAATAGCGTAAGCTCCTGCAATGCCTATCAAGATGCTCTATGAAGACCTCTCCAATGAAATGTCGTCAGCATCAAAATTTGTCCAAAAAATGTGAATTTGTAGGGACAGAGATGCAAGTGTAGTTAATGCTCTTCAAAATCGGAGCACTTATTTTTCCATTGTGAGCAATAAAAGCTCCATACCTTTATCATAAGGAGAGAGATAAAGAATATATAGATAAACTCATTAATATATCTGCGGGACCTAACAGAAATTCAGGTGCTTCAATCACGGCATATCAGTGCTGATGTGCGAGACTTCATTTTGATGCAAAATAAAAGTCTCATGCCTTCATCATTGGAAGGCGACTACGAGCAAACCCAAGTTAGAGCTGATTAACGTATCTAGCCAATTCTGCTTTCAATTAGAGTCTTAAGTTATCGAGTTATGAACTCACTAGCCGATAGAGATTGCCCGACAGTAGATGAATTCGACACATATTTCGGCCACTGGTCTAGCGGGTCATAAGGGGATTGAATGTCAACTTCATCATAGCCAGCTACCAAGATGCATCAATGCTCATGAACCGGAATTCTTGTCGAAGCTCAATTTCTCGAGAGAACTCTAGATCCTTCCTTGTGAATGCGCCTTTGAAACGCAGAGAGAGACTTGGAGAGAGAACTGTGCCGTGCTTGAGCTGTGAAGTCGGGGCATGCTGTCTTCATCAAGGTCATGCCAATGGACAGCGGTACATGAAAGTTCTCGTCTGGTCCAATTAGTTCTTTACCAAACTCGAAAACCTCGAACTACGTCGCTCTTCTCTTGGCCTCACGTTCGGAAGCCAACAAGAACTGAAGTCCCACAAACCATTTTGTCCGTTGTTTTGTTCAGGGCTATTTGAAGGCCCACGTCGTCACTTTCCCATTAAACGGACGAGGTGAAACCATTTAATCCCCTACAGACATGCATCGCGTGGAACAAACACCATCCGTCAGTCTCTCTCTCTCTCTTTCTCTCTCTCTTCCCCGGCACTATATAAATAGTACTTCATATCACTCACTCTATAGTCCAAGACAGTAGCACTGCAGTCTACTCAGAGTCGAGTCAGTTGTGCGCGTTGAGCTGTGTACTGTTCTCCTAGTTATCCCAAAACTTTTGGTCCTTGTTTGAAGATCATGGCCTCAACAATCCTGATGTACTCGATCCCTGCGAGTCCTAGGACCGCAATTGACATTAGCTCCAGGATATCTGTTGTGAGAGGACTCTTCCCTGCCAACCATAGTCCTAGATTGGCTCCTCGAGGTGGCTTGCATGTGAGGTGTATGGCCGAGGTAAAGTAGCAGATTTTCGAACAATCTTGCCTAAAACATCAACGATGTGATATTGGGAAGTTTATTGAATTAACATTGTTACGCAATGAATGTTGCAGGAGAGCAAGCCGGATCTGAACCCATCCCCAAAATCGAAATCAAAGGTATATTTATGTTTGAGAGCCTCCTAGCACATGAATAAGAGTTTTGGGAAGGCCTCACTTACACATGTAGCTTTTATCTACTTAGAAAGATGAAACTTTAGGATTGAAGTTTGCTAAGGATAAATGTTGTCAAAAATATTGCACTGGCGATGCTCATGCTGATTTGAGTTTTGATCAAGTGAGAAAGTCACTCCTGCTAGTAACCACTCCTTGCATATACTAACGTTTATCATGTTGACAGGTGAGCACCGGCTTTACCGATGTGTTTGCATTCAGTGGGCCGGCACCAGAGAGGATCAATGGCAGACTCGCAATGATTGGCTTCGTGGCAGCCATTGCGGTTGAATTGTCTAAAGGCCAGGACTTGTTCGCTCAGATCAGTGAAGGTGGCATCCCGTGGTTCATAGGGACGAGCATTCTGCTCTCGGTCGCTTCTCTTGTTCCGCTGCTTCAAGGAGTCACGGTTGAGTCAAAGTCTGATGGGGTGATGACTTCCAATGCCGAGTTGTGGAATGGAAGGTTGGCGATGTTGGGACTAGTTGCGTTGGCCTTCACCGAATTTGTTAAGGGAGGAGCACTTGTGTAGGGTTTTGGAATTAGAGTTATGTACTCAGTGAAAGTAGTTCAGAATGTAATCCTCAGAAGCATAATATAAAGTGAAGCATTGTCTTAATACAAATACTGTGCCCAAAACCGTCTTGGTCAGATCTCAAATTAGAGTTTGTGGTACCATAGATCATTCTCTCAAAGGATATTTCAATGGATTATTCAACACGCAGTATATACTTCGAAGAAAACTTCCTCCTTGAGAAGAAACATCTATTCGTATTAAGTGGAAGTAAAAAAGCTTTGCTTAATGTATGAGATGGTAATCACAGACTAATAAGCCACAAGCACCTTTGCCAAGGAGATCATGATGAGACTCAGATGACAATGGATGAATGAAGACCACACGGATTGAAAGGATCTCAGCCTTTTCAAAAGTAAATAAACTTAAGCAATATTAATAAAGATGGATTGAGTGAATTTGACTCCTCCTTAGAAGAGGAGCTCCAAATTCTCAAAGCAACAGATTTTGCAAACAAAACTGAATGGACCTTCAGTTGGTAACCCTTTCAAGTAAAATGGTGGATATTTACCAACACTGCAACAAGATATCTGGAGAATGTCAAGTGCAATCACCCGATGAAATATATCAGCCTGCCTTTTCTTTTTTTGACTGTCCACAGGCCAATGGTATAATTTCATGGACCCAGACTGTGAACTCTGCCCTTTATTTCACTTCCACCAGATACGTAGCAATCAATTGATTAATTAACTCACAGCAAAATATATCTTCCGGTAAACCACCCAATCATGACGGAACTAGTACAGCCAATGGATTTCTATCCAATAACACATCTAGAAACTGGATTGTCCGATGAAACAACATTGGAGAAGGATCTGACCTAAGAGGACAACGTTTGCTTTTAAGAACTGCAATCTGGGGCAGGCAGATGGCTAATGACCAATGGCGGACGTAAAGCTCGGTGGTTTACCTCCTTCTGTTTACGGGCTTTGAACATCTCTTCTGTTTCAACCACGACTAGCCTCTTTACCTAATCATGTAATAGATTCTTCAAGTAAGCAAATATAATTGATAAACAAAACTAAAATGCAGTAACTGACTAATCATTACTTGTTGCAACATTCCCCTAACGGTAGGGGTGTTCCATCTCATAACAGTTCGGTTACACTTGCCAAGCCGCAGTGCCTCCAATGTACGCCGGTGAAGTTTTCTTGTTCCAGGAATGCCCCTAACCAAGGTTATGTACAAGTTGGGGCTCCATGCAATCGGCACGCAAGCCTTGTAAGCTTTGAAGGCATTCATGCTTTTCCCTTTCTCAGCAACACTGAAGGGGACATCAAAATTAGTTTTTTCCATGACAAACCCCAGACAGCTATGTTTGGACAACTAGAATGAACACACAGCACCCCCGCACATACAAAATAAACAAAGATGCTGCCAAAGAAAAGCAAAATACTATTACACGACTGGGCAAATAACAAATATCTCACCAATCACTTACTCCTTGATTTTTCACAATGATCAATTATAGAACAGAACTAATATACATGAATAATAAAAAAAACTAGCAAAGTTTTAGAAGGAACCAGTTAGATTTATTTGCAGAAGACTATGTGAAGCGACACTGTAAAACATTTTTTAATTAACAATACATTACTAAGCAAGGTCACATTTAGACGGCAATCTTCAATCTAGTGATTCAACCATTTTAGAGTAACTTGAGATGCTGCTTGATCAGCTCAGTGATTGAATATTCAATGTCTCATTCTAGCTTGGCAAAGATTAAAGCAGGCATATGGAGCTAGAAGCCCAAATGCTTTCTGCGTCTCTTCCTATTTGAGATTTGGGATAGGACATACTCTCAAACATTGTATTATGTTTGCTCATTGTCCTTTTCTTGATCCCATCTCTCCTTAAGCAAATAGTGCGCATTTCCAGACACAAAACGACTAGAGTTAGTAGAAGTTCAAGCTCCCATCTGAAAACCATTCCACTTTTTTGTACGACTAGAGTCTTCCCTTCAATGAACTTTAAGGGGAAAAATTGAAAGGAAACAGAGACAAGGTTGATTAGAAAAATGTAGCAAGAGTAGCAAGCCCACGGTAACGGTTCCGGCCATGGGAAAACTACGCAAAATCATCCATGTTGCTCGAAATGGAACCTTCAAACTGCGCCATCGCAAACCTAAGAACCCGAGGCTCTACATCCCTCCTTTCTCCCCCCCTCAAGTGGGCAAAAACAAAACACCAAGGCTCTTGCACTCGCAGGAATATGGTCGAACACCTTGCGGGCACGGGGAGCTCAACCCAAAACATTCACCGTCGACCCTCCTCCCCCCAACTGGAACTGCACAAGAACTACATCCTAAAAGAACGAAACGGAATCACCAACGCGTACCGACACTGACCCAAGAACCCAAATCAAGGGACGAGCCAGCGCCGAGCCAGCGCCGAGCCAGCACGGACAAATTGGGAACAGAAACCCCGGTAAAATCTTGGCATTTCCATGACCGGAGGAACTGGCATCAAACCCAAGAAATGGCAGCGGATCAAGAAGCACGCCCCGTATGCAAGACTCGAGACGAGCGTCAAAGCCATACATACCTGCACGGTCCGCACAGGGCAGTAGAGAAGAGCTGCGACGATGGAGGGCTGGAACTGAGAAGGCGACTGAGGCGGACAGAGAGATTCAAGAAATTGGGAGGGGAAGCTCCTGGTTTTTGTGGTTGGGCCTTGAGAAAGTGATTTGGAGATGGGCCTACTTACTAGGGTGAAGAGAAGAGGTGGGCCGACCTGATACAAGATCAAAAACGGTTCGACCGAGTTGGTGAAACCAATCGGTGAACTCGGAAGGTCTTGAGTTCAAATCTTGCTTGACAAAGATTCTTGGGATTTAAGACGGTCAGGAAGAAATGTTGGGCATCTAACCTAATCCGTGGCATGGATATAGTATTCTTTTTTATCGGCCCGGCATGTTGACTTAATCTAGTGTGTTGAAACTGGCTCTAAATACCATCGAAAATGGTTCGATCGAGTTGGTAAAATCAATTGGTGAACCTCAAAAGGTCTTGAAGTCAAATCTAGCTTGACGAAGATTCTTGGGATTTAAGTCAGCCAAGAAGAAATTGCCAATTGTCTACCCTGATCCGTGGCTTGGATATAGTATTCTTTTTTATCGAACCCAATGTGCCGATTTAATCTAGTGTGTTGAAACTGGCTCCGAATACCACTTAGTGAATTTAAATGGGAACAAGTATACACAATCTCAAGGGAAGCCGCATAGTTTGAAATTCGAATCCAGATCATCTGCAAGTCAATGCGATACGGGGTAAAGAAAATGTGCTAGGAGTGGGTTGAGAGAGAGAATTTTTGACCTAGCCTTTGAGTCCAGAATTATATCATGAGTTGGGTTGATTATCCTACAAAATCCTATTTTGGCACGCAATTAGTGTTGAAGATTATATTTAGATTTTGAGCCCGTCGACAAAATCTAACCTAAATTTAAGCGTGCGAAAACTCGAATCGAACCGGAGCACTCGGAGTGTTCAAAGTCTGATTCAAAGACATCCTTATTCGAATGGAAGACTTCCCATTTCGGATAGTTCAGAGTCTATGCACAGTGGCCACCCGAATTTGCAAGAGAAGTGCAACTTGGACTCGAGCCGGACATGGAATTTCCCATGTCACTTGTTGAAGGTGTGCTACAAACTGGCCTCCGCAAGAATCTCTAGATGCCAACAAGCAAAATGCCGAAATTCTATTCATCACTAGCACACCAGAGCAGATGATCAGAAATCGCCCTCCGCGCATGCGACACACAATTTACCATTTTACCGCATCGACTCGTTTCATGGCAACATCTTCACTAAACCTCCGGCGGAACACGATATTCATTTCATACTGAGTTTATGCCCCCAAAAACATGAAGATAACCGAGGGACAAAGATCGTTGAAATAGACAACAGGCCCAAAGCATAAGGCGGCACAACCGCTTTTATTCGTTTGTCTATCCACAAGGACCAGCCAATGTCCCGGATACAGATCCGAAACCACGTAACTATAAGTATAACAACCCATGCTATAAAAGCCAAGTCAGGGCAAATTGATAATTCAAGCTGAGAAGCCACATATTACAGGCCAACGCATATACTTGAGTGTTCATATCTCATGAAAGCCCAACAGGGGATACACACACTATGCTGCAGCATTGACAGCATGATCATTGCGTTCCTTCTGCACAAAAGCTTCAACGTACTGTTTCCTGCAAGGAAGAATTGATTCTCTAAGACTCGGGAGCAACATGGTGTATGTGAAACATCAGAGAAACTGGAGATGTAAGCAACTAGAAGGAAAGGACGGATCAGTACCTCGCTGGTAAATGGTCATGGGGACGATTGAATGGGGTCCAAATTGGATCACCAACGAACAGTCGCATAGCCTAAATAAAAGATTACATAGCAGAGAGTGAACAAAAATTCTTTCTGCTGATTAGAAAATTCATTCTTCCACTGATCATAAAACAGCTGCAACGAGTTTAGAAGGCCCAAATCTAGTTCTCTCGTTCTCTTCATGTGTGTCTGTGTGTGTGTTTGTGTCCTCCATGTGTGCTGGATCAAAGAAGTGACGTATGCATGTATTGTAAATACCTTAATGTAATTATCCGAATCGAGGGTAAAGCGATGGTACATTCCAGCTGGTAAAACAATCATTCCACCTTTCTTTACCCACACACGAATCCAACCATCATTCTTGTCCCTAACATCAAAATAACCTAGACGACAAGACAAAGTTTAGAGAATTCAATGGAAAGCAGAATATAGAAAGCTGAGAGAAGAAAATCAGGGACTTACCACTTCCAGCCACAGCGTAACGAATCTCCTCATCAGTGTGGAGATGCTCCTCAAAGAAGTTCTTGATCTTCTCTTCATAATTTGGCAGCTTCTCTGGGGAAACTTCGCAGAAATCCTGGGCAAAAATAAAAGAAGTTTCATGCCATCAGACTTAGCAAACAAGCTTGACATTGTAAGTGTCCAGCAGATTAAGAGGGACCAAGGTCCTTGGGGGGATCATCACATTAGGCAGAAAAAAGACCTCGGTCTTTTCAAAACGTGTGAGCATCATTCCTTAACAATGCACGTACATTATCTGATTAATTTTCAAACTCGATCATTCACCAAAAGATAAGTTAAACAAGCAGGGAACATATGATCATGATCCAGGTCTAGTTCCACAATATGGACAAACACGAATGTTAACATTATCCTGAAGCAACTACAAACTACCAAGGCCAGTGAAAATGCGTTATAATATTATGAAGTTACATACCATGTAGGAGTATCCACGTTCCTCACGGATTTTCTTCAATTCCTCATCAGTTTCATAGTTGTCAGCATCCAATCGCCAGCTGAGAACACCAAGTTCTGCAAGAACACGATAGCTCCTAATGAATTGGAAAACAGAATTATTTTATTGTATCTTAAAAGAGTGCTTCCTCAGAATGCATACCTTCAAGCTGCTTCAAGGAAACAAATTCCTTAGGTTCACGGTGATGTGGAAGTCTTTGGTCTTCATTGCTGTCATCCATATACCATGCTTGAAGGACTTCCTCTCTCGGATCCTACCCAGCCCAAAGTTTGAAAGCATTACCCCAAATGCAGGACAGGCATTGAAGGATCCACAGTATATCACAAGATTCACAACATAAATTTAACCACCCTCTTCCATGCTCAAGGAAGGATGATAATGCTTCTATCCAAAAATGGTTTTCCTACCTAGGTTTTATGGGTGGAAAAGACTTTTATAGTTTCCTAGTTCTCATGCTTAGATCATGACCACTGATACAGAATCCATCATTTAAATAACGCCGGGCTATGAAAACAATTTATTAGATACTCTAAATTAACCGAAATACAAGCTAATCAATACCAAGTATAGCGAATTGATCTTCAGAATGCGCAAACCAGTGCATGCCCTTAGGTGCAGACGCATACGTGACACAGACAATCAACATGCCGTGAAAACCCAAGAACAAGTTCACAAAGTGAAACAAATACATCTTTAAGAACAATTAAGAGAAAGAAGTACCCTATATTCTACATTGACTATAAGGACCTAAAACAGATACATCTTTAAAATTAATGTAAGACGAACAAGTATCCTATATTCTGCATTGACTATAAGGACCTCAAAGTGGACTGCAATATAATAATTCTCTCCTAGTACAATTATGCCTCTGTCCACAGTACAAGCTCTAACTTTGGCACCATATAAAGAGGCAATGACATCCGCCAGAAAAGTGGCAATTAGATCTTAAGTCAACTAGACCTCCACACCTTCTTTCTACCACATTAATGGTTTCTTTTTTACTCAACTTGCTACATTATATAAGGTAATGGCTGCACTTTTTCCAGCCCGTTACCAAGACTCAACCTTCATGTCCCTCGAAGAGGACAGCTTCTCGCTAACCCACTCGAGATCCTCAACAAACACTTGTTTCAAAAGTTTTAAGCTGTCAGAGCGTGTGCAAAACAATCCATCCCAACAATTTTTGCCTGTGGATCTCATTACCCATCCAATACACCATGGCCATAGGGTGGCGTGACATCCACGTGAATCCAAGATGGAAGGACATCAAGCCAAACTAGTTCAATTAGGAGCAAGTAAGCCCTCAAGCCGGCCCCTCCACATAATTCATACTGGAAACTTTTCTTCTTTTGAGACTTCCCTTCAGGATGCTGCTCAATTCTTCCTTAGCACCTCCCACAGAGATCATATCCGTTCAAGGGTTCAAGTCCCCCGTTCCAAGAATCCCAAAACCACGGCAAACAAATTTTAACTAGGCTAAAAAAATGGGTTTCCACCGTAACAACAGCTTACCCAAAACCCAGAAGCCCAGCAGCATCGAGAAACGCAAAAAACAGAACCAACTCTAAAAACCCCGAATAAAACAAAACTGGGCGACCTGATATCGCTCGAATTCAGACCTTCCCTCCTCTCCTGACCGATCGAGGTCTAAAGAAAAACAATCCATAAGACAAGAACGCAGGGTGGAAGCCAATTACCTTGTCGGGGACGACCATTTTCGTCGATATCGCAGGTGGGGCAATCGGTAGCTTTCCAGGCGACAAGAAAAAGCGAGGAGCGGAGGAGCAAGTTGCGCGTTTTATAATGCCAAAAACGATTCTTAATACTCTTTTTTTAGGTAAAAAAATTAAGAGGGTCAAACGGTGGAAAGGGAGAGAATATTTGACTTGAGATTTTTTTCCCCGGGTAGAAAACTCGAGAAAAACAAAGCTTTTTGTGTCCAGATTCATTGAACGCGAAAGGGATTGATGGCGGGTCAGCTCACGGCATGCCGATTTTCAGGACAAAGTTCACACCAGACAGGGATGACAACGTGAATTGGGTGACAAACATGAGTTTTGTACAGGCTAATGCGACCTTTCGAGCGATGACGAGTCCCGGCCCACGGGATCGCCGTCCAGGTAAAATTTATCTATTTCGATTTCTTAGTTGACGGATTTAGCAAAATTTAAATTGGAAAACGCGAAAAGGTTAAAGCTTGCGAATCTCATCTATCTAAAAAAAATTGAGAACAACATTTAGATTGATATAAGTATGATTATATATAGATAAATGACAACGGTTCCTATAGATATTCTCATCAAAACACTTGTGCATAAAATAGCGAGAATATAAAACTAGTATAACTCTAAATGAGGTTTGTACTTCTTTTGTTAGAGAGATCATAAAGTTTTGAAAAAATAAATATTTAAGTGGGACTATTGTAACATTTATAAAGATAAAAAAATTAAAAAACAGGGTAAAAATAAATAAAGTTTTTTTGTTTAGGAAATGGATTGAAATTAAGGGATATTCTAAAATATGGGGATGGTGTGATTATGAAAACTCCTAAATAGTAACGAATGAAGAATGACTAGTTTAATTTTGTTATTCAAAGTTGAGTCCATAGATCACATTCAACGACATTGAACATATTTTCATATAGTCCAAGAGGTAAAGTGAACATATACCACATTAAACAATTTAAAATTTTAGGAACAACATTGTTTGAACATTAAAAATTTAAAAATTATGTTGGACATTATGTCATTTTTCCATAATTAAATATTCAAAGCTTAACGTACAGACAACGATTCTGATTCCTCAAAAAGGTACTTGCATGTCATAGCCATTTGCCTTTTTCATGCCCCCATTTAAAAAAAAGAAAAAGAAAAAGAAATAGTTGCGTATCCTAACCGCTGATTTCTTTGTAAGACTTACCTTATTCTTAAATGACTATCGATTTTTCGCCCTGGGTTTTTTCAGTTAAAGAAACTCTTCTTTCCGTTTCTTAATTTCTCCTATTTTTATCAATTTTTCTTTTTTGGGTTCGACCTCGACTAGGGAAAGCTCGATGAAGCGAGGTATATTTTGTTCTAGCAAGCCACCCATGCCATGGCGGCCACCCATGCCATGGCGGCTTGTGAATCTAAGGCCCGCTCTTTTTTTTCCCATGATATTCGATCACATTAGTCATGTCGTGCGACCGCCCGGCATAGATCGGGCCCCCTGTGCATCTAGTGAATGTAGAGGACGGCAAGTAGATTGGGTTATGCTCATTAATATGCCTCCGACAGACCTACATCCTCGTACATTAGAAGTGTCCGCTAGCAGGTGTTGACCGTCAGACTTAGCAAACGAGCTTGACATTGGAAGTGTACAGCAGCTTAGGGGGACCAAGGTCGTCAGTGGGATTATTAGGCAGAAAATAGACATCAGTCATTTTAGAACATGTAAACAATGCAAGTACATTGTCTGATTAATTTTCAAACAAGATCATTCACCAAAGGATAAGTTAAACAAGCAATGGAACATATGATCATGACCCAAGTCTAGTTCCACAACATGGGCAAACACGAAAAGAATGTGTATATATATGTTTGTATGTATATTATCCTGGAACAACTATAAACCACCAAGGCCGATGATTATGCGGCATAATATTCTGAATTGAATTAGATGAATCGCCACATACCATATAGGAGAATCCACCCTCCACATTCAATTCTTCCTCATCTATTTCATAGTTGTCAGAATCCCACAGAAAACTGAAGTGGCGAAATTCTGCAAGAACATGATAGCCCCTAATGAATTGGGAAAACATAATTATTTCATTGTGTCTCACAATAGTGCTTCCTCAGAATGCATACCTTCAAGCTGCTGCTCCAACTCC
This sequence comes from Eucalyptus guilfoylei, assembly GCA_016097605.1. Classification (NCBI taxonomy): domain Eukaryota; kingdom Viridiplantae; phylum Streptophyta; class Magnoliopsida; order Myrtales; family Myrtaceae; genus Eucalyptus; species Eucalyptus guilfoylei. The sequence goes on from CM027861.1 coordinate 8,241,018, forward strand.
AAGGAAACAAATTCCTCAGATTCACGGTGATGCGGAAGTCTTTGGTCTTCATTGCCGTCATCCATATAACATGCTTGAATGAATTCCTCTCCAGGATCCTAACCAGCACAAAGTTTGAAAGCATTACCCCAAATGCAGAACAGGCATTAAAGGGAAAAAGTGCCAAAAAAGTCCTAAATATTTTATTTTTGTGCCGATTTAGTCCTAATCCTTTTTTTTGGTGCCGATTCAGTTCTAAACCTTTTTACGTTATGCTAATTCAGTCATTTCCAGTCAATTTTGGCCGAATTTTGCTAACTAGAAGCCGGCCGATTGACGTGGCTGACGGCGCACGATGACGAACAACTTTTAATAATTTTTTAATATTATTTATTTATGTTTTTATTTTTATTTTTTTTTTTTTTTTTTTTGTCTTTTTCCTCCACCCAATCGGCGAGGTCCGACGACCGGCCGGGCGATGGGCGGCGAGGGTGAGACCGACCTCGCCGGCCACCTTGCGGCCGAGGGTCGAGCCTCGCCGAATCCGGCGAGGCTCGACCTCGCCAGATCCAACCATGGGTGAGCTCGCCCCCGCAGCCATGGGCGAGGCTCGACCCTCGCCCGCGAGGTGGCCGGCGAGGTTGGCCTCGCCAGATCCGGCGGGGCGAGCTCGCCCATGGCCGGAACCTCGCCGATCCGGCCATGGGCGAGCTCGCCCCGCCGGATCTGGCGAGGTCGAGCCTCGCTGGCCATGGGCGAGGCTCCACCCTCTCTCGCGAGGTGGCCGGCAAGGTTGGCCTCACCGGCCATCGCCTCTGGCCGATCGCCAGACCTCGGCGACCGGCTAGAGGAAAAAAACAAAAAGAAAAATAAATAAATAAAAAGAAATAAATCAAAATCAAAAATATTAAAATATTATTAAAAGTTGTTCACGTCGCGCCGATCAGGCCACATCAGCCGGCCGGCGTCCAATCAGCAAAATCCGGCCAAAATTGGTCGGAAATGACTGAATTGGCACAACGTAAAAAGATTTAGGACTAAATCGGCACCAAAAAAAGGTTTAGGACTAAATCGGCACAAAGGTAAAAGGTTAAGGACTTTTTTGGCACTTTTCCCGGCATTAAAGGACCCACGATATATCACAAGATTCACGACACAAATTTGACCACCCTCCTCCATCCTCAAGGAACGACGCTAACGATTCTATCCGAAAATTGTTTTCCTGCCTAAATTTTATTGGTGGATAAGACTTTTATAGTTTCCTTGTTCTCATGCTTAGATCGTGACCACTAATACAGAATCCATCATCAAAATAACCCATGGCTACCAAACCAATTTATCAGATACTCTAAATTAACTGAAATACATGCTAATGAATACCACGTATAGCGAATTGATCTTCAGAATACGCAAACCGGTGCACGCTGTAGTGTTGAAGATTACATTTAGACCAGTGGCGGACGTAAAGCTCGGTGGTTTGCCTCCTTCTGTCTACGGGCTTTGAACATCTCTTCTGTTTCAATCACGACTAGCCTCTTGACCTAATCATGTAATAGATTCTTCAACTAAGTAAATAACATTGATAAACAAAACTAAAATGCAGCAACTGACCAATCATTACTTGTTGCAACATTCCCCTAACGGTAGGGGTGTTCCATCGCATAACAGTTTGGTTACACTTGCCAAGCCGCAGCGCCTCCAATGGACGTGCAGACCCTTGGAATGCCATAACTTTGCACAAATTGACACTTAAGTGCCATAACTTACGAAAGGTACACTTAAATACTAAAATCGAAGTAAAAGGGATCACTTGAGTGCCAATCCGGCCAAAATGCCAACGTGGCATTTTCTAGCGAAGCCAGCCCAAAACGATGCCGTTTTACACACTGATGTGGCCAAATAATGCAAAAACGGCGTCGTTTTGGGCTGACGTAGTAAAAAAATAATATAAAATATAATTAAATTAAATTTAGTTTAAATATTAAAAATTAATAATTTTAAATTTTAAAAAATTTAAAAAAAAAATTTTTTTAAAAAGGAAAGGGGGAAGGCGGGCCGAGGATCAGCCCTCAGTTGCCGCCCCGCCGCCGCCGGGAAGGGCCGACGACGGCGGGGGGAGGGCTGGCCGGGGTCGCTGGGCCCTGGCCAGGGGCCGGCGACCCTGGCCTCGCCACTAGCCACAGATCTGGGGAGGGTCGCGGCCCTCGCCCAGATCCGGCGAGGGTCGGCAGCCCTTGGCCCGGCCAAGCAAGGGCCCGACGACCCCGGCCGACCCTTCCCGGTGGCGGCAGGGCGGCGACGGCGACGGCTGATCCTCGCCGCCTCCCCACCTTTCCTTTTTTTTTAAAAAAAAAAAAATCTTTTAAATTTTAAATTTTTTTAATTTTAAAATTATTATTTTTGAATATTTTAACTAAATTTAATTTTAAAATTATTATTATTTAAATAATTTAACTAAATTTAATTTTTATTTTATTATTTTTATATTTTTATATTTTTTTTTACCACGTTAGCGTGCAAAATGGCGTCGTTTTTGGCTGGTTTTGCTGGAAAAATGCCACGTCGGCGTTTTGGCCGGAGTGGCACTTAAGTGATCCGTTTTTCTTCGAATGTGGCACTTAAGTGTACTTTTTGTAAGTTATGGCACTTAGTATCCCTTTGTGCAAAGTTATGGCACTTGAAGCGTTCTTTTGCCCCTTCAATGTACGCCGGTGAAGTCTTCTTGTTCAAGGAATGCCCCTAACCAAGGTTATGTACAAGTTGGGGCTCCATGCAGTCGGCACGCAAGCCTTGTAAGCTTTGAAGGCATTCATGCTTTTCCCTTTCTCAGCAACACTGAAGGGGACATCAAAATTAGTTTTTTCCATGACAAACCCCAGACAGCTATGTTTGGACAACTAGAATGAACACACAGCACACCCGCACATACAAAATAAACAAAGATGCTGCCAAAGAAAAGCAAAATACTATTACACGACTGGGCAAATAACCAATATCTCACCAATCACTTACTCCTTGATTTTTCACAATGATCAATTATAGAACAGAACTAATATACATGAATAATAATAAAAACTAGCAAAGTTTCAGAAGGAACCAGTTAGATTTATTTGCAGGAGACTATGAGAAGCGACACCGTAAAACATTTTTTAATTAACAATACATTACTAGACAAGGTCACATTTAGACGGCAATCTTCAATCTAGTGATTCAACCATTTGAGTAACTTGAGATGCTGCTTGATCAGCTCGGTGAATGAATATTCAATGTCTCATTCTAGCTTGGCAAAGATTAAAGCAGGCATATGGAGCAAGAAGCCCAAATGCTTTCTGCGTCTCTTCCTATTTGAGATGTGGGATAGGATATACTCTCAAACATTGTATTATGTTTGCTCATTGTCCTTTTCTTGATTCCATCTCCCCTCAAGGAAATAGTGCGCATTTCCGGACACAACAACTAGAGTTAGTAAAAGTTCAAGCTCCCATCTGAAAACCATTCCACTTTTTTGTACGACTAGAATCTTCCCTTCAATGAACTTTAAGGGGAAAAATTGAAAGGAAATAGAGACAAGGTTGATCAGAAAAATGTAGCAAGAGTAGCAAGCCCACGATACTGGTTCCGGCCATGGGAAAACTACGCAAAATCATCCATGATGTTCGAAACGGAACCTTCAAACTGCGCCATCGCAAACCTAAGAATCCGAGGCTCTACATCCCTCCTTTCTCCCCCCTCAATTGGGCAAAAACACAACACCAAGGCTCTCATAGGAATATGGTCGAATACCTTGCGGGCACAGGGAGCTCAACACAAAACATTCACCACCGACCCTCATCCCCCCAACTGGAACTGCACAAGAACTACATCCTAAGGCTCCTTTCGTTTTACGAAAAATAATTTCCAGGAAAATGTTTTCCGAATCTCCGGTATTAGTTTCACGGAAAATAAATTTCTTGGGGAAAATGTTTTTCATGACGGGAAAAAAGTCTTTTAAATTAAGGAAAAATGTTTTATACTTTTGAAGAGTGGAAAACATTTTCCTCACTTGATTTCTCAAATCTCACACTTCTATAAATCCTCACTTCTTCCTCCTTTTTCTTTTTCTATTTTTCTTTTTTTGTTTGAATTATTTTTTAAATTTATTTTTCTTTTTTAATTCGAATTATTTTTAATTTCCTTTTTCTTTTTTTTTCCTTTTCTTTTCTTTGTTTCCCATCTTCTTCTTTCTTAGCTAGTCGTCGGCCGTTGCCAGCAAATCTCGAGCTCGTCGATCTCAAGCTCACGCTCTGCACTCTTACTTATCATTTTTTTTATTTATTCTACTCTGCAATAGAGCTCTATATGCTTTGCTTATTTTTTTCTTTTGTTTATTAGAACACAAAAGACACGGGGGAGAACATGTCACTCAACTGAAAGATTCTCATGAAAGCTGTACATGCTTTACTTCTTTTCTCTTTTGCTTCTTTTTAAAATCCATATGAACATCTTTTAGAATAGATGAGCGTTTTGCGACAATAAGGGAACAAAGAGATAAAGTAAGTTTGCCTGAATTTAAAGACAAATTCATATTTGATAGATTTATAGGTCAATAAGTGATGCATGCCTAAGTGATGAAGTCTTAGAAAATATTTTTCTTATCGAACATCGGAAAATATTTTCTGAAACTTTTTCAGGTTTTAGTCAAATACCAGAAAATATTGTCATTTTCCTGAAAAATAACTTCTGAAAAAATATTTTCCGAAAATGATCCATTTTCCGCGAAACGAATGAACCCTAAAAGAACGAAACGGAATCGCCAACGTGTGCCGACACTAACCCAAGAACCCAAATCAAGGGACGAGCCAGCGCTGAGCCAGCACGGACAAATTGGGGACACAAACCCCGGTAAAATCCTGGCATTTCCATGACCGGAGGAACAGGTATCAAACCCAAGAAATGGCGGCGGATCAAGAAGCACGCCCCGCATGCAAGAATCGAGACAAGCGTCAAAGCCATATACATACCTGCACGGTCCGCACAAGGCAGTAGAGAAGAGCAGCGACGATGGAGAGCTGGAACTGAGAAGGCGACTGAGGCGGACAGAGAGATTCAAGAAATTGGGAGGGGAAGCTCCTGGTTTTTGTGGTTGGACCTTGAGAAAGTGATTTGGAGATGGGCCTACTTACTAGGGTGAAGAGAAGAGGTGGGCCAACCCGATACAAGATTGAAAACGGTTCGACTAAGTTGGTGAAACCGATCGGTGAACCCGGAAGGTCTCAAATTCAAATCTTGCTTGACGAGGGTTCTTGGGATTTAAGTCGGCCAAGAAGAAATGTCGGGCATCTAACCTGATCCGTGGCATGGATATAGTATTCCTTCTGATCGGCCCCGACATGTTGACTTAATCTAGTGTGTCAAAATTGGCTGTAAGTACCATCAAAAATGGTTTGATTGAGTTGGTAAAATCAATTGGTAAACCCCAAAAGGTCTCAAATTCAAATCTAGCTCGACTAAGATTCTTGGGATTTAAGTCAGTCGAGAAGAAATGCCAATTTTCTGCCCTGATCCATGGCTTAGATATAGTGTTCTTTTTTATTGAACCCAACATGTCGGCTTAATCTAGTGTGTTAAAATCCAATACCACTTAATTAATTCATTATGGGAATAAGTATACACAATCTCAAGGGAAGCGGCATAGTTTGAATTTTGAATCCAGATCATCTGCAAGTCAATGCGATACGGGGTAAAGAAAATGTGCTAGAAGTGGGTTGAGAGAGATAATTTTTGAACTAGCCTTTGAGTTCAGAATAATATCATGAGTTGGGTTGATTCGCTCTGCCTTTTATCCTACAAAATCCTATTTTGGCACGCAATTAGTGTGGAAGATTACATTTAAAGTTTGAGCCCATCAACAAAACCTAACCTAAATTTAAGCGTGCGAAAACTCGAATCGAACCGGAGCACTCGTAGTGTTCAAAGTCTGATTCAAAGACATCCTCATTCAAATGGAAGACTTCCCATTTCGTATAGTTCAGAGTCTATGCGCAGTGGCCACCCCAATTTGCAAGAGAAGTGCAACTTGGACTCGAGCCGGACACAGGATTTCCCATTTCGCTTGTTGAGGGTGTGCTACAAACTCGCCCCCACAAGAATCTCTAGATGTCAACAAGCAAAATGCTGAAATTCTATTCATCACTAGCCCACCAGAACAGATGAATAGAAATCGCCCTCCACGCATGCGATTCACAATTTACCATTTTACCGCATCGACACGTTTCGTGGCAACATCTTCACTAAACCTCCGGCGGAACACGATATTTATTTCATACTGAGTTTATGTCCCCGAAAAGATGAAGATAACCGATTACAAATCGCCCACTAGAAGATCGTTGAAATAGACAACAGGCCCAAAGCATAAGGCGGAACAACCGCTTTTATTCGTTTGTCTATCCACAAGGACCAGCCAATGTCCCGGATACAGATCCGAAACCACATAACTATAAGTATAACAACCCATGCTATAAAAGCCAAGTCAGGGCAAATTGATAATTCAAGCTGAGAAGCCACACATTACAGGCCAACGCATATCCTCGAGTGTTTATATATCGTGAAAGCCCAACAGGGGTACACACATTATGCTGCGGCTTTGACAGCATGTTCATTGCGTTCCTTCTGCACAAAAGCTTCAACGTACTGTTTCCTGCAAGGAAGAATTGATTCTCTAAGACTCGGGAGCAACATGGTGTATGTGAAACATCAGAGAAACTGGAGATGTAAGCAACTAGAAGGAAAGGACGGATCAGTACCTCGCTGGTAAATGGTCATGGGGACGATTGAATGGGGTCCAAACTGGATCACCAACGAACAGTCGCACAGCCTATATAAAAGATCACTTAGCAGAGAGTGAACAAAAATTCTTTCTGCTGATTAGAAAATTCATTCTTCCACCGATTAGAAAACAGCTGCAACAAGTTTAGAAGGCCCAAATCTAATTCTCTCATTCTCTTCATGTGTGTCTGTGTGTGTGTTTTGTGTTTTCCATGTGTGCTGGATCAAAGAAGTGAAGTATGCATGTATTGTAAATACCTTAATGTAATTATCCGAATCGAGGGTAAAGCGATGGTACATTCCAGCTGGTAAAACAATCATTCCACCTTTCTTTACCCACACACGAATCCAACCATCATTCTTGTCCCTAACATCAAAATAACCTAGACGACAAGACAAAGTTTAGTGAATTCAATGGAAAGCAGAATATAGAAAGCTGAGAGAAGAAAATCAGGGACTTACCACTTCCAGCCACAGTGTAACGAATCTCCTCATCAGTGTGGAGATGCTCCACAAAGAACTTCTTGAGATTCTCTTCATAATTTGGCTGCTTCTCTGGGGAAACTTCGCAGAAATCCTGGGCAAAAATAAAAGAAGTTTCATGCCATCAGACTTAGCAAACAAGCTTGACATTGGAAGTGTCCAGCAGATTAAGAGGAACCAAGGTCCTCGGGGGGATCATCACATTAGGCAGAAAAAAGACATCAGTCTTTTCAAAACGTGTGAGCATCATTCCTTAACAATGCAAGTACATTACCTGATTAATTTTCAAACTCGATCATTCACCAAAAGATAAGTTAAACAAGCAGGGAACATACGATCATGATCCAGGTCTAGTTCCATGACATGGACAAACACGAATGTTAATATTATCCTGAAGCAACTACAAACTACCAAGGCCAGTGAAAATGCGTTATAATATTATGAAGTTACATACCATGTAGGAGTATCCACGTTCCTCACGGATTTTCTTCAATTCCTCATCAGTTTCATAGTTGTCAGCATCCAATCGCCAGCTGAGAACACCAAGTTCTGCAAGAACACGATAGCTCCTAATGAATTGGAAAACAGAATTATTTTATTGTATCTTAAAAGAGTGCTTCCTCAGAATGCATACCTTCAAGCTGCTTCAAGGAAACAAATTCCTTAGGTTCACGGTGATGTGGAAGTCTTTGGTCTTCATTGCTGTCATTCATATACCATGCTTGAAGGACTTCCTCTCTCGGATCCTACCCAGCCCAAAGTTTGAAAGCATTACCCCAAATGCAGTACAGGCATTGAAGGATCCACAGTATATCACAAAATTCATGACATAAATTTAACCACCCTCCTCCATGCTCAAGGAAGGATGATAATGCTTCTATCCAAAATTGTTTTCCTACCTAGGTTTTATGGGTGGAAAAGACTTTTATAGTTTCCTAGTTCTCATGCTTAGATCATGACCACTGATACAGAATCCATCATTTAAATAATGCTGGGCTATCAAAACAATTTATTAGATACTCTAAATTAACCGAAATACAAGCTAATCAATACCAAGTATAGCGATTTGATCTTCAGAATACGCAAACCAGTGCATGCCCTTAGGTGCAGACGCATACGTGACACAGACAATCAACATGCCATGAAAACCCAAGAACAAGTTCACAAAGTGAAACAAATACATCTTTAAGAAAAGAAGTACCCTACATTCTACATTGACTATAAGGACCTAAAACAGATACATCTTTAAAATTATGTAAGACAAACAAGTATCCTATATTCTGCATTGACTATAAGGACCTCAAAGTGGACTGCAATATAATAATTCTCTCCTAGTACAGTTATGCCTCTGTCCGCAGTACAAGCTCTAACTTTGGCACCATATAAAGAGGCAATGACATCCGCCAGAAAAGTGGTAATCAGATCTTAAGTCAACTAGACCTCCACACCTTCTTTCTACCACATTAATGGTTTCTTTTTTACTCAACTTGCTACATTATATAAGGTAATGGCTGCACTTTTTCCAGCCCGTTACCAAGACTCAACCTTCATGTCCCTCGAAGAGGACAGCTTCTCGCTAACCCACTCGAGATCCTCAACAAACACTTGTTTCAAAAGTTTTAAGCTGTCAGAGCGTGTGCAAAACAATCCATCCCAACAATTTTTGCCTGTGGATCTCATTACCCATCCAATACACCATGGCCATAGGGTGGCGTGACATCCACGTGAATCCAAGATGGAAGGACATCAAGCCAAACTAGTTCAATTAGGAGCAAGTAAGCTCTCAAGCCGGTCCCTTCACATAATTCATACTGGAAACTTTTCTTCTTTTGAGACTTCTCTTCAGGACGCTGCTCAATTCTTCCTTAGCACCTCCCACAGAGATCATATCCGTTCAAGGGTTCAAGTCCCCCGTTCCAAGAATCCCAAAACCACGGCAAACAAATCCTAACTCGGCTAAAAAAATCATGGGTTTCCACCGTAACAACAGCTTACCCAAAACCCAGAAGCCCAGCAGCATCGAGAAACGCAAAAAACAGAGTCAACTCTAAAAACCCCAAATAAAACAAAACTGGGCTACCTAATATCGCTCCAATTCAGACCTTCCCTCCTCTCTTGACCGATCGAGGTCTAAAGAAAAGCAATCCATAAGAGAAGAACGCAGAGTGGAAGCCAATTACCTTGTCGGTGACGACCATTTTCGTCGATATCGCAGGTGGGGCACTCGTAGCTTTCTAGAAGATAAGAAAAGGCGAGGGGCGGAGGAGCAAGTTGTGCGTTTTAGAATGCCAAAAACGATTCTTACTCTTTTTTTAGGTAAAAAATTTAAGAGGGTCAAACAGTGGAAAGGGAGAGAAATTCTGACTCGGGATTTTCTTTATCCGGGTAGAAAACTCCAGAGAAAAACAATGCATTTTGTGTCCAGATTTGACAGAAACTGAGGTGGAGTGGAGAGGAAATATCCTTGTACATGCATGATCCTCCACTTATAATGTTAGTGAGAGGAAGTAAGATGAGAAAGAAAAAATAAGGAAATATACACTGATTACATAATGATTCTATGTCCTAATTTACCAAGCTAATCACCAATAAACCGAGTCAATCACTGATGCTCAGATTGATACTCGGAATCGGTATCTTCATATTTTCAACACTCTCCCTCAAGCTGGTGGCCTGTATATGTCAAGGACACCTAGCTTGCTCAAAAGGTATGTATGCTATCTTTGACATAATAGCTTGGTAAAGATATCTGTAGGCTGCTCTATAGTTCCAATTCCTCTTGCTGTGATGATCCCTTCTCGAATCTTGTCTTGAGTGAAATGACAATCAACTTCTATATGTTTAGTCCTCTCATGAAAAACTAGATTTGTTGCTAATTTGAGTGCAGCATCATTGTCACAAAATAGTTCACTAGGTCCCTCGATTCGTACTCCAAGGTCGAAGAGTAACCCACGTATCCACACTATCTCACAAACAGTCTTTGCCATAGCTTGATATTCTGATTCGGCTGACAGTGACACGGTCGACCACTTCTTTGTCTTCCATGAGATGAGTGACTTCCCTAGTTTAATACAAAAACCAGTAACTAATCTCCTCGTCATTAGACAAGTGGCATAATCTGTATCGCAAAAAGCTATTATCTTCATATTGCAATCACGAGATAAGAAAATGCCAAGTCCCTAACATTTCTTCAGATACTTCACAACCTTTAATGCAGCATTCATATGGGATTGCTTTGGCTTGTGCATGAACTGACTGAGTATCTGTACTGCATAACAAATATCGGGTCTTGTCATGGTGAGGTAGATTAGTTTTCCAACAAGACGTTGATATCCCGATGGATCCTCCAGCAATGGATCAACTGTGGATGAGGACAAGCTCATATCATATTCATGCATTGTTAGTTTCGCATTTTGTTCAATCGATATTGCAGCCGGTTTGCATCCTAATAATCCCGCTTCTGAAACTATCTCTAAAATGAACTTTCGTTGACTAAGGCCGATTACCTTATCGGAGCGAGCTATTTCAATACCTAGGAAATATTTGGGAGGTCCCAAATCCTTGATATGAAAAGCATAATGCAAATATTTTTTGAACCTTGTAATAGCCAACTCATTGTTTCCCATGATAAGAATGTCATCAACATATATCAACAAATAAATTGATGAAGTACCTTTAGTCCAAGTAAACAAGGCATAGTCGTGCCTAGAGTGCTGGAATCCTGCGCCGATTAATGCAATAGTGAATTTGACATACCACTGTCTAGAAGTCTGTTTAAGTCCATACAGGAATTTGCGTAGACGACACACACGAGACTCCCCTTATCTGCGTAAACTCGGTGGAAGTTCCATGTAAATCTCTTCATATAAGTCCCTATGTAGGAAGGCATTATGAACATCCATCTGATGCAGTTGCCAACTATGAAGGGCTGCAATGGATAAAAAGAACGAACAGTAACTTCTTTAGCTACAGGGGAAAATGTTTCATGGTAATCAAAACCTTCTCGTTGCGTGAAACCTTTCGCAACTAACCGAGCCTTGTATCTTTCGATGGAACCATCTGCCTTGAACTTTATCTTGTAAACCCATTTGCAGCCAATGGATCTTCGATGTGGAGGTAAAGGAACAATGTCCCACGTGTGGTTTTCAGTCAGTGATTTAAGCTCAACTTCCATTGCATCCTGCCATTTGGGGTTACATGCCGCTTCATGATGGGGAGACAGCTCTTGTTCTTCAGAAATCCGACTAATGCAACATATATGTTCTGGTGACAGCCGACTAAAAGAAACATATGAAGATACTGGATATTGTGTACCTGGAGAATTTATCGTAGGGCATATGTAATCCTTTGTCCAGGTAGGTGGTCGTGTATGTCGACCAGAACGCCGAGGCTCTTCCACTCTTCCTTCTTCAGTAATGATAGGTAAGGAGTCTTGTGAAGAACATTGTAACTCTAGTTGTGAAGAAGTGACCGGAGAACCAGATGGCTGATTTTCCTCATCTGAAAGAACGGGTTATTCAGCTCCATGATGAGCTGGATTTCTTGTTTCCGGAGCAGGTTGTTCTGGTGCAATGATTACATATGGAGGTTCCATACATAAATCTTCTTCTGATAAAAAAGGACGATGATTGGAAGCTGAGATAGAGGATGAGGAGGTACTTTCCCGAAATGGAAATATGTCTTCATGAAAAACCACATCTCTGCTCATGAAGAAGTGCCCTGTAGAGATCTCCATGACTCTATAGCCCTTTTGCAAGGAGGGATATCCCATAAAAATACATGGAATAGCACGAGGGTCCATTTTATTCCGAGGCCCTACTGTCATGGCATAACACAAGCATCCAAATACTCTGAGGTGATCAATTCTCGCTTCCTTTTCATAAAGCAATTGAAAAGGTGTTCGCCCATCGAGAATCCGTGTCGGCATTCGATTAATCAAATAGGCTGCCGTAACAACACAGTCTCCCCAAAAATCTTCAAGAATCGAAGCCTAGTATTTAAGAGCATGAGCAACCTCTAAGAGGTGCTGATGTTTACGCTTAACTATCACATTCTGCTGAGGAGTATATGTGCAAGAGCTTCCATGGATTATTCCCTTAGATGATCGAAAAGATTCACACTCTCTAGTATAGAACTCACGTCCATTGTCCGTATGAATTTTTTGAACAGTTTTTTTGAATTGATTTTCAATAAGAGTGAGAAACTTTGATAGAGTTGGGAAAGTTTGGCTCTTTGCCTACATGAGGAAAACCCAAGTCGCACGACTATAATCATCAACAATGGTAAGAAAGAATCGTGACCCATCACGATGTGGTGTGTGATAGGGTCCCTAAATATCAATGTGTAGTAAAGAGAAAGCAATGCTGGCTCGAGATGTGCTAGTGGGAAATTGTGTCCGAGATTGTTTAGCTAGGGGACAGATGGGACATTTCGGATTAGGGAAACGTGCACTATGACCCAAGCACTGATGGAAAATAAGATTTTTATTATTGATAATAGCATTACAAGAAGTGCTTTTATCAAAAACTTCAGAAGAACTAATCCAAAAGTAGAGTCCTTGTGCAACACTACCTAAGCCCATCGGTTTGCCAGTCGAAAGGTCCTGAAAGAAACAATTGTTGGAATTGAATATGACACCACAAGAATTGTCTTCACAAGCTTTTGAGACGGATATCAGGTTGAACTCAAACTCTGGAACATGGAGGACATTTTTTAGGACAATATCGGAGCTAAGGTGAACAGTTCCAACCTTAGTGACAAGAGTAACATTGCCATTCGGAAGTTGAACAATATATAAATATGGACTTTTCTAAGCATGGGAAAATAATTTCTCATTGCATATTATATGATCACTTGCACGCGAATCTATAATCCATGCATCGGTTGGTATTAAGTTCGTTTTACCAAGGATAGTACCTGAAAAGCCTCCGCTCTTGTCACTTGTGTTTAAACGATCCAGAGCCCTCATGATATTCTGGTATTGATCTTGGATAATTGGTTGGTGTGCCCCATCAGTCCTTAGTGCCGACACCTAATAAGTAGAAAACTCCCTTTTTTTCTTTATCACCCGGCTTGCCATGCAATTTCCAGCAAGTTTCTATAGTATGGTGTGGTCTTCTGCAATATTCACAGAATTTTCCTTTATTTTTTGAAATTTGCCCACCTGGTATGTGTGATGACGTGGCGTGTCGTGGTCCGTTGGATCCCACAGACATTTGAGCTAACATGGCCAAACTACAGCCCTCGGATTCTGGCACACCGAAGGAAGGATATCCACCGTTAGATCTTCTTTGCTGCCCACCGTTGGATCCAAAAGGTTTGGCAGTTGGATATGAGCCGTTGGATCCCTTCCTTTGATCCTGACCGTCCATCCATGGGTTCTTAGGGTTCCCACTTATTTTTCTTGCCGCTACAGCCGCAAGTCCTCCGGAGCTCCTGAAGCTATTGTTTCCTCCATGGCCAATGTGCGTCGGGTCAAGTAAGACAAAGTCTCCGGCGAACGCAGCAGCAAGAGCGACTTCATCAATTGCTTGCGCGTGCTCGGTGGTCGCCAATTTCTGGCTTTCTTCTTGAACGGAAAGTTGATAAATCCGTCCGAGCGAGGGCGTTGGCTCCATCGTCAAGATCTGTAACCTAAAGGTAGCATACGTCTCATTCAAGCTCAGTAAGAACCGCGTCACCTTCTCCCTTTCCTTTATGGCCCGATACTGATGAAGTGTTGTTTCGGGTCCCTCCAGTCGTTCCTCGGCCGCCTCGAGCTCGTTCCAAAGAGCCGAGAGCCGATTGAAGCAAGTGGTAACCGTGAGGTTCCCTTGCTTCAATTCGGAGAGAGCCTGAGTTATGGTGAATAGCTTCACCCAATCAAGCCGTCCGTACATCTCACGGATGCTTTCCCAGTAGGCTCTCGAGTCCTCTGTTGGAGGAAGCCCTACTGCAACATCCGGCATAAGGCCATTTCCGATCCAGGTGCGTACCAATTGATTACACCATCGCCAATGCCGTTGAAACCATTCATCTGTTGGTTAGGGCACGGATCTGTCGAGAAAACCTTCTCTGTCTTTGGTGATGAGGGCTCGACGGAAATCGCACGCCCATGTGCTGTAGTTGTCAGGGCCGGTGAGTTGTAGCTGGATGAGTTTCAGGTTTGGTCCATCCGTCGGTGAAGTGAAGAGAGGGTCGCCGGCTTCGAGTCGGCTGCTACTGCCGATGGGAAATAGGTACAGTACATAGCCGGGTCCAAAAAACGGGTAGGGATTTGGTCATTGACTCGTAGACCCGTTTCCTTGGTTCAGATCCCTACGATCCGGTTCCTGACTTGGGTCGGCTTCATTTTGGTTAGAGCTCGGATCTTGCGCATACGAGCCATGTTGAGCCCACCCCTGTCCTAAACCTGTGCCCCATTGGCCTTGAACAAGGTACCATGGAAATGCAGGCCATTGCATCGGACCAGGAGCAGAAGGAAAAATGGGACCGGGAGGAAAAGTACCGGTGCTTTGAGGATCCTCTGGTTTTTGGGTGAATGCATCCTCCTGTTCATTCGGATTGATCTGAATCGATGAAGCTGAGGTTTGATCTTGAGGCATTTCCTCCAAAGGTGAATCCTGAGTATTCCCTTTTCTTGCCATGGTACAGAAGATGGAATTCCAACTCGGCTTTTTGGTTTGTTTTGCAGATTGAAGAACTGCAACAACAATAACTCAAGAAAGAAACAAGGGCAATTCTGAGATCGCGAAAGCTAGGTTTGGGACCGAAGCTCTGATACCATGACAGAAACTGAGGTGGAGTGGAGAGGAAAAATGATTTACGTATTTTTTGTATATCCTTGTACATGTATGATCTTCCACTTATAATGTTAGTGAGAGAAAGTAAGATGGGAAAGAAAAAATAAGGAAATATACACTGATTACATAATGATTCTATGTCCTAATTTACCAAGCTAATCACCAATAAACCGAGTCAATCACTGATGCTCGGATTGATACTCAAAATCGGTATCTTCATATTTCCAACAAGATTCATTGAATGGGAAGAGAGCGGTGGTGGGTCAGCTCACGGCATGCCGATTTTCAAGACAAAGTACACACCAGACAGGGATGACAACGTGATTTGGGTGACAAACATGAGTTTTGGTACAGGCTCATGCGACCTTTCGAGCGATGGCGAGGCCGGTCCACGAATTGTCGGCCAGGTAGAGTTTATCGAGTTGATATTCCTGCTATTTCAATTTCTTAGTTGACATATCATAGCCATTTGCCCCCTTTTTTTTTTTTGGGTGAAAATATAGCCATTTGCCTTTTTCATGCCCCCATTTAAAAAAGAAAAAAATAGTTGCGTATCCTAACCGATGATTTCTTTGTAAGACCTACCTTATTCTTAAATGACTATCGATTTTCGCCCTGGGTTTTTTCAATTAAAGAAACTCTTCTTCCCATTTCTTAATTTCTCCTATTTTTATCACTTTTTTTTTTTTTGGCTAGACCTCACCTAGGGAAAGCTCGATTGAGCGAGGTATATTTTGTTCTAGCAAGCCACCCATGCCATGGCGGCTCGTGAATCTGAGTCCCGCTCTTTTTTTCGCCATAATATTCAATCACATTAGTCATGTCGTGTGACTGCCCGACGTAAATCGGGCCCCCTGCACATCTAGTGAATGTAGAGGACGGTAAGTGGATTGGGTTATGCTCATTAATATGACTCCGACAGACCTACATCCTCGTACATTATAAGTGTCGCTAGCAGGTGTTGACCGTCAGACTTAGGCTGCGCACGACAACGTTTCTTGGCTAGGGAAGAGTTTTTTTTTCAGAAATAGTTCTTTTCTATTTTTATTCTGGGGAACAATTTCTGAGTAAAATAAGATGTTTAGTAATTACACAAAATTTCTACTCTTGAAATAGAAAAAAAAAATAAATGTGTTTGGTACGAAACAATTTCTTTTTTGTATTTATTCGTTTTTTATTTTTGTTCACGGTCGGCACCAGCGGAAGGCGGGCAGCGGTGGCTCCAAGCGGTTGGAGGTGGCCGCATCAAAAGAGAGGAACAAAAAGAAAAATAAAAAAGAAAATTGGCTTATTTCTAAAAATTGTTCCAGAGAATAAGAAGTTACTTTTTTTTTATTTATTATTTCTGTTCCAAATCTATTCTCGGGCTACTTTTCTATTCCGGTTAATAGAAAAACAAGTTGGCGTTACTAAATGGATTTCTGTTCTTTTTTTGTTCTGGGAAACAAAAGAACAGAAATTAAGAAGAACAGAAATGTTACCATGTAGACCCTTAGCAAACAAGCTTGACATTGGAAGTGTAGAGCAGCTTTAAGAGGGACCAAGGTCGTCAGTGGGTTTATTAGGCAGAAAATAGACATCGGTCATTTTAGAACATGTAAACAATGCAAGTACATTGTCTGATCAATTTTCAAACAAGATCATTCACCAAAGGATAAGTTAAACAAGCAATGGAACATATGATCATGACCCAGGTCTAGTTCCACGGCATGGACAAACACGAAAAGAATATTATATATATATATATATATTCCTGAAGCAACTACAAACTACCAAGGCCGATAAATATGCGGCATAATATTATGAATTGAATTAGATGAATCGCCACATACCACATAGGAGAATCCACGCTCTTCATGGATTTTTTTTCAATTCCTCATCAGTTTTCGAGTTGTCAGAATCTGAGAGAAAGCTGAAGATACCAAATTCTGCAAGAACATTATAGGCCCAAATGAACTGGAAAACAGAATTATTTCATTGTGTCTTACGATAGTGCTTCCTGAGAATGCATACGTTCAAGCTGCTGCTCCAAGAAAACAGATTACTCAGGTTCACGGTGATGCGGAAGTCTTTGGTCTTCAGTGCCGTCATCCATATAACATGCTTGAAAGAATTCCTCTCCAGGATCCTACCCAGCACAAAGCTTGAAAGCATTACCCCAAATGCAGAACAGGCATTAAAGGACCCACAATATATCACAACATTCACGACACAAATTTGACCACCCTCTTCCATCCTCAAGGAAAGACGGTAAAGGTTCTATCCAAAAATTGTTTTCCCACCTAAATTTTATTGGTGGAAAAGGCTTTTATAGTTTCCTAGTTCTCATGCTTAGATCGTGACCACTGATACAAAATCCATCATCAAAATAACCCTGGGCTATCAAACCAATTTATCAGATACTCTAAATTAACTGAAATACAAGCTAATGAATACCGCGTATATAGCAAATTGAGCTTCAGAATATGCAAACCGGTGCACACTGTTAGGTGTAGACACAAACGTGACAGAGACAATCAACATGCCGTGAAAACCCAAAGACAAGTTCAAAAGAAGAAGTGAAACAGATACATCTATAAAATTATCTGAGAGAAACAAGTACCCTATATTCTGCATTGACTATAAGGGCCTGGAACAGATACATCTTTAAAAATTATCTAAGAGAAACAAGTATCCTATATTCTGAATTGAAAGTAAGTACCTAAAAGTGGACTGCAATATATTAATCCTTTCCTAGTAAAACTATGCCTCTGTCCACAGTACAAGCTCTAACATTGGCAACATGTAAAGAGGCAATGGCATACGCCAGAGAAGGGGCAATCAGCTCGTAAGTCAACTAGTCCTCCACACCTTCTTTGTACCATATTAATGGTTACTTTTTCACTTAGCTTGCTTCATCATATGAGGCATTGGCTGCACTTTTTCCAGTTGGTTACCAAGACTCAACAGATTGCTTCTCACTAATCGACTTGAGATCCTCAACAACCACTTGTTTCAAAAGTTTTAAGCTATCAGAACGCGCGTGAAACAATCTCTCCCAGCAATTTTTGCCAGTGGATCTCATACCCATCTAATATAACATGGCCAAAGGGTGGCGTTGTGGGACATACTATTTGAATCCAAGATGGAAGGGCATCAAGTCAAATTAAAGCTCCGTTCATTTCGCGGAAAATAATTTTTGGGAAAATATTTTCCGGATTTTCCGGTGTTCGTTTCACCGTCTAATATGAAATGGCCAAAGGGTGGCATTGTGGGACATACTATTTGAATCCAATATGGAAGGGCATCATGTCAAATTGGCTCTGTTCGTTTCGTGGAAAATAATTTTCGGAAAATATTTTCCGGATTTTCCGGCGTTCGTTTCACAAAAAATGAATTCTTTGAGGAAAATGTTTTCCATGAAAGGAAAAAAGTCTTCTAAATTATGGGAAAATGTTTTCTACTTTCGAAAAGTGTTTTCCACTTTTAAAAAGTAGAAAACATTTTCCTCACTTGATCTCTCTTATCCTACACCTCTACAAATCATCACTTTCTCCCCCCCCCTTCTTCTTCTTCTTTTCTTTCTTTATTTGAATTATTTTTTAATTTTCTTTTTCTTTTTTAATTTGAATTATTTTTAATTTCCTTTTTTTTTTTCTTTTCTTTGTTTCCCATTTTCTTCTTTCTTGGCTAGTCGTCGACCATTGCTAGGCGAACCTCAAGCTCGTTGATCTCAAGCTCACGCTCTGCACTCTTGCTTATCATTTTCTTTATTTACTCTGTCCTGCAATTGTGCATTACTCAAGTAAATGGCTCTACATGTTTTACTTTTTTTTTCCTTTTGTTTATTAGAACACAAAAGACGCAGAGGGAGAACAAGTCACTCAACTGGAAGATTCTCATTAGGGCTGTACATGCTTTGCTTTTTTTCTCTTTTGCTTCTTTTTAAAATCCATACAAACATTTTTTAAAGTAGATGAGCGTTTGATGACAATGAGGAACAAAGATATGAAGCAAGTTTGCCCGGATTTAAAGACAAATTCATATTTGATGGATTTATAAGTCGGTAAGTAATGCATGCCTAAGCGGTGAAGTCTTAGAAAATATTTTCCTTACCGAACACCGGAAAATATTTTCCAAAACATTTTCAGGTTTTAGCCGAATATTAGAAAATATTGTCATTTTCCTGGAAAATAACTTCTGGGAAAATATTTTCCGGAAATGGCCTATTTTCCATGAAACGAACGAATTCTAAGTTCAATTAGGAGTAGGCCTCAAGATGGCCCCATCAAGTTATTCACATCGGCATTTTTCTTCTTTTGAGACTTCTCTTCGGGATGCTTCTCAATTCTGATCATATCTGTTCGAGGGTTCAAGTTCCCCGTTCCAAGAATCCCAAAACTGTAGCCAACAAATCCTAACTCAGCTAAAAAAATCATGGGTTTCCATTGTAACAGCAGCTTACCCAAAACCCAGAAGCCGAGCTGTTGGAAGTTTGTTTGTAAAACAAAGTAAATGTATGTTTCCTTATCTCACATAGGAAAAGTGAGAGGAAATGGGTCAATTAATAAGTGTAGGGTTTTTTTAGTGTGCGTAAAAAAAAAGATTGGTGTGGGCTAGACCCCACCATATCCGCACGCACTTAGCATGCGGTTTAATTAACACTAACCCCTTTGTTATATATATATTTTTTCGTACGGTTATCTTATTAACTTTAGTTAATTCAAATGTTGTTTTTGTTTATTGAGAATTTTCGAAAATTATGAAAAAAATCGAAATTTTATTTATTAAAAAATAATAATAATTTTCGTTCACTTTGCAATTTTTCACGAAAAGTTACCTATGTTTTTAAGACCGATTTATATATACATGTCAGTTTTCCAGAGTAACGAAATGCGATCATTTTTCCTTTTCGAGCCTTCTTTCTAAAAAATTATAGCTATCTTTTCAATTGTTTCATAAAAAAACCCTAAAGAAATACTAAAATTGTTATATAGTATTCTCATTTTGAGACTTTATTGTATCGTAAAGGATATTTGCCGGTGACCATTAGCAACTTTGTGAGGCAAATAAGTCCTTAAAGAAAGTGATATTACGCCTCAAAGTCGGACTTAATTACTCTTGAGGTCCAACTTCATTGTTCTACCCAATTCGAACCCATATTTTCTCAACACCAGCAACATAGACATACTCAAAAAACAGAGCCAGCTGGCTGACCTTATTTCGCTCGAATTGAATTCAGACCTTCCCTCCTCTTGACCGAACGAGTCTTAAGACAAGCAATTCATAAGATCGCAACCCAAAGTCGAAGCGAACACCTTGTCGGAGACGGCCATTTTCGTCGATATCGCAGGTGGGGCAATCGGTAGCTTTCTAGGCGACGAGCTAAAGCGAGGAGCGAAGAAGCCAGGTGCGCATTTAATATGGAAGAACCGATATTTATACCCTTTCTTAGGGAAAAATTTAAGAGGGTCAGAGAGAAATCCGACTCGGGATATTTTTCGGGCAGAAAACTCCGGAGAAAGGACAAAGCTTTTGTGTCCAGGTTAATTGGACCGGGAGGGGAGCGATGGCGGATCAGCTCACGGCATTCCGATTTTCAGGACGAAGTTCACACGGACATTCCGGCAACGTGTTTTGGGTGAAACTCAAGTTTTCGTTTTATTGGCGATTTTTCACTATGACAAAGTTGGTAGTAAAAAAAATTGGAATCATCACGATAGTCTATTTATGACCGTTTCTAATGATGAATAATATACGAAAAGTTAAAAGAGAAGCGGACATAGATCTTCTTGAAGGCTGTGTTTAGTTGTTCAAATCCGGACCGGTATAGGATATCATAAGGTAAAATTAGAATTTCTTGGAATAATAGAAAATCGCATAATCTGTTTGATGCAACCTTATATAGGATTAAGATTTTCTGAAAATCCTCTATCGTAGTGAGCTATTTTACCCTCAACTTGCCACTTTCGATACTCCTCGTAATGCCTTGAGTTTGACACCCCATCCATGGCCCTCTCGGTCGCCATTTTGTGCAAACCTCGTGCGAGGATTGTGACCCCCTGTCTTTATGTCTTAAAGACGGGGAGGTAGAACTTGAAGGGGTCAATTTGGGTTGCCTTTTGGTGAGCAATCTAGTCTTTCACTTGGGTTGCCATTGAAGTACTAACTCAAGAACCTATAAAAGTGTATCTTCACTATTGAGGTGAGGTCAAAGCAAGAGTACCTAGAAAAAAAAATGAAAAATAAGTGAAACTGTGGTATTCTTTTGCTAGTGTGATCCGGATGCAGAGATGATATTGTTTTATCATCACAAATCCATCTCAATACTAGAAGTAAAATCACAAGAGAAATTGATTTTACGGCAAAACGATGAAGGAATCGATTTGAGGGTATCAAGGAGGCTACTGGGGTGTGAAAGCCAACAAGTATACGAAACTCTAGTCCACATATATTAATGCATCCTCAGAACACTCATTCGAATAAGAACAAGTATCGGAAACTCTTGTCCACATATTAATGCGTCCTCACAACGCTCATACCAAGAAGAAGAGTGACGATGATTGGTGGTGGTGGTTCTTGCGCGATGGCTGGCAAAGTAATATTTTAAAGTGTTTAAAATTTTTTATTCAATCCTGGTGGTAGTGGCTCTTGCGTGATTACCGACAAAGTAATATTCCAAAAGTTCAAAATTTGTCATTCAATCCAGGTTTATCTATTCCCTGTCTCAAATTTCTTATTCAGCATTTTATCCAGATATATTCATCATGTCCAAAGAACGTTGCCAAACACTAGATAGGATAACATTATCTTATTCAGATTCAAATTCATACTACCAAACACAACTAAAGGATTTTGCTAAATGGTGCCTTCAAGGTACTTGTCAAGCAATTAAATTCGGAAAAATTATATCAATAGTCCCTAAATTTTGACTCATTATACAATGCAATGTTTGGACTATTAATTTGTTCAATGTGATTCTTAGACTATTTCTAAATTGTTGAATTATTCCCTCACAAAGTCAAATCAATCTTTCAACCAAAAAAAAGTCAAATTAGTCTATTGGTATTATTAAAAGTTTTTATAATTACACTATTACCTAGATTTTAGAATATTTTTTTCATTTCAATCCATTTTCTAAATTAAAAAAATGGTATCTTTTTATTATCTTTGTAGTCTTTATTAGTATTGCTAAAGTTCCGTTTAAGTATATATTAGCTTATGATATCTATAATAGAAAAGGTAGAAATTCATCTAGAGTTATATCGAATTCATATTCCTGCTATTTTAAATTCCTAATTTACAAATTTAACAACATTTAAATAAGAAAACACAACACAGTAAAAGCTTGCAAATTTCATCTTTCTAAAAAGTTAAGAACAAAATTTGGATTAATATGAGTATGATTATTTGTAGATAAATTACATATTTCCTAAATATCCTTATTAAAACACTTATTCTTAAAATAGCAGGAACTCAAACAATATAGCTCTAGATGAGGTTCTATGTCTATCGTTATGGAGATCACAAAGAAAAATAAAATAAAGTTAAGTGGAACTATTGTAACATTTATAAAGACCAAAAAATAAAAAGGTAAAAATAAATAGAGTGTTTTTTGTTTAGGAAAGGTATTCTAAAACATGGATGTCACTGTGATTATAAGAAACTTTTAACAATATCAAATGATTGATTTAATAAAATTGAGAGATTAGATAGAACAAATTAAAAGTTCAGAAATTACATGGAATATTTATAAATGAATTAATAACTCAAAAATAATATTGTATAATGAATCAAAGTTCAAAAATTATTAATGCCAAATTTTCAATTTAATTTTCATTTGAGGGCCATTGCTTTGAAAAATCATATACAAGGTGCTGCGGTACACCTTTGGAATATGAACTGGACCAGATTAGTCCACGTGGTTGGTCGTGAATCTGCTAAGCTGTATGGGGACAGAATTACTTGGGATTATCCTAGATTTAAAGGTCTAATCAACGATTCTGATTTCTTAGAATACATTTGCACGTCATATCCGTTCGCTTTTCACGATCCACTTTCTTAGAAAAGCAGTTGCATATCCTAACCGCAGATTTCTTCATACGACCTGCATTTTTCTTAAATGATTATGATGTCCATTGGCGCGATCCGACAGGATTAGCTAATGAATGCTCGATCGAGCGAGGAATATTTAGTTCTGGCAACAGCCAACCGTGCTGTGGCGGCCCAACCTGGTCCGTGGAAGCATCTCAGACATCAGTTTTCCATCCAGAACTGGGACTAAGGGGAGATTGTATATCAGACAACAGTTTTCGATCCACAAAGTACAGAGTATACATAGAGAGTCGACATTCGAACCCGAAGCTTCTGTAATACCATTGTACATTCCAAAAGGACGACTGCTCATTCCTCGGAACTCATGAGAATCAATGAGCTGCAAGGGCGACACCCACTTTCTCGGTCAGGCTCCTCGCGTATTGCTTCCTTGCCGGGTGTTCTTCCTGGGGGCGATTGAAGGCCGTCCACACCGGTTCACCGACAAACAGCCTCATCAACTGCACATCAACGAAATCATACGGCAATGAATCTCGATGCATTGTGTCAACTCCAAATGGTCTCACTCGAACATAGAACTAACGCATTTACAAGATCAAATCACCACGGCAGACAAAGATTCCGATACCTTGATGTAGTTACTGGTGTCGAGAGTGAACCGGTGGTAGATTCCGGCAGGCAAAACAATGAGGTCGCCAGGTTTGATCCAGATCCTAATCCAGCGGTCCTCCTTGTCTCGGACGTCAAAGTATCCGCTCCCTTCCAAGCAGTAGCGTATCTCCTCGTCCCCGTGTATGTGCTCCGTGTAGAAGTTCTTAAGCTTCTGCTCGTAGTTGTCCACTTTCTCCGGGCACAAATCCAGCAGATCCTGAGAACATTCCAACAAAAGGGTATAGGCCAAAGGGTCGGTCTCCAATCGGCATCTTCGGAAGTAAAAGGTAACACGACAACTTTCGGCAACCACAGGGAATGACTCCGCTGTTATCCCGATTCACTCCTTATCTAAGTAAATCAATGCTCAAGTAGAAGGTTACCCCCAGCACATTATTTGGTCGGTCGTCTCAATCTACACTAAACTTAGTCTGCTTCTCGTCGCATCTGTACCTATACAAGTCGAATCTCCGGCCTCCCTCAGTTAATCCGCTGGAGCATAATCTCTATTTACACCCTGAAATCCTCCCTAAATAGCTCTATACTTCATTCTAAATCCAAGTTTCCAGCTCATGCTTTGATCCAGTCATCTAAGAGTCTCAGCTTCTAATCCAATTACCAGAGAAGCGTTATGATGGATTCAATCCTCATTACACGTGCAAATTAAGATCACGCAGCCGACGCACTGAGCAATCTCTCAAAGCGAGAAGGTATCTGCGCAGGAGAAGCAAGCCAAATCGCGACCGAGAATTTTTCAAATTTCAAAACTGGAAGATAGATTGAGATCGAAATCATGCGCGAACAATGCAATCGGCTCATCCATATTATGACAACTAAGCAACTGGTGCATCTAGAGATAATACTTTCACAGAATGCGAACTACGGGGGCTTCCTCAAACTCATTTACAAAGACATTTCTCTCAAAGACTCATCAAGTAAAAGAGCTAAAAATGAGTACGAACGTACCATGTAATTGTACCCTCTGGCCTCCCTGATCTTGCGCAGCTCCTCATCGTTCTCGTAGTCGCTCGGGTTCAGCTTCCAGTACAGAACTCCCGCATCTGCAACGACCCAAAAAAGCTCTCCGGCTCAATCATCCCATCAACAACAACATGAATGACACTTCGTAGGAAAGAAAGAGGACCTGCCAAGTGGTCCAGAGAGACGAACTCCGGGGGGCTGCGGTGGTGAGGGAGCCTCTGGTCGCCGTCGCTCTCGTCCATGAACCACGCCTGCTCCAGGATTTTTCCCACGACCCCACGAAGGTTCAGTTCGAATCGCATTCGCCACTAAATCCGAACGTGAATTTGAGTATTCGAAGCTCACCTCGATCGCCATTGCTGAACTGGGAACCGGCTTCGCAGGACTCGCTCGCGAACAGGGCCGCAGGAACTCGAGGAAGGAGGAGCATCATGGACGTGATTTTATAGGGAGGGCCGAGGACGGGCCTCGCCCATCGTGTGTGTTCCTAGACATCTCCAGGAATAAAATCAACCTTAAGTCGTGTCCTCGCCTGCCACGTGTGTGCTTGGATTTTCACTAGTGTTTTGTGGTGGGCAATTTCCTCAAGAGTAGATAAAATCTTTGGCCCAATAATAGAAATAAAAAAAAAAATCTCCATTTTGCTAGAAGAGTAGAGATTGAGCACCGGTCCGGTTCAGTCCGGAATTGAGCCGGACCAGTTTTGCTTGATCGATTCAAGGCTAGTCCATATGTGGTCGGGTAGGTCCGTGGATAAAATATTGGGTACTCAGCCTTGGTTGATCATGGAACTTATGAGTTAGATATCAAACTAGCTCTTAAAAATTATTTTTGGAATTGACTCAATTTTTGGTTCCAAAAATTAGAAGCTAACTCTAATAGGATAAGTTGCAAACCGGATTAGTTGTTTGAAACCTGCCTTCCCTAAAATCGATACTCCTAATAAAGATGGCAAATATTTTCTTAACTAATATAAAAGAGAGTAATGCTACAAGCACTAAAAATTTATTTAATTAAATCTTACTGAAAAAATGGGTACATGTGGTGGCACTTTGATGCTTGCGGATGATTTCAAGGCGGACTCTCCATTTATTAAATAGAGAAGATCACCAGGATTTCATATGTCATGAGTTATGTCTAGAGACTCAACAAAAATAATAAATAAGAAAAGAGGGGATCGATATATAAATAAGGCAGGATCAAATTAAAGAACTTGATTTTTTCTAGTCTCTGTTTTTCAACTTTCAGCAAGTATCAAGCAAATTTATTTATTAAAAGCAGAGTAAAGTTGGGTTAAACATGAATTTACTTTGTAACATATGAACAAATCTGATGCGTAACTAATGAAATTAGCGAATACTGTCTAGAACGCTAAACCAAAAGATCTCCACAGAATGGAGGGATCTTCATCGAAATTCTTCCATGTCTTTAAAATTATTGTCATATTGTAAAAATCCGGGGACTAATTAAACTCAAATAGCAATTTATTTATTCGCCAAAATTGGAGCAAAACAAAGGAAAAATGTAAAGCTAGCCTATTTGCAGTCCTTAAATGGTTTCATATACGACCTTTTAAATCGAAAAATTTTGTTCTACATATAATCTTTTTTCTGAACGTTGGCGTATGTCTGATTCGTGGCTACCTTGTTCTTTTATTTTTATTTTTATTTTTCCTTTTCACTTTATAAGGAACAAGCCAAAAACAAATGGAAAAGAGCATAATGCACATTTGAGGCTAATTTGCTCTACTTACTTAAGGAAAAAAGAAGGCTTAAGTTAAAACCACTTCAATCACAATATTTAGCGCCCATAATCTTGCATAGACTAGCCTATAAGATTATTCACAAGAAATTTATGGCGGCAAAAGACTGGTCTTGCTGAACAAGCATCATCTATATTTAATTTTCCAATATAACCGCATCAAATTTTTAATCGTGCAAGAATTCTATGTCTTTGATTTTAATAAAAACACCAACTCCATATATATATATATATTATCATAATCTTTTTATGGAGTTATGGTAATAGCCTCGTAGACCTTGAGGGTAAACATGGTTTTCCCTTTAAATGATTGTGCTGCTAATAGCCTCTAGTTGCCAAACACTAGTAAAACAGCATCATGATTTGGGGAGAGTTATTAAAAAATTGTAAATATATTACAATTATGCTAGTTTAGTTCATCTAACCAATTTTAGCCAATCGAGATTGATGTAAACACTGACCATTCGGCTAAAGCTATCGTGGACAATTTTTAATAACTTTTTATACCTTATGAACATTTTATTAATTTTTTTTATTTTATTTTTACTTTTATTTCTTCTTTGTTTTTCCCCTCGCCAGTCGGGGAAAACAAGGAAAGATGGAAGAAAAGAAAAATAAAGATATTATTAAAAATTGTTCACTTGATCCATTAGATGACCATTGTCCACGTTAGTGTGGCTAGCCAAGATGGGCTAACTGGACTGAATAAATGCAATTGTAAAATGTTTAGAATTGAACTAGTACAATTGTAATTGATTTAAGACTTTTTTGATAATTCATCCTCTTAATTTGATATCAAGTATCTTCTATAATCTTCTTAAGAACTTATAAATACTTCATGCATCATCTAGATTTTGTATTATTTGAATTCACAATTAATTTCTTTATGACTAACTCTCCTCATAAAGCAAGTGTCGACACTTGAATTGAATCAGTTGCAATTTTCTTTCCTCGCAACTAATTTCCGCATTATTTCAACTTCACTTTATTCTGAATTCAATTTTTTCTTTAAATTCCTACCACATTACAATAACTCCCCTATGCTAACACCTTAATTTCTCCTCCCCAATAATCACCTAATAAGAGACTAGACCGGTAAAGTGAGAGTAACATAGGATCCACCAATCATTCCAACACCCACACCCTCAATGATCGATCCCAATCAACCAGATGTAGAAGTAGGCCCCTCCTACGCCCTTGCCCTAAGCCAAACAATAAAACAAATCACCACATCACACCCCCTCTCCCTCCAATCTTTTGGTCTATGTCTTTGACTTTGACTCCCTCACGCTCACACCCAAAAAAAGGAAAAGAGAGAGAGAGAGAGAGAGAGAGAGAGAGAGAAATAATAAAAACCCTTCAATCATATCAACTGAAAATCAAACCATTTCTCTCTCCCGCAGAGAGACACACAGGGATACATACAGTCATTCAATCTCCTCTTCCCTGAGAGTGAGAGTGAGAGTGAGAGAGGGAGCTGAGAGAGACTTTTCAAAGCGCCCCACCAAACCCCGTCATCACTTTCCCTCGCTTTGCATCCTCGACACCGCAGCGATGGACACGTTGCGCCGCTCCCGGCTGCAGCCTACCGTCGCCGCCGTCGCGCTCGCGCTTTTCTTCCTCCTCCTCCTCCTTCTCGCGCCGGCGTCGGCCAGGCCTCTAGCCCGAGACAGCGTCCCGGTAATGTGCGAGGGACTCTCCGGCGGAAGAACAAGTGGGTTGTCGTCGGGGGCGGCAGCTGCGGCGGCTCCTCGGAGGCGGCTCGTGGGGCCCGGTTCGGCGCCGCCGTCGTGCAGAGCGAGGTGCGGGGACTGCTCGCCTTGCGAGCCGGTTCACGTGCCGGTCCCGCCCGGTCTGGACACGCCGCCTGAGTACCGTGCGGAGGCCTGGCGATGCAAGTGCGGGAACAAGCTGTTTATGCCCTGAAACAGAGACACCCAAGAAAAAGGAAAAAAGAAGTGAAGTTTTTTATTTATTTCTTATTTTATTTTTATTTTTTGTGCAGTGTAGGGTAGTTACTAGTGTAAACTATCTGGAATTTATAATTAAATATATGTACCTTTTAGAATTTTGTGAGACGTTGATTTTTGGTCGGGACAGGGGAACATATTGGGAATGCAAAGATTTCCTCAGACGACACTTGTGTTTGTGCTTGCCTTCTTTTCACTTGCATTGATTCCTAGGAATTTTGCTATTTTCCTTGTTTATTTATTGCGGGTTTTCTCCGACTCGCATTAATGTCAGAAATTACGCAGGGATGGCTTGAGACAAATTGTCTCTCGACCTTGTGCTTTGTTAAATCCACCATGAAAGTCTGGAGCTGCATTCACAAGTGTCTAAAAAATTTGAGTGTGGTATTGGTATGGAGTTTTTATTTTTTTTATTTTATAATAATAATGTTTCAATTATTTGTGAATGTAGCTTTATTTAGTGTGATATTTATAGATAAGAATATGCAAAAGAAAATTGTATAATTTATGTATATTTCATAATGAAAAGCACTATTATAGGCTTTCACAAATTCATTATCCAAGGAAATAAGATATTACAATATTGATAATTACAATATGGATTGGATAGTATATACAATTAACGGAGATGCATAATTAAAAGAATAATGAAGAATCTCAAAGATATCTCTAACATTTATTATTGAATTTATATACGGATCCATCCATCCCAATTCACTTCTTCTTACATAAATTGGGCCCCGCTTGTCGTCGGTGAGAATAGAATGATTGGAATAGGACATGAGGAATAAGAACCTAAAATAAAGAACTTGATTAGTAATTATCATTCATTTCTGTGATATTTTTTCATGGTGAAAAATATTAATAATTCACAAGTACTAAAATCAATAATTATATAAATCCGTTGTTCATATTTGAATCTTTTTTCTTACAAAAGTTACCAAAGCTAAGCCAAGCTAGTTATTCATCTTCATTCAATGAAGACATCGTGATTTCCTAATTACAAAGATTGGC
Organism: Eucalyptus guilfoylei; assembly: GCA_016097605.1. NCBI lineage: Eukaryota > Viridiplantae > Streptophyta > Magnoliopsida > Myrtales > Myrtaceae > Eucalyptus > Eucalyptus guilfoylei. The sequence goes on from CM027861.1 coordinate 8,270,476, forward strand.
CGACAGAGTCGGGGGCAAAATGTCAAATTGAGAGCGACCTGTCTTGGGACCACGAACTGAATAAATGTTTCTTTGTCTATCCGGAATCTTTTTCGATAAACTTTTCATCATATATAAGGGATGACATACAAATGAAAAAGAATGTAATGATATAATTAAGAAGATATGTTTCTTTTCATATCATTATAAGCGGAATAATATGAAAGAAATAATTTTCTCAACATAAGGAAATTACTAAGAAGCTTAATTAGACTAATGTTGATACCTAATTTTTTTTGGCAAAGGTTAGTTTCACATATTTTTCATTTGGAACTGGTTCATATTGTTTAGGCATTTAAAGAGACTTATTGGTCATTTTGAAGTATTATGCAATTAGACTTCTAAGGTTATTTAAAATCTTTGGTTCGTGAAAGTAAGGTGAATTCTCATGCCATACTCAGCTCTAACGGGCCTTGTAATATGTTGGTTGGGGCTCTAATCTCATTTAATTAATGATGAGAGGTCAAATTGCGGTAGGAAAAGTCTAAGAGAACCCATGTAAAGTCTAAGTGTCACCTAGTGATCGGGTAGGTCACTTGCTCCTGGCTAACAATTCCTTATACCACATTGAATTTCATCTCTGGAGGGTCGCGACAACCAAATAAGAAAAAGAAATAACACTCGATTGATTCGCCAATATCCTCATGTATAAATCATTAACTCGAGTTAGAGACCACACTTCTGGTACATATGCATTCAAAACATATTCCCTTTTTCTTATCAAAATTGTCAAAGAATTCCTCTCTCTCTCTCTCTCTCTCTCTCTCTCTCTCTCTCTCTCTCTCTCTCTCTCTCTCTCACAAAATAGGCCTTATAATAGGTTAATGGGGGCTCTAATCTCACTTAATCAAGTTGCGGTTGGAAAAGTTTCGAAGAACCCATGTGAAGTGTAAGCGCCGTCTAGTGACTATATAAGTGACTTTCGCTTGCCTAATAGTCTCTTGTATCACCTCGAATTTTATCCCATGAGGGCTGCACCAAGAAAAAGAAATAGCACCTCGTCCTTTTGATAATTCAGTACTTCCGATATCTATGCATTCAACATATTCCCTTGTTCTTATCAAAATTGTCAATGAATTTCCTTTCCTTCTCTCTCTCTCTCTGTCTCTCTCTCTCTCTCTCTCAGAACCGGATACTATGAATATGGAAGAGGAACATGGTGGATGACAATGAGAGAGGGAACAGGATTTTGAGGGCCGTACATTATCGCAGAAGCAATGGAAACAGAGCATGTGAACCAAAAAGGTGGGGTTTCCATCTTTCCCGTTCCCGTGTCTTGTGCTCGGAGAAGCCTTGAATGTAGCAAGAAAAAGGACACCCGTCTCTCTCTCTCCCTCTGTCTCTCTCTCTCTCTCTGACCCCTGATCAATCACCTGCGATTCTACTTTTTTCTTCTGTTATTTCTCGCCATAGTAACGATAATCGCAATAATATGCTGCAACTGTTGAAAGATACGACAGCATTCAGTCTTCGTCTCTCCTACGGTATTTGACTTTCTCTGTATCGCTGCGCCTGACCTGAGATAGTGATGAAGAAGTACGTCTCAGCATATTTCCTCCCTTTTCCCTTCCTTTCTTGTGTAGTACGCCCTTTTCTCAATCGATTAATGATTTTGTGCATTGGTTAGCTCCAGAAAGGACGTTTTCTTTTTGCTGTGTCCCTCTCCTTTGCAGGGGAATTATGGCAGCAAGAGAAGGGAGTGGAAATTCATGGGATTTCGCAGATTGTCTAAAATCGACACCTAAATTTATGTATATATATATATATATATATATTTATTTACGATTTCCTAAGATTTGAGTAATATTCTATATTTTGGCGGGAAATAAAAAAGGATTAATTTCCAGCTTTTAGTTAAATTGAAATGAAAAACAACAGTGGGCATGGAGTTTTTGGTGCGCGATCCAACTAATTCGATGAGATACTTACCAAATTAATGAGTCCCCATGTTTGTGAGAACAAAGGTATTGCTTATCGGTGGAAAAAATATATAAACAAATGTCCTTGTTTGATCAGGCAATCAGTCAACTCAAAAATTAGCCGATTCCATTTTTTTTTTTCTGGTTTCACTCCTCTTTAAAAAATTCACCTATGAAGTTAATCTGATGATGACTGGTGGCCAACATGATCTCAATGCTTCAATATTCCGTCGTTAACACATTGTTTTGTCTACTAAACAAGTTAGAAAAATGCGAGCCCTGCCAATCAACTTCATGTCTCTCACAAATAAACATCCTTTTGGCAAAGTCTTCGAATTTGTTAGGAACTTCCCTTGTTTTTGGCCATTGTAACTTTATTTATTTAGCCAAAGATTTCTATAACTCTGTTGTCAAGTCATGACAAAGCAACCGTGAAATTCCTTTACAGGCAAGCAAGGAACTAAAGGTGGCAATAAGATGCAATGCAAGAGTAAAAGGAGACAATGACGATTATCTTGGTCCAGTTCTCTAGTTTGGTCCAGTGTTGCCCCAGGAACCAAACCAATAATAGCAATAGCCGTTGGAATCAAGAATCGAATCAGAATTGATCACGTAGGGACAATTCAGTCTAGTTCCGAGGGTTACTTGGGACCCATACTTACCACTATCCTTGACGAAAGTTTCTAAGTTGCACTAAAGTGTTTGTGTAATCAATTAATCTAGTTCATTTGAACTAAGCCCTCAAAAAGAGTATTCAATGAAGTTGGAGGTAGATCTTTACTTGAGAAGGTCCCAAGCTCTTGTGTTCCCAACATTACCAAGACTGTTGAAATATGTCTATTGAAGGAGGTTCAACTCTAATACCATCTTTTGACTATTAGCTCATTTCACGAGAACTAACACCCCCCAACCCCACAAAATATAACAGAGTATTCAAGGTGACCACATAAATTGATTTCCATTTGAGAACCGATCTTACCTATAAATAACATCGTGAAATCTTGTGTATCCGACCGTGTCTCTTTCCTGAAGAACTCAAAACACTAAAAGTAAAGTCCCATCCGCCTTGCCTCTTAAACAATATCAATCCGTACTTTCTGGTTCTGTACTTTTTTGGAACTTTTCTCCTCATAGTCCAATCGCCCTCCATCGCACCAGCCTCCAAATTGAATGGTGGCGGCCCACGCCTAAATAATGGATGCACGAGAGGAAATGGCCTCCTGCTTCACCAAATCGAGATCCAGACACAGACTCCTTTTAGCTATTCAAGCCCCCTTGAAGATCCGTGACCGTTTTGCAGAAAAAGTTACCATATGCATCTTAATTTCTTATTCTTCTTCTCGATATCACATACGCACCCACACCAAAATTTGTATAAGTTCCTGAGAAATTCTCAAATGTTCGAGTACCACAATTCTGTCGTGTCCTTCAACGGGACCCAAGTTACCCAGCAATGATTTTCCTTCTTTTTCTATACTATAGAAAATCTCACGTTGCTTTTCGAATTTTTTTTTCCCCTCTTTTAGTTTGTGAAAAGTGAATGGGCTAAAAGAAATTGCACCGAACGGGTTTTCGTGGTAAGGAATTATCAGTTCATTTGGGATTTGGATCGGTAAAGGGTTAGCGGCCTAACTCTAATTCAAACGGGTCATGCCTACAGAAGGAGTACTAGTATAGTGAGGATTGAATATCTCTCTATTTCAAGGGTAAAAAATGCTTCAATTTTCTTGTTAGGGGCAGTCCTTATATATAGATCGGAATAATAAATTTCTTTCCTTTCGATGGAGACTTGATATTTTATTGAAAAGATTTTCTATCTTTTTTTTTTGCGGGGTGAAAAATGGGGTCAAATCGTGCGATTCCGATTCCTTGATTTGTTTCTTCAAAAAAGAAAACAAAAAGAAAAAAAGAAAAGAATGAGCTCTCCACTAAACAAGGGAAATGGCCCTTCCTGAACAAAATGTTAAGAGGCTTATTCCGCACAGTTATTTCGTACCCGTTACTTTTTGCTCAAACAGTACATATTTTGAGGAAGTTTTTAACATTTCGATGCCATTTCTTTTCGTTCTGCAATTTTCTAACAAAACAAAAGGAATCACTACACTTTTCCCACTCCATTTCTTTTATAATGAACAATCATAAAAGTTGTTGAACTTAAAGGTGTCAATATGGGTCATGACTCATGAGTCATGAGCCCGGTTTCTACTTCATATTTTAAGACTGAGTTATATATGGATTGTTTAACATTTGAATGATGGGGTGAAAGTTGGTCTAAAATAATATTGACCAATAAGATTGGGCCTTTAATGAGTTTTCACAAAATCCATTTTTGAATCATTTAAGAAGAACCAAGTTAACATAATACTTTTGGACCCAGCTTGAGCACACTCGAACAATTGATTCTCTCTCGAAGTCGAGGTCCCACTCGTGCCAAATTTTGATGAAACCCACCATCCCCTCAAGAACAAGAAGGTTTGCCTATTCCCCCCTCACCCCTTCTTTGTGTGTGAAGCTCTCCTGCTCGCGAGATGCTTTCGCTTCATCCTCCATTGAGCTCGGATTGTTACAAGGCTGTTGTGACCCTCCGGCAAGGATAAAAAAGACGGGTTTAGAGATAATGTCGAGTTGGGGACCACAATTCTCAATCGATATAAGTTCTCCCAAACGTTTATCTTATGCTATGTTGGAAAATTCATTTCGATTGATTAGCTTATAAAAATTCTATCATGCAAAGGAACCATTAGCTTATTGGGGTTAGCTAAAAATCAAATGAGGTACAAGATATTAACTCAATTCCTATGCAATTAGAGATTTAGGATCATGGACTTTATTACTCTCGTTATTCAAACTAATGCCCTATGGATACCCTAATTTGATTGATTTGCTAACTGATTATCCATGAAGTCTTTTTATCAAATTATAAGTCCTAAATTTTTATCCGCTAGATGTCCATTGCAATGCTTTTTGGTATTTATTGTAATCTTAAAAATGAAGCCTAAACAATTAGCTGGAACGAGCTAATCACGGCACAAAAGAGACATAACAGAATTACAACCAACTTATTAGAACAATATTAAAAGAACAATTAAAAGATAGAGAATAATTTAGTATGAGTTGGTCAAAAATATAACATGGCGTTGCTATTAAATCCCCAAATAGCAACCCATGAGCTAAATTTCAATCTAATCCTATTTCTTTTCTCAGAGACTACTCTATCTAAACCTAAACTAAATCAAAGGTACTCAATAAAATCCCTTTGTTATATGTATACTAACTAAATGAAACTAAGCTAAATCTAATAACCTAATAAAGACCTATTTTCTAAACATTCTTCAATTTTTCATTTTCTCGAATTGTATATATATTTATTTCTGGTAAGTGGGGACTCGGGTCCCTGGGCCCGGTTGGAACTTGGGCCACATTTTGGTCTCATTGGTTTTGGATCTTAAGTTTGCGACATCACTGGGCTCATATATCAAGCCCACTTCAATTTAAAAAGAACTTTTCAAAGCCCAATTTCAGATACACTCCTCTTAAGCCCATCTTGAAGGATTAATGCACTAAGCCCATTTTTTGACCACATCAAGCCTACCTTAAGCCCAATTTCTGTTATAGATTTATTCTAATTTCCAATATAAAGACCATCTTCTTATTCTCTGTCCTTGATCGTTTGAAAGCCAACAATTTAAAGACATATAAAACTTCAATGAACCAAAAAACCTTCCAACCTTATAACGAAAATATCCCTGCCTACCGTCGCCTATCTCAATTCGTTTCCGGACCGCTATTGCTGCCTCCTTCAATTTTTTACCACCAATATCTTCCGACCACAAGACAATCAAAGCACACGGACAATAAGAGATGGAATGAACTAGCCAAAGTAAATGGATATAGATTAACACTCAGGCCATGCATTCGGCACCACCATCTCAACACGACGAACACCATTGTTGATCACTGGCTTACGCAACTAGAAAAGAAAACAAAAGACTATTCAGGAATGTTCTTGGTGACTAGGAACATATTAAAATTCTCACCTAATGATTGACAACATAAATTGTAACATATAAGATGCATCGATACTTGTTCAGATTGACCAATGGTAAGGACTATTTCACAATAATATCTAAATTGAACACGTTACGGGCATTGCTGGTATGGAACCAGACATGGTATCGAGTTGATTTTTATACGAAACTACTACGAACACAACAAAATCAATACCAATCATCGTGAAACAACTCAGAACTTAAATGATTAAGCAACATTGACATGGTTCGGCCTTTAATCTCGTCAAAACAGCGCAGTTCAGAAACCGAGGTTCCCTGGTTTGTCACCTATGCGAGGAGAGCAACAAGCATACGAGCTAATGATTGAAGCTTTCACGATCGTCCATGATCGAAACTAGAATTAGCAGAGCAGATTCAGACGAGATTTGGACTCTTCAGACCTTTTTGGCCAAAAACAGAGCCGAACAAGGGTGACGCGGGAGCAGCTATCGACGGTGGTTTACAGCGAGAACAATGGCGAACGGCGCGGGAATCACTAAAGACTAACGAGGATCAGAATTTCGTAAGGTTCTCTCTCCATTTTCCCTTCTCTCTGTGATTTTTTTCTTTTCCCTCTCGTCCTTTTTGCTCTCCGTTAACCTCCCTCTAGGTTCTGGGAATTCTGTAATGGATGAAGATGGGCGGCAATGATCTTGTGCTGTAGTTGTTGATGATCGTGAATTGCTTTGATAGAGGAATCATGGTCTTTTGAATAGGAAAAGTTAGCCCAAAAGCAACTTGCCTAATGGATTAGTTGGTGATTTGTGACTCATTCGCTATTTCTGAAGTTAAATAAAGCAACTTACTCCATGGATTAGTTGGACTGCCCAACTCTTTATCTTGTTTTGCTCAAAGCAGGTGTTTCTGTTCTCTTCATCAAACCGTCAAAATTAACTATCTTTGATGACTTTTTCTTGTTTTGCTCAAAGCACGTGTTTCTATTCTCTTCATCAAACCATCAAAACTAACTATCTTTGATGACTTGTAGATGTATGACATAAAGCAAGAATCCTCAATATTTTAAGTTTCAATAAATCTAGTAGATTATACATTATTAATTGATGATGCCTGACCCTTTGTTTTGTCTAGCGATGAATGAGGCTGACCATAATTAATTGGACCAACCAAAATAAATGTTTTGAAACTTTTTGGTTGGTCACTCCTCTTGTTCAGACGCGTGAAGGGAGAGGAGAGAACGAGAAGTTAAAAAAAGCACGTCGGCAACTGATGAGAAAAGCTTTTTTTTTTTTTTTCTCTCACATCCAATCATTTTTTTTAGTTATAGGCTTTTACGTGGCGACTATAGTGCTAAAAATTCATAACTAGACGGTGGCAATGAACTGAAGGGCACTGAAGTAGTTGTTGATCGTGAATTGCTTGTTAGGAGAATCATGATACTTTGAACAAATCAAGGTAGTCCAAAGCAACTTGATTAATGGATTAGTTGGTGATTTGTGACCCATTCACTATTTCTAGAGCAAAATAAAGCAACTCGCTTCATGGACAGGTTGATGTGCCCGACTTTTTTACTTGTTCAGCCCAAAGAACGCGTTTCTATTCTCCTTATCAAAGAGGCAAAGTAAACTCTCTTTGATGAGTATGTTGGATGTATCCTCGGTATTTTAGGCCTCAAAATATTTATTTTACTCGATGCAAGTTGTAGAAAGATTCTTGTTTGTTTGTCCTATTAATAGTGGTCAACTTCATTCATCGCTAGACAAGAAAAAGAGTCAGGCATCACCAACAAAAAATATATGATCTAGGCATCACACTTATGGATAGGAAATTGTGCAAAGGATCATGATTCTCCTATCAAGCAGTTCTCAATTGGGGTGTGCATGGTCTGGGCGGGCGGTTCCCGACCTAGAACCGGGAACCGCCCGTTAAGGACCGGTTCAGAAAAATTGGAATCGGGATCCACCCGACCGATCTTGACACGAAACAATTTTGGTTTTCAACATAGAACGACTACGTCACATCAAAGCAAGCCAAAGAAAGAAAAACCAAATTTAAGTACGTGGAGATGCGGACAGAAGGAGAAGTAAACGCAGCGAAATGGTGATAGGATTAGGAGCTGAAGACGAAGGGAGTGAGATGAGATCTAGGGTTTCTTTTAGTAATTTTTTTTTTAATATTAAAAAGGTTCTGGTCCGGTCCGGGTGGGCGGGCGGGGGCGGATCCGCCCATGAAACCAGGAACTGAACCGGTACCCACCGGTTCCCATAAATTGGAACCGGGAACCGGACTGGTTCCCTCAAGAACCACCGGTTCCAGGCGGTTCCGATCCGGTTTCGGGCGGTCCGGGCAGTTCCCGGGTATTTTGCACACCCCTAGTTCTCAATCATCAACTATTACCTCAGTACCCTTCAACTAGATCATTAATGCCCACTGTGAGAAAGTAATCCGCGAATGAGGGTTTAGTACATGTTTTTCAAATAATTCATTAAAAAATGGTGTGAATGAAAAGTAAATGTTTATCATCGTGGATGCCCATTGTGAGAAAATAAAAGATATAACTGACAGAATGGAGAGGAAAAAAAATACAAAGTGGAGAGGAAATATTTATTTTGATTGAGTGTGGGCCAAATGATACAAAGTGGGTATTCTCTATATTTTAGTGGAGATGCCTGCATTATCTATGATAAATATAAAAATGTCATCGTCTCTGTTAAGATGGAAAATAAGAATTTTCCTATTCAATGGAAATATGTCAAAGATATAGCCATGAAAGCTCAATTTGATGATTCATGGCTATGGCATCGAAGATTTGGCCACTTCAACTTTGCTGGACTAAAAACTCTCCATCAGAAAAATATGATGAGAGACTTTCCAGCCATTACAGAAATTTCAGATGTTTGTGAAGGCTGTCTTCTTGGAAAGCAACAGAAACAGTCCTTCCCATCTGGAGGTGCATGGAGAGCTAAGAAGCCATTAGAGCTAGCCCATACGGACGTATGTGGACCAATGAGAACCCCCACACTCAATCAGAATAAATATTTCATCATATTCATTGACGATTACACAAGAATGACGTGGGTATACTTTCTTCGAGAAAGATCAGAGGTTTTCTCTATCTTCAGAAAATTCAAGAGCCACGTCAAGAATCAAAGTGGCCAAAGAATCAAAGTCCTAAGGAGTGATGGAGGCACATAATACAATTCAAAGGAGTTTAATAAATTTTGTGAAGATGAATGAGTCCATCATCAACTAACTGTTGGCTACGCCCTAGAGCAAAATGGAGTAGCTGAAAGAAAAAAAATAGAACCGTCATGGAGATGGCAAGGTCTAAGCTAAAGGAAAAAGGACTTCCTAACTCGTTTTGGGCAGAAGCAGTCTACACGACCGTATACATCTTAAACAGGTGTCCAACTAAAGCAGTCCAAAATAAAACTCCAGTCGAAGCATGGAGTGGACGAAAGCCTTCAGCAAAGCACCTCAAGGTGTTCGGATGCATATGCTATGTCCACATCCCTGCTCAAAAAAGGAGTAAGCTAGATGAAAAGACAGAAAAGGGAATATTCCTCGGCTACAGTGACCAATCAAAAGGCTATCAGATTTACAACCTAAGAACTAAGAAGCTTATGATTAGTCGAGACGTCGAGTTGACGAGAATGCTGCCTGGAATTGGGAGGACGAAAAGATCGAGAAGAAGTACATCACCTTGCCAGACATACCACCTGCTCAAGAGGAGTCAACGTCACAAGAAGGAGGAAAAGTACCGGATTCTACCACTCATGACATAACTCCACCAAGCTCTCCAAGAGTGACGCAAGAAGATTCTACTCCAGAGTCTCCAGTACTAAGGGTAAAAGCCCTTAGAAGAATTTACGACACGTGCAACTTTGCTGTTTTGGAACCAGAAAACTACGAACAAGCATCCAAAGAAGAAATCTGGATAAAAGCCATGGAGGAAGAGATCAAGATGATCGAGAAAAATGAAACTTGGGAGCTTGTCAATAGACCCAAAGACAAAGAGATCATTGGCGTCAAGTGGGTTTATAAGATGAAGCTCAACGCGGATGGATCAATCCAGAAGCATAAAGCAAGGCTTGTGGCGAAAGGATACTTGCAACAACCAAGTATCGATTATACTGAAACTTTTGCCCCCGTCGCTCGCCTCGATACTATTCGAACACTCATAGCCCTAGTAGCACAAAAAGAATGGAAGATCCATCAACTAGATGTGAAGTCGGCATTCTTAAATGGATATCTTCAAGAAGAAATATACATAGAAAAACCGCAAGGTTTTATCCTCAAAGGCCAAGAAGAAAAAGTTTTCAAACTCAAGAAAGCCTTGTATGAGTTAAAGCAAGCACCACGAGCGTGGTATAGTAGAATCGATGAGTACTTCATCAAGCAAGGATTCAGGAGGAGTATAAGTGAGCCAACACTCTACATCAAGACCTAAGGTAAGTCCGACACTCTCATTGTCTCTCTATATGTAGATGATCTCATATATACAGGAAACAATGAGACAATGATCCAAGAATTCAAAGAAGAAATGATGAAGACATTTGAGATGACGGACTTGGGCTTGATGCATAACTTCCTTGGCATTGAGATCGACCAAAACGAAGGAGTGTTTATCTCGCAGAAGAAATATACTGAGAATCTCTTGAAGAAATTCAAGATGAACTATTGCAAAGCAGTATCAACTCCACTCGTGACAAATGAGAAACTATTGAAAGAAGATGGAGCAGAAAAAACTGATGCCTCCCTCTATAGAAGTCTGATTGGCAGTCTGCTATATCTCACTACTACACGATCGGATATTATGTATGCGACAAGTCTACTATCACGATTCATGCAAAGTCTGAGTCAAATTCACCTTGGAGCTGCCAAGAGATTTGGTATTAGCCAAGTACAAATGCCAAGCTCATTGGCTACACTGATAGCGACTGGGCAGGTTCAGCTGATGATAGGAGAAGTACTACTAGCTATGCATTCACGCTGGGTTTTGGAATATTCTCATGGGCATCCAAAAAACAAGAGTTGGTGGCACAGTCCACTATAGGAGCTGAATACATCGCAGCTGCTACGATCGCCAGTCAAGTAATACGGCTTCGAAGAATTCTAGAAGACATTGGAGAAGCATAGATGGAATCAACTCCAATACTTTGTGGCAATAAGTCCGCAATCGCTATATCAAAGAATCCAGTATTCCATGGAAAAACCAAACATATTGATATAAAATATCACTTCATTCGTGAAGTGCAAAACAAAGGAGAAATCGAGTTGAAGTATTGTAAAACTGAAGACCAAATTGCGGACATATTCACTAAAGCACTACCAACAGCAAAATTCGAGACATTGAGAAGCATGCTCGAAGTATCACAAAAATGGATCAAGGAGGAGTGTTAAAATGTGATCCATTTTTGGAAAGTGCTAGAACACACTAGACTATTCATGCTTAATGGAGAAAGAACAAGTGGCGGCAACAACTTGTACAAGCCAAAAGTGAAGACTCTCATATGTTGGAGAAGCTTCAAGTACGACGTGGGCAGCAAGACCACGTGGGCAGTAAAAAGGCAAAAGAAAAGTAAACAAAAGTCAACAAAAGCTGTGGAGATGCAGAGAATAGAAAAATGAAGAATAATGAAGAAACCACCAGAAGATCTGGAAGAAGCCGCACAAGCAGGAGACAAAGAAGCAAGCTTGTAATTTTATATTAATTTTTGTACTCAATGTCGATGGAGGAAGGCGGTGACTCACGCCTATAAATAGGAGTTGTGGTGTCTATTCCAAGCAGTAGAAAAACTAGAAATACCCCTTCCTTTGTAATACCAACTATCCTAATAAAAGTCCTGTTTTTTTTATCCATACTCCCTAGCTGTTGTAGTCCACTTATATCCACCCATACTTCACACATACACACTTGCGCACACACACGCTTCCCCAAAAGCAAAGGTCATATTGTTAAATACGTAAATGTGGCTCTAACCTCCTTGTGAATTTTTCATTATGATGTTATCAAATTGAACTCGTCATTTTTCCTTAATTGTAGATCAATGAAAGACTGAAAAAAAAGGAGGAACATTTGCTTTCACCCAAGGTAATTAAGAAAAACATTGCCGGAAGCAACCTTCTTGTTTGTTCTTTGTACTAATCAGATTCGTTGTATCACCATTGTCTATGATGGGGAGAACGTGATTTCTAGGTGAAGTGGGCACATGATTCCGAATACAAAATGTTTAATGAATGCGTTCCTCTGCTGTACAAAAAGATCTAAGATAAACAAATGAAATGGTTGGAAGGAGAGAACATGCTTTCTAGGGGAGGGTACATGGTTTCTGAACAATTCCCAGATACACTGTCTAATGAACAAGTCTTCCTAGGCAAGTGTCTATTGATTAATCCGACGTTAAAAGTTAATGTAACTTTAGAGCAGTGCAATGCATTTCTTCTCGTTCAGCCAATGTCAGTGGGTTGCTGACTGAGCAACCTTCTTGTTTGACCATGCCTTTTAAGTCCAGACAATATAATTGGGTTGCGTCCGTCATGGATAGAAAAAAAATGGCTAACCTTTATCTCTAGATGCGTGCTGTCTTGCCAAGGCGGATCTTCGATGGACAGCACATGCATTATGGGTGGAGAGCATGTGCTCTTTGAAAGATTACGAATCCATGATGATTAATGAAGAGAAGATGCCCTCTTGCTACACAAAAAGATGTAGATGAACAGACGAAAAGACTCGATGGAAAGTCCATGCTTTCTGGGGGGAGAGCACTTGCTCTCTAAAAGATCCTAGTGTCACCGTCATCACGCAATATTTCATTGCTTACGCCATCGCTCGCTCCACTAACGAAATCCCTCAACTGATAAACGTTACTCGAAGTACGCGAAGCCAAAAGAACTGCAACAGTGGAAAATTTTCCATTTTGAACCCTCTATTTATCGACCTAAAAAGAGGCCTTTGTTTTTCGCGAATCTCTAATGCTGTGGCGGCAAAGACAACGACGGCTGTGGCTCGCCTCGCCTGCTGCTCGAGCTTCAAGCTTGTGGCAGCGATCGTGAGAGCTTAAGGCATGGATACGAGATCTGGAGCTTGTGGCCACGGACACTTGAGCTTCAAGCTCAAGACAGCAGGGCTGAGAATCTGTGAGGTCGCCTGCTGGCAAAACAAAAAAAGTACAGAAAAAGAAAAACTAAGAAAAAAAGGAAAAAAAAATTAAAATTAATAAAAAAATTCGAAAAAAATATTAAAATATTATTAAAAATTATTATCATAAACCTCAGCTATGCCATGTAGGATGGCCGTGATCATATCAGCGAATTTTGACCAAAACTGATCAAATGAACTTAATTGGCAAAATTTGAAAAAGTTTAAGGTTTAATTGATAAAATTAAAATATGTAGAATTGAATTGGCAAAAGCACGATAGATTTAGGCTTATTTGAACAATTTTCGTGACTAAAGAGGATTAGATTTTGTAAGATTCTCTCTTCATTTTCCGTTATCTCTGCAATTTTTCTTTTCTCTCTCGTCTGTCCGGCTTTCTGTTAACCTCCGTCTAAGCTGTAGGGATTCTGTAATGGATGAAGATGGAGGATGCATCACAGCTTCTATGGTCAGAAAATACTGATATTTAGAGAAAATGAAGATGAAAATCGTTTCTCCCAATTTTTTTTTTCCCGAGAGAGCCAATTTTTTTCTTTTCCTTCGGATGAGCTCCTCTGGCCGTTGCCCCTAGCCGCTTCTCTCCTCTCTCTCCTCTCTCTCCTCGTCAGCTGCGTGCCCATGTGACGAAAAAGCCGATTCTGCTCTCCAACACCAGCTCAGCGTTTCTGGAATTATGTCGAAATTCCCCTTGGCGTCCGTCCTTGCTCGCGTCACTTCCTCTTGTTCAGTCGTATGAAGGGAGAGAATGGAGAGAACGAGAATTTAAAAAAGGCACGCCGGCAACTGACGTGAAGAGCAATTTTTTATTTTTTCTCTCACATCCAATCATACTTTTTTAAAGCATAGGCTTTTATGTGGCAACCATAGTGCTAAAAATTCGCAACTAGATGGCAGCAATGGACCGTTGAAGGGCACTGAAGTAGTTGTTGATCGTGAATGGCTTGTCAGGAGAATCACCATACTTTAAACGGATCAAGGTTACCCAAAGCAAGTTGATTAATGGATTAGTTGGCGATTTGTGACCCATTCACTATTTCCAGAGTAAAATAAAGCAACTTGCTTCATGGACTGGTTGGTGTGCCACTCTTTTTCTTGTTTAGTCCAAAGCACCTGTTTATATTCTCCTTATCGAAGAGACAAAGTTAGTTTTCTTTGAAAACTCTATTGGATGTATCCTCAATATTGTAGGTCTCAAAACTAAATTTTACTCAGTGCAAGTTGCACAAAGATACTTATTTGTTAGTCCTATTAATTATGGTCAGCTTTATTCATCGCTAGACAAGAAAGAAGGTTTGGCATTACCGATTAATAATGTATAATCTAGGCATTGCACTTATGAACAGGAAAATCATGTAAAGGACCACGATTCTCCTGTCAAACAGTTCTCAATCATCAAATATTAACTCAACACCCTTCAACTAGATCATTACCTGCCCATCTTTCTATGAATTTTCAGCACATAACCGCCTCGTAAAAGCCCACATTGATTCCATATTCACCAATGATGTGAAAAGCAAAGATATTGAAACAATAAGGTTATTGAGAATGTACGACAGCAAAAAAGCTAACAAAACACTCGTGAGTAATAAATTCTTAACGATAATCTACATGCACTCTAAGTTGGTCATATTATGAAAAATCACCTTTTAACCTCTGTTTTAGATCAAGACTTTTGGCTTCTATACCTTTTCTTGTGGCCATCCAAAATAGAGGATAAGAGGAAATTTTTTTCAATGATCGATTTCAACTGCGCACATTTTTTCTCCATATATTATCAATATTCTTGTGATTTCATTATTTTCTTCTTTATTGGTGAATATGTGATCAATGTAGGCTTTCACGTGACAGTTATAGTACAAAAGACTAAAGATTCACATATGTCTAAGAAAATAATTTACTGAAATAATTATGGAAATATAGGAAGTTCCTCGATTTCTCCTTCAATGTGGACAAATAGACAAAATTAGCTTTTCTCTTATTGAATAAACAACGTTAGCCATCTCTAATGACTTGTAGGTGTATAACGAGAAGTCTTGGTTTTATGATTTATATATATATGAGGATAATCTCTAATCATTACTAGACCAACACTTGTGGATAAAGTATTTTATTCTGCCTCCCACTACTAATGAGCATTCTCGAAAGTCTTGGACTTTATTTAATATTTTTTCGTTGCTCAAAAGTCTTGGTCTTCCCGGTCTTTATAGTTTTCTCTCTCCATTAACTCATCATCACTTAGCTTCACCACAACCTTGTGCTTGTCCTCCTGCTCAATAGTGCTCTTCTTGCTCGTCCAAACCTAACGCTCGTGCTTGCTGGATTGCTGTCATTGATCTAATTTCATTCACTGATCTGCTCCAAGAAGTCTACTCGGAATAGGTAAAAGACATCTATCTACTTTCTCTCTTTTTCCCTCAAACTAATGTAACAACAACAATATTTTGGTTCTTAAGCCGGTTTCCTGCCTGTCTATAATCCCAATTAAAGTTGATGTCAAGTTTAATAACAAAAAGTTGTTATTCTAATTTTTGTTAGATAGTAATATTAGGACATTAAGATCAACTTTTAATCTTTCTGTTGTGGTTCTTTTTACTAAATGCACACTGACGTGATATGATTTTATACAATTAGCAGTCCTTGAGATCGAAGTATTCATTTATAATGGAATCGGTAATTATTCCTGCTCGTAAATTAATTATTTTACACCGTGAATTTATAGGAATTTTAGTTCATGAAATTGAGTAAGCAACAATAAATATCATAATAGCTTCATTCCTCTAGCAAAATTAATAACTTTTGTTGTGTCTTTTCACATATTTGCTCTTATAATAAAATGTCCTTATTATCTAGATATGGTGGATTTACCATCAACCGAAAAGGATGAGATGAATAATAAGGTGTTTGAGATTTAGTGTTATTTTAAGGTGTGATGGTAATCAATCCTGTCTAGTCAATACGGCCACAATTCAAACTTCTTGTGAAGTGGTTCTTGCCGAAGTCCCAAGGGTGTTATGCGGGGACGACTTGTTTTACCAATGATAGTTCAATGCATGAAATTAATTCATGTATTTTCTTTGGAGATAAAGAAAAATGTGTCGTTGTTTGCGATAAAGAATTTTTGAATTAGAAAATCAAAATTGTACTTTATTAGAAAAATAAGACACACAAACTCGTGTTTTGTCAAAAAAGAAAAAAAATGGTATTTCTACATCAGAAAAGTTTTCGAGATTTTTCATCTTTTATAATGCACATTAATCTAGTATCAAACATATTTTGCATATTGTTCAACCCTAAAAAGCCCAAGTTGTCATTTTCTATTGTACACTCCTAAAGTCGGTCGTTTTTAATTTTAATTTTTGCAGGCATCCAAAAAATAAATTTATGATATACAATCAATTGGGCTGTGAAGTCAAGAACACATTACTCCATTTATTTCTGCTCTATCTTTTTTCTTTCCTTTAAGCCCGACAGAGAGAAGAAAGGAGAGAAAAACAAGGGTTGGGGGGGGGGGGATCAATACTGCATTTAATGGGCGAATTAAGGGTTTCCTACATGTTTTACAAATAATTCATAAAAAAAAAATGTGAATGAAAAGTAAATATTTATCATCGTGGATGCCCACTATGAAAAAGTAAAAGATATGATAGAGAGAACCAAGAGGTGAAAAACTACAAAGTCACCACATAAAAGAAGTGAAATGCTCAAACTCCCAAAAAATTCATATTGCTAAACAGATAATTGTGGCTATAACCTCTTTGTGAATTTTTCATTATGATATTATCAAATTGTGGAAAACTCGTCATTTTTTCTTTATCATAGATCAATGAAAGACCAAAAGAAAAGAGGAACATTTGCTTTCACCCAAGGTAAATAGGAAAAACATTGCTGGAAGCAACCTCCTTCTCTCTTCTTTCTATTGATCAGAATCATCAGATCACCATTGCCTATGAGGAAGAGCACGTGAATTCTGCGTGAAGTGCACATATTTCTAAACGATTCCGAATACAAAATTTAATGAATGCGTTCCTCTGCTGTAAAAACATATATAAACAAATGAAAAGGCTGGATGAAATGATTAATGAATGCGTTCCTCTGCTGTAAAAACATAAATAAACAAATGAAAAGGCTTAGATGAAATGAACATGCTTTCTGGATGGAGAGCACATTGTTTCTGAACGATTCCCGAATACACTGTCTAATGAATCAGTCTTCCTAGGCGAGTGTCTATTGATTAATCCAATATTAAAAAAGTTAATGTAACTTGGACTGAGGCAATGCATTTCTTCTCGTTCCAATGGACCTCGCCCTCTATAAGTCAAGCCAATATCATTGGGTTACGTCCGTCATGGACAGAAAGAAAATAGCTAATCTTTATCTCTAGATGCGCGCCCTCTTGCCAAGGCCAATCTTCGATGGAGAGCACATACGTTATGTGTGGAAAGCACGTGCTCTTTGAACGATTACGGATCCCATGGTGATTAATGAAAAGAAGATGCCTTCTTGCTGCAAAAAATATGTAGATAAAAAATGAAAAGACTGGATGGAAAGCACATGTTTTTCGGGTGAGCACACGCTCTTTAAAAGATTCTGCTCTTTGATCCCCTATTTCGTATTTGATTAATGTATGCTTTAAGTGGTAGTTACAATGCTGAAAATTAGCAACAAGATGGGCGGTAATGATTTGCTAAAGGGTGCTGAGGAAATAGTAAATGATTGGGGATATAGGAGAACCGTGATCCTTTTGAACACAATTTTCCCATTCAATAGTGTGATGTGTGAAGTATAATTTTCTAGATTATATATTGTTATTTAGTGACTTTTGACTGGTTCACTATTTCTAGAGCAAATAAAGCAACTTGCCTAACGGATTAGTGGGTGTGCCTGACCCACCCTTTTTCTTGTTTAGCCCAAAGCACAAGTTTTGTTTTCCTTATTTAACAGACAAAGGTAATTTTTAAACATTACGAGACAAAAACTTATGGGTAAAAAGTATTTATTTTGATTTCTCTAACCATTGATGTGCATCCATGAAAGGCTTGGTCTTTGTTTAATGTTTTTGCTGCGTGAAAGTCTTGGTCTTTGTGAACTTCCGTTTTTTCTCTTTCCATTTGCTCACTATCATTTTGCTTCGCTATGACCCTTGTTCTCCACAGTGACTGATTCACCCATTTTCTCTCTCCATTAGCTCGTTATCACTTTGCTTCGCCATAACCCATGTTGTTCTCTACAGTTTACGAATTCACCAATGGCTATTGGGGAGATCCTTTTGAGTACCTTCCTTCAAGTCCTGTTCGAGAAGTTAGCTTCTCTAGGCTCGGACTATGAGAAAAGGGGAGGAGCGCCGCCCTTCTCTGGAATTAGCATTGACCTGCTCAATAAGTGGACGAAGATGCTGGTTGTAATCAATTCAGTTCTGGGTGATGCAGAGGACAAGCAAGTGAGCAACAAAGGTCCAGTGAAGCTATGGCTAGATGATGTTAGGGACTTGGCCTACGACATGGAAGACTTTCTTGATGAGTTCCCCATTGAAGCCACCCAAGCCAAGTCGAAGGCAGAATCCAGCATGAGTGGAGGTCTAGTGAAATGGAAGTTCCCTTTTGTTAGCCAACATATATCCTCCATATCAAATCCAAACCCGTGCTCACTCGTGTCTCAAACTGAGGTACAAAAGATCTCTAATAGGTTGGAAGAGATTATCACTAGGAAGGCTCATCTAAGCTTGATAGAGAATGCTGTGAATAGATTTGACTACACTGACAAAAGGCTTCCCAGCAGTTCTCTGCCAGAGCCTCAATTTTTTGGCAGGGAGAAGGAAGAAGCAGAATTGCTTAATCTCTTGATTGGTGAAGCTGAAAATGTTAATACAACATTGAGCATTGTCCCTATAATTGGGATGGGCGGTGTTGGAAAAACGGCCTTGGCTCAACGGTTATATAATGATGTCAGAGTGAGTAGGTACTTCGAAATGAGAGCATGGGTTTGTGTTTCAGATGTTTTTAATGTTCTTGACATAACCGAGACTATTTTGCGGTCGATCACTAAGGTGTCCAACGAGGGTGAAGATCTTAACGGGCTTCAAGTTAAGTTAAAGGACACTCTATCGGGGAAAAAGTTTCTTGTGGTTTTAGATGATGTTTGGAATGAAAACTATGGAGAATGGACTGCCCTCCTAAAGCCATTTGAAGCTGGGGCTAAGGGAAGCAAGATCATCATCACAACTCGCAATGATACTGTTGTTTCCATAACAGGAGATTCGCCGTATCCTTTGAAGGAGTTGTCCCTTGATAATTGTACAAGCTTATTAGCCTTTCATGCTCTTAAAACAACAAATTTTGAGAGGCATCCAAATCTTGAAACAATAGGCAAGAAAATAGCTGAAAAATGTAAAGGTTCACCTTTGGCAGCGAAGGTATTGGGAGGTCTCCTACGTAATAAAGGGAATCTTGATCAATGGGAAGCTATCTTAAAGAACAAAATGTGGGATCTTCCAACATGAGAAAATGATGAGGTTATTCGAGTTTTGAAATTGAGCTATGTCCATCTTCCTTCTTACTTGAAGAGATGTTTTCTTTATTGTGCAGTATTTCCCAAGGATTACGAAATTGAGAGGGATGAGATTGTACACTTATGGATTGCGGAGGGTTTTTTAGATGGAGGAAGATCAAAGGAGAATACCTTGGAATGGGGACGGACTCACTTCAATGAGTTAGTATCTAGATCATTTCTTCAACAATCAAGTGTCGACGCATCTAAGTTTTCAATGCATGATCTTTTGAATGATCTAGCAAAGTCAATTACAGGTGGGATATGCTTTAACTCTGAGTCTCAGTTGGCCGGTAACGAAGATGATGTATCTCTTGAGAAAGTTCGTTATGCATCATTCACCTCATTGTGGAGTGTTACACCAAAATGCATGAGAGCATATCATCGAATGAAGGTACTAAGAAGTTTAATATTATTGCCTTATAGATCTCACAAATATTGCCAATTTCACATGTCCAACAAAGTTTTGCATGACTTGCTAACAAAATTGAAGTACTTAAGGGGGTTCTCCTTATGTCATTATTCCATCATAGAGGTACCGAATTGTGTTGGTGATTTAAAACATCTCCGCTATATCAATTTCTCGTACACAAATATAGAAAGGCTACCCGAGTCAATTGGCGGCTTGTGCAAATTACAAGCTTTGATTTTAAAAGGTTGTCAAAGGCTTTCGATGTTGCCTCAAGGAATCACAAAATTGGTGAACTTACAGTTTCTCGATATTAGAGATACAATGAGTCTAAAAGAGATGCCATCGGGTATCTGTAATTTGAAGAATCTTACGATCTTGTCCAAGTTTTTGGTAGGACTAGACAAAGGGTCACAGTTAAAGGAGTTAAAGAACTTGCCACATCTTCAAGGAGAATTATTCATATCAGAATTGCAAAAGGTGAAAGAGGTTAGAGATGCAGTGGATGCCAATTTAATTGGAAAGCGAGGCCTTACCAACTTATTCTTGCATTGGGGTGAAAATTTTGGAAATTTACGGAATGGGATGCGCGAAGCAGGGGTGCTTCACTCTTTGCAACCTCACACTAATCTTGAACATCTCTCTATCTCGTACTATGTTGGTCCAAGATTCCCCTCATGGTTAGATAGTCCCTCTTATTCAAAGATAATTTCTTTATGCTTACAGGATTGTCCTAACGTCACATCGCTTCCATCACTTGGACAACTACCTTCACTTAGAGAATTATCTCTTAAAGGTCTACATGCAGTAAGCATGGTAGGCCCTAGATTTTACGGAGGTGAAAGCCCTTTTTCATCCTTAACAACTTTGACGTTGGAAGAGATGTTGGCATGGAAGGACTGGTCTCATCCTGTTGGGGGTCGAGAAGAAGATGTCCCGTTCTCTTGTCTTCAGCATCTTGTTGTCCGAAGATGTCATTCGTTGGTTGGGGCATTGCCTGGTCAACTTGATTTTCTCATGAAGCTTGAAATTCATTCATGCCCACAATTGAATAACTCAACCAGTGTGGTCTATCTCCCATCTCTCCGTGAGTTATACCTTAATGATTGTAACAATGAGATCTTAAAAACCTTGGTCAACCTAACTTCATTGACTGTTCTCAAAATTGAGAATCTTGTGAAGCTTGTTTGCTTTGATAATAGGTTTATGAGCTACTTGGTTAAGCTGAAGGAGCTTTATATAGGACGGTGTGACAAGCTAAACTACTTGTGGCAAGATGGAAATGAAATGCTAAATCTTACTTGCCTCCAGGAATTAACCATCAAAAGCTGTCCTCAGTTCACATCATTCGTGGCAGGAGAAACAGAAATAGAGCTGCCATGCAACCTTGAAAAGATGGAATTGAGTAATTGCGCCAGTTTAGAAAAGCTTCCAAGCAAGATGTACACATTAAGAGATTTGACTGTTCATAATTGTCCAAAAATCATGAGACTAAATATTCCTCAAGATAACCCCAATAGCAATAACCCGATATCTCAACTTAAATATCTTAGCATAAGTAAATGTGATTCTTTGATATCCTTTCTGGTTGACAAGGGTAGACTTGCTTCTCTGAAGAAGCTTACTATTATTGCGTGTGAGGGGGTGGAGTCGCTTGAAGAGATCATCGCAGAATCGCTGAATTATTTGGCTATAAGTACATGTGAGAATTTGGTAAGCATATCACAGTTCCTTTACATGCTCTCCCATCTCACTTATTTGGAAATACGGGAGTGTCCAGAATTGGAGATAGAGGATTTCCCTCCCCTTCCCATCACCCTATCGACTCTTCAACTTACTGATTGTCCAAAGATAAAGTCTCTACCAGACGAGTGGCATCACCTTACGTCCCTTCGGTGGCTAGAAATTGTGAGGTGTGAAAATATCGAATGCTTCCCCGAAGGAGGTTTGCCTCCCAATTTGCAGCACATTTGGATAACAGGGAGCGAGAATATGAAGCAGCCAATGAGAGAATGGGGCTTACCCTTGCTCACATCCCTCACGCATCTATTTATTGACGGGAGCAACATGGGAGGAGAGGGAGAAAAGGTGCAGTTTCCTTCGGGGGACGAGGACAAGGAGGATGCCTGGAGTCTTCTCTGTCCTTCCTCTCTAACCGTTCTTAACATAGAAGGAATGAGGAAGGTGGAAAGACTATCAAGCGGTCTTCGCCACCATCTCTCCTCTCTCGAACTGTTATCGATTGTCGATTGCCCGAAGTTGAGGGACTTGCCAGAGGATGGCCTCCCTCCCTCCCTCCAATGGTTGGAGATACGAGGATGCGAGATTCTAAAAGATCGATGCTCAAAACCCACCGGCGACTATTGGCCCCTCATCCAAGAGATCCCGAGCATCATGATTGATGATGACATTATCCGGTGAATTGATTCGTCCATGTATGGTCAGGTTTTCTTAGGGTTTGGGTAAGTTTATGGTTTTGAAGGCATCGATTTCCATTATGCTTCCTCAACTCGATGCTCGACACAAATTCCATACTTTCCCATGAAGAAGCTCAGCATGAATTTCGGGAAATCCAAGAAACCCTCGACATCCGCATCGATTGGGTTCTCAGGTCCGATCAAGTGCAATTGACCCACTTTCGCTTTCATTTGCTAACTGCCGCGATCCATCCCTTCCATCTACGGTCGGATTTCTAGGGTTCGGGTAAGTCTTTTCGTCTTGAATGCATCGATTTCGGCTCTCTGTTACTTCAGTTCGATGCTTAATACGAATCTGATTTTCCTCATTGAGATTTTTCAAATAAATTTCTGAAAAACCAGCCGCTGAAGGTGAAAGATTGACATCTGTAAGGAGAAATGTTCACAGTGCTACCTCTTGCTGTATCGATGACATGTCTTGAACTTTGCTTGTGATTCTCAGAAACTCTGCTTATTTTTGCGCTTGATCGACTCACCATACAAATTGTGAATGTAAATGCATGATGCTTCGCATGAGACTCACCGAGAATCATAGCGTTCCGCAATCATATTCCCCTGCATTTTTAGCACTTATTGTATGTTTTCTTCCCAACATCTGCATTCTCGTGCTCTTAAGCTCATTCACTTTGGTTGTTTTGCAGGTACCATTGTGATCTATATTGGCAAAATCCCTTAGAAGGATCACTTGCAAATACCATTGTGATACTATGGAGGTAGGGCTAATTCTGTCAATGCCATGTGTCGTATTTCACAATTCGGAGAAAAAAAGAAGAAAGAAAGACGCTTTTGATTTTATTTGGTGCACTGATGTGTTTGATATTTTCTTCTAGTGAAAACTAAAAGCGTGATTAGTCATGTGGAAGCTGTGATATAATTGTGAAGCAAGGGGATGCTTTTTTTTTTTTTTTTGTTATTATTTTCGTTAGAATCGAGAACATTCTTTTTGTTGATGATGATCCTTCGTAGTATTAAGTAGTCGATCTGGGTTTAAATTCTGGCTCCAAGCTTTCAATACAACTCCAATTCCTGACAACATTGATATTCCATAAATCACCTTTTGTTTGGGTCTTCATCTCCGGCGGATTAGGAACTATTACCATCAGCTTGCTAGAAATTTTTAGCCAATGTACTTATGCTTGTTTGGTTGAGATTGTAATGATGTGCTGCCTGCCTCTATGTTTGGATTGTCAGCAGTGACCTTTGGGGCAAACCTATCCAGTTCTTTAAAGTATCAATTGTTTATGTATACTCTACTGAGGAATAACATTCCATCGTACATGATGTTATTTTATCTGAAAATGCCTTCTTTATGTGGCATTCTTCCTGCAGGGAGTTTCGGAACAAAAGCTTCGAGCTCACTTGGGTTCCTTTGGTGTAACTGGAAATCTTGCACTTCAACCAATGTATGCCTTGTCCGATACATCTCCTCCATCTATGCTACTGTTGCATATGTAAATTTTTTGTTGAAGCAAATTTCATGACGTTGTGAAGCTCTATCAAAGGTTAGTTATAATGTGAATTGCAATTTATTGTGTATTTTCTCCGAGGCTTTTTGGTTGTTATTGCCCATGTAACATGGTGCTTTGACCATATAAATAGGTGGTCAGAAAAGCAAAGTTGCATTTATCAAGATAACTTTCAAGAAACCTGACATGGTTTTGCTTGATGAGCCTTTCAATCATCTGGTACGTTTACTCATTTTTCTCCACCTTAACACTTAGATTACTTTTTTCAGTTAGCTTGTTATTGTCTTGAGTAATTGAAATTGTTGGAATATGGTTTTTACATTGAAAATACAGTAGAATCAATCAGTGATCACAGCTAAAGGGAGCCTCTATCATCATACATCTAACTTACACTGGAATAGAAACCAATGTAATTGTTCCAACTTGCGAAATATTGCGAATAGAATAGTTATGCTAGCCTGATCAGTGTTTGTATACTAGAAATCTATAATAACAAGTATTTCTGATATCTGTGCCTATAGGCAGTACTTAGATTTGCACATAATTAATGTGGAAATCTCTTTGTTTATAAATGTGGACATTAAGTTCTGCTTTAATGACCATGACTACTAAAGTGTTATATTTGTAGATTGTTAGTTTCTTGTCTAAGGATAGATGAGTATAATTCTGCGTTTTTTACTATCCCCGGCTGTCGGATTTGGATGCGGTTGAGGTGCTCATCCAAGGTCTGGTCTTGTTCCAAGGAGAAATTCTGATGGTGAGATTGATTTTCTTGCCAAAATAGTTCAATTTGACCAATGATGAATCGTCTTCACAGCTAGTAGCCCTCTTTTCACCTTGATTTGCAGGTTAGTCATGATGAGCATCTAATAACTGGATGCATGGACGAGCTCTGGGTAGTTTCTCGAGACAAGGTGGCACCTTTTCATCATTTTGGATCGGACAATTCATATTTCTTAAAAAAGTATGCAAAAACCTTCGGTAAGAGAAATGTTTCGAACAATAATGATGCCATATATATATATATATATATCATTCACCAACCAAATTTTACAAGCGAATCGGCACTCTGGTCTTTGCAGGAGCAATGTCGGGCGTGTCCTTTAAAGCCATCAAGTCCCGATCGTCCCCTTCCAAATAGGAGAAAGGCCCTCAAGAACGCGACAACCGCCCCTCCCACGAGCGTCCTCATGGGCTCTCTGGAGCTCCCGTTCTTGCACATGCAGTACGTGGCCGCCCCTTTCAACCCCTCCGTGTCATCATCGAGTTTGTCCATCCATGTGGCCGTAATCGTCAGCGACAAAGTGACAAGCAGGTGGACAGCACTCCTCGAAGAACTCCGCGTGGTTCAAACCCTTCCGCGCGCACGCCGGGAAGACCGGCTACTTCCCGTCCTCGCCCAGGCCCAATCCAACGACCGTCACGGGCATTTTCAGGTCAAAAGACTGCGACGTAGGTGAGGAAGGGTGGTGGCGTCTGGAGCTTTTGGTAGCACGTGGGGTGGATAAGTAGCCGAGGGCAAGCACGAAGGCATCTTCGCCTCTTCAGCTAAGGCCGGCGAGGTTCGAGCGGACCTAGGGCGGGAGGACTGTAGCGAGGCCCTGGAACAGCTATAATTCATGGTCACCGCTGATCTCATCGGTGCTGTCGCACCCGAAACTGGTGTAAAGCTGTTGAATATCCGAAACTTGTTTTTATAAGTTGAACACATTAGATTAATCTGAAAGATTATGCCTTCTTTAGTGTCTATCCAGGCAAAGAAGGCGTATTGTATGATGGATAACTCATTACAACGATATATGATGTAACCGACCAATCAAAATTGAGATGTTTACATATATGATGCCAAGTATGATGAGATTCATAACATATAATCATCGTGATTGGTTGGGTAAGGTACCACGTCATTATCACCAAATGATTTATTCTTTACACGAAGTTTACTCTTTCTTCTTGATAAAGGGGACGTAAACTGAATTCAATATCAAATAGACGCTCGATTACCTCTTGGAGATTGACTCCTGTCGCTAAGCTCACATCTACTGTAGTACTGGTGATACGTCAAACGATATGGAAACATTGATTGGGTTACGACGATCCCAGGAACTTTGGCCTCTCCTGATTTAGATCTGGGTCATGTATATATGGCGAATGAGTGGATTGTATCCGGCATAAGTTTTATATAAATGTGGATCAAATTGACCCACTAATTTATATTCACTGATTTTGTTTGGATAGAAAACACGCATTTCATACTCAACCCAATTTATACCTAATCGAACCCAACATACTCAGATAATCCACTTGGAGTGCATCGATTAAATCACTACAATTGGTACTTCACATCTACTAGTGTTAGTGCCTTGATGCCTTCGTTGAACCTCTTTGGTGTCGTGAAAAAATTTAGATAACTTTGAAAATAATATATTTTGAAAATCTAGCTAATTAATAAATCGAATCTATAACTTCATCAACTTATTATTGATTTAAAATAATCAACAAAATTAGAGCATGAGCAAGATGATGCTAAAATTCAAATTCACGACAACCGCCAAATGGTGATTGCCCGATGCTCCTTCCCTCCCCGCGTGAGGTCATTGCCTTCCTAAAGTGACCATCTCACTTGAATTGCGACCATCACGTAGTCGCTTGCCTTGGTTCTCTCTAGTTGGGACACGATCAGTTGTTGCCGAATGGGATCGGGCATCGGTCTCTTGCCATCTCAGGCGAAGTTGATGCGGTAGTCACCGTCCTTCGGAGGCAGCGAACGCCACTAGTGTAGTTTGTACTCCATAAAATTGAGGTTTTTCATCGGACCCAGATTTCCCCTAATTTTCCCACCACGGCCAAGTTATAACAAATTGTAAGTCAAACACACAAAGCCAATTGGGAATTGTTGGTGTGGAGTGGAGCTAACATCTTCACTTGCTTTCCACCGGCGGATGTGTACAACTGTTGCAAATTGGCTCAACTCCAATTTGATTTCTGTCCTTGTCTTAGAGTCTCAAAGTACTGTATGCATCGCATTTTGTCTCAAAATAACTCTTGTGCTCGCTATAGTTTGACAAAATAAAAACTAAACAATTATGACTCGTGGATGATGCGTATCTCATATGCCCTAGCACCATCTCATTTCCGGCTCATCTATTTTTGATCATTCATTTCGTATTTTTATGGTCTAGTGTCTTTATATAATGATTGATTTATTTCTACATTTTTAATCTTTAATTTTTTTTTTTCTAAATGTGCTCTCTTTTTTTTTCTTTCTTTTTTTCCATCTCAAGCTGAGTAATGCGGCCCAATTGAAAATGAAATTTAGAATAAGGCACGAAATCAACCCCAACCTAATTCAAACCTAGAAATTTTGAGCCCATCCAGTTCAGGCATTAACAAGTAGATCGATCTAATTTAGTTCATAGAATTTTCGCTTACCATGAGTAGAATCTTAAACAAACAAAGCTTTTAATCACCTTAAAGTCAACTCTTTTTCATTAAAAACAAAACTAATTTATTAAAAAAAAAATGAAGCCCGCAAACTTACCTTGTAACCACTTAAGAGGTGGAACTAAAAAGAAAATTCTAGTAACTCAATTGGATTGGCTTGAAGGTTAGTTGTGAGGAGATTTAAAGGAAAAATTGAATTTAAAGTTAGTAGAGACTAGTTGTAACTTTGCTTTATTTTTGTGAGATATTGGAAGGCCAAAAATATATAGAGTTGCTTGTGTGGAGGTGGTGATGCCTCGGCCAAGAGGAGCAAATGGGGATGATTTTTTTTTCGAAAATGGTCTCAAACTGCTTATTTTGTATCTGACAGTTCGCATTTTTGCTCACTAATTACATAAAAACCTTGGGCAAGCAAGAAGAATGTTTCAAACAATTATGAAGCCACACAAAGATTCAGTAGCTTGCCCAGCTCTGAAACGACAAAACGCATGGACCGACAACAGTTCCAAGAAAAATCTTCACCAACCAATTTCACAAGCCAACCTCAACCGTGATCTGCAGAGGAGCAATGTCAGGCGAGGGTGAGCTTGGCGAGGTTTGAGCGAACCTGGGACGGGAGGAGCGCGGGGAGGCATTGGACAGCTAGCTCGTGGATGCCGCAACGTAGACATCAACAGTGATGTTTGTCTCGTTTTGACGAGTAGAATACACGTGATGTAACTAATTAATCAAAATTAAGATATATACATACATGAAATCAAGTATGATAAGATTTATAATACACATAAAATGGTGATTGGTGGGGATAATACTCCACGTCATCACTGTCATGTAATATATTCATTAAAGTCTAGGTCCCATATACGTGGCAGACGAGTAGATCGTATCGAGCATAAGTTATGCACAAAAGTAAACCAAATTGACTTGCTCACTCATTTTCACTCATTTCCATTGAGCACAAATATGTTGTTCACACCCAACCCAATTCATGCCTGGTCCAACCCAACCCACTCAAATAACCCTCATCTTAGGGTGCATTGATGAGCCCACTACGACGGCCCACCTAGATCTTAGTCTCCGGGCCTGTGCAAGAGAGGCGAGATGTGGGCTATAAGCAGGCAGTTACACCCACATCTATGAAGGATCACTCCATGATCCCGTAGCACTGAAAACTTAGGGGGTAAATGATAACCATTCTGTTCCAGAGATAGGTTCTGGAAGAGAAATGGATTTTTCTATTTCTATTTTTAGAAGAGTTTCTAAGCAAAAATAACCGTTTGATAACGACACAAAATTTTTACTCTAAAAATAGAAATTCGTTTGATAACGACACAAAATTTCTTCATTTCGAACGGTGGCGGACCGGCGGACGGCGGTGACGAATGGCGGCCGGTCTATGTTACTTACAGCTGGCATACCTTCCTCCTACTGGGGAGAAGCAGTTCTAACTGTTAATCACATCTTGAACAGGTTGCCGCACTCTAAGTTGTTCATGACACCTTATGAGATATGGCATAAGCACCCTTGTAGATATGATACTCTTATGACTTGGGGCTGTATTACTTATGTAAGTATTCCAGATCCTAAGAAACCTAAGGTGGGATCTAGAATCATTATTTGTGTATATCTAAGTAATGCACAAGATAACGCTGCAAATAGGTTTTTAGATTTATTTACTAACACAATGATAGAATCTAGAGATGTAGTATTCTTCGAAAACAAGTTTCTCAGAGATCAAGGCTTAAATGTTTCTAGATCTACAGAGATGATTTCATAATCTCCTGTAGAATCTGAAGCAGGCCCATCTGACACTAATTCCACACAATTGGCTATTGAACCAATTCCAGTTAGAGTATCTATAAGAGAGAGAATTTCCAAAAGTTTTGGTAAGGACTTTGTTGCTTACCATCTTGAAGATGACCCATTCTCCTATCAAGAAGGAATGAGATCTAGAGAATCTCTACTGTGGGCAGAAGCCATAAATGATGAAATAAGCTCTCTGTTGCAAAATCACACTTGGCAACTAGTAAATTTACCAAAATGGGCTAAAGCTATAGGCTGTAAATGGGTATTGAAGAAGAAATTAAATAGTGATGGATCAATCGCCAGATACAAAGCACGTTTAGTAGCTAAAGGCTATAAACAACAGAGTGGAATAGACTATTTTGATGTCTATTCACCTGTGTGTCATCTATCGACTATAAGAATTCTTCTTGCTTTGGCATCTATTGAACATTTTATAGTACATCAAATAGATGTAAAAACAGCTTTCTTAAATGGGGATTTAAATGAGAAAATTTGCATGAAACAACCGGAATGATATGTTATGAAATGTCTTGAGGACAAAGTTTGTAAATTGAATAAATCCTTATATGGTCTTAAGCAAGCACCAAAGATGTGGCATCTTAAATTTGACAAAGTGGTAAAGAGTTATGGCTTTCAGTTTAGTTATTCAGATAAATGCATTTACCATCGTTCTATGTCAAATAAGATAGTCATCATTTGTTTGTATGTTGATGACATGTTAATTCTTGGTTCCGTTCATTCTGTAGTGAGTGACGTGAAAGCTACTTTAGCTAAAGAATTTGACATGAAAGATCTTGGTATTGCTAATACCATTCTTGGTATGAAAGTAAGCTTTAACCGGCAAGTCATCTCTTTTAGCCGAACTCATTATATTGAGCAGCTACTTTCTACTTAGGGATATGATAAGTGTAAACTGAGTGAGACACCATGTGATTATAATAATAGACTGAGTCTTAATGAAGGGACTAGCGTGGATTAGTTAAAGTACTCGAAACTGCTTGGTAGTCTCATGTGTGCTATGAGTTGCACTAGACCCGACATAGCCTTTACAGTTGGCATGCTCAATCGTTTTACTAGTAATCCTAGTAAAGAGTATTGGAATGCCCTCAATAAGCTAATGAGATACCTTAAAGGTACTAAATATTATGCTCTCTATTATTCTGATTATCCTCCAATTATGGATGGATATTCTAATGCCTCATTGTGCTAAGATATTGGAAAGTAGTAAGTCCACTAGTGGATATGTATTCACTTTGGGTGGAACTGCTATTACTTAGAAATTCAAACGACAAACTTGTATTGCATTGTTGTCTATGAAATCAAAAACATTTTGCTTTAGCCTTAGCCGGTGAAGAGGCAGAGTGGATAAATAATCTGATTATGGATATTCCTTTGACTTGGCTAAAGATTAACTATTTAAGCCTATTATGTGATAATCGAGTAGCTATCCAAGTCGTCAAGAATACTCTTTTTAATTCAAAGCGAAGACATGTGAGACTAAGACATGCGTTGTTGAATTATCTAAGAGAACAAGGGGTTATCACCTTGATCGATGTGAGATCGAAGGATAACATAGCCGATACTCTCATCAAAGGTATGCCTAAAGATCGATTATTCAAAATAGTGGGGGAACTGAGGTTAAAGACTATATAGGCAAGTCTTAACTACCATTTACTTACCTTCTAATTGTGTGTTTTGAATTATCGAATCTTTTTTATTGGCTACAATGATAAGCACAGTTTATATGTTTCATCGATGTTCACAGTTGCTGACTAATTTGAAAAGTGTGAGTTTTCTCATTCCAAACTTGATGAAGATGACTTTAACCTAATTCAAATGTTCTATCGGGGAAACTTGTGTCATTCTAAACTTGATGATACAATTCAACCAGATTGGACTATCATTTTGGTTAAATGATCTCATTCCAAACTTGATGCTAAATTATTTGACTTTAAGGAATCAGTAACTGTGACATTCCAAATTGAAACATAGAATCAATTGTTTACATAAGAAGCCTACTGGTCTTGTTCTTAATTGAAACTTGATATTACATGACTAGGTTATTGTGGATGACTTGACTATTGGCCATGTTCTTTGAAACTAAACAATAGTTATTCTCCTACAAACAAAATTAAATTGATGGCTCTTTGTAAATCACATTGTTTAGGTCTTGTTCATAATATATGAAACTTGATTGATGCTTATGAACATGATATTATAATGCTTTATGACATAAATATATGTTCTTCTCTGCTTGATGGAATGTTGCTAAGTTTTTATTCAAATGATTGAATTCATGATAATATGAAATTCATATTTGACATTCTACAGGGGATGGCAGAGATGGAGGAGAGCTTAATGAGTGGGATCCTGACCAGGATGATCTACTTGATGAATGAATATATATCATTTAAAGCATGTGGGGACTTGACAGTTTACCTACTATTGCCTATTTTGATGAAGTCCATTTACTTGAGACTTGCATTTTGCTATTTCTATTTTGTGAACATTATTATGCTTGTTTCTTATATTTGTAAGGCCTTGGACTATTTTGACTGGCCTACTTATACTTGACTATTATGTACATATTGGTTGTGAGCTGAGTCTAAGATTTATTTTGGGATTTAGATTTTGTTAATCTCAGAACAGATTCATGATAAGAATGATGAGTAAATGATGATTTTGTTTAATACTTTACTACTGAAATACTCTTTGACCAATTCGAGTTGATTGTCTTGGACTGAATGTGGATGATTCATGTTTGTGTGAACATTACACTGACCACCTTATTGGATTGTACTGTATGGTGAACATAGGAGGGGATTGTTGAATATATTATTAATATAGTCCAAAATAATATGTTCACATACAAGCCCAATAGGTGAAAGCATGGTTATTTGGGTCCATATGGGACGGAGCCCAATAAATTTCATATAAAAACTCTAGGGTTTCCCTACGCTGGAGGTAACACTGTTAAGCGTTCCAAACTTAACGTCTCTTGGTGTAATACTTCAAGCAACCGCTTCTTCTCTCTCAAATCTATAACCTCCAACAGTTTCGCCATACGACGCATGTATTTATATAGTCTCAATCCTGAGGAAAGACTTAAAAGGACTTTGTGGGCATAAAATGGTACACTCTGGGCCATCACTATGGGACCATCCATCCACCTAACGTGAAGTCGCAACCATCACGTCGTCACTTGCCTTGGTACACTCTCTCTTAGTTGGGACGCAACTAGTTGTTTGTCCAAGATGACGATGGGGTGATTCATGGGTCTCTTGCTATCTCAAGCGAAGTTGACGTGATAGTCACCGTCCATAGGGACATTAAACACCGCCAATGTAGTTTGTACTCCATAAGATAAGATTCACCCAAGTTTCTCATAATCTATATTTTTAAACTTATAATTTTCAAATGTGCCTTTTTTAAATCTCATCTCAAGCATAGCATGGACCAACCAAAAATGAAATTTAGAATCAGGGGTGAAACCAACCCCAACCTAATTACTACCTAGACATTCCAAGTAAATTAGGTTTAGATATGAGCTTTACTAGCATAACAGTCTTTGAAGTATTATAAAAATAACAACTTTTTGTGAATCATAAATTCTTGAAAGAGTGTATATAGTAATAATTTATAATTATTTACTATTTGATTTTTTATAATTCAGTATCGATTGTTATTCTCATAATTATTATAGATCATCGCTGAATCATTTCTTTTTTTATATTTGGACTTTCTGAGTTTTTTTTTTTTTGGCACCTTTATGGTCTAAGGTGGACTCCTTTTTCTCTAGAAATAATCATAGTAGTATGAAAATTTCACCTATTACTCATTTGAACTTGACCAACTCTACTACTAGACAAAATACTTTCAAGGAAGGAAGAGCTTTGTCCAGGCACTGATCATTTTGTACTTCGGCCGATGCAAGCGTAGGGACCTCAGTGCCATGATGAGGCCATCGATCCATGTGATCAGCTTTGATCACAGCCACTATAAAGCTTTCATTTTCTCATTTATTGTTTTGAAAATATATAGACCTTTCTATGAGTATTTGAATAGTTTTGAGATACTAACAATAAGTTGATTACTTCGCATGAATATTGATTTTGATGAGTATCACATAGTTATTTACCTTTTACTGATTGATTCATGATTATACTTGAGAGTTGAGCACATGATATGGTGTTATAATAAAACATATATGCATTATATCGTTACATTATTGGCATATATGATTGATATTATAAATTATATAAAAAAGTTAGTATTATCTAGTATTTATAGAAATTAAGGTTATCGTTATATTATGATTAATACAATCCTTAATCGCGAGAATTTAATGGTAGACAACTACCATTAGTAAGGTATTGCCATAATTTGACACATCACTTAGTAGACCAATCTTGTAAACTAATTTTAGTTAGTCTAGTATTTTGCCATCTTTCATTGGTATCCAACAATCTTAATTGTCAACATATTTAGTTTCAAATAATGAAACGTCTTATTCAGCTCGATGAATGGTGAGATGGATAGAATATATTGTACGAGGATGCGGATTAGTCGCAATAGTATGTCAGATGACAAAGAAAATATATAGGGTTTGTTTGATAACCACGTAGAAAACTAAAACCTCTTGTACATTATATTATTGATTGTGTTTGACAACTTCTAATTACACATAATATAATTAATTAGTTATCCAAAAAATCAAATTCATAAGTGATATTGTGGGCAAGATTGGACAACATGCTAGGAATTGAGAAGCCACTGGTCCCCCCCCCCCCCAAAAAAAATCACTTAATTTTTTCGATGTGTCCACCGTTCAAAACGGCGACAAGGTATTTAAAGCCCAATTCACGCTCGACAGTGAAGCGTGGTCCATATTATAAATGCGTGGAATATCGGAAAGGTATGTGTACCTAAATACGTATTATTCAACATTTCGTAGGTGGCCAATGATTTGTCCCATTTTGTATGAAAAAACGGGATCACATCTTGTAGGAAAAATACCAAACAATCCTAAACTTATTGTATCGATAACAATCCAGTCCTAAACTTTTCAATTTAACCAATTTAATCCTAAATATTTTCACATTAATACAAATTCAGTCCATACGGCAAATTTAGGTTGAAAATCACTAATGTAGATTGATTGTTCTGCATTGCTCAGCTGGCATTGACTTGGATATTTTTAAATTATATTTTAATAATTTTGCTAAATTTTTATAATTTTTTGTTGTTTTCTTTTCTTTTTCCTCCTTTTCTTTCTTTCTTTCTTTTTCTTCATTTCGACTAGCAACGGTCGCGATCCTCACTAAATTTGGCCAAGGGCCACCTTGCCTAGAGCTGGCAAGGCCACGAAGGACTTGGGCGAGGGCCTTAGCAATGCCTATGATCATAGGCATAGGCGTGAAGGGCATTGCCCAAGGTTGTCTCGCCTGCGATTGGCGTGGGTTGGCTAACCCTCGCCTAGGGTTGCCAGACAAAATGAATGAAGAAAAAGAAAGAAAAATTTATAAGAAATTATAAGATTATTTTAAAAAATCAAGACTATTAAAATATAATTAGAAAATGTTCATGTCCATGCCACATAAAACAACCGGTGCCACATCGGTGATTTTCGGTTTAAATTAACCAAATGGATTGAATTGATACTAATATAAAAAAAATTATGACCAAATTAGTCCAATTAAAAGATTTAAGATTAAATTGACACCAATTCAATATGTTTGGTTTTTTTTTTCCTTTTCCAGACATCTTGCTTTTACCAAAATGGACCGATCGACTTACAATAGGGAGGAAGAGCATCAAATTCAAATCCAACAATTGGCTAGAATATATACAAATTAAGTGATAATATGATTGGACTGTTGTATCATATAAATTGTGCAACTGGTTATTTAGGCCTACTCACATTCCGTAAATCTCAATGATTGTAATTGCACTCGGTCATTGTCTTCGGATCTCGCTAAGTGTATACTGGAAATTGGGCGTGAAATCTTCATAAATGTCCACCTTTAGTCCCGGAACTAGCTTCTTCCTTTTTTCTGGCCGGCACTATTTCCACCCATGGATTACACCCATTTATAGTAAAAAAAAAAAAAAATACCATCAATTTTTCAATAGCAATTTAAAGTGATGGCCCCACTCATTCTTTTTCTATTTAGAATTTAGTTATCATAATTAAGAATTTCATTTTTTTTTTTAGTATACTAAGGAAAAAGTGCATTCTTAGATATTCCTATAAGTTTTACATGTTTCGTGTAATATTAGATCGCCAACAGCAAGGGATAAGGACATTCTTTCATATAGGAAAAAAAAATTGAAATGTCTCTTGTTCATAATTGATCATATAACGATTTATCTATTCTTTATCCATCTGATCTCAAAAGTTCACTTTCGTGATAAACTTATTATTTTCTAATTTCATTAGCAATATATACCAAGTCTCTTTATTACTAAATCATTTTTCCTTCTTATATTGGTGAGATACGTTTACACAGAGTGTGTAAGTAGCATCTTTTATGCACATGTGTTATGAGTGTTTGAAAAATTGATATTCGCAAGTTAAGCAAAATCACTTTTGTTATGAAATATTTGAATAATTACTTTTTAAAGAAGTTATTGGTGAAACTGCACTGTGTCCACCGAAATTGAATATGTTGAAATTTTAATAAGGAATCACGTTAGAGATAAAATAGAATTATTAACTAAAGCGTTTACCCATGGGTATAACAATTGTAAATCAGTATTTGTGGATATTTTCCAGGTCACGTTTTTTCCACCCCTCATTTAGCTTTGACCCTCCCATTTATAGTGTATTGACTATATTACCCCTCGTTTTTCCATATTGTACCCACAAAGAGTCAAAATTCGGGGCTATTTGAGATTTTTTTTTATTTGTTTCTTCTTTTCTTTTTTCACTTTCCTATTTCATCTCGGTGATTTTGTTAATTAGGGACTCTTGAATCTCATAATGTCGCCATATCTAGCGATGGTTCCTTAATGAGAATGTCAAACTCTTTATCATCCTGGATGACTAGTTATAGATGCGTCAAAATTATCCTCTTCAAATTCAGATCTTTGCACACGTTGTCCGTGGGCTCGAGCACCCGGATCATCCTATTCCAAATCTCAAAAATCACCACAAGAATTAAAGTATTGTCATGGAGAATTGCATCTCAAGGAAGATCGTGCCGGCATAGGGGTATGATGATTTTATTATTATTGTGATGGGCCTAAGTTGGCCCGTCCGCCCATGTTGGGCCTAAAAGCCCAGCCCACAAGATTAGGGTCCATGGATGAAGGGATATGATGAAGGGACACGTTTCTTTTTGGAGGGGACGTATATAAGGGGAAATAAAGAGGGAGGAACGCACCTTTTGGCATAACGTACGTTCCTTCTCCCTCTCTCCCTAAAAAACGCTCCAAAAGAAAGAACAGTGTGCAAGAGGCGACACCCATCTTCCCTTCAAGGCGAATTGACGTCATCGGATCTAACGAGATCAGAATTTCTTCCTCGATCTTCAGCATTGGTGTTTAATCTGTGGCTAACAAGGTACGCTCGATTCCGTGGTGTGCTTTAGGATCGGTGATACATGTTTTTTCCGGGCTCGTCTTCCGCATAAGTTTAGGGGTTCGATTTAGTGTCGAATCCGGTTTTTTGGGAATCCGACGATCCCAACAAGGTGGTTCTACGAGACATGCTGAGGGTTTGTGAGGAGCAATGCTGAGGTAGAAAGGAAGCTCGTGAGGCTCTGTGAGATCACCCAATTGTTAATGTGCATAGAGGCGTCGAAGGAGGAAGATGAAGAAGCGCCGGCAATACGCTTCAACATAAGAGGGAACAAGAAGAAGGAAAGTGGAAGAAAAAGAATAAACAAATTCAAAAAAGGACCCCCACATTTGAGGCTATGTGGGGTGCAACATTCGAAGGAAGAAAAAGTGATGGGTAATATGGTTAATACACTGTAAAATGGAGAGTTTAAGACGTATGAAGTCAATGGGGATTACACAGAAAATAACAGGACGAACCAATACAGGAACTAAACAAATAGCCCAAGCAAACAAAAGTCAAGACAACTATGACCTAGCAAAGTCAGCAACAACCCTGGGCCATCGAGCTCGCCAAGATCACGATGCCCCCAAGCTTTGATGAGCATGGAGGAGGAGATTCGGAGATGAGGCGCGCTTTGCATGGAGCGGCCGATGACAGTTCGACGGCAACGGTCACCTCAGCAATAGACGATCTTCGCGGGGGTGCCTGCTCCATGCGTGAAGAAGATGAAGTGGAACGGGACAGCGAGGATGAACGAACGGGGCTTGAAATTTTCCCTTCCTTTTCCGTAGAAGAAGGAAATAGATGAATAAAAAGTAAGAAAATTCAGAAAAACGGCATTGCTTCGGGTAAAGTTGTTTATACCAAAGGGTGTGTTTGGGAAAGCTAGTTTTTGAGGCCAAATAAAGTGTGTTTGGCAAATTTTCGTTGAACCCCATTTTCCAAATGCAAGCCTTCCAAAAGTAGCTTAGAGGATACCTTGAGCCATTGCCTTATGGGCATGTTGAGCTACTGCTCATCTTCTTCTTCTCCATTGAAGAGGACTGGCATAACTACGAGTGGTCGCCGGCGAAGGGTAGGTAGCCGCCCGCAAAGGGCAAGCGGTCGGGTGACCCTGGCGACTATTGTGGCGACCCAGATCTGTCGCGCAACCTCCGTGAAGGGCTACCAAAGGTCGCACGACCAGACAGCTCTCGCCAAGGTCACTCGACTTTTGGCAACCCAAATCTGGGTCATGGCAAGGTTACGCGACCTCTAGCGACCTAGTGCAATCTCGCTGCAACCCAAATCTAGGTCATCGGAGGTTGTGCAACCTTGCCGGGTGCGACTCAAATCTGGGTCGCTAGGTCGCTGGTCACGCAACCCACCTCTGGTGACCCAAGCGAACCAGATTTAGGTCGCACAAGGTTACACAGAGGTCGCGGTTGCTTGGTCACCCCCCTCATCGAAGGTCACTCGAACCCAAGCGGCCCTCGTCGGTGGTCTTCGAGGGCTACGTGAGGTCTTGCAACCTCATAGGTTGGCCGCCAGCGACAGATTTCAATCGCCTGCGGTTGTCTGCCTCGTCGGCAAACTTTTTATATTTCTTTTGATGAATTTTTTTTAATCACAAAAGTCTTTTATAAATATAATCTCTCTAAGCATTATTTTACTTAAAGGTACTTCACAATAGATTTTTAAATTGCAATTTAACAAACACAATTTACATTTTGAAAAATTCCTTTAACTTAAAGTCCTTTGTATTTTTTCAAAGGTTTTCCCCAAAAATCTAACCAAACGCACCCTAAGTACTTGGCCATAAAAGGTAGGGTCAATAAAAGGTAAGGTAGTCGACAGTGACTACATAATCATGTCAAAAACCTTAGGCTAAACTTGGCTAAGAACAAGAAGTTTTGATTTCATTTTTACTCAGAAGTTTAGGACTAAATTAATTCGATTAAAAAATTCAAAACTAAATAAATCCGTATAATAGATTTACAACCGAATTTACAATGTTTCTCGCAATAAAGACAACCGTTCAACATGCACTTAACCCCCGACCAGCCCACTTAGAATCTCATCTGCATTAGAATCTGAAGAATGTCACCATAAGTTGGAAGCGACGTATTGGGGCAAGAGCAAGTCTACGCTCGATGCTCGCTTGGCTTGTTGCTCCTTGCTTGATGCTCGATGCTCACCCCATTCGACACTCGTCACTCGCCTCTCATAGCTGACCTTGTTCGTTACTGAACCCATAGGGTCAGTCCGGTTCTCGCTTGCCTTTTCAGAGAGTACAAAAAATAAAACAAAAAATTATCGGTTGATCCTGAGTTGACCCTAGAATCGGACTAAACCCAATGGGTCAGTCCAGTCCTCAATTGCCTTTTTAGATGTACAAAAAATGAAATAAATAAATTATCGATTAGTCCCGGGTTGACCTTGGAATCGGACCAAACCCACTGGGTCAGTCCGGTCCTCGGTGTCAAGCTCAATAAGGTCGGTCCTCGGTCCCAAGAATTGAGGACTAGCACTGTGTGAGTTAGTCATAGGGTTAGGGGGTGGGCTGCCCCAACTTGGACCATGCTCACCCCTAATTTTGTCTCAAAATAACTCTTGTGCTTGCTATAGTTTGGCAAAATAAAAAAGTCTCCTCAATTGGCTTTAAAGAAGGAGAGTCGCATATCCCCTGGCCCTTATCATGGTGAGTTTGGTTGCTTCCGTGAAAAGGGGAGGGGGAGTGGTGTGGCGGCTCAGAAAAGGCATTTCCCAAGCTTTTTGGGGGCAGGTTTTCTAATTGAAAGCATGGGTTATCCGGTTGTGGATCTAATCAGCTCCATCAGACCTCCCGCCCGGCGGCTTCCTCCTTCGATCCATCTTGAAAGTGCAGGGTTGCTTTTCTAAAACTATTCTATAATGGCGCCTAGAGGAGTCACAGTCCAGTTCCCCCTCCCTTCTCGACCAGACGAAGGACGACGTCGAGTTGGCGGCGGAGAAAGACTCGGCATTCAGCATCATTCAGTGCCTTTAGTCAGTCAGTCAAAGAGTACGAATACCAGCTAATCGATTACGAACCTGAATGGTTTTTTTAGGTCCAATTCCATCAATTTTTGTTGAGGCGTGTGACTTCCACGATCTATCTTCTTCTTTCGTGAGTTCCAAACAATCATGACTTTTGGATGATGCGTATCTCATATGCCCTAACACCATCTCATTTCTGGCTCATTTATATTTGATCATTGATTTCATATTTTTATGGTCTGGTGTCTTTATATAATGATTGATTTATTTCTACATTTTTTATCTTTATATTTGTTTTCTCTAAATGTGCCCTCTCTTTTCTTTTCTTTTTTTCATCTTAGGCTGAGTAATGCGAACCAATCGAAAATGAAATTTAGAATAAGGCATGAAATCAACCCCAACCTAATTCAAACCTAGAAATTTTGAGCCAATCCAGTTCGAGCATTAACAAGTAGATCGATCTAATTTAGTTCATAGAATTTTCGCTCACCTTGAGTAGAATCTTAAACAAACAAAGCTTTTAATCACCTTAAAGGCAACTCTTTTTCATTTAAAACAAAACTAGTTTGTTAAAAAAAAAAAAAAAATGAAGCCCGTGAACTTACCTTGTAACCACTTGATAGGTGAAACTAAAAAGAAAATTTTAGTAATTCAATTGGATTGGCTTGAAGGAGATTTAAAGGAAAATTTGAATTTAAAGTCAGTAGAGACTACTTGTAACTTTGCTTTATTTTTGCGAGATATTGGAAGGCCAAATATATAGATTTGATTGTGTGAAGGTGGTGATGCCTCGGCCAAGAGGAGCAAATGGGGATGATTTTTTTTTCGAAAATTATCTCAAACTGTTTATTTTGGATCTGACAGTCCGCATATTTGCTCACTAATTAGATAAAAACCTTGGGCAAGCAAGAAGAATGTTTCAAACGATTATGAAGCCACACAAAGATTAAGTAGCTTGTCCAGCTCTGAAACGACAAAACGCATGGACCGACAACAGTTCCAAGAAAAATCTTCACCAACCAATTTCACAAGCCAACCTCAACCGTGACCTGCAGAGGAGCAATGTCAGGCGAGGCTGAGCTTGGCGAGGTTTGAGCGGACCTGGGACAGGAGGAGCGTGGGGAGGCATTGGACCGCTAGTTCGTGGATGCCGCGACATTGATGTCACCAATGGTGTCGGTCTTATTTTGACGAGTAGAATACACGTGATGTAACTGATTAATCAAAATTGAGATACATACATATGTGAAATCAAGTATGATAAGATTTATAATACACATAAAATGGTGATTGATGGGGATAATACTCCATGTCATCACTGCCATGTAATATATTCATTAAAGTCTAGGTCCTGTATACGTGGCAGACGAGTAGATCGTATCGAGCATAAGTTATACATGAAAGTAAACCAAATTGACTCGCTCACTCATTTTCACTCATTT
Organism: Eucalyptus guilfoylei; assembly: GCA_016097605.1. Taxonomy (NCBI): domain Eukaryota; kingdom Viridiplantae; phylum Streptophyta; class Magnoliopsida; order Myrtales; family Myrtaceae; genus Eucalyptus; species Eucalyptus guilfoylei. The sequence goes on from CM027861.1 coordinate 8,311,750, forward strand.
CCATTGAGTACAAATATGCTATTCCCACCCAACCCAATTCATTCCTAGTCCAACCCAACCTACTCAAATAAGCAAGTAGTTACACCCACATCTATGAAGGATCACTCCATGATCCCGTCGCTCTGAAAACTTAGGGACAATATTTCGACGAAAATGAATTGTTAGGAAAATATTTTTCTGAAAATATCGCTTATATCGTTTAAAATATTTAATTAAAAAAATATTTTCATTATCGACGATAATTTATGTCTAATTTATTTCGTGGACGATGAAAATATTTTTCATTAATTTATTTTCGTAAACGATAAAAGCGATCATTTTTAATATATATATATATACATATATATATATATATATATATTATTCAAATTATTCATTATCTATGAACGATTAAAGAGAAGAGTGTAGTGACTACTTTGAAAAAGGTGAAGAAAAGATGAACACAAAAAAAAAAAAAAAAAAAAAAAAAAAAAAAAAGACGATGCAAAAGGAAAAAAATTATTTGTTCTTATACGGAAAAAACAAAATGACGTGGAGGTCTATGTTATCATTTGATCTATCAAGTAAACCATCTTTGCAAAAATCAAATGACACAATATTCAACTTAATGGAAGCAGGACTTTGATTGCAATTCAAAAAGCTGAGATACTCGATTAATGATAAAAAAGTTTAGACACTTGATCACAAAATGGATAAAAGTTTAGTACTTGTAAGGTTGATATCACGAAAAACTCAAAACTAATAAACATGTGATAAATTTACCTTAAATCAATTTGTTAACTACTAAAAATCCCAAACTAATACATCAATAACAAATTTTTTTATCATAAGTATATCAAGTTGAGGTTTGTCAAGATTATAAAATTAATTTAAGGTAAATTTATCGTAAATAAACTAATTTGAAAATTTTCGTGATATTAACACGTAATCATAACGTCATTACTCTCATATTTTCTGTGCACTATCTTTGCTTTGCCCAAGATTGCGCTTGGTTCCCTAAGGAGGGACCCCTCCAATTCTTACCAACTCTCCAACACTCTCAGCCGTTCATTTTGGATTGGACATTCGCATACTTCTTCACTGATTATACAAAAACCTTTGGCAAGCAAGAAGAACGTTTCAAACAATTATGATGCCCCACAAAGCGTTCGGTGGCTTGTCCAGCTCCAAAAAAGACAAAACACATCGACCGACAGTTCCAAGAAAATCTTCAACCGGCCAATTTTTCACAGGCGAGCCTCAACCGTGATCTGCACGGGAGCAATGTCGGGCGTGTCCTGCAAGGCCATCAAATCTCGATCGTCACCTCCCAAGTAGGCCCTCAAGAACGCCACCGCCGCCCCTCCCACGAACCTCCTCATGGGCTCCCTCGAGCTCCCGTTCTCGCACATGCAGTACGAGGCCACCCCTTTCATCCCCTTGGTGTCGTCATCCAGCATGTCCATGTGGCCGTAGTCTTTCGCGACGAAGTGCCAGGCAGGCGACCGGCACTCCTCGAAGAACTCCACGTGGTTCAGCCCCTTCGGCGCGCACGCCGGGAAGACCTTGTACCTCTTCTCCTCACCCAAGCCCGACCCGACGACCAGCACGGGCATGTTCAGGTCGAAAGACTGCGCGACGTAGGTGAGGACGGGCGGTGTGGTCTGGATATTCCTGCCGTACGCAGACATGCCGTCGACGGGATCGATGCCGAGCAGGGCCGAAAAGGACAGGGCGAGCGGGGTCGATGATTTGCCGAGGGCAAGGGCGAAGGCGCCTTTGCCTCCGCGGCTGTGGCCGGCAAGGACAAGCTTGGCGAGGTTCGCACCGACCTGGGTTGGGAGGACGGTGGCGAGGCCTTGGGACAGCCAGTTCGTGGTCTCCGCTGCAGCGTTGATATCGTCGGTGCTGTCATCCCCGGAAAAGGTGTAAAGCTGTCGGAGATGAGGAACTTGTTTTGATGAGTCAAAAACATTAGGGTTTTCCAGATTATGCATCTTTTGATGTCTATTTTGCTAAGGAGATACATTATGTGAAGGATTTACCACACAACAGCGACAAATGATGTAACCAATTAATCAAAATTGATATGTACACACACATGGTGCCAAATATGATGAAATTCATAGCATACAAATAATCATTATTGGTCTGGTTATACACCATGTCATCAGTTCCGATTTCTCTAGAAAGATTGCTTTCTCCAAATCTAGGTTTGGGTCATGTATATGTGGCAAATAAGTGGATTGTCTCAAGCATAAGTTACATGTGAATGTGGATCAAATTGACCCGCCAACTCATATGCACTCATTTTCATTAAATAAATAACATGCATTTCAAACCTGACCCAACTCAGCCTAATCCAACTCCACCCACCATGTTTCCACTGCACCACTTTGGTGTCGTGAGAATTTCACAAAGCCCTAATAAAGAAATATTTCAAAACTTTAGCAGATTAATAAATTAAATATAAAACTTCATCTATTTTGTATTAATTAAAATAATCTAGAAAATTAAAATAAGAGCAAGTTTATCAAGAAAAAGCAAGAAAGATATTGAAAAAAAAGGATCAAATATGCTAAAATTCAGATTCACGACCACCATCAAAATGGTGATTGCCGAATGCTGTGTCCCTTCCTATGTGGGTGAGTGCATGCGCCCGATGATTGTCTTCCTCAAGCGACTACTTCAAAGAAGTCGCAACCATCACGTCGTCGCTTGCCTTGGTACACTCTCTCTTAGTTGGGACGCAACTAGTTGTTTGTCCAAGATGACGATGGGGTGATTCATGGGTCTCTTGCTATCTCAAGTGAAGTTGACGTGATAGTCACCATCCATAGGGACAACAAACACCGCCGATGTAGTTTGTACTGCATAAGATAAGATGCTTAGACCCAAGTTTCTCATAATCTATATTTTTAAACTCATAATTTTCAAATGTGCTTTTTTAATTTCATCTCAAGCATAGTAGCATGGACCAACCAAAAATGAAATTTAGAATCAGGTTGAAACCAACCCCAACCTAATTACTACCTAGGCATTCCAAGTAAATTGGGTTGCGATATGAGCTTTACTAACTTAATAGTCTTTGAAGTATTATGAAAATAATAACATGTTATGAATCACAAATTCTTGAAAGAGTATATAAAATAATAATTTATAATAATTTATTATTTGATTTTTTATAATTCAGTATCGACCGTTATTCTCATAATTATTAAAGATTATCCCTCAATCATTTCTTTTTTGATATTTGGACTTTCTGGGTTTTTTTTTTTTTGGCACCTTTATGGTCTAAGGTGGACTCCTTTTTCTCTAGAAATACTCATAGTAGTATGAAAATTTCACCTATTACTCATTTGAACTAGACCAACTCTACTACTGGACAAAATATTTTCAAGGAAGGAAGAGCTTTGTCTAGGCACTGATCATTTTGTACTTCGGCCGATGCAGGCGTAGGGGCCTCAGTGCCATGATGAGGCCATCGATCCATGTGATCAGCTTTGACCACGGCCACTATAAAGCTTTCATTTTCTCTTTTATTGTTTTGAAAATATATAAACCTTTTTATGAGTATTTGAATTGTTTCGAGATACTAACAATAAGTTGATTGCTTCACATGAATATTGATTTTGATGAGTATCACATAGTTATTTACCTTTTACTGATTGATTTATGATTATACTTGAGAGTTGAGCACATGATATGGTATTATAATAAAATATATATGCATTATATCGTTTATATGCATTATATCGTTACATGATTGGTAGTATGATTGATATAATCAATTATATAAAAAAATTAGTATTATCTAGTATTTATAGAAATTAAGGTTATCGTTATATTATGATTAATGCAATCCTTAATCGTGAGAATTTAATGGTAGACAACTACCATTAGTAAGGTATTGCCATAATTTGACACACCACTTAGTAGACCAATCTTGTAAACTAATTTTAGTTAGTCTAGTATTTTCCATCTTTCATTGGTATCCAACAATCTTAATTGTCAAAATATTTAGTTTCAAATAATGAAACGTCTTATTCAGCTTGATGAATGGTGGAATGGATAGAATATATTGTTTGAGGATGCGGATTACTCGCAATACTATGTCAAATGACAAAGAAAATATATAGGGTTTGTTTGATAACTACGTAGAAAACTAAAACCTCGTATACATTATACTATTGATTGTGTTTGACAACTTCTAATTGCACATAATATATTTAATTAGTTATCCAAAAAATGACTTAATCCGCTATGTAAGGAAGGATTTACTTCGTTAACTCAAAAAATGTTCGAAGGAACAATAACATTGTAAAAACCTTTAATTTTAGTGCTCTCACTATTATGGAGAGAGAGAGAGAGAGAGAGAGAGAGAGAGATTACCTGAGGAGCAACCGTGATAAAGCCATGAGAAGAAACATGTTGGATGAGCTGCGAGTAGAAGGACGTTTCCATCATATAACCATGGAGGAGCACCATAACAGGGAATTCTTCGACAACTTCAGCTGGAGATCCGATCAGAAGAGGCTTCGGAGGCGGATTCGCAAGATCAGAAGACGACGTGTCTACTGTTATAAGCACAGTCTTGTACTTCCCAGACTGAAACACATCGGTAGTCGAAGTCGAAGACGCCATGGCTGAAATCTACGGTAATAGCTTCTACAAATTTCCCGTGTGAATTTCTAGCAATAAGTTTCGCCATATGACGCATGTATTTATATAGTCACAATCCTGAGGACGGACTCAAAAGGACTTTGTGGGCATAAAATGGTACACTCTGGGCGATCACTATGGGACCATCCATCCACCTAACGTGAAGTCGCAACCATCACGTCGTCGCTTGCCTTGGTACACTCTCTCTTAGTTGGGACGCAACTAGTTGTTTGTCCAAGATGACGATGGGGTGATTCATGGGTCTCTTGCTATCTCAAGTGAAGTTGACGTGATAGTCACCGTCCATAGGGACATTAAACACCGCCAATGTAGTTTGTACTCCATAAGATAAGATTCACCCAAGTTTCTCATAATCTATATTTTTAAACTTATAATTTTCAAATGTGCCTTTTTTTAATCTCATCTCAAGCATCGCATGCACCAACCAAAAATGAAATTTAGAATCAGGGCTGAAACCAACCCCATCCTAATTACTACCTAGACATTCCAAGTAGATTAGGTTTTGATATGAGCTTTGCTAGCATAACAATCTTTGAAATATTATAAAAATAACAATTTGTTGGATATATTATTAATATAGTCCAAAATAATATGTTCACATACAAGCTCAATAGGTGAAAGTATAGTTATTTGGGTCCATATGGGCTGAAGCCCAATAACTTTCATATAAAAACTCTAGGGTTTCCCTACGTTGGAGGTAACACTGTTGAGCGTTCTAAACTTAACATCTCTTGGTGTAATTCTTCAAGCAACCGCTTCTTCTCTCTCAAACCTATAACCTCCAATAATCTTGAAGTATTATGTTCGTGTGTTGGATTTGAGCGAGTAAGGTGTCTTCTTGAAGATTTCATCAAGACGAACTCACGGGTGTAATTTACTTTTCATTTCGACGGTGGTATTGGCCAGGATATGAGTTTGAAGATTCGGATGACCGAAATCTTTGATTCAAAAACCCAAAAATTATAGCCAATTTTAGAGGGTGAAACCTCTTGGACCTTGTTCTAATCGTTGATATGAACGTTTTGAGTTGTCACTCGCGTCAATCGGAGGTTGGATGGAGAAGTTACGGCACCCGAAAGTTTCCATTTGAATTTCTAGCGAATTTCGAGGACGAAATTTCTAGCGAATTTCGGCGACGAAAATTTCCAGCGAGTTTCAGTGACAAGGGCAATCCATCTTAAGGTTTTTGGGCGCTCTAGATCTTTTTTTGGGGTTTGTTTTGGCAAATTCCATCTCTACAGAGCAGTTTGATCAAGGTTAGGGGAGTTATTCGACTTTGTGGCTCCAAGGACTCCAAGGTGCACTCTTTCTAACACTTTGCTCTGATTAAAATGGCAAAGCGTAGTTCCTATGATATTATAAAGTTGCAATCATTTGATGTTACTGAATTTTATGGTTGGAAATTACATGTTTAATTTGGCATGAAAGAACGTGACATATTCTATACTATATTAAGTGATTTTGCATCTATCACTGAAGATGTGGATGAATATCAATGAAACAAAGATGAAGATTTTTGTAGAGATTACTTGTTGAACTCTCTAAATCCTAATATGGCTATGACTTATAGTGAGTATAAGACGGCGAAAGAGATATGGGATCATTTGAACGCTCAATTCCAAAAATAAGAGGGGCTTTCTAAAACTCTCCTAGCGGAGAAATTCTTTAACTTTAAATTTACTATGAATTCAAGCATTACCTCTCAGTTAGTTGAACTTGAGAACATGAAAAACAAGCTGCAAGCTGAAAGATGATAACTTTGATATGTCCGATAATCTTTTTGTCGGTCTTGTGTTAAGCAAACCACCAACTGAATGGAGCTCTTTCAAAACCGAAATGCACAGACTGAAGGTACAGATGGGACTTGATGAATTAAAGAGGTATATTCACATTGAGGATCAAAATATTACTAGGAAGAGTTTGGAACATGTAGGACAACAAAAGTCAGTTGCCAACTTAGTTTCACACTCCAATAAACCTCAGAAAAAGTTCAAGTCACCAAAAGGTGAATCATCTTTACAGTTAGAGGTCAAAAAGACTATCTTCAAAAAGAAGAAGAAGGGCAAGTGCCATAACTGTGGAAAGTGGGGTCACTGGGTAGCAAAGTATAAGTTGCAGAAAAAGCCAAAGAATGACACACTACAAAATGAGGCCAATATGCTAATTAGAGGATCTGAGTCTCGAGCCTTCATTGGAATGATGAATAATGGAAAGGCCGGCGTCTCTTTTGAGTGGTGGTTGGACAGTGGCGCTACTTGTCATGCTACAAATGACAAAAACTTTCTCATTGAGGTCACAGAAATGAAAGACACTGTGGAAAATTGCAATGGTGGTGAGGCAAAGGTGACTCATGTTGGAACTGCAAATTTGGTGATTTCTTCGGGTAAATTACTAACTCTGAAATATGTTAGAGTAGTATATTTACTTAAAAAGAATTTGATATCTATGAATATACTTGATAAAGCTAGTATGTCTTTTTCAACTATGAATGGTAGAGTAACTTTATTTGTTAACTCATATTATTTCGATTGTGCATTCATAGTTAATAATATGTATAGGTTGAGTTTAAATATTGACAGCATAAATCATGTGAATTCTACTTTGATTGATCCAAAGTTGCTACACAATAGACTTGGACATGTGAATTACAGGAAAATGTAACATCTAGCTAAAACTCACAACATTTCATTAGATACTTTTATTCGATTTGACAAGTGTGAAGTGTGTGCACAGGCTCAAATCACTAGAAAACCCTTTAAGTTGGTTTCTAAAAGCACACAACTTCTTGAGTTAATACATTATGATATTTGTGACTTTAGAAATTACATTACTAGAAGTGGTCGGAAGTATCTAATAACATTTATAGACGATTTTTTTAGATATTGTCATGTCTATTTGTTGAAATCGAAAGATGAGACTTTTGAAAAAATTAAGATTTTCAAGTCTAGAGTAGAAAATTAACTCAACTTGAAAATTAAGAGGTTTAGGAGTGATAGAGGAGGAGAATATACTATGTCAAGGTTCAAGGAATATTGTGCTTCAGAAGGTATAATACTTGAAACCACTACTCCTTATTCACCACAATTAAATGGTGTTGCCGAGTGTAAGAATAGAACGTTAACTGAAATGTTAAATTCTATGTTACTTACAGTTGGCATGCCTTCCTCCTATTGGGGAGAAGCAGTTCTAATTGCTAATCACATCTTGAATAGGTTATCGTTACATGATTGGCAGTATGATTGATATAATAAATTATATAAAAAAAATTAGTATTATCTAGTATTTATAGAAATTAAGGTTATTATTATATTATGATTAATACAATGCTTAATCGCGAGAATTTAATGGTAGACAACTACCATTAGTAAGGTATTGCCATAATTTGACACATCACTTAGTAGACCAATCTTGTCAACTAATTTTAGTTAGTCTAGTATTTTCCATCTTTCATTGGTATCCAACAATCTTAATTGTCAAAATATTTAGTTTCAAATCATGAAACGTCTTATTCAGCTCGATGAATGGTGGGGATGGATAGAATATATTGTACAAGGATGCGGATTACTCGCAATACTATGTCAGATGACAAAGAAAATATATAGGGTTTGTTTGATAACCACGTAGAAAACTAAAAACTCATATACATTATATTATTGATTGTGTTTGACAACTTATAATTACACATAATATAATTAATTAGTTATCCAAAAAATCAAATTCATAAGTGATATTGTGGGCAAGATTGGACAACATGCTAGGAATTGAGAAGCCACTGGTCCCCCCCCCCCAACCAAAAAAAAAAAATCACTTAATTTTTTCGATGTGTCCACCGTTCAAAACGGCAACAAGGTATTTAAAGCCCAATTAACGCTCGACAGTGAAGCGTGGTCCATATTATAAATGCGTGGAATATCGGAAAGGTATGTGTACCTAAATACGTATTATTCAACATTTCGTAGGTGGCCAATGATTTGTCCCATTTTGTATCAAAAAAATGAGATCACATCTTGTGGGAAAAATACCAAACAATCCTAAACTTATTGTATCGATAACAATCCAATCCTAAACTTTTCAATTTAACCAATTTAATCCTAAATATTTTCACATTAATACAAATTCAGTCCATACGGCAAATTTAGGTTGAAAATCACTAATGTAGATTGATTGTTCTGCATTGCTCAGCTGGCATTGACTTGGATATTTTTAAATTATATTTTAATAATTTTGCTAAATTTTTATAATTTTTTGTTCTTTTCTTTTTTTTTCCTCTTTTTCTTTCTTTCCTTTTTTTTTTCTTCATTTCAACTAGCAACGGTCGTGATCCTCACTAAATTTGGCCAAGGGCCACCTTGCCTAGAACTGGCAAGGCCACGAAGGACTTGGGCGAGGGCCTTAGCAGCCCTTATGATCATAGGCATAGGCGTGAAGGGCATTGCCTAAGGCTGTCTCGCCTGCAATTGGCACGGGTTGGCTAACCCTCACCTAGGGCCGCTAGCCAAAATGAACGAAGAAAAAGAAAGAAAAAATTATAAGAAATTATAAAATTATTTTAAAAAGTTGAGACTATTAAAATATAATTAGAAAATGTTCATGTCCATGCCACATAAAATAACCGGTGCCACATCGGTGATTTTCGGTTTAAATTAACCAAATGGACTGAATTGATACTAATATGAAAAATTTATGACCAAATTTGTCCAATTGAAAGATTTAAGATTAAATTGACACAAATTCAATATGTTTGGTTTTTTTTTTTCCTTTTCCAGACATCTTGCTTTTACCAAAATGGACCGATCGACTTACAATAGGGAAGAAGAGCTTCAAATTCAAATCCAACAGTTGGTTGGAATATATACAAATTAAAAGATAATATGATTGGACTGTTGTATCATATAAATTGTGCAGCTCATTATTTAAGCCTACTCACATTCCGTAAATCTCAATGATCATAATTGCACTCGGTCATTGTCTTCAGATCTCGCTAAGTGTATACTGGAAATTGGGCGTGAAATCTTCATAAATGTCCACCTTTAGTCCCGGAACTAGCTTTTTTTTTTTTTTTTTTTTTTTTTTGGTGGTCGGCACTATTTCCACCCCTGGATTACACCCATTTATAGTAATAAAAAAAAAAAACTACCATCAATTTTTCAATAGCAATTTAAAGTGATGGCCCCACTCATTCTTTTTCTATTTAGAATTTAGTTATCATAATTAAGAATTTCATTTTTTTTAGTATACTAAAGAAAAAGTGCATTCTTAGATGTACTATTAGATCGCCAGGGATAAGGACATTCTTTCATATAGGAAAAGAAAATTGAAATGTCTCTTGTTCATAATTGATCATATAACAATTTATCTATTCTTTATCCATCTGATCTCAAAAGCCCACTTTCTTGATAAACTTATTATTTTCTAATTTCATTAGTCAATATATACCAAGTCTCTTTGTTACTATATCAAAGAATTTATCCTTTTTCCTTCTTATATTGGTGAGATACGTTTACACAGAGTGTGTAAGTAGCATCTTTTATGCACACGTGTTACGAGTGTTTGAAAAATTGATATTCGCAAGTTAAGCAAAATCACTTTTGTTATGAAATATTTGAATAATTACTTTTTAAAGAAGTTATTGGTGAAACTGCACTGTGTCCACCGAAATTGTATATGTTGAAATTTTAATAAGGAATCACGTTAGAGATAAAATAGAATTATTAACTGAAGCGTTTACCCATGGGTATAACAAGTGTAAATCAGTATTTGTGGATATTTCCAGGTCACGTTTTTTCCACCCCTCATTTAGCTTTGCCCCTCCCATTTATGGTGTATTGACTATATTACCCCTCGCTTTTCCATATTGTACCCGCAAAGAGTCAAAATTCGGGGCTATTTGAGATTTTTTATTTATTTGTTTCTTCTTCTTTTCTTTTTTCACTTTCCTATTTCATCTCGGTGATTTTGTTAATTAGGGACTCTTGGATCTTATAATGTCGCCATCTCTAGTGATGGTTCCTTAATGAGAGTGTCAAACTCTTTATCATCTGGGTGACTAGTTATAGATGCATCAAAATTATCCTCTTCAAGTTCAGATCTTTGCTCACGTTGTCCGTGGGCTCGAGCACCCGGATCATCCTATTCCAAATCTCAAAAATCACCACAAGAATTAAAGTATCGTCATGGAGAATTACATCTCAAGGAAGATCGTGCCGGCATAGGGGTGGTTCTACGAGACATGCCGAGGGTTTGTGAGGAGCAATGGTGAGGTAGAAAGGAAGCTCGTGAGGCTCTGTGAGATCACCCAATTGTTAATGTGCATAGAGGCGTCGAAGGAGAAAGATGAAGAAGCGCCGGCAATAAGCTTCAACATAAGAGGGAACAAGAAGAAGGAAAGTGGAAGAAAAAGAATAAACAAATTCAAAAAAGGACCCCCACATTTGATGTGGGGTGCAACATTCCAAGGAAGAAAAAGTGATGGGCAATATGGTTAATACACTGTAAAATGGAGAGTTTAAGACGTATGAAGTCAATGGGGATTACACAGAAAATAACAGGACGAACCAATACAGGAACTAAACAAATAGCCCAAGCAAACAAAAGTCAAGACAACTATTACCTAGCAAAGTCAGCAACAACCCTCGGCCATCGAGCTCGCCAAGATCACGATGCCCCCAAGCTTTGATGAGCATGGAGGAGGAGATTCGGAGATGAGGCGCGCTTTGCATGGAGCGGCCGATGACAGTTCGACGGCAACGGTCACCTCAGCAATAGACGATCTTCGCGGGGGTGCCTGCTCCATGCGTGAAGAAGATGAAGTGGAACGGGACAGCGAGGATGAACGAACAGGGCTGGCAATTTTCCCTTCCTTTTACGTAGAAGAAGGAAATAGGTGAATAAAAAGTAAGAAAATTCAGAAAAACAGCATTGCTTCGGGTAAAGTTGTTTATACTAAGGGTGTGTTTGGGAAAAGCTAGTTTTTTAGGCCAAATAAAGTGTGTTTGGTAAATTTTTATTGAACCCCATTTTCCAAATGCAAGCCTTCCAATGTAGCTGAGAGGATACCTTGAGCCATTGCCTTCTAGGCATGCTGAGCTATTGCTCATCTTCTTCTCCGTTGAAGAGGACTGGCATAACTACAAGTGGTCGCCGGCGAAGGGTAGGTAGTTGCCAGCGAAGGGCAAGCGGTTGGGTGACCTTGGCGACTGTCGTGGTGACCCAAATCTATTGCGCAACCTCCGTGAAGGGCTACCTAAGGTCGTGCGACTAGACAGCCCTCGCCAAGGTCGCTCGACTTCCGGCAACCCAGATCTGGGTCATGGCAAGGTCACGCAACCTCTGGCGACCTAGTGCGATCTCGCCACGACCCAAATCTAGGTCACTGGCTATGTAGCACGGACACGGCGACACGGACACACGACACGACACGACACGCGACACATCATTTCTCAAAAAGTAAAGAATTTCAACACGTTCCAACTCGTTAAATATTAAATAAATATTTTTATTTTTAATTAATTTGATTCAAATTCACAAATAAATAAATAAATAAATAAAGATTTTACAATGAATTTATACTAATAATATTAATAAATCTTACACCTTTTTTTTTATTTCATTATCCCAAATTTACCTCGCCGGGCACAACTCAAATCTAGGTCGCTAGGTGGCCGGTCGCGCAGCCCACCTCCGGTGACCCAAGTATGCGTAGGTCACGGCTGCTTGGTCACCCCCTCATCAAAGGTCACTCGAACCCAAGCGGCCCTCGCCGGTGGTCTTTGGGGGCTGAATGAGGTCTTGCAACCTCATAGGTCAGTCACCAGCGACAAATTTTGATCGCTTGCGACCGTCTGCCCTCACCGGCAAACTTTTTTTTTTTTTCTTTTGATGAATTTTTTTTTATCACAAAAGTCTTTTATAAATATAATCCCTCCAAGACTTATTTTACTTAAAGGTACTTCACAATAGATTTTTAAATTACAATTTAACAAACATAATTTACCTTCTGAAAAATTTCTTTAACTTAAAGTCCTTTATATTTTTTCAAAGATTTTCCCTAAAAGTCTAACCAAACACACCCTAAGTACTTGGCCATAAAAGGTAGGGTCAGTAAAAGGTAAGGTAGTCGATGGTGACTACCTAATCATGTCAAAAACCTTAGGCTAAACTTGGCTGAGAACAAGAAGTTTTGATTTCATTTTTACTCAGAAGTTTAGGACTAAATTAATTCGATTAAAAAATTCAAAACTAAATAAATCCATATAATAGATTTACAACCGAATTTACAATGTTTCTCGCAATAAACACAACCGTTCAACATGTGCTTAACCTCCGACCAGCCCACTCAGAATCTCATCTGCATTATAATCTGAAGAATGTCACCATAAGTTGGAAGCAACGTATTGGGGCAAGAGCAAGTCTCCACTCGATGCTTGTCGCTCGCCTCTCTTAGCTGACCTCGCTCGTCACTGAACCCATAGGATCGGTCCGGTTCTCGCTTGCCTTTTTAGGGAGTACAAAAAATGAAATAAAAAATTATCGGTTGATCCTGAGTTGACCCTAGAATTGGACTAAACCCATTAGGTTGGTCCGGTCGTCGATTGCCTTTTTTGATAGTACAAAAAATGAAATAAATAAATTCTCGGTTGGTCTTGGGTAGACCTTGGAACTGGACCGAACCCACTGGGTTAATCCAGTCCTTGGTCCCAAGCTCAATAAGGTCAGTCTTTGGTCACAATTGAGGACCAGCACCGTGCGGGCCAGCACCGTGCGGGTTGATCCTAGGGTTAGGGGGTGGGCCGGCCCAACCCTGACCATGCTCACCCCTAATTTTGTCTCAAAATAACTCTTGTGCTCGCTATAGTTTGGCAAAATAAAAACTAAACAATCATGACTTGTGGATGATGCATATCTCATATGCCATAACTCCATCTCATTTCTGGCTCATTTATATTTGATCATTCATTTCGTATTTTTATGGTCTGGTGTCTTTATATAATGATTGATTTATTTCTACATTTTTTATCTTTATATTTTTTCTCTAAATGTGCTCTCTTTTTTCTTTTCTTTTTTCATCTCAGGCTGAGTAATGCGGACCAATCGAAAATGAAATTTAGGATAAGGCATGAAATCAACCCCAACCTAATTCAATCCTAGAAATTTTGAGCCAATCCAGTTTGGGCATTAACAAGTAGATCGATCTAATTTAGTTCATAGAATTTTCGCTCACCTTGAGTAGAATCTTAAACAAACAAAGCTTTTAATCACCTTAAAGGCAACTCTTTTTCATTAAAAAAAAAAACTAGTTTGTTAAATAAAAAAATAAAAATAAAGCCCGTGAACTTACCTTGTAACAACTTGATAGGTGAAACTAAAAAGAAAATTTTAGTAACTCAATTGGATTGGCTTGAAGGTTAGTTGCGAGGAGATTTAAAGGAAAAATTGAATTTAAAGTTAGTAGAGACTAGTTGTAACTTTGCTTTATTTTTGCGAGATATTGGAAGGCCAAACATATATAGATTTGATTGTGTGAAGGTGGTGATGCCTCGGCCAAGAGGAGCAAATGGGGATGATTTTTTTTCGAAAATTGTCTCAAACTGTTTATTTTGGATCTGACAGTTCGCATGTTTGCTCACTAATTACATAAAAACCTTGGGCAAGCAAGAAGAATGTTTTAAACAATAATGAAGCCGCACAAAGATTCAGTAGCTTGTCCAGCTCTGAAACGGCAAAACGCATGGACCGACAACAGTTCCAAGAAAAATCTTCACCAACCAATTTCACAAGCCAACCTCAACCGTGATCTGCAAGGAGCAATGTCAGGCGAGGGTGAGCTTGGCAAGGTTTGAGCGGACCTGGGAGGGGAGGAGCGTGGGGAGGCATTGGACAGCTAGTTCGTGGATGCCGCGACGTTGACGTCATCAGTGATGTGAGTCTTGTTTTGATGAGTAGAATACACGTGATATTAGTCAAGATTGAGATATATTCATACTGAAATCAAGCATGATAAGATTTATAAAACACATAAAATGGTGATTGGTGGATCATCATGCCATGTAATATATTCATTAAAGTCTAGGTCATGTATACATGGTAGATGAGTAGATCGTATCGATTGACTCTCTCACTCATTTTCACTCATTTCCATTAAGTACAAATATGTTATTCACACCCAATCCAATTCATGCCTAGTCCAACCCAACCTACTCAAATAACCCTTATTTTAGGGTGCATTGATGAGCCCACGGCGATGGCCCACCCAGATCTTAGTCTCCGGGCCTGTGCAAGAGAGCCAAGACGTGGGCTTTAAGCAAGCAGTTGCACCTACGCCTATGAAGGGATCACTCCATGATTCCATAGCACTGAAAATTTAGGGACAATGTTTCGAAGAAAATGGATTGTTAGGAAAATATTTTTCTGAAAAAATATCGCTTATGTCGTTTAGAATATTTAATCAAAAAATATTTTTATTGTCGACGATAATTTATGTCTAACTTATTTCATGGACGATAAAAATATTTTTTGTTCATTTATTTTGGTAAATAATACAAGCGATCATTTTTAAAAAAATATTTTCCAAATTATTCATTGTCTATGAACGATTAAAGAGAAGAGTGTAGTGACTACTTTGAAAAAGAGAAGAAAAGATGAAACAAAAAAATAGAAAAAGAAGATGCAAAAGAAAGAAAAAATTATTTGTTCTTATATGGAAAAAATAAAATGTGGAGGTCTATGTCATCATTTGATCTATCATGTAAACCATCTTAGCAAAAATCAAATGACATAATATTCAACTTCATGGAAGCAAGACATTGATTGCGATTCAAAACGCTGAGATACTCGATTAATGATAAAAAAAAAGTTTAGACACTTGATCACAAAATGGATAAAAGTTCCTTACTTATAAGATTGATATCACGAAAAACTCAAAACTGATACACATTACCTTAAATTAATTTTTTGACCACTAAAAATCCCAAATAAATACATTAATAACAAATTTTTTTGTCATAAATGTATCAATTTGAGGTTTGTCTGAGGTAAATTTATTGTAAATAAACTAATTTGAAAATTTTCGTGGTATTAACATGTAATCATAATGTCATTACTCTCATATTTTCTGTGCATTATCTTTGCTTTGCCCAAGATTGCGCTTGGTTCCCTAAGGAGGGACCCCTCCAATTCTTACCAACTCTCCAACACTCTCAGCCGTTCATTTTGGATTGGATATTCGCATACTTCTTTACTGATTATACAAAAACCTTGGGGAAGCAAGAACGTTTCAAACAATTATGATGCCCCACAAAGCGTTCGATGGCTTGTCCAGGGACATCCAAAAAAGACAAAACACATCGACCGACAGTTCCAAGAAAATCTTCACCAACTAATTTTTCACAGGCGAGCCTCAACCGTGATCTGCACGGGAGCAATGTCGGGCGTGTCCTGCAAGACCATGAGATCTCGATCGTCACCTCCCAAGTAGAACCTCAAGAACGCCACCGCCGCCCCTCCCACGAACCTCCTCATGGGCTCCCTCGAGCTCCCGTTCTCGCACATGCAGTACGAGACCATCCCTCTTATCCCTTGGTGTCGTCATCCAGCATGTCCATGTGGCCGTAGTCTTTCGCGACGAAGTGCCAGGCAGGCGACCGGCACTCCTCGAAGAACTCCGCGTGGTTCAGCCCCTTCGGAGCGCACGCCGGGAAGACCTTGTACCTCTTCTCCTCACCCAAGCCCGACCCGACGACCAGCACGGGCATGTTCAGGTCGAAAGACTGCGCGACGTAGGTGAGGACGGGCGGTGTGGTCTGGATATTCCTGCCGTACGCGGACATGCCGTTGACGGGATCGATGCCGAGCAGGGCTGAGAAGGACGGGGCAAGCGGGGTCGATGATTTGCCGAGGGCGAGGGCGAAGGCGCCTTTGCCTCCGCGGCTGTGGCCGGCAAGGACAAGCTTGGCGAGGTTCGCACTGACCTGGGTTGGGAGGACGGCCGCGAGGCCTTGGGACAGCCAGTTCGTGGTCTCCGCTGCAGCGTTGATATCGTCGGTGCTGTCATTCCCGGAAAAGGTCTAAAGCTGTCGGAGATGAGGAACTTGTTTTGATGAGTCAAAAACATTAGGGTTTTTCAGATTATGCATCTTTTGATGTCTATTTTGCTAAGGAGATACATTATGTGAAGGATTTACCACACAATGGCGACAAATGATGTAACCAATTAATCAAATTGGTATATACACACACATGGTGCCAAATATGATGAAATTCATAACATACAAATAATTATTATTGGTCGGGTTATACACCACGTCATCATTTCCGATTTCTATATACAGATTGCTTTCTCCGAATCTAGGTTTGGGTCATGTATATGTGGCAAATAAGTGGATTGTCTCAAGTATAAGTTACATGTGAATGTGGATCAAATTGACCCGCCAACTCATATGCACTCATTTTCATTAAATAAATAACATGTATTTCAAACCTGACCCAACTCAGCCTAATCCAACTCCACCCACCATGTTTCCACTGCACCACTTTGGTGTTGTGAAAATTTCACAATGCTCTAATAAGAAATATTTCAAAAATTTAGCAAATTAATAAATTAAATATCAAACTTCATCTATTTAGTATTAATTAAAATAATCTAGAAAATTAAAATAAGAGCAAGAAGTTTATCAAGAAAAAGCAAGAAAGATATTGAAAAAAAAGGATCAAATATGCTAAAATTCAGATTCACGACAACCATCAAAATGGTGATTGCCGAATGCTGTGTCCCTTCCTATGTGGGTGAGTGCATGCGCTCGATGATTGTCTTCCTCAAGCGACTACTTCAAAGAAGTCGCAACCATCACGTCGTCGCTTGCCTTGGTACACTCTCTCTTAGTTGGGACGCAACTAGTTATTTGTCCAAGATGACGATGGGGTGATTCATAGGTCTCTTGATATCTCAAGCGAAGTTGACGTGATAGTCACTGTCCATAGGGACATTAAACACCGCCAATGTAGTTTGTACTCCATAAGATAAGATTCTTAGACCCAAGTTTCTCATAATCTATATTTTTAAACTTATAATTTTCAAATGTGCTTTTTCTAATTTCATCTCAAGCATAGTAGCATGGACCAACCAAAAATGAAATTTAGAATCAGGCTAAAACCAACCCCAACCTAATTACTATCTAGACATTCCAAGTAAATTGGGTTTTGATATGGGCTTTACTAGCATAACAGCCTTTGAGGTATTATGAAAATAACAACTTGTTATGAATCACAAATTTCTTGAAGGAGTGTATACAAAAGTAATAATTTATAATTATTTACTATTTGATTTTTTATAATTCAATATTGATTTTTATTCTCATAATTATTAAAGATCACCGCTTAATCATTTCTTTTTTGATATTTGGACTTTCTGAGTTTTTTTTTTTTTTTTTTTTGGGGTACCTTTATGGTCTAAGGTGGACTCCTTTTTCTCTAGAAATAATCATAGTAGTATGAAAATTTCACCTATTACTCATTTGAACTTGACCAACTCTACTACTGGACAAAATACTTTCAAGGAAGGAAGAGCTTTGTCCAGGCACTGAGGCGTAGGGGCCTCAGTGCCATCATGAGGCCATCGATCCATGTGATCAGCTTTGATCACGGCCACTATAAAGCTTTCATTTTCTCTTTTATTGTTTTGAGAATATATAGACCTTTTTATGAGTATTTGAATTGTTTCGAGATACTAAGAATAAGTTGATTGCTTCGCATGAATATTGATTTTGATGAGTATCAAATAGTTATTTACCTTTTACTGATTGATTTATGATTATACTTGAGAGTTGAGCACATGATATGGTATTATAATAAAATAGATATGCATCATATCGTTACATGATTGGCAGTATGATTGATATACTAAATTATATATAAAAAATTAGTATTATCTAGTATTTATAGAAATTAAGGTTATCGTTATATTATGATTAATACAATCCTTAATCATGAGAATTTAATGGTAGACAACCACCATTGTGTTAATATTTAGTAAATAATAAGGTATTGCCATAATTTGATACATCATTTAGTAGACCAATCTTGTAAAATAATTTTAGTTAGTCTAGTATTTTCCATCTTTCATTGGTATCCAACAATCTTAATTGTCAACATATTTAGTTTCAAATAATGAAATGTCTTATTCAGCTTGATGAATGGTGGAATGGATAGAATATACTGTACAAGGATGTAGATATACTCGCAATACTATGTCAAATGACAGAAAAAATATATATATAGGGTTTGTTTGATAACCACATAGAAAACTAAAACCTCATATACATTATATTATTGATTGTGTTTGACAACTTCTAATTACACATAATATAATTAATTAGTTATCCAAAAAATCACTTAATCCGCTATGTAAGGAAGGATTTACTTAGTTAAGTCAAAAAATGTTCGAAGGAACAATAACATTGTAAAAACCTTTAATTTTAGTGCTCTCACTATTACATATTTGGAGAGAGAGAGAGAGAGAGAGAGAGATTACCTGAGGAGCAACCGTGATAAAGCCATGAGAAGAAACATGTTGGATGAGCTGCGAGTAGAAGGACGTTTCCATCATATAACCATGGAGGAGCACCATAACAGGGAATTCTTCGACAACTTCAGCTGGAGATCCGATCAGAAGAGGCTTCGGAGGCGGATTCCCAAGATCAGAAGACGACATGTCTACTGTTATAAGCATAGTCTTGTACTTCCCAGACTGAAACACGTCGGTAGTCGAAGTCGAAGCCGCCATGGCTGAAATCTACGGTAATAGCTTCTACAAATTTCCCGTGTGAATTTCTAGCAATAAGTTTCGCCATATGACACATGTATTTATATAGAGTCTCAATCCTGAGGACAGACTCAAAAGGATTTTGTGGGCATAAAATGGCCTCTTTTAAACATGACTTAAGTGAAATACGTGAGGCTTGAAGCGGAGACAGATTAGGGCCATCACTATGGGACCATCCATCCACCTAACCGCCAATGTTGGAAGAGAGAATTTTACTATCGATGAAATAAATTTGGAACTTGTAACTAATTGATTAAGTTGCCAAAACATAGTTTACTTACTTCAAGTTATGATGTAGCAAGCAGTCTCAACGATAGATTTGGTCTAGAGAAAAGGATTAAGGATGAAGTTGGGCATTAATGGAAATTCAAGTTGAGATAGGTTGATGCCGAATGATACCTGAATTAAGGAGGAGCAGACCTAACACTGAACTCACACATGAGAGGAAGGTTATTGAGATACATATATGAGTTATATTAGAAAAGTCCCACATTGAAGAATTAATATGATGTAGAACAGTTAATTCATAGTTAAGTTAGTCAATAATTTATTAATTTAAACTTTTGAGTAAAGGTAGGTTTACAGGCTCGGAGTTGGACTCCCGATCTCCTCAAGACGAAGGTATCGGACTTTTGTTACGCACTTTCAACGCCTAGGTAATGCAGGCTTGAGTGCCTCGGTGCCGCTAGCGAGCACACTAGAGTAAGAGCAGAGATGAGAGAGAAACGTAAGGCAGAGGTTTAATGGAGGAGAGAGGGAGGATGACCAATGGAGGAGCTGGGATAGACAGTGAGAGGAGTAAAGATCAGCGCGACGACGAGCAGCGGCTTGGTCCTAGTAGAGAAGCTCTTAACATGGAGGTGGTGGCTGGCACAGCATGGAAGGTGCTGGCAGAGATTCATTGAGAGTTCAAGCATTTTGAGATGTGTGAATGCTAGAGCTTCTTAGGCTTTTAAAAAAAGGCGGTTATTTCAATTATTTTAGTTGGGGCGGGGTATGTACTTTGTAGTAGAAGAAATAGAGATAAGTTTTGGCTCATGCGATTTCCTAACATCAACTAGTTTTAGGCACGCTCTAAAATTTTAAATGGTTCAATATAATGCTTACTGCGATTTCATTTATTGATGACAGAGGAAAATATACATTTAAAATATATCAATCAATTTAATGATTTTTATCAACCTCTCCAAAACTATTGTCTCTTCTTTTTTTTATTTTTAATTCAAAGAAGTTTTTCATGTTCCTTACTTTTTAAATTTTAAGAAAATCGTCTAAGATTCAAGTATTTAATAAATTTAACCATCGAGATTCTAATTTAACAGAAAATTAATAAAATACATTATTTTCAATCTTTCTCTAAAGTTCAATGACTAACAATGCCTTGTAATATACGATTCTTTAGTTCAAGTTTTTTAAGGGGATTTTTCTTTTTTAAGCTATGAACTCTTTACGATTATAAATTATATTTCAAATATATTAGTTAACTAAAATACCAACAACGTTCGACTGCTTATAAAAAATCCTTTACTGGAATCAACTCAAGCCTATTGATAAGTAGAAGAGAGAATATATAGCCTATGTAAGAAACGAACAGAAAATATCAAAAGACGATGGATTAAAGCATCATTTTTTAATTGATACAAACGGTCTTATATTTGTATGATAATGTGCGGTTTTTGCATCTTGATAAATAGCAATTTTCATCCTTTCCAATTCTGATTCTAATTAGACAGATCTCATGAAGTTATTTCCGTCAACTCAGTAAGGCATGGAGTGTTATAGCCATTTAGGGTATGGAAACGGCACTTGTCATAGTCACCTCTCCAGACTATGTATGTATCTTTACAATGAAGAGATCATAACGAGCATGCATTGATTGATTATCCAAACATGGGTCATAAGAATTCGAGTTCATAAATCCATTGATTCATTTTAGTAGCTAAAAATAATAATTTATTGTGTGGATTAGGTGCATAGAGAGCAGAGACGGTTTTGTTTTCTTTATTACTAGCCCAAGTTTATGCTGAAAAACAAAAACTCAAATTCATAAGTGATATCATGGGCAAGATTGGACAACATGCTAGGAATTGAGAAGCCACTGGTCCCCCCCCCCCCCCCCCCCAACAACCCAAATCACTTAATTTTTTGGATGTGTCCACCGTTCGAAACAGTGAAGCGTGGTCCATATTATAAATGCGTGGAATATCGGAAAGGTACGTGTACCTGAATACGTATTATTCAACATTTCGTAGGTGGCCAATGATTTTGTCCCATTTTGTATGAAAAGACGGGATCACATCTTGTGGGAAAAATACCAAACAATCCTAAACTTATTGTATTGATAACAATCAAGTCCTAAACTTTTCAATTTAACTAATTTAATCCTAAATATTTTCACATTAGTACCAATTCGGTCCATGCGACAAATTTAGGTTGAAAATCGCTAATGTAGACTGGTTATTCTACATTGCTCAAATTTAAACATTAACTTGGATATTTTAAAATTATATTTTAATAATTTTGCTAAATTTTTATAATTTTTTGTTCTTTTCTTTTCTTTTTCCTTTTTTTCTTTCTTTTTTTTTTTTTTTTTTTCATTTCGACTAGCAACGGTCGTGATCCTCACTAAATTTGGCCAAGGGCCACCTTGCCTAGAGGTGGCAAGGCCATGAAGGACTTGGGCGAGGGCCTTAGCAGCCTCTATGATCATAGGCATAGGCGTGAAGGGCATTGCCTAAGGCTGTCTCACCTGCAACTGGCGCGAGTTGGCTAACCCTCACTTAGGGTCGCCAGCCAAAATGAACGAAGAAAAAGAAAGGAAACATTATAAGAAATTATAAAATTATTTTAAAAACCTGAGACTATTAAAATATAATTAGAAAATGTTCATGTCCATGCCACATAAAACAACCGGTGCCACATCAGTGATTTTCGGTTTAAATTAACCAAATGGACTGAATTGATACTAATATGAAAAATTTATGATCAAATTAGTCCAATTGAAAGATTTAAAATTAAATTGACACCAATTCAATATGTTTGGTTTTTTTTTTTCCTTTTCCAGACATCTTGCTTTTACCAAAATGGACCGATCGACTTAAAATAGGGAAGAAGAGCTTCAAATTCAAATCCAACAATTGGTTGGAATATATACAAATTAAGTGATAATATGATTGGACTGTTGTATCATATAAATTGTGCGACTGATTATTTAGGCCTACTCATATTCCGTAAATCTCAATGATCGTAATTGCACTCGGTCATTGTCTTTAGTTCTCGCTAAGTGTATACTTGAAATTGGGCGTGAAATCTTCATAAATGTCCACCTTTAGTCCCGGAACTAGCTTCTTTTTTTTCTGGCCGGCACTATTTCCACCCCCGGATTACACCCATTTATAGTAAGAAAAAAAAAACCTACCATCAATTTTTCAATAGCAATTTAAAGTGATGGCCCCACTCATTCTTTTTCTATTTAGAATTTAGTTATCATGAACTAAAAGTAAGACTTTTCACCATGAAAAAACTTATCTAAAACAACGAAGGTGTGTCGACGAGACATTTTAACATTCTTCAATTGAGTGGATCATAGCAGGGTAGGAGTATTATAACATATCACTCTCAAGGGACTACGTAGCATCTTTTATGCATACGTGTTCTGAGTGTTTGAAAAATTGATATTCGCAAGTTAAGCAAAATCACTTTTGTTATGAAATATTTGAATAATTACTTTGTAAAGAAGTTATTGGTGAAACTGCACTGTGTCCACCGAAATTGTATATGCTGAAATTTTAATAAGGAATCACGTTAGAGATAAAATAGAATTATTAACTTAGGCGTTTACCCATGAGTATAATAATTGTAAATCAGTATTTGCGGATATTTTCCAGGTCACGTTTTTTCACTCCTCATTTAGCTTTGACCCTCTCATTTATAGTGTATTGACTATATTACCCCCTCGTTTTTTTTATTTGTTTCTTCTTCTTCTTTTTCACTTTCCTATTTCATCTCGGTGATTTTGTTAATTAGCAACTCTTGGATCTCATGTTGTCGCCATCTCTGGCGATGGTTCCTTAATGAGAGTGTCAAGCTCTTTATCATCCTAGGTGACTAGTTATAGATGCATCAAAATTATCCTCTTCACATTCGGATATTTGCTCACGTTGTCTGTGGGCTCGAGCACCCGGATCATCCTATTCCAATTCTCAAAAATCACCACAAGAATTAAAGTATCGTCATGGAGAATTACATCTCAAGGAAGATCGTGCCGGCATAGGGGTGGTTCCATGAGATATGCCGAGGGTTTGTGAGGAGCAATGGTGAGGTAGAAATGAATCTTGTGAGGCTCTGTGAGATCACCCAATTGTTAATGTGCATAGAGGTGTCAAAGGAGGAAGATGAAGATGAAGAAGCGCCGGCAATACTCTTCAACATAAGAGAGAACAAGAAGAAGGAAAGTGGAAGAAAAAGAATAAACAAATTCAAAAAAGGACCCCCACATTTGAGGCTATGTGGGGTGCAACATTCAAAGGAAGAAAAAGTGATGGGTAATATGGTTAATACACTGTAAAATGGAGAGTTTAAGACGTATGAAGGCAATGGGGATTACACAGAAAGTAACAGGACGAACCAATACAGGAACTAAACAAATAGCCCAAGCAAACAAAAGTCAAGACAACTATGACCTAGCAAAGTCAGCAACAACCCCCGGCTATCGAGCTCGCCAAGATCATGATGCCCCCAAGCTTTGATGAGCATGGAGGAGGAGATTCGGAGATGAGGCGCGCTTTGCATGGAGCGGCCGATGACAGTTCGACGGCAACGGTCACCTCAGCAATAGACGATCTTCGCGGGGGTGCCTGCTCCATGCGTGAAGAAGATGAAGTGGAACGGGACAGCGAGGATGAACGAACAGGGCTTGAAATTTTCCCTTCCTCTTCCGTAGAAGAAGGAAATAGGTGAATAAAAAGTAAGAAAATTCAGAAAAACAGCATTGCTTCGGGTAAAGTTGTTTATACTAAGGGTGTGTTTGGGAAAGCTAATTTTTTTAGGCCAAATAAAGTGTGTTTGGCAAATTTTTATTGAACCCCATTTTCCAAATGCAAGCCTTCCAAAGTAGCTGAGAGGATCCCTTGAGCCATTGCCTTCTGGGCATGCTGAGCTACTGCTCATCTTCTTCTTCTCCATTGAAGAGGACCGGCATAACTATGAGTGGTTGCCGGTGAAGGGCAGGTAGTCGCCAGCGAAGGGCAAGCGGTCGGGTGACCCTAGCGATTATTGTGGCGACCCAAATCTATCGCGCAACCTCCGTGAAGGGCTACCTAAGGTCGCGCGACCAGATAGGCCTCGCCAAGGTTGCTCGACTTCCGGCAACCCAAATCTAGGTCCTGGCAAGGTCACGCGACCTTTGGCGACCTAGTGCGATCTCGCCGCGACCCAAATCTGGGTCACTAGAGGTAATGCGACCTCACCGGGTGCGACTCAAATCTGGGTTGCTAGGTCGCTGGTTGCGCAACCCACCTCCGGTGACCCAAGCGACCCAGATTTAGGTCGCACAAGGTTACGCGGAGGTCACGGCTGCTTGGTCACCCCCTCACCGAAGGTCACTCAAACCCAAGTGGCCCTCGCCGGTGGTCTTCGGGGGCCGCGTGAGGTCTTGCAACCTCATAGGTTGGCCACCAACGACAAATTTTGATCCCTGCGGCCGTTTGCCCTCGCCAGCGAACTTTTTTATTTTTCTTTTAATGAATTTTTTTTAACCACAAAAATATTTTATAAATATAATCTCTCCAAGCGTTATTTACTTAAAGGTACTTCACAATAGATTTTTAAATTACAATTTAACAAACACAATTTACATTTTGAAAAATTCCTTTAACTTAAAATCCTCTGTATTTTTTCAAAGGTTTTCCCCAAAAGTCTAACCAAACGCATCCTAAGTACTTGGCCATAAAAGGTAGGGTTAGTAAAAGGTAAGGTAGTCAATGGTGACTGCATAATCATGTCAGAAACCTTAGGCTAAACTTGGCCGAGAACAAGAAGTTTTGATTTCATTTTTACTCAAAAGTTTAGGACTAAATTAATTCAATTAAAAAGTTCAAAACTAAATAAATTCATATAATAGATTTACAACCGAATTTACAATGTTTCTCGCAATAAACACAACCGTTCAACATGTGCTTAACCTCTGACCAGCCCACTTAGAATCTCATATGCATTAGAATCTGAAGAATGTCACCATAAGTTGGAAGCGACGTATTGGGGCAAGAGCAAGTCTCCACTCGATGCTCTCCTAGCTTGTTGCTCCCTACTCGATGCTCGACGCTCACCCCATTCAACACTCGTCACTCGCCTCTCTTAGTTGACCTCGTTCATCACTAGGGGTGAGCGGTTCCAGGTTCCAGTTCGGTTTTGTCTGGAACCTGGAACCTACCCTGTCACAGGTTCCAGGGTCGGTTCCAAGTTCCAACGGGTTCTTTTTTTTTTTCTTCATTTTCAGATTTGAATTATAACGTACGCTCATATTATCGGAATCTTCAGCACAATCGAGATGCTGGCTATCACCGATCTTTCTTCTCAAACCATATGTTTTTACCAAAACACGGAAATCCTTTTTGTAAGTCCATGAAGAAGTTCTGCTATGCTTAACCTGTTAACAGCATGTTCATATTAGGAGCAAATCTACCAAAAATCATGCTGGTGCATATTTCTGTTTTCAAGCACTTAAATATTCCTATGAACACAAAAAAACCTAATCCAATCCTTAGAACAAAAGAAAACAACAAACTCAGAAAAACGTAGATTGGAGCGGTAGAATGATGTAAGCACAATCTTTGTCTCCTCTGACATGCAAAGGCGCCGAATAACATCTTCTCGAACACAGTTAGTAGCAGTAGCAGTCAAAGCCATCAGTGGGATGTCAAATTTCAAGAACTTCATCTTGGAGGTGCTGAAGTTCTCTCTTAACACAGATAGTTTCCTGAAACGTGAAAAAACTTCAGTCAGGAAAGAATCCTTACCATAATCTTTAATCATCATAATTGTCCCCTCTATCAACCAGGATAATTAACATGCAAAGCTGAACCAATGGTCAAAGTCATGGTAAATAACCGAGCAACAGGTAAGAATAAAGGATGTGAAACCCTAATCGCTCTCTCTAGCAGTGAAAATGTGTTCTGTCTCTGCAAGATCAGCGGGAGTTTAGTGGTTGCGAAGGATGTAGATCATAAATAGAGTGTGCATATAATAATATAGACATTTACCATGTTATGCAGGAGCGACATTCGACAGCAGATCAAAGTACTGGAGTAAAGTTGAAACATGTTTGAATAAAAGATTCGAAACACAGCACCAGAATGTTCTAATTTACTTCAGCAAAACATCAATTTGGTCCTTCAGATTTCTTCAGCTTCAAATCTACACTAGCCAACCACTTTCAACATGGTGAATATTCGCTCCAAAACTAATCTGTATTTCCATGAGGTTACGAGTTGTTCACCCACCATTTCCTGCTTCCCCATTGGCAAGAGTTTTAGAAAAACAGAGTTTCATGAATGATCCTCTAACATCAAAATCACGCCATAAATATACTTCCCGAGCTATGAAAACAATAAAAGAAAAAGATATGATGTTCGACTTCATGTGAAATTAGTTATGACTGCAAGTCGGAGACAAACTTGGGACTTCTGACAGAGAAAGAACACGCACCTCTCTGTTTGAACAAGGGACAAGCTCAGATTCCTCAGTTATTGCTACAATAGTCCGAGGAAGAGAAGGTAATCCGCAAAAGATATTTTTGATATTCATCGTGCTTTTCAGCAGACCACTTTGCTCAGATCAGAAAATTGCACTTAATTGCATTATTAAACACTTGGGTGGACGCGGCTTTACTTGAGTAGGTTACGGAAGGACAATGAACTGAAAATATCTTATGGGGGATGAAGCATTCGGATCTAAACCCACAAGATGTTGCCACTGGCATAATGATGCCATTAGAACTCCATCAATTTCCAGCAAAATGATGCTACAAAATACAAATGGCAACTCAAAATTTGCTGCCAACAACTTGCTCATCCAGAATTTGAACTCCAAAAACAATGAAATTGACACCAGAGGGACTATAATCACTGAGCAATCTCCCTCCGCTGGAGCAGGAAATGAAATTCACAGCATTTGATGGTATTACCCCGAGATCGTACCCTTGGAGAGAAGTTCCAGAAATCCAATTTCACCGGGCTAGCGGCGCTCGGCGCTAAGCAGGGACGTCGGTCACTGGACTTCGGGGCAACGGCGTCAGGCATCGCGACTGCTGGCATCGGGTCATCAGAGCAGAGGCGGAGACAACAGCAGCGGAGTCGTGGGTCAGAATCGGAAACCTAGTGACCAGCAGCTACGATCGGACGGCCTGAGGACGGAATCATGGCAGGAACGGTGGCTTCTGGCGTCTGGTTGCAGCGGCGGTGGAGCAGAGGAGGACCCAACAACAGGGGCGTCGGGGCTTCTGGCGCGAGCAGAGGCGGTGTATCGCAAGTGAAGACGAGCTCGGCTCAGATCTACCGGCGTCAGGTAGTCGCAGCGGGCAAGAGTCAGAGCGGCATCGGCGACAGGCAGAGGCAAAGCACGGCAGCAACTGGCGTCGAGTGGCGAGGGTTCGCGCGAGCGACGTCGGCGACTGGCGTCCGACGGCGTCCGGTGGCGGCCTTGAGGGCGAGCGACGTTCGGCGGCGAGACTCAGAGCGGCGTCCGACGGCGTGAGTTCTAGGTCTGAAATCTGAATAGGGATTAGAAAATAGAAAGGGAGTGCCGAGCGAGGGAAGGGGAGCAAGCGGGGGAGGGGGGGCTCCTTTTGGAGCCCTAACCGGTTCCGAAACTAGTTCCGGAACTAGAATTGCCGGTTCCCGGAAAAATAGAACCGGGAACCGGAACCGGTCCTTTAAGAACTTGGAACCGAATCGGAACCTCCGATTCTCCGATTCCCGGTTCTACCGGGGAACCGCACTCACCCCTACTCATCACTGAACCCATAGGGTCGGTCCGGTTCTCGCTTGCCTTTTCAGGGAGTACAAAAAATGAAACCAAAAATTATTGGTTGGTCCTAAATTGACCCTAAAATCGGACTAAACCCATTGGGTTGGTCCGGTCCTCAATTGCCTTTTTAGATAGTACAAAAAATGAAATAAATAAATTATGGGTTGGTTCCGGGTTGACTTTGGAACCGAACCGAACCCACTGGGTCGGTCCGATCCTTGGTCCCAAGCTCAATAAGGTCAGTCCTCGGTCCTAAGAATTGAGGACCAGCACTGTGCGGGTTGGTTCTAGGGTTAGGGGGTGGGCCGGCCCAACCCGGATCATGCTCACCCCTAATTTTGTCTCAAAATAACTCTTGTGCTCGCTATAGTTTGGCAAAATAAAAACTAAACAATCATGACTTGTGGATGATGTGTATCTCATATGCCCTAACACCATCTCATTTCTAGCTCATTTTATATTTGATCATTCATTTCGTATTTTTATGGTCTGGTGTCTTTATATAATGATTGATTTATTTCTACATTTTTTATCTTTATATATTTTTTCTCTAAATGTGCTCTCTTTTTTTATTTTTTTTCATCTCAGGCTAAGTAATGCGGACCAATCGAAAATGAAATTTAGAATAAGGCATGAAATCAACCCCAACCTAATTCAAACCTAGAAATTTTGAGCCAATCCGGTTCGGGCATTAACAAGTAGATCGATCTAATTTAGTTCATAGAATTTTTGCTCACCTTGAGTAGAATCTTAAACAAACAAAGCTTTTAATCACCTTAAAGACAACTCTTTTTCATTAAAAACAAAACTAGTTTGTTAAAAAAAAAAAAGAAAAAAAAAGAATGAAGCCCGTGAACTTACCTTGTAACCACTTGATAGGTGAAACTAAGGCTCCGTTGGTTTAACGAAAAATGACTTCCAGGAAAACGTTTTCTAGATTTTCCAGTGTTCGTTTCACGAAAAATGAATTAGTCAAGGAAAATGTTTTCCATCATTGGAAAAAACAACCTTTAAAAGTGAGGAAAATGTTTTCCACTTTTCAAAAGTAGAAAACATTTTCCATAACTTCTTCCACCTTACTTCTTTTCACCAACACATTTTCATTTCATTTTTATGCTTTCTTTTTCTTTTTTTCTTTTTTTTTTTATTTCTTTCCTTTTCATCTTCTTCCTTGGCCTTGGTTGGTCGCTGGTCACGACGATGGTCGGCGACCGGCCGCGAGCCAGTTTGAGCCTCACCGGCCTAGGGTAGAGCTCGGGCCTCGCCAGATTTAGCGAGTTAGGCGAGGCTCGGGCGTCGCCCGAGCTCACCAAAGGTTCGCCGAGCTCTAGTGAGCCACGAGCTTGCCAGATTTGGTGGCGGAGCTTGGGCTCCCGATCCAGGTGAGCCCAAGCTCCACCACCAGATCCGGTGAGCTCGCGGCTCGCCAGAGCCCGACCAACCTCTAGCAAGCTCGAGCGAGATCAGCCGAGCCTCGAACTCACCGGATCTGGCGACCGCGTCTTGATCGGCCGCTAGGCAGCCGGCCATCGTCAAGCCTACGGCAGCGAAGGAAGGAGGAGGAAGGAGGAGAAGGGAGGAAGCAAAAGAAAAAGGAAAAATGAAAGAGAAAGAAAAGATAATAAATAATAAAAATTTCGATTTTTTAAACATACAAATAATTAAAAATTTATTTTTTAAAAAATAAGAAAGAAAGCTAATTTTTTGGTCATTTAAAAATATTAAAATTCAATTTTTTGATAATTTTTCCCAAACAATTAAATAAGTTAACGAACAGTGAAAAATATTTTCCATTCAAAGTTTAGGTTTCAAATGAACACCGGAAAATAATTACATTTTCCTGAAAAATGACTTCCCGGAAAATATTTTCCGGAAACACCACGTTTTCCACGAAACAAACAAAGCCTAAAAAGAAAATTTTAGTAACTCAACTGGATTGGCTTGAAGGTTAGTTGCGAGGAGATTTAAAGGAAAATTTGAATTTAAAGTTAGTAGGGACTACTTGTAACTTTGCTTTATTTTTGCGAGATATTGGAAGGCCAAACATATATAGATTTGATTGTGTGAAGGTGGGGATGCCTCGGCCAAGAGGAGCAAATGGGGATGATTATTTTTTCGAAAATTGTCTCAAACTGTTTATTTTGGATCCGACAGTTCGCATATTTGCTCACTAATTACATAAAAACCTTGGGCAAGCAAGAAGAATGTTTCAAACGATTATGAAGCCACACAAAGATTCAGTAGCTTGTCCAGCTCTGAAACGACAAAACGCATGGACCGACAACAGTTCCAAGAAAAATCTTCACCAACCAATTTCACAAGCCAACCTCAACCGTGATCTGCAGAGGAGCGATGTCAGGCGAGGCTGAGCTTGGCGAGGTTTGAGCGGACCTGGGACGGGAGGAGCGTGGGGAGGCATTAGACCGCTAGTTCGTGGATGCCGTGACATTGATGTCACCAATGGTGTCAGTCTTATTTTGACTAGTAAAATACACGTGATGTAGCTGATTAATCAAAATTGAGATATATACATACCTGAAATCAAGTATGATAAGATTTATAACACACATAAAATGGTGATTGGTGGAGATACTACTCCACATCATCACTGCCATGTAATATATTCATTAAAGTGTAGGTATGTATACATGGCAGAAGAGTAGATCGTATCGAGCATAAGTTATACATGAAAGTAAACCAAATTGACTTGCTCACTCTTTTTCACTCATTTCCATTAAAAACAAATATGCTACTCACACCCAACCCAACTCATGCCTAGTCCAACCCAACCCACTCAAATAACCCTTATCTTAGGGTGCATTGATGAGCCCACCATGATGACCCACCCAGATCTTAGTCTCCAGGCCTGTGCAAGAGAGACGACACGTGGGCTATAAGCAGGCAGTTACACCCACGCCTATGAAGGTATCACTCCATGATCCCATCGCACTGAAAATTTAGGGACAATGTTTCAAAGAAAATGAATTGTTAAGAAAATATTTTTTTGAAAATATCGCTTATATCGTTTAAAATATTTAATCAAAAAAATATTTTCATTATCTACGATAATTTATGTCTAACTTATTTCATGGACAATGAAAATATTTTTTGTTCATTTATTTTGGTAAACAATATAAGCGATCATTTTTTAAAAAAATATTTTTCAAATTATTCATTGTCTATGAACGATTAAAGAGAAGAGTGTAGTGACTACTTTGAAGAAGGAGAAGAAAAGATGAACAAAAAAAAAAAAATAGAACAAGAAGATGCAAAAGAAAAAAAATTATTTGTTCTTATACGGAAAAAAAAAAAAAAATGACGTGGAGGTCTATGTTATCATTTGATCTATCAGGTAAACCATCTTAGCAAAAATCAAATGACACAATATTCAACTTAATGGAGGCAAGACATTGATTGCGATTCAAAAAGCTGAGATACTCGATTGATGATAAAAAAAAAAAAGGTTTAGACACTTGATCATAAAATTGATAAAAGTTTAGTACTCCAAAAATTCAAAACTAATAAACATATGATAAATTTACCTTAAATCAAATTTTCGACCACTAAAAATCCCAAACAAGTACATTAATAACAAATTTTTTTGTCATAAATATATCAATTTGAGACTTGTCCTGATTATAAAATTAATTTGAGGTAAATTTATCGTGAATAAACTAATTTGAAATTTTTGGTGGTATTAACACGTAATAATAACTTCGTTACTCTCATATTTTCTGTGCATTATCTTTGCTTTGCCCAAGATTGCGCTTGGTTCCCTAAGGAGGGGCCCCTCCAATTCTTACCGACTCTCCAAAACTCTTGGCCATTTCAATAGGGGTAATGAGTTAACCTATAGTTGAACAGTGCCAAAAGGCGTGTTAACTCAACAGTTGGCATTTCACCCACCCTCACTCGCCCCAGATGCGGGAAGTTACTATACATATCACTCGCCCCAGGTGCGGGAAGCTACTATACATATCACTCGCCCCAGGTGCGGGAAGCTACTATACCTACCTACCTGGCGCATACTTCTTCACTGATTACACAAAAACCTTGGGTAAAGCAAGAAGAACGTTTCAAACAGTTAAGATGCCCCACAAAGCGTTCGGTGGCTTGTCCAGCTCCAAAATAGACAAAACACATCGACCGACAGTTCAAAAAAAATCTTCACCAACAAATTTTTCACAGGCGAGCCTCAACCGTGATCTGCACAGGAGCAATGTCGGGCGTGTCCTTCAAAGCCATCAGGTCCCGATCGTCACCTCCCAAGTAGGCCCTCAAGAACGCCACGGCCGCCCCTCCGACGAACCTCCTCATGGGCTCTCTCGAGCTCCCGTTCTTGCACGTGCAGTACGTGACCAGCCCTCTTATCCCCTTGGTGTCGTCATCCAGCATGTCCATGTGGCCGTAGTCTTTCGCGACGAAGTGCCAGGCAGGCGACCGGCACTCCTCGAAGAACTCCGCGTGGTTCAGCCCCTTCGGCGCGCACGCCGGCAAGACGAAATTCTTCTCCTCGCCCAAGCCCGACCCGACGACCAGCACGGGCATGTTCAGGTCGAAAGACTGCGCGACGTAGGTGAGGACGGGCGGTGTGGTCTGGATATTCCTGCCGTACGCGGACATGCCGTCGACGGGATCGATGCCGAGCAGGGCCGAAAAGGACAGGGCGAGCGGGGTCGATGATTTGCCGAGGGTGAGGGCAAAGGCGCCTTTGCCTCCGCGGCTGTGGCCGGCAAGGACAAGCTTGGCGAGGTTCGCACCGACCTGGGTTGGGAGGACGGCGGCGAGGCCTTGGGACAGCCAGTTCGTGGTCTCCGCTGCAGCGTTGATATCGTCGGTGCTGTCATCCCCGGAAAAGGTGTAAAGCTGTCGGAGATGAGGAACTTGTTTTGATGAGTCAAAAACATTAGGGTTTTCCAGATTATGCATCTTTTGATGTCTATTTTGCTAAGGAGATACATTATGTGAAGGATTTACCACACAACGGCGACAAATGATGTAACCAATTAATCAAAATTGATATGTACACACACATGGTGCCAAATATGATGAAATTCATATAATCATTATTGGTCGGGTTATACACCACGTCATCACTTCCGATTTCTATATACAGATTGCTTTCTCCAAATCTAGGTTTGGGTCATGTAGATGTGGCAAATAAGTGGATTGTCTCAAGCATAAGTTACATGTGAAAGTGGATCAAATTGACCCGCCAACTCATATGCACTCATTTTCATTAAATAAATAACATGCATTTCAAACCTGACCCAACTCAGCCTAATCCAACTCCACCCATCGTGTTTCCACTGCACCACTTTGGTGTCGTGAGAATTTCACAAAGCCCTAATAAAGAAATATTTCAAAAATTTAGCAGATTAATAAATTAAATATAAAAATTCATCTATTTAGTATTAATTAAAATAATCTAGAAAATTAAAATAAGAGCAAGAAGTTTATCAAGAAAAAGCAAGAAAGATATTGAAAAAAAAGGAGCAAATATGCTAAAATTCAGATTCACGACAACCATCAAAATGGTGATTGCCGAATGCTGTGTCCCTTCCTATGTGGGTGAGTGCATGCGCCCGATGATTGTCTTCCTCAAGCGACTACTTCAAAGAAGTCGCAACCATCACGTCGTCGCTTGCCTTGGTACACTCTCTCTTAGTTGGGACGCAACTAGTTGTTTGTCCAAGATGACGATGGGGTGATTCATAGGTCTCTTGATATCTCAAGCGAAGTTGACGTGATAGTCACTGTCCATAGGGACATTAAACACCGCCAATGTAGTTTGTACTCCATAAGATAAGATTCTTAGACCCAAGTTTCTCATAATCTATATTTTTAAACTTATAATTTTCAAATGTGCTTTTTTTAATTTCATCTCAAGCATAGTAGCATGGACCAACCAAAAATGAAATTTAGAATCAGGCTAAAACCAACCCCAACCTAATTACTATCTAGACATTCCAAGTAAATTGGGTTTTGATATGGGCTTTACTAGCATAACAGCCTTTGAGGTATTATGAAAATAACAACTTGTTATGAATCACAAATTTCTTGAAGGAGTGTATACAGTAATAATTTATAATTATTTACTATTTGATTTTTTATAATTCAATATTGATTTTTATTCTCATAATTATTAAAGATCACCGCTTAATCATTTCTTTTTTGATATTTGGACTTTCTGAGTTTTTTTTTTTTTTTTTGGGGTACCTTTATGGTCTAAGGTGGACTCCTTTTTCTCTAGAAATAATCATAGTAGTATGAAAATTTCACCTATTACTCATTTGAACTTGACCAACTCTACTACTGGACAAAATACTTTCAAGGAAGGAAGAGCTTTGTCCAGGCACTGAGGCGTAGGGGCCTCAGTGCCATCATGAGGCCATCGATCCATGTGATCAGCTTTGATCACGGCCACCATAAAGCTTTCATTTTCTCTTTTATTGTTTTGAAAATATATAAACCTTTTTATGAGTATTTGAATTGTTTCGAGATACTAACAATAAGTTGATTGCTTCACATGAATATTGATTTTGATGAGTATCACATAGTTATTTACCTTTTACTGATTGATTTATGATTATACTTGAGAGTTGAGCACATGATATGGTATTATAATAAAATATATATGCATTATATCGTTACATTATTGGCAGTATGATTGATATAATAAATTATATAAAAAAATTAGTATTATCTAGTATTTATAGAAATTAAGGTTATCATTATATTATGATTAATACAATCCTTAATCGTGAGAATCTAATGGTAGACAACTACCATTAGTAAGGTATTGCCATAATTTGACACATCACTTAGTAGACCAATCTTGTAAACTAATTTTAGTTAGTCTAGTATTTTCCATCTTTCATTAGTATCCAACAATCTTAATTGTCAAAATATTTAGTTTCAAATAATGAAACGTCTTATTCAGCTCAATGAATGGTGGAATGGATAGAATATAATGTATGAGGATGCGGATTACTCGCAATACTATGTCAAATGACAAAGAAAATATATGGGGTTTGTTTGATAACCACGTAGAAAACTAAAACCTCGTATACATTATACTATTGATTGTGTTTGACAACTTCTAATTGCACATAATATATTTAATTAGTTATCCAAAAAATCACTTAATCCGCTATGTAAGGAAGGATTTACTTAGTTAACTCAAAAAATGTTCGAAGGAACAATAACATTGTAAAAACCTTTAATTTTAGTGCTCTCACTATTACATATTTAGAGAGAGAGAGAGAGAGAGAGAGAGAGATTACCTGAGGAGCAACCGTGATAAAGCCATGAGAAGAAACATGTTGGATGAGCTGCGAGTAGAAGGACGTTTCCATCATGGAGGAGCACCATAACAGGGAATTCTTCGACAACTTCAGCTGGAGATCCGATCAGAAGAGGCTTCGGAGGCGGATTCGCAAGATCAGAAGACGACATGTCTACTGTTATAAGCACAGTCTTGTACTTCCCAGACTGAAACGCGTCGGTAGTCGAAGTCGAAGACGCCATGGCTGAAATCTACGGTAATAGCTTCTACAAATTTCCCGTGTGAATTTCTAGCAATAAGTTTCGCCATATGACGCATGTATTTATATAGTCTCAATCCTGAGGACGGACTCAAAAGGACTTTGTGGGCATAAAATGGTACACTCTGGGCCATCACTACGGGACCATCCATCCACCTAACGTGAAGTCGCAACCATCACGTCATCGCTTGCCTTGGTACACTCTCTCTTAGTTGGGACGCAACTAGTTGTTTGTCCAAGATGACGATGGGGTGATTCATGGGTCTCTTGCTATCTCAAGTGAAGTTGACGTGATAGTCACCGTCCATAGGGACATTAAACACCGCCAATGTAGTTTGTACTCCATAAGATAAGATTCACCCAAGTTTCTCATAATCTATATTTTTAAACTTATAATTTTCAAATGTGCCTTTTTTTAATCTTATCTCAAGCATCGCATGCACCAACCAAAAATGAAATTTAGAATCAGGGCTGAAACCAACCCCAACCTAATTACTACCTAGACATTCCAAGTAAATTAGGTTTTGATATGAGCTTTACTAGCATAACAGTCTTTGAAATATTATAAAAATAACAACTTGTTGGATATATTATTAATATAGTCCAAAATAATATGTTCACATACAAGCTCAATAGGTGAAAGCATGGTTATTTTGGTCCATAGGGGCCAAAGCCCAATAACTTTCATATAAAAACTCTAGGGTTTCCTTACGCTGGAAGTAACACTGTTGAGCATTCCAAACTTGACGTCTCTTGGTGTAATACTTCAAGCAACTGCTTCTTCTCTCTCAAACCTATAACCTCCAATAATCTTGAAGTATTATGTTCGTGTGTTGGATTTGAGCGAGTAAGGTGTCTTCTTGAAGATTTCGTCAAGACGAACTCACGGGTGTAATTTACTTTTGATTTCGACAGTGGTATTGGCCAGGATATGAGTTTGAAGATTCGGGTGACCGAAATCTTTGATTCAAAAACCCAAAAATTATAGCCAATTTTAGAGGGTGAAACCTCTTGAACTTTGTTCTACTCGTCGATACGAACGTTTTGAGTTTTTACTCGCGTCAATCGGAGGTTGGATGGAGAAGTTACGGCACCCGAAAGTTTCCATTTGAATTTCTAGCGAATTTCGAGGACGAAATTTCCAGCGAATTTCGGCGACAGAAATTTCCAACGAGTTTCAGCGACAAGGGCAATCCATCTTAAGGTTTTTGGGCACTCCAAATCTTTTTTTAGGGTTTGTTTTGGCAAATTCCATCTCTACAGAGCAGTTTGATCAAGGTTAGGGGAGTTATTCGATTTTGTGGCTCCAAGGACTCCAATGTGCACTCTTTCTAACACTTTGCTCTGATTAAAATGGCAAAGCGTAGTTCCTATGATATTATAAAGTTGCAATCATTTAATGTTACTGAATTTTATGGCTGGAAATTACATGTTTAATTTGGCATGAAAGAACGTGACATATTCTATACTATATTAAGTGATTTTGCATCTATCACTGAAGATGTGGATGAATATCAATGAAACAAAGATGAGGATTTTTGTAGAGATTACTTGTTGAACTCTCTAAATCCTAATATGGCTATGACTTATAGTGAGTATAAGATGGCGAAAGAGATATGGGATCATTTGAACGCTCAATTCCAAAAACAAGAGATGCTTTCTAAAACTCTCCTAGCGGAGAAATTCTTTAACTTTAAATTTACTATGAATTCAAGCATTACCTCTCAGTTAGTTGAATTTAAGACATATGAAGGCAATGGGGATTACACAGAAAATAACAGGACGAACCAATACAGGAACTAAACAAATAGCCCAAGCAAACAAAAGTCAAGACAACTATGACCTAGCAAAGTCAGCAACAACCCCCAGCCATCGAGCTCGCCAAGATCACGATGCCCCCAAGCTTTGATGAGCATGGAGGAGGAGATTTGGAGATGAGGCGCGCTTTGCATGGAGCGGCCGATGACAGTTCGATGGCAACGGTCACCTCAGCAATAGACGATCTTCGCGGGGTGCCTGCTCCATGCGTGAAGAAGATGAAGTGGAACGGGACAACGAGGATGAACGAACAGGGCTTGAAATTTTCCCTTCCTTTTCCGTAGAAGAAGGAAATAGGTGAATAAAAAGTAAGAAAATTCAGAAAAACAGCATTGCTTCGGGTAAAGTTGTTTATACTAAGGGTGTGTTTGGGAAAACTAGTCTTTTAGGCCAAATAAAGTGTGTTTGGCAAATTTTTATTGAACCCCATTTTCCAAACGCAAGCCTTCCAAAGTAGCTGAGAGGATACCTTGAGCCATTGCCTTCTGGGCATTCTAAGCTACTGCTCATCTTCTTCTTCTCCATTGAAGAGGACCGGCATAACTAAAAGTGGTCACCGGCGAAGGGCAGGTAGTCACTGGCGAAGGGCAAGCGGTCGGGTGACCTTGGCTACTGTCATGGCGACCTAGATCTGTCGCGCAACCTTCGTGAAGGGCTACCTAAGGTCATGCGACTAGACAGCCCTCGCCTAGGTCGCTCAACTTCTAGCAACCTAGATCTGGGTCATGGCAAGGTCACGCAACCTCTAACAACCTAGTGCGATCTCGCTGCGACCCAAATCTAGGGTCACCAGAGGTCATGCGACCTCGCTGGGCGCGACTCTAATCTGGGTCGCTAGGTCGCCGGTAGGGGTGAGCATCAGTCCAGGGTCAACCCTAGACTGACCCTGGACCGGCCCAACCCTGCAAATCCTAATCTGGTTTCCAAGGAGATTGGGTCGATCCTTGGTCCTAGAATTCCTATACCAGCACTGTGCGGGTCGGTCCTCGGTCCTGAGAGTTCCGAGTCTGTCCAACCCGAACCAACCCTGACTATATATATAATATACTATTTAGAATTTTTTTTATATAGAGAAAACCTTAAAATAAACTGCGTCAATAACATTAAACCACTCTTTAGTAAGAAGTTCAAGTAATTTTACATTGTTCTTTAATAACTTAAGTTTTTAATGTCTTTTACGGCGTCAATAGTCATAATTTACGAATGAGAAAAATGTTTTTGTGAGGAGTCCTCGGCATCCTCCTCTAGTATTTGTTCTTTTCTGTCTTATTTGTTTTTTTAATCTTCAATTTGCTAAAATCGAAAAAAAACTTCTCCGCTCGCTTTGGGTCACTCATGCCGCTCGCCGCTGATGCTCGCTTGGCTTGTTGCTCCCCGCTCGACATTCAATGCTCATTTTGTTCGACGCTGACCCCACTTGACCTTCACCGCTTGCTTTCCTTAGCTGACCTTGCTCATCATCGAACCCATTGGGTCGGTACGGTCCTCAGTTGCCCTTTCAAGGAGTATAAAAAATAAAATAAAAAATTATTGGTTAGTCTTGAGTCGACCTTGAAACTGAACCGAACCTATTGAATTAGTCCGGTCCTCAATCGCTTTTTTAAGGAGTACAAAAAATGAAATAAAAAATTATCAATTGGTCCCGAGTTAGACTTGGAACCGGACCGGACCGACTGGGTCGATCCGGTCCTTAGTCCCAGGCTCAATAGGGTCAGTCCTCGGTCACAAAAATTGAGGATTGGCATTGTGCGAGTTGGTCCTAAGGTTAGGGGGTGGACTGGCCCAACCCGGACCATGTTCACCCCTAGTCGCCGGTCGCACAACCCACCTCCGGTGACCCAAGCGACCCAGATTTAGGTCGTGCAAGGTTACGCGTAGGTCGCGGCTGCTTGGTCACCCCTCATCGAAGGTCACTCGAACCCAAACGACCCTCGCCGATGGTCTTCAGGGGATGCATGAGGTCTTGCAACCTCATAGGTCGACCACCAGCGACAAATTTCGATCGCCTACGGCTGTCTGCCCTCGCCAATGAACTTTTTTATTTTTCTTTTGATGAATTTGTTTTAATCACAAAAGTCTTTTATAAATATAATCCCTCCAAGAGTTATTTTACTTAAAGGTACTTCACAATAGATTTTTAAATTACAATTTAACAAACATAATTTACCTTTTGAAAAATTCATTTAACTTAAAGTCCTTTGTATTTTTTCAAAGGTTTTCCCCAAAAGTCTAACCAAACGCACTCTAAGTACTTGGCCATAAAAGGTAGGGTCAGTAAAAGGTAAGGTAGTCGACGGTGACTACATAATCATGTCAAAAACCTTAGGCTAAACTTGGTTGAGAACAAGAAGTTTTGATTTCATTTTTACTCAAAAGTTTAGGACTAAATTAATTCAATTAAAAAATTTAAAACTAAATAAATCCGTATAATAGATTTACAATCGAATTTACAATGTTTCTCACAATAAACACAACTGTTCAACATGTGCTTAACCTTCAACCAGCCCACTTAGAATCTCATCTGCATTAGAATCTGAAGAATGTCACTATAAGTTGGAAGCTGATAGGGCTAGTATAAGCACCTAGCGGGGGGTGAATAGGTGTAAAAACAATATTTTCGAGATAAGTGTGTAGCATTCAATAATAGATAAAGAGATGAGAGTTTTTCTCTTAACAAGATACGATCAAAGTAAAAGAGAGTAGGGAAGAGAATATGAACACAGAGATTATAGTGGTTCGGCTTATTCCAAGCCTACGTCCACTCTTCCGCACTGACAGCCCACTGGCTGGATTTCACTATGAACAAAAGAAATGTTACAGTAGCTCTTCCTTGATTCCACAAAGTAGAGACTCTACTATCCTTCCTCAAGGTCTCTCAAAGATATAGACTCTCTTTTGTGTACAAGATTTCGCTCAACAGTTTAATTGACTAAGAACAAGGAGCTTCAGACTTTGGAATTCTTCTATCGCGCACTCCTTCAAACGACTATAACGTCTTCCTTATATACTCCTTTATGCCATCATACCCGTTGGCACTTACCAAAGGAATTCTTCCAATCTACCCGTTGGACAGAATCAATTAGGAATATCTTCGAGCTATTTAAGGAACATGACGATAGCCCATCAATCCTGCTCGCCCATACAATCAGGA
The DNA here is from genome assembly GCA_016097605.1 of Eucalyptus guilfoylei. NCBI lineage: Eukaryota > Viridiplantae > Streptophyta > Magnoliopsida > Myrtales > Myrtaceae > Eucalyptus > Eucalyptus guilfoylei. The sequence goes on from CM027861.1 coordinate 8,352,767, forward strand.
TCTTGGTTTCCATAAGCAGAACCTTCCAAGAATACTTCGTCAATCATCGGATCCAATCATCCCTAAATCAATCTTGATTTGAGTAAAGGATTTCGACATGTTATATCCAGCCAAGAGATTTAATCCTGTCGATAAGGTCAAATCTTTAACGAAACATCCAGTTCTGGATAAGCCTTCTTCGACGGTTTAGAGACTGTCAATGGGATAGACTTTGAGTCTTGAATCTGGTGGTCCGGAGGTCTTCAGACTTTGATGGAAGAGTCTACAAGTCTTCAGACTAGACTGATGGAAACGTTTTGTCAGCTTCAAAATATTTCAAGGACGATTTCTCCAACAATCTCCCCCTTTTTTATGGTGACAAAACTTTCCTGCTGATTTGGATATCTTTGACCTGCAAAACAATACTTAGGCAAATATGGATATCTCATAAAGATAAGAGGCTTAGAAATAACACTAAAGTTTGCATCCACAGAAGATAGGTTAGTCCTGTAAATGAACAAAGCCATGAGATAACAATATTACTTAAGACAACCAATTGTTCAAGCAGTCAAAGTCAAATCCAAAAACAGTCCAAAACCAAACAACCAAACACAAAGACAAGTCAAGCAATAAAAGTAAAGTTCAAAACAAATCTGAACACATCTCTCCCCCTTTTTGTCATCATTAAAAAGGTAGAGATGAAAAGAGAATAAAAGCTTAAGATTGCTTGGGGACACGAACAAGCTGGAAATCTCCCATCGACTGAACAATCCCTTCCAGCTTTTTCAAGTCCTCCTTCAGTTGCTCAACATCTTCACCCTTAGCAGTTGATTGAACTTGACAAGCAAGGGCCTGAATTTGATCATGCAACGAGACTGAAGAGGTTTGCTCTGCATTCTGCAAGTTCTGTACTTCGCATCCCAGAGCATAAATTTGACCTCGCATTTCCAAAAGAACATCAAGAATTCTGCGAAAGTCTCGCGAATTATCGGTCGAGTACGGGCCGCACGATCAGATGGAGTATGTGCAGATCATGGCAGATTAGCACGCAGATTGGGCGATGAAATTTCATGTTCCTCCTCAGGAAATTGAGAAGCATAGATGTCCTCTGGATCGGCTGGAGAACGACTTATTCCCTCACTGGTGACAGGGAATGAGGACGTTCCTATTTTCTCAGGATCTCCCCCTGTTTCCAAGCCTTCAGGTGGAGAAAAGTATTCCTCCTACTCTGCTTCCTCTCTCGCTTTCTCTTTTTCTTCTTGAATTCTCATCTCCTCTGCATCTCTCTCCTCTTCTTCTTTCTCCTCTGCTTCTCTCTCTTCTGCTTCTTTCTCCTCTGCTTCTCTTTCTTCTGTTTCTCTCTGTTCTGTCTCAACAGTCTATTTTTCTTGTTGCTCAATGAAACTTCGAACAGAACGACTCAAATTCTTCAAAGCCAAAGCAGAAATAGTGATATCATCCTCATCCTCTTCATCCTCAATGATGAGGGCTCTTCTTTTCTTTGGAGGAGCAACCATGGGCTCCTTCCCTTTTCTCTTTGCAGCCGAAGATAAGAGATGGGATTTGACAAGCGTTTTCTCCTTGAATTTCTCCAACGCCTGTTGAGTTCCTTCAGACACATCTTAGTGACCATTCTCAGTCCCACCACCATGTGATCGCACGTTCTAACACGTAAAAATCCTGGGAGGCTGAACATTCAAATGTCTGAATAATTTGGTCACAAGAGCTGCATACGGAAGTTGACCCTTGTCTTTCACCACGCTCCGTACATGTGGAACATGATAGTGTGTGGAAGAGAGAATTTTTTACCAGCATTGATGGCATACATCAATTTTGCCTCGAGTTTGAAACATCTCGTCTTTGAAGTTGACTTTGGTCTAAGATAGTTGATCACAATCTTGTGAAGCAAAATGTTGAACGCATTCATTCTCGAATAAGAGATTTTTTCTTCCGTCTTTCTATCCTTGACAAGCTCCAACGTTGCACGAGCAATAGACACATTGATGGGTTGATATCTTCCTCTTTCCACTCCAATCACATCAGCCAGTGCATTCATGTCAACCACATAATCCTGGTCTCGAACACTAAAAGAAAATCTATTCGCAGTCAAAAACCGAGATTCGAATAGAAATAAGCGATAAGTTTAGCATGACCTTCTGTGGTGTCGGAAACGTAACCGTTCGAGTTGAAGAAAATTGAATTTTTCCCGCAGATTGATATTTACAGAGTCAAGAAAATCGAAGTCCACACTTCTAGGGTTTATCACCCCACGCTTCAGCAACTTAGAGTATAGTTGCTTGTGTTTATCCGATCGAAACAAGTCCGTCCTTTTCGCTCGGATATTTGCTGCAATGCCCATTCTCGGTTTAAACTCACTGTACATCCTGTCATCATCATTTCCATCTGGCTGACTCAGCCCTCCAACACGTGGATCAACTGGAATATTTGCCAATGCCTCATCTGCCGACCCAGTAGGGGCAATTCCCAATCGTTCCATTGTGCGTAAAAAGAATGTTTCATTTCTAAACCCTCTTTCCTTCAGAAACTCATCAATATAATTCAACGGAGTACCACTCCTCTTTAAAGCACGATAAAGTTTATAGGTGAAAGCGGGCTTGAGAGTTCTTATAGGATCTGCGTCTTCGATAATTTCTTCCTCCTCTTGATGTACAACATTTTGAGGACTAGAAGGAGGAGATTGACGCTGCTGAGAATGTTGTGGGCTCTGCTGCTGTCTCGGAGATTCTTCTTCCTCGATGAGATCAAAATGCGTAAGCCCCTCTTGCATTTGCTGTGGTCCCCTGTTCGCGATTCTTGAGGACTTTCTTTGGGACGACATATTTTACTGTCTTTGAGAGATTCCAAGCTTGTTTTTTCAGAAAGATGACAATTTTTCGGGAAAAAAAAACAAGGGAAGAAGACAGAAATGGAAGATCGATGCTTTCTTAGGGTTTTTGTGAGAGAAACGAAGAGAAACCACCAGTATATAAAGCAATCGAAACGAAGCATACGAAACGCCGTAAAAAGAAAATGTAAAGATGCCTTTTTTAAAAATAACTGCCTTTTCAAAATATTAGATAACTGTAAACGAAAACTCCTTTTTCAAAAAGGAAAAAATGAAATAATCGCGGAATTAGAACCAATCAAATTTGGATAGAAGATTTTACCTTTTCAAGATTTGATATGAGAAATAGTAACAAAACTTACAGACATGAATCTTGATCATCTGAGTCTGAGCGCTTTTAGACTTTTAGACCAGGGTCTGAACCTCTTCAGACTTTAAGATATTGAGTCTAGAACGAATAGCTTCAAATTGATTTTTCTCCAAAGGCTTTGTAAAGATATCCGCCGATTGATTCTTTGAGTCAATAAACTGAATATATACTTCTCCACTTTGAACATGATCTCTAATGAAATGATGCTGAATCTCTATATGTTTTGCTCTTGAGTGAAGAATCGGATTTTTGGTGAGATTTATTGCGCTGGTGTTGTCACATTTGATTTCAGTGCAAGAATCTTCAATTCCAAAGTCTCTTAGCTATTGTTTTATCCACAGAATTTGTGAGCAACAACTTCCAAGAGCTACATACTCTGCTTCTACTGTAGAAAGAGCTATTGTACTTTACTTCCTTGAAAACCAAGACACTGTCCTGTTTCCAAGTAGTTGACAAGTGCCCGAGGTACTCTTTCTATCAACTTTGCATCCGGCTAGGTCTGCGTCGAGTATCCCGGAAGAGTAAAGTCTCCTCCTTTAGGATACCGTAGACCTATTTTTGAAGTTGAAGCAATGTATTTGATAATACGCTTTGCAGCACTAAGATGAGATTCTTTAGGGTCTCGATTGAAATCGGCACAAATGCAAACACTAAACAAAATGTCGGGTCTAGAAGCGGTAAGATAAAAAAGTGATCCAATTATACTCCCGTATAGCTTCGATCAACTTTCTTCCCTTCTTCATCTTTGTCTATCTTCAAGGAACTTGACATTGGTGTGTCGATCTTTTTGCAATTCTCCTGTCCAAACTTTTTGACAAGTTCATTGGCATATTTTTCTTGATGAATAAAAGTTCCTTCCTTCGCTTGTTTCACTTGAAGTCCGAGAAAGAAGGTTAGTTCACCCATCATGCTCATTTCAAATTCATCCCGCATAGACTTAGAGAATTTCTTGCATAGACTTTCATTAGAAGACCCAAAAATAATATCATCAACATAAATTTGAACAAGTAAGAAGTTTTTGCTTTCTCTTTTGATAAAACGAGTAGTATCTACTTTACCTTTGACAAACCCATTTTGAATTAAAAACTTACTTAGTCTGTCATACCAAGCTCGAGGAGCTTGTTTTAAACCGTATAAAGCCTTTTTCAGTCTGAATACAGAGTCTGGTTTTCTTGGGTTCTCAAAACCAGGTGGTTGTTCCACATAGACTTCCTCTTGGATGAATCCATTCAGGAAGGCACTTTTGACGTCCATTTGGAATAACCTGAAATTCTTATAACAAGCAAAAGCAAGTAATAATCTAATTGCTTCTAACCTTGCTACTGGAGCGTAAGTCTCATCATAGTCTATCCCTTCTTCTTGCGTATATCCCTTGGCTACGAGTCTTGTTTTGTTTCTTACGACTTTTCCTTCTTCATTCATCTTGTTCCTGAAAACCCATTTAGCCCTAATGATAGTCTTACCTTTTGGTTTAGGAGTCAATTCCCAGACATCATTGATGTTGAATTGTCTGAGTTCTTCTTGCATAGCTTCAATCTAGCTTTCATCTGTTAAAGCTTCTTCTATGCTTTTGGGTTCTATTTCAGAAATAAGAGCCACGGCACTAGACTCTTCACGCCTTTTGGATCTTGTGCAAATTCCTTCATTAATATCGCCAATAATGAGATCTTTAGGATGACTGGATTTATGCTTCCGATTCTTTGTTAGATCTGTCGATCGTTGATCTTTTTCTTCATTTGAATTTTCTTCGATCAATTGTTGCTTTGGTCTTTTGAAGTCGAGCTACTTAAGAGATTTAGACTTTGTAGAGTCTCGGAGCAGGATCGAAATCTTCAAGATGAGTCTGAATTGATTCAATTTGCGTAGAGTCTTGAAATTTGACATTCATAGATTCCTCCACAGATTGAGTCTTCTTGTTATATACTCTGTAAGCTTTGCTTGTAATAGAATATCCAAGGAAAATACCTTCATCTGATTTTTCTTCAAACTTACCAACTCGATCATTTGCATTTTTCAATATAAAACATTTACATCCAAACACATAAAAATATGAAACAATGGGCTTTTTTCCTTTGAATAACTCATAGGGAGTCTTCTCCAGAATAGGCCTTAAAAAGACTCTATTAATAATATAACAAGCTGTAGAAACAGATTCAGCCCAAAAGTGTGAAGATATGTTACTTTCAATTAAAAGGGTTCTAGCCATTTCCCGAAGCGACCTATTCTTTCTTTCCACGACTCCATTTTGCTCGGAGTGTATGGAGAAGAAAAAACATGCTGAAAACCAGATTCATCACAGAATTTTGTAAAGTCTTCATTTTCAAATTCACCTCCATGATCTGTCCGAATACTCGAAATAACATATCCTTTCTCATTTTGAACCTTTTTGGCAAACTTTACGAAATGAGAAAAGGTTTCAGACTTACTTGCTAGGAAATAAACCCAAGTGAATCGTGAATAATCATCCACAATTACTAAACAATACTTCTTACCTCCAATGCTCTTGAGTTCTGGTAGGTCCAAAGAGATCCATATGCAAAAGCTAGAACACGATTAGTGGAAACTTGATTTATTGGTTTGAATGAGTTTCTTACATGTTTTCCCAACACACATGGTGTGCATAGATCAGACTTTTTATATGACAGTTTGGGTAGTCCTCGAACAAGCTTCTTTGCTGAAATTTTGGCTATTTGCTTCATGTTAATGTGTCCAAGCTTTCTGTGCCACAGATTTGCTTCTTCTTGAATCGAGATTAGACATTGGGTTTCATCTGGTTTGACATCCAGAAGATAGATATTTCCATGTCTTCGACCCACAAAAGACTGATAGGAATCCTTACTGGTTCCTGAACAAATTCCTTCTTGAAAATTGATTTTGAAACCAGTGTCGCATAGCTGACTGATACTTAGCAAATTATAGTTGAGTCCTTCCATTAAGGAAACATTGCTAATCATGAGGCTTCCAATCTTTACAGTACCGAATCCTACAATTTTTCCTTTGCTGTTTCCTCCAAATGAAACTTTTCCACCATTAACTTGAACAAGCTTTAAGAAGCAGCTTGAATCTCCTGTCATATGCCTCGAGCAACCACTATCCAAGTACCATTTAATCTTTTTCTTGATAGTGACCTGCATTTAGAAGAGAGACTCAAACTTTCTTTGGTACCCATACTTTCTTGGGTCCATTGTTGTCAGTACTATATATAGTCTTTGCCCAAACCTTCTTAACAGGTTTCCAAACCATTTGACATTCTTTCTCAAGATGATCTGAACTGTAACACTTAGAACATTTAAGAGCACTGCGACCTACTGATTTTACAAAAACTTTTTGGAAATGATTTTTGTAAGCATCTATTGTAGGTCTTTGCTTGATTCTTTCCTTTACTTTAGGAAAATCAATTAGAGGAATAATTTCAGCAGACATTCCTAAATCTGATTTGTTGAAATAAGGTCTTTGAACTGAAAGAAATTTTTCAAGTTTCTCAGACCCTATTGAAAATTTTTTAGAAATATTTGAGATGTCATTTTTCAAGAAAGCATTTTCTTTTGAGAGGTTATCTTCATTTTCTTTCAAAGTAGTAACATTTTCATCTAAACTTTTGACATTTTCTTTCCAAACATTTTCCTGTTGTCTTAGAGCAGAATTTTCTCTCTTAAGTTCAGAAATTCTTTTAAGAGAGGTTTTGAGACTAAGACACAGTTCATCAATGTATCTAGAAACTTTAGTAGGGATTTTTAAGTTTCTTACCTTGATTTCACTGTCTGAATCTGAGTCTGTTTCAGAGTCAGAGTCAGAGTCTGATTGCGCCATGAGACAAATGTTGGCATAATCATCATCACTTTCTTCACATTCTGTATCACTCCAAGTTTCTGCTTTGAATGCCTTTCGAGATTTCTCAGTTTTTCCTTTCTTCTTCCTCAAAAGGGGACAGTTGGGTCTGATGTGTCCCTTTTTCTTACATTCAAAACAGACTACATCTCTATTGGATTCTTCATCTTCAACAGACTTACTCTGTTGCTTTTGGAAGCTTTGTTTCTTTGGATTGAATCTTCTTCCTTTTCTGTTTAGCTTTCTGAATCTTCTTATCATGAGAGCAAGCTCTTCATCATCCATGTTGTCTTCTGAGTCTGTGACATCAGAATCATCATTAGACTTTAATGCAATGGATTTCTTACCTTTAGGATCTTCGTCTTCGTTGATTCGCTCCACTTCATAAGACGAAGAGTTCCAACCAATTCATCGACGTAAAGTGGCATAATTCTTTGTGTCTCTCTTATTAAGGTTTTTATGTGATTCCAATCCTTGGAGAGTCCACGCAGAGCTTGTTTACTTTCATGGGATCTGAAATTGGTTGACCTTGATTTTCAAGTCCATTCACGATATCTCGTAAAACGACTAAACATGTCGGTGATAGATTCTACGACTTCATTTTGAATGCTTCATATTGACCGAGTAGAATGTTGATTCTGGTTTCTTTTACTCGATCGTTCCTTCATAAGTAATGTGTAATCTATCCCAGACTTCTTTGGCTGTAACACAAGAAGATATTCTGTTATATTCAGTAGGTGATAATGCACAATATAAAGAATAAATTGCTTTTGCATCAAGAGCTTGTCTTTTGGTCGTCTCTTCTTGAGTCATTTTGCTAGACTCAACAACTTCTTTTCCTCTTTCTAGGACAGGTGCAGCTTTAGGAATGATTCATTTGTCTACTACATCCCATTCCAGAGGATCCTTTGATCTTAAGAAAGCCTTCATCTTGTTTTTCCATATGTTGTAATCCTTCCCATCAAAATAAGGTGGTCTGGTATTGCTTTGCCCTTCAACCAATCCTGGAGCCAACATACTAGCCATGGATCTTTAACTCAAGTAAAACACTTCAATTCAAATGAGTACTCGTGCTCGATACCAATTGTTAGGGCTAGTATAAGCACCTAGAGGGGGTGAATAGGTGTAAAAACAATATTTTCGAGATAAGTGTGCAGCATTCAATAATAGATAAAGAGATGAGAGTTTTTCTCTTAACAAGATACGATCAAAGTAAAATAGAGTAGGGAAGAGAATATGAACACGAGAGATTATAGTGGTTCGGCTTATTCCAAGCCTACGTCCACTCTTCCGCACCGATGTGCCCCACCGGCTGGATTTCACTATGAACAAAAGAGATGTTACGAGCTCTTCCTTGATTCCACAAAGTAGAGACTCTACTACCCTTCCTCAAGGTCTCTCAAAGATATAGACTCTCTTTTGTGTACAAGATTTCGCTCAACAGTTTAATTGACTAAGAATAAGGAGCTTCAGACTTTGGAATTCTTCTATCGCGCACTCCTTCAAACGACTAGAACGTCTTCCTTATATACTCCTTTATGCCATCATACCCGTTGGCACTTACCAAAGGAATTCTTCCAATCTACCCGTTGGACAGAATCAATTAGGAATATCTTCGAGCTATTTAAGGAACATGACGATAGCCCATCAATCCTGCTCGCCCATACAATCAGGATCATGGTTTCCATAAGCAGAACCTTCCAAGAATACTTCGTCAATCATCGGATCCAATCATCCCTGAATCAATCTTGATTTGAGTAAAGGATTCCGACATACTATATCTAGCCAAGAGATTTAATCCTGTCGATAAGGTCAAATCTTTAACGAAACATCCAGTTCTGGATAAGCCTTCTTCGACGGTTTAGAGACTGTCAATGGGATAGACTTTGAGTCTTGAGTCTGGTGGTCTGGAGGTCTTCAGACTTTGATGGAAGAGTCTACAAGTCTTCAGACTAGACTGATGGAAACGCTTTGTCAGCTTCAAAATATTTCAAGGACGATTTCTCCAACAGAAGCGACATATTGGGGCAAGAGCAAGTCTCCGCTTGATACTCGCCTAGCTCGTTGCTTCCTACTCGATGCTCGATGCTCGACGCTCACCCCATTCGACACTCATCACTCGCCTCTCTTAGCTAACCTTGCTTGTCACCGAACCCATAGGATCGGTCCAGTTCTCGCTTACCTTTTCAGGGAGTACAAAAAATGAAACCAAAAATTATTGGTTGATCATGAGTTAACCCTAAAATTGGACCAAACCCATTGGGTCAGTCCGGTCCTCGATTGCCTTTTTAGATAGTACAAAAAATGAAATAAATAAATTATCGGTTGGTCTCGGATTGACCCTAGAACCGGACCGAACCCATTGGGTCAATCCGGTCCTCGGTCCCAAGCTCAATAAGGTTGGTCCTTAGTCCCAATTGAGGACCAACACTGTGTGGGTTGGTCCTAGGGTTAGGGGGTGGGCCAGCCCAACCCAGACCATGCTCACCCCTAATTTTGTCTCAAAATAACTCTTGTGCTCGCTATAGTTTGGCAAAATAAAAACTAAACAATCATGACTTGTGGATGATGTGTATCTCATATGCCCTAACCCCATCTCATTTCTGGCTCATTTATATTTGATCATTCATTTCGTATTTTTATGGTATGGTGTCTTTATATAATGATTGATTTATTTCTACATTTTTTATCTTTATATTTTTTTCTCTAAATTGCTCTCTTTTTTCTTTTTTTTTTTTATCTCGGGCTAAGTAATGCGGACCAATTGAAAATGAAATTTAGAATAAGGCATGAAATCAACCCCAACCTAATTCAAACCTAGAAATTTTGAGCCAATCTAGTTTGGGCATTAACAAGTAGATCGATCTAATTTAGTTCATAGAATTTTCGCTCACCTTGAGTAGAATCTTAAACAAATAAAGCTTTTAATCACCTTAAAGGCAACTCTTTTTCATTAAAAACAAAACTAGTTTGTTAAATAGAAAAAAAAAAAAAAAGCCCATGAACTTACCTTGTAACCACTTGATAGGTGAAACTAAAAAGAAAATTTTAGTAACTCAATTGGATTGGCTTGAAGGTTAGTTGCGAGGAGATTTAAAGGAAAATTTGAATTTAAAGTTAGTAGAGACTAGTTGTAACTTTGCTTTATTTTTGCGAGATATTGGAAGGCCAAACACATATAGATTTGATTGTGTGAAGGTGGTGATGCCTCGGCCAAGAGGAGCAAATGGGGATGATTTTTTTTTCGAAAATTGTCTCAAACTGTTTATTTTGGATCTGACAGTTCGCATATTTGCTCACTAATTAGATAAAAACCTTGGGCAAGCAAGAAGAATGTTTCAAACGATTATGAAGCCACACAAAGATTCAGTAGCTTGTCCAGCTCTGAAACGACAAAACGCATGGACCGACAACAGTTCCAAGAAAAATCTTCACCAACCAATTTCACAAGCCAACCTCAACCGTGATCTGCAAAGGAGCCATGTCAGGCAAGGCTGAGCTTGGCGAGGTTTGAGCGGACCTGGGATGGGAGGAGCGTGGGGAGGCATTAGACCGCTAATTCGTGGATGCCGTGACATTGATGTCACCAATGGTGTCAATCTTATTTTGACGAGTGGAATACACGTGATGTAGCTGATTAATCAAAATTGAGATATATACATACCTGAAATCAAGTATGATAAGATTTATAACACACATAAAATGGTGATTGGTGGAGATAATACTCCACATCATCACTGCTATGTAATATATTCATTAAAGTCTAGGTCTTGTATACGTGGCAGACGAGTAGATCGTATCGAGCATAAGTTATGCACAAAAGTAAACTAAATTGACTTGCTCACTCATTTTCACTCATTTCCATTGAGCACAAATATGTTGTTCACACCCAACCCAATTCATGCCTAGTCCAACCCAATCCACTCAAATAACCCTCATCTTAGGGTGCATTGATGAGCCCACCACGACGGCCCACCCAAATCTTAGTCTCCGGGCCTGTGCAAGAGAGGCGAGACGTGGGCTATAAGCAGGCAGTTACACCCACGTTTATGAAGGATCACTCCATGATCCCGTAGCACTGAAAACTTAGGGACAATGTTTCGACGAAAATGAATTGTTAGGAAAATATTTTTCTGACAATATCACTTATATCGTTTAAATATTTAATTAAAAAAATATTTTCATCATCGACGCTAATTTATGTCTAACTTATTTTGTGGATGATGAAAATATTTTTCATTAATTTATTTTCGTAAACGATAAAAGCGATTATTTTAAAAAAAAATATTTCAAATTATTCATTATCTATGAACGATTAAAGAGAAGAGTGTAGTGACTACTTTGAAAAAGGAGAAGAAAAGATGAACACAAAAAATAGAAAAAGAAGATGCAAAAGAAAAAAAAAATATTTGTTCTTATACGGAAAAAATAAAATGACGTGGAGGTCTATGTTATCATTTGATCTATCAGGTAAACCATCTTACCAAAAATCAAATGACTTAATATTCAACTTAAAGGAAGTAGGATATTGATTGCGATTCAAAAAGCTGAGATACTCGATTAATGATAAAATAGTTTAGATACTTGATCACAAAATGGATAAAATTTTAGGTACTTGTAGGGTTGATATCACGAAAAACTCAAAACTAATAAACATGTGATAAATTTACCTTAAATCAATTTTTTAACTACTAAAAATCCCAAATAAGTAAATTAATAACAAATTTTTTTGTCATAAGTGTATTAATTTGAGATTTGTCGTAATTATAAAATTAATTTGAGGTAATTTATTGTAAATAAATTAATTTAAATATTTTCGTGGTATTAACACGTAATCATAACGTCATTACTCTCATATTTTCTGTGCATTATCTTTGGGAGGGACCCCTCCAATTCTTGCCAACTCTCCAAGACTCTCAGCCGTTCATTTGGGATTGGACAGTTCGCATACTTCTTCACTGACAAAAACCTTGGGCAAAGCAAGGAGAACGTTTCAAACAGTTATGATGCCCCACAAAGCGTACGGTGGCTTGTCCAGCTCCAAAAAAGACAGAACACATCGACCGAAAGTTCAAAAAAAAATCTTCACCAACCAATTTTTCACGGGCGAGCCTCAACCGTGATCTGCACGGGAGCAATGTCGGGCGTGTCCTGCAAGGCCATCAGGTCTCGATCGTCACCTCCCAAGTAGGCCCTCAAGAACGCCACCGCCGCCCCGCCCACGAACCTCCGCATGGGCTCTCTCGAGCTCCCGTTCTCGCACATGCAGTACGAGACCACCCCTCTTATCCCCTTGGTGTCGTCATCCAGCATGTCCATGTGGCCGTAGTCTTTTGCGACGAAGTGCCAGGCAGGCGACCGGCACTCCTCGAAGAACTCCGCGTGGTTCAGCCCCTTCGGCGCGCACGCCGGGAAGACCTTGTACTTCTTGTCCTCGCCCAGGCCCGACCCGACGACCATCACGGGCATATTCAGGTCGAAGGACTGTGCGACTTTGGTGAGGACGGGTGGTTTGGTCTGGAAATTACAGCAGCACGCGGCCATGCCGTCAACGGGATCGATGCCGAGCAAGGCCGAGAAGGACAGAGCGAGCGGGGTCGATGATTTGCCGAGGGCGAGGGCAAAGGCGCCTTTGCCTCCGCGGCTGTGGCCGGCGAGGACGAGCTTGGCGAGGTTCGCGCTGACCTGGGACGGGAGAACGGCGGCGAGGCCTTGGGACAGCCAGTTCGTGGTCTCGGCTGCAGCGTTGATATCATCGGTGCTGTCATTCCCAGCACACGTGTAAAGCTGTTGAAGATGAGAAACTTGTTTTGATGAGTCAAAAACATTAGGGTTTTTCAGATTATGCATCTTTTGATGTTTATCTTGTTATGGAGATATATTATGTGAAGGACACAGTGACACGTGATATAACCGATTAATCAAAATTGACATGCATAAGCATACGATGCCAAGTATGATGAAATTCATAGCACACAAATAATCATATTATTGGTCGGGTTATACACAACATCATCACTGTCGATTCCATATACAAATTACTCTCTCTGATTCTAAGTTTGGGTCATGTATATGGCAAATAAGTGGATTGCCTCAAGCATAAGTTATATGTGAATGCAGATCAAATTGACCCGCTAACTCATATGCGCTCATTTTCATTAAATAAATGACATGCTTTTCAAACTTTACCCAATTCAGACCTAATCTAACCTTACCCACTATGCTTTCACAGCACCACTTTGGTGTCGTGAAAATTTTAGAGAGCTCTAACAAAGAAATATTTCAAAAAACTCAGCATATTAATAAATTAAATCTAAAACTTCATATATTTAGTATTAATTAAAATAGTCCAGAAAATTAAAATTAGAGCAAGAAGTTTATCAAGAAAAAAGCAAGAAAGATATATATATATAAGAGAAAATATGCTAAAATTCAAATTCATGACAACCGTTAAACGGTGATTGCTAGATGCTCCCTCCCTTTCTAGTTGTTTGTCCAAGATGATGACGGGGTGTTTCATCGTTCTCTTGCTATCTCGGACAAAATCGACGCAATAGTCACTCTCCATAGGGACGACAAACATCACCAATGTAGTTTGCACTCCATAAGATAAGGTTTTTAATCATAGACCCAAGTTCCCCCTAATTTATACTTTTGAACTTATAATTTTCAAATGCACTTTCTTTTAATTTCATCTCAAGCTTAGTGGCATGGACCAACCGAAAATGAAATTCAGAATCAGGCTTAAACCAACCCCGACCTAATTCCAACCCAGATATTCCAAGCCAATCCGGTTTTGGTATTTCGACTTTCTGAGCTTCTTTTTTTTTTTTTTTTTTGGCACCCTTATGGTCTAAGGGGACTCCTTTTTCTCTATAAATAATCATAATAATTTGAAATTTTCACCTGTTACTCATTTGAACTGGACCACTTCTACCACTGGACAAGATACTTCCAAGAAAGGACGAGCTTTGTCCAGGCTTTAATCACTTTGCACCTCGTACTAGGTACTATGCAGGCGGGGCGGGCCTCAGTGCCGTGTTGAGGCCCCACCAGTCCATGTGATCAGCTTTGATCACAGCCACCCATAAAGCTTTCTTTCTCTCTTTTAAATTTTGAAAATATATAGACCTTTTTATGTGTATTTAAATTGTTTTAAGATACTAACAATAAGTTAATTGCTCGGCATGAATATTGATTTTCATGAGTATCATATAGTTATTTACTTTTTGGTGATTGATTTATGATTATACTTTAGAGCTGAGCACATGATATTATAATAAATAAATGTGCATTATATCATTTCACAATTGGTATTATGATTGCTAAAACGAATTATATAAAAATGTTAGCATTGTCTAGTATTTATAGAAATTAAGACATTTGTTATATTATGATTAATAAAATATTTAGTCGTGAAATGTTAATGGTAGACAACTACCATTGTGTTAACATTTTAATAAATAATGAGGTATTACCATAATTTGACACATCACTTAGTAGATCAATTTTGTAAACTAATTTTAGTAAGTCTAGTATTTTTCATCTTTCGCTGGTATGCGACAATATTAATTGTCAACATATTCATCTTATTTAGTTGGATGAACAGTGGAATGGATAGAATATATTGTATGAGGATGCAGATATACTTGCAATATTATGTCAGATGACATAGAAAAGATATAGGATTTGTTTGAAAACCATGTCGGAAAACTAAAACCTCATGCACATTATATTAGTGATTGCATTTGACAACTTCTAATTACACGTAATGTAATTAATTATTTTATGTAAAAAAATCATTTAATCTACTATGTAAGGAAGGATTTAAAGAAAGGATTTACTTAGTTAAGTCACAAAATGTTCAATGGGACAATAACACTGTTAAAACCTTTAATTTTAGAGAGAGAGAGAGAGAGAATCTACCTGAGGAGCAACCATGATATAGCCATGAGAAGAAACATGTTGGATGAGCTGCGAGTAGAAGGAAGTTTCCATCATATAACCATGGAGAAGCACCATAACAGGGAATTCTCCGGCAACTTCAGCCGGAGATCCGATCAGAAGAGGCTTTGGAGGCGGATTCGCGAGACTGGAAGATGATGTGTCTACCGATATAAGCACAGTCTTGTACTTTCCAGACAAAAACACGTCGGTAGTCATTGTTGAAGCGGCCATGGCTGAAATCTACGGTAATAGCTTCTATAATTCCTGTGTGAATTTGTAGTGATAAGTTTCGCCATATGATGCATGTATTTATAAATAGTCAATCCTGAGGACAGACTCAAAAGGATTTTGTGGACATAAAATGGCCTCTTTTAAACATGACTTAAACGAAACACGTGAGGCTTGAAACGGAGACAAATTAATGCCATCACTATGGGACCATTTATCCACCTAACCGACCATATCAGGCGGAAGAGAGAGAATTTTACTGTCGATGAAATAAATTTGGAAATTCTTGCCAAAACAAATAAATTTGGAACTTGTAACTAATTGATTAAGTTGCCAATATATAATTCACTTACTTTGATTTATGACATAGCTATGCAGGCCCGATGACAGACTTCATGATTTGGTCTAGAGAAAAGGACTAGGGCTGAAGTTGAGCAATGATGGAAATTCAAAAGTTAAGTTGATGCCGAATGATAAATGGGTTAAGGGGGAACGGACCTAACACTGAACTTACACATGAGAGAGAGATGATTGAGATACACATGAGAGTTATGTTAAAAAAGTCCCACATCGAATAATTGGTGTGATGTGAAGTGGTTAATATATATTCAAATTAGCTCATAACTCATTAGTTTAAGCTTTTTAATGAAGGTGGGTTCACAGGCCTGGACTTAAGCTCCCGATCTCTCTTCTAGTATCACTTCTGCTACTTAGGTAATGCAGTTTTGAGTGCCTCGGTGCCCCTAGTGAGCACACTAAAGTGAGAGCAGAGATGAGAGACATAAGACAGAGATTTAGTGGAGGAGAGAGGGAGGAGGACCGGTGGAGGTTGATGGTGGCACATGGCGAGAGGAGCTCTGGGATAGACAGTGAGAGGAGTAAAGATCAGCGAGGCAACGAGCCGGCGGCTTCGTCCTAGTAGAGAAGCTCTTAACATGGAGGTGGTGGCTGGCACAGCATGGAAGGTGCTGGTAGAGATTCGTTGAGAGTTTGAGCATTTTGAGGTGTGTGAGTGCTAGGGCTTCTTAGGCTTTCAAAAAAAGGCATTTCAATTATTTTAGTTAGAGCGAGGTATGTCATTTGTAGAAGAAGAAATAGAGATAAGTTTTGGCTCATGTGATTTCCACACATCAAATAGTTTTAGACACGCTCTAAAATTTAAATGGTCCAAATTAGTACAATTCCATTTATTGATGATAGAGGAAAATACACATTTAACCTATATCACTTAATTTAATGATTTTTATCATTCTTGTCTCTTCTACTTTTATTTCTAATTCAAACAAGTTTCACATGTTCATTACTTTGTTTTTTACGAAAGTCATCTAAGATTCGAGTATTTAATAAATTTAACGATTGGGATTCTAATTTAACATAATATAAATAAATACATTATTTTCAATTTCTCTCTAAAGTTTTTTTTTTTTTTTTTTTTGGTCGGTAAAAGTCTTCTAAATTAAGGGAAAATTTTTTTTTTTTATGATCATCCTAAAACCACCGTATAACCTTAAACAAATGGCGCAAGAAAACCGGGAAGCACTAGCGTGGGGGCTCACCTCCCACGACACTCCACTTTAGTCGCACAATGAGAGCGCGGAGTTTTGAACCCCTCCCCTCTCGGATGAAGGGGTAGGGCGCAAACCAGCGCATCCACCGTGGGCTAAAGTTCAATGGCTAACAGCTCCTTCTAATAGACTATTCTTTAGTTCAAGTTTTTTAAGGGGATTTTTTTTTTTTTTTGGTTAAAGATATGAACTCTTTACGATTATAATTTATATTTCAAATTATTAGTTAATAAAAATACCAACAAGCTTCGACTACTTACAAAAAATCCTTCGCAGAAATCAGCTTAAGCACATTGGTAAGTAGAAGAGAGAAAATGAAGCCTATGTAAGAAACAAACTAGAAAAAAATCAAAAGATGATGGACTAAAGCATCGGTTTTTAATTGATACAGATGGTCTTGTATTTGTATGATAATGTGCGGTTTTTGCATCTTGATAAATAGCAATTCTCAACCTTTCCAATTCTAATTCTAATTAGACAGTTCTTGTGAGGTTATTTCTGTCAACTCAGTAAGGCATGGAGTGTTATAGCCATTTAGGGCGTGTAAACAGCATTTGTCATAGGCAAAAACTTGGGTATGTTTTTAACAGATCCCCTTTGATAAAGTCACCTCTAGAGACTATGTCTATATGATGACATTGAGCAGTAACATAACGAGCATGCATTGATTGATTATCCAAACACAGGCCATAAGAAGTCTATTTCATATATCCATTGGTTCAATTTAGTAGCTAAGAAAACACTTTCGTTGTGTTGATTAGGTGCATAGAGTAGAGACAATTTTATTTTCTCCATCACTAGCCCGAGTTTATGCTAAAAAACAAAAACTCAAATTCATGACGTAAGTGGTACGATGGGCTAGATTGGACCACATTTTAGGAATTGAGAATTTGCTGGTCCCCCAATGACTTAATTTTTTCGATATGTCCACCGAAACGGCCACATGGTTTTTAAAGCCCAGTCAGCGGTCCCCAGTGAAGTGTGGCCCATATTATAAATCCGTGAATATACCAAAGGTGAGTGTACCCGAATACCTATTACTCAACATTTGGTAGGTGGCCAATGATTTTGTCCCTTTTAGTATGAAAAAACGGACCACGTCTTGCGGAAAAAGTATCAAAAATCTTAAATTTATTACATCAATACCAATTCAGTTCTAAAATTTTTAATTTGATCAATTTAATTGTAAACATTTTCACATTAATACCAATTCAAACTATTTAATCAATTTAGACCAAAAATCTTTGATGTGGACAATGGCCATTCCGTATTGCATGGCTGGCATTGACATAGTTATTTCTAAAATATATTTTAATTATTTGGTGAAATTTTTATAATTTTTTGTTCTTTCTTTTTTGTTTTTTTGTTTTTTTCCTTCATTTTGGGCCAATGCGGGCCACAACCCTCACCAGATCTAGACATGGATAATTTTGTCGTCTTTATCACTAGCCCGAATTATCAAATTATTAAAAAATTCAAAAAGTTAACTAAATATTATTCAAAATGTTCATGTCAACATCAGCCATGCGCCGATGTCAAACAGCCAACGTCCATATTTATAATTTTCGGTCTAAATTGGTCCGATAGACTCAATTAATATCAATGTAAAAAGGTTTAAGACCAAATTAGTACAACTGTAAGATTTAAGATTGAATTGGTATCAATACAATAGGTTTATGACTTATTTTGTATTTTTTTCCCCCACATCTTGCTTTGATCAACTTTGCAAAATTAGTTGTACAATAGGGAAGAAGAGCTCCAAATTAAAATCCAACAATTGGTTGGAATATATACAAATTAATCGAGAGATAAGAACATAGCAAGTATCGTAACTTTCTTACAGCAATCACTTAAGTGCTATAACTTCTAAAAAAAGTTCACTTAAATGCTATAACTTTTCATCAGTCACTTAATTGCCAAAAAATTTAAAAAATCTTCACCCATGTGCTGGAAATCTGATATGGCATAGCACTTGTGGTAAACGTTTTTAAAAGGTCATGACACTCAAACAATTGATTGAAAATTATATGGCACTCAAGTGATCGGAAAAAGGTTATGACATTTAAGTAAGCATTGTACATAAGTTATGGCATTCAAGTGATTAAAAGAAAAAGTTATGACACTCAAGTGAGCGTTGTACAAAGTTATGATATTTGTGGTATCCTTCCTATTGTATCATATGAATTGTGCAACTGATTATTTAGGACCACTCACATTTCGTAAATTTCAATGATTGTAATTGCACTTCACCATTGTCTTTGGATATTGCTAAGAGAAATTGGAAATTGGGCGTGAAATGTTCATAATTGTCCTTTTGGTCTCTCAACTTGCAATTTTTTTTTTTTTGGCCAATGCTATTTTCACCTTTTAAATGACAAAATCCACTCTATTTACAATAAAAAGACAAAACTACCCTCAATCTTTCAATAGTAATACTATTTTCACCTTTTAAATGACTAAATGCACTCTATTTAAAACAAAAAAGACAAAACTACCCTCATTCTTTCAATAGCAATTTAAAGTGATAGCTCCACTCCTTTTTTACTACTTTTCTTTAAATCTAGTTATCATAATTAAGTATTTCACATGTTTTGTTTTTTAGTATATTAAAGAAAAGTGCATTCTTAGATGTTCCTATAAGTTTCACATATTTCATGTAATATTTATATCGCTAATAATAAGGGAAAAAGACATTTCATATAGTAAAGAATTGAAAAGTTTCTTGTTTCATCATTGATCTTAGGGTTAATATCACGAAAAAACCCCAAACTGGAACATTTGTAACAAATTTACCTAAATTAATTTTTTAACCACAAAAAATCCCTAATTAGTCAAGTGACAAATTTATCTCAAACTAATCTTTTGACCTCAAAGACCTCAAGCTAGTATATTTATGACAAATTTACCCTCCATTAGTTTTTGTTAAATTGAATTAATACCACGAAAAACCACAAATCGATACGCATGTGACAGGGTAAAACCTCAGACCGATACACCCGTCAATTATCACGTGTCATCCAACTCAACAATTTAACAATTAAATTTAACGAAAACTAACAGAAAATAAATTTATCTCAAAAGCTCACTTTCTTCATGAACTTTTTATTTTTTAATTTTGTTAGTCTTAGATATATATCAAGTCTCTCTATTTACTATATTAACAAATTTATTCCTTATGATATTAGCGAAATACTTTTACACATAGCATGTAAGACGTCAAAGGATTATCTAAGAATACACTAAAAGCATTATGTACAATGAGATATCTTGATTTTTTTTTTTATAAACAATTCATGGATGACATTAATTTTAGTCATTCCAAATAAAGATATTTCATTAGCATTTTCAAAAATATATATTTTATGCAACATTTTGATTTAATTAATTTTTTTCTAAAGTTTCACGTTGGAGAATGTCTTGTAATGTTATTTTGGAAAATCTTCAAAGAAGTTCTTCTTTCTTTCTTTATGTGACCATCCCTTTATAATGCATATAAAATAAATTTGATAAGAAGGGGTTTGACGGTGATACATAACAAAAGTGAAAATATATAAGCAAGTCAATGTGTTAAAAAGTTTTCTTTTTTAAATTTGTTCTATAATCTGCTTGACAATTATCCATAACTTTGTTCGGCGACGTAGAAAAGGACTAGGTTTCTTGGAAATTTATCTTTTTGACAAAACAGACTTTTATGGAAGTAATATCTAATAATAAAATAAAATACAATGTCTTTTAATATACATGGGAAATCTATAATAAACAAAAACCAAATATGTGGAACTCTTAATTATGATAAGTAAATCCTACATATATATAGAAAAATAAAGAAAGTAAATAGATTTGGGATCACTGCTTTAAATTGCAATTGAATTTTTGAAGACAATCTAGTTGGATTTAGTCATATAGAGGATGGAAAAAGTGTCACCCTTTTTTCTACTAGAATTTTTGTACTTTTTAACTTGTCTAATTAAGTCCTTGAACTTGCGTAATTATTTTAATAATTAAGTCACTTCAACTCTAAATCTAGTTTATTGGAGCTTGAGTTTCTATCAAAGTATCAATGGCAGCTGAAAACTCAAGTGCAGTGTGCTTGCGTTGAGGCATCCAATAACACCAAGTTTTGTTCTATAGTGTTGTGATTCGCAGTTTTGAGCAAAAATAGATTTGGACCCGATAGATATACAACTTTAAGTAATTTGATTTTGGCCAGAAATTGATGATGTCATCATCGACGGGTTTATGGGCACAGCTGACACCTACATTGACATTTTTTTTATAATTTTTTTGGTTTTTCTTTTTTCATCTTTACTTTTTTATTTTTGCCGTGATGCCCCACACAACGCTCGCCAAAATGCCCTAGCTGTGTCCGATGAGGGCATCACGTGAGGGCCACAATGCCTAGATCCAACAAGGGCATCGTGGCCCTCGCCCAAATTCAACAAGGGCCACAACACCCTTGTCGGCCATCAAGTAAAAAAATAAAATAAAATAAAAAAACCAAACAAATTTAATAAAAATATATTCACCTCAACGTCAACTATGTCATATAAGATCCTTGGCGGTCGCGTCAATAATTTTCGACCAAAATTAGTTGGATCGACTCAATTGACAAAACGTGAAAACATTTAAAATTAAATTGGAAGAAATACAATAAATTTAAAAAAAAAAAATTGGTCCCTAGAAAGCAAAGACATAGGGGTTTTGGAGACGAGGCACGGTTTATGTGAAGGGGCCGATGATAGTTTGACGGCAGCGCCCAATTCAGCAAACGACGCGATCTTGGCGGGGGTGCCTGTTCTATTCCATGTACAAATAAAGTTAAGCGGAACTAGACACGGAGGATGAATAAATAGGGATTGAAAATCTCTCATAAAAGAAGGAAATAGATGTATTAAAAGTAAGAAAATTAAAAAAAAAAAAAAAAAAAGAGCATCAATTCGGGTAAAGTTGTTTCTACTAGGCCCTGTTGTTTCGCGAAAAAAGTTTTCTGGATTTTTCAGTGTTTGTTTCATAGAAAATGAATTATTTGAGGAAAACATTTTTCATGAACAGAAAAAAGTCTTCTAAACTAAGAGAAAATGTTTTCCATTTTTGAAAAGCGGAAAACATTTTCCTCACTTTATTTCTCTTATATCACAACCTTCAAGCCCTCTTTAATTTGAATTATTTTTTTATTTTACTTTTCTTTTCTTCTTTTTCTTTTCTTCTTCTTATGTGGCCGGTCACTATGGCCAATGAGCACGAGGCTCGCACACCTCTAGTGAGGCTTGAGGCTAACGAGCTTCAAGCTGACCGACCTCGCCGATCTGGTGAGCAACAAGCCTTGCGGTTGCTTGTGGTTGGTTGTCAGCCAAGAAGAAGAGGAGGAAAACAAAGAAAAGAAAAATAAAAAATAATTAAAAATATATTTAAAAAATAATAATGAAAAATCGATTTTAAAAAATAAAATAAATGAAAAAGAGTGCATTGGAGGAAAATATTTTCCTTACCAAACAGCGGAAAATATTTTCTCCTTCATTTTCAAGTTTCACCCGAATACCGAAAAATAATTACATTTTCTTGGAAAATGGCTTCCTGAAAAATATTTTCCAAAAACGTCATATTTTCCGCGAAACAGACAGAGTCTAAGTCACCGGCCATAGAACTTAGGACTATCAACAATGACTACATAGTCACATCAGAAACTTTAGGCCAAAATTGGCCAAGAATTGGAAGTCTTAATTGCATTCTCACTCAAAGATTTAAATTGAAAAAATTCAAAACTTAATAAATTCGTATAATAAATTTAGAACCGAATTCGCAACATTTCTCATAATAAACGCAACCATTCAACACGCGCTTAAACTCCTACCAACCTTTTGGTGTCTTGCACCAGAGGGCTGATGAAGATTGGGCAACTCTCCAAGCTTGCTTGCCTAGCACTGTTTTGTTGAATGAGAGTAGATTCTTAAACCCGAGCCCTCCATTGTCCTTCCTTTGCTACAATAGATCCCATTTCCTCCAATGCAATCCTGATTTGGACTCGTTATTTTTCCACCACAAAATAGCAATTTTTCTCTCCATAGCTCTACATATGAAAACTGGAATTTTAAATATAGACTTAACATATTGTGGAATCGCCTGCACCACTGCTTTGATTAAGTTCCTTGCTTTGATTAGATTTCTGGCATGCAAGAAAGGGATCAAGACCATCTTGGGGATGGCACAGCCTAATGATGGGGAGAAAGGCTATATCTAATGAAGTGATGTAGTCAATGGAGAATGGAAAACAAATCATAATTAAAGAGGGTAAATGGATGAAAAAAGGCATAATTAGGGGACCAGCAAATTGGAATGAACCACAAATAGTTGCAGAGTTAATTAACTCAAAGAATTCGCAATGGAAAGATCAAACTCTGCGCCTGTTTTTGGATGATTAAACAGTGGTTGAAATCCTAACTATCCCCTTGAGAGGGGGTGACACGGCAGACAAACTGGTATGGACAGGCAATCGAATTGGAGATTATTTGGTGAAAAGTGGCTATAACTGTCTTAAAGCTACATAGTCAAAACTGAATGTAAACCAAGCGTCTTCGTCCTCCCAAGTTCCCAAAGCACTCTGGAAGCAGACATGGTCTCTGTAAACCTACCCCAAGATCAGAATTTTCATGTAAAGTGTACGTCAAAATGCACTCTCTACTGGCGAGAATCTATCCAAGCGAAGAATCTTACCTAAGCCACTTTGTCCGCTGTGTCATAGTGCACCAGAAACCATAGAACACCTTCTCATCCTATTTCCCAGGACGAGCAATGTTTGGTCTGACCCTGCAATAGGCATTCAAATTTCTCGTCTTGGATTAAACAGAATTGAGGAATGGCTTCTCAACTTCAAAAGTCTCACCTCAAATTCTCTATCTTTTGAGCTTTATGGCCATCACTCTTTGGGGTATTTGGATATCAAGAAATCAAGTTTTCACGCATGGCCCTCACGCTTTGGCCATGCATGAAAGCTTCGAGAAATGGAACTCAAGAGCTGAAATCCCCACTCAAAACCCAAAACCCTCACCTGCAATTTGGCAACCCCCAGAACAGGGACATATCAAATGGAACTTCGATGGCCCATTCGTTGATGGGTCGAGGGAAGGAGCGATCGCTAGCATCTATCGAGATTCTTCGGGCAAGATCGTGGATCGTCTCGCCAAATTTGTTCGAGTTCAGATCAGCCTTCGTGGGAAGTTGCTCCTCTATTCACCGAGTGCACAACTCTCTTAGCCCAATTGTCAGAAGCACATTTAGCCCATTGCCATAAAGAGGCGAACAAAGTTGCTGATTGGTTGGTAAAGACCCAAAGGTGTAATGCCCTGCCATGTAATTGGGCTTTTAGGCCTCCTCAAGCCCTGCTCATTTAAGTTGTAATTGAGCCTGTCCCTAAAGTAATGGAAAGTTTTATTCTGACCCAAAAAAAAACTCCTGCCGACCCACTCAGAATTTGAAGAAGGCCACGCCACGCTGTAAAGAAGTTGGAAGGAACTGATTGGGGCAAGAGCAAGTCTCCATACCTCAATAGAGAATGGACACTGGAAGATAAGATGACTCTGAGACTCCCATTGATGGGAGCATAACTAAGGTGTCAAAACCCAACCGGAAACTTGAACTGAAACCAGGACAAAATCGAATTTTCGTGTATTTTTTTATCTGTACGATTTTCGATTCGGAGGATGAAAAAATAATTATTTTTATTTTGGTTCAGATGGTTTTGGTAACCAAACAGAAAATCGTGCCCTTCGTAATATTATAATTTACTGAATCTCTCTCCTTTGTTACTAAACCTCTTCTTCAAATTATAAATAAGAAAACTGAATTGGTTCTAGTTCGATTTTCCTGAAAACCTGGATAGAATCGTACTGTTGACACCCCTAAGCATAAGTGACACGTCAATGAATCGGCAAATACCTAAGGCGATACAAGCGACCCCGAGTGGGAAGTTTCTCTTGGATGGCAAGCCACATAACGAATGCAAACTGCAGACCATTCCCTTGAACCAAACCAACTTAGCCCAAGGTGCCGGGGGATGAACCATCCTGAGATGATCCAAAGCCAAGGAGATGGAGAACACCCCATTAGTACTGGGCTTCCAAATCACCTTACCTCTAGCAGACGAAAAGGGGAAAGGTTTCCAAAATCAGTTCTCGGCCATGACGGAAGAGGGCCACCCGGGCGCGATGAACTCGACATCGACCGTCCACACAATAACCCCGCCAGAAAGGACTGGAGAAGAACTCCTTGACCGTAATCTGCTTAGAGAATTCCGATCTCGTCTGTCCGACTCCCTCAAACATCGATAACTGGGCGCGCAGGAGACCAGCTATCCATCCACCAAAAGGTTATGCGGCTACCATCTCCCATTCGACAAGTCAAATTTTCTACATCGATTTGGCGATCATTCTTCATGAAATCCTCCTTTCGCCATCCTACGATGCAAAATCGATACTACTCTTTCACAAACTTTACATACAAACTTCGGGCTACAACAAGGTTTTGGCAAGCTATATGATGCACATTTACAACCAAATCAATAATCATCACAGCGCCATTTTATCTTCCCTTAGACAGGATCATAACAAAAGTTCGAATCTTCTCTGCTTCTACGGAAAGGCCGAAACGTAACTCAAAAGCTTTCACGGCAGAAACTCGACCTTCTGCAGCTCCACGGGAGCGGCCTCATGCCCATCCCTCAAGCCCATCAAGGCCGCGTCGTCGCCTTCCAAATGAGCCCTCAGGAACGCCACCACGACCCCGCCCACGAACCTCCTCATGGGCTCCCTGGCCCTCCCGTTCTTGCACAGGCAGTACGTGGCCTTCCCCCTCAACCCCTCCGTCTCGTCGTCCAGCATGTCCAGGTGCCCGTACTTCTCAGCGACAAAATAACAAGCAGGTGGCCGGCACTCCGCGAAGAAGTCCGCGTGGTTTACCCCTCGCGGCGCGCACGCCGGGAAGAGCGGGTTCTTCCGGACCTCGCCGAGGCCCGACCCGACGACCACCGCGGGCATGCCGAGGTCGAAGGAGCGGGGGGCGTAGGTGAGCACGGGAGGCGGGGTCTGCTTGCCCTTGTCCATGCCGTCGACCGGGTCGATGCCGAGCAGGGCCGAGAAGGGGAGGGCGAGCGGGGTCGCCGACTTGCCGAGGGCGAGCGCGAAGGCGGCCTTGCCCCCGCGGCTGTGGCCGGCGACGGCGAGCTTGGCGAGGTTGGGGCGGACTTGGGGCGGGAGGAGGCCGGCGAGGCCGCGGGGCAGCCAGTTCGTGGTCGCCGCGGCGGCGTTGATCTCGTCGCTCGTGTCTGGCCCGGCCACGGTGTATAGCTGATGAAATAGCAAAGGGAGAAGAAAATTAAGTTGATTTCACCCCTCTCTATAGTAATTATTAATTAATTTTGCCAATTTTTTCTATTTCATTTTATGATTAGCACTCTCTTCAAGGGAAAACTCTTGCCTAAACCGAGTTTATATTCCGAAATAATCACAAAAATTGAATTTTGCAAGACTTAAGCAAATGTATATTGAGAAATTAGAGGTTGGATGGATGAAACTTTGGGAAGGTGTGATTTTCAAAAGAAAGTAGGAGAGAGATTGAACTTATTATTCATATCCGTGTCTTCACAGATGTTATTAATCGATATGTAGGAACGAGATGGATTTTACATGTATTCACCAAACCAGTCAACTCAACTCAACATTTGAATCCCGGCATGGGAAGTAAATCTAACTGACCTAAGAAATAATTGATATTATTCGATTGTTGAATTAAGTATTATGAATGATTAAAGAGTCGGATCGAGAACATGCTTTATTAACTTAATTGAATAATGATAAATAAAATATAACGTATCTGAAATTCCACGCTAATATGACGGATCATGTATATTTCACTTGCTTGATACCCATTTATAAATATAGTTTTAATTTAGTTGCCTAGCCATTGCCGTTGATTGCATTAGATTCTCCTCTCAATGACATTTGACTGCATGCCTATTGGGAGACGTTTTGTGGGCAATGTGAACATCAGAAGATATCTCGCCCACATGACAAGGATAAGAGGCAACTAAAGCAAATAGTACTAGAAAGACTTGAACTCCCCTCCACGATGAGCTGCCCAGCAAAATTTCAGAAAAGACAAAAAAAGAAAAAAAAGAAAAGGACAGCAAGCCAAATAGTCAGTAAAACATAATGAGAAAACGAAAGCTTTTTGTCCACCATCTTTCTATACTTCTTCACCAAGTCATCTTGGAAGCAGGAAACAACAACCCAACTCGCTAAGTCTTCTTGAGAATTGTTTGTTTCTATGTTTGTGTATGGTCACAATTCGCCTATTTGTATTCGTGTCTCGAGCTATCAAACATCTTTATCTAATAATTTAATAATAATTTAATATTAGTGAATTATTCAAGTGAATAAGCGTGTTCATCCTTCTCGTTTAAATTCTATATTTGAATCATCACATTTGCATATTCTCTTTTAACCATCCCCAGAAACACAGACCTGTGTCTCCAATGATTACTCGATATACGTTTGATGTAGGGAGTGGCCACACCCGATGCCCAATGAGGATTATTAAGTGCTCAAACAGCCCAAACACCCCAGTGATGAAAAAGAAAATAGTTTAAACTTTTAGGGCAATTGATAAAAGTCCATAAAATTTTGAAGACAAAAACTCGGTGCTGGCAACATCACACCCAAAAAGAGGCACCTTGGTCGACATTGATTTTGGGTGCCTAGAACATGTTATTACACTTAACGGAATTGATTTGTTAATGCCTTTTATGGAGGCTGTTAAAAGACTTTGTCATTGTTAAATTTAAGGGCCAGGATTTCTCCGAAAACTTTTACATATAACCTTAAGACGAGCCTTGAATGTTAATCCGAACAGGTAAACATCTCATGTACTGAATATCTATGAACGCATAGACAAAAACGATAGGAGCTCCGCAATTCATGCATCATGACGTGAAACATAATCACCCTAAGTTAGAGGAAGACGAAAAGAATGACTAGAAATTTTACAATAGCTTGACTCCATTTGTCTGCCAGAGACCCGTTTTCTCAAGCGTAAATCGCCATGATTAAGATAATTAATCGAGTCAATTCACGAAATTCAATTGATCTCGCCCCCAACTCAAGATGCAACAATAGTTTTCCCACCTTGAAAAAAAAAGAAGCAAATCATATTGAAGACGGAGAGAGAGGGAGGGAGAGAAATTAATGGGGGCAGACCTGAGGGGCGACGACGACAAACCCATGGGACGAGACGTGCCGCATGAGCTGCGAGTAGAACGAGTTGTAGAGGAGATAGCCGTGGAGGAACACCAGCACCGGGAATTCCCCGGGGGCGTCCGCGGGGAACGCGATCAGGAGAGGCTTCGGAGGCCGGTCCGCAGTAGCGCACGACGCCGCTGCCGCCGGCGATGTAGCCGAGGCCTCGACTCTCCTGAGATCAGCCTTGTACTTGCCAATCTCAAACACATCGCTGGCGGTGGTCGGAAAGGAAGAGGGAGGCATGATTTCCACTTAGAATGTTTTGTCTCTCTTATTCCTTCTCAGGTACCTGGAGTTCTTACAAGGTGGGAAGCGGATAAGTGCGCCTATGTGGTGTTGCCTTTGTAGCCTCTCAGCTTGTAAGAGGAACAATTTGAAGAAAGGGTGAATTAATTTTCGGGTCAAAAATTCAAATTGGGCCTTGATATTTCTTGCAAAGTAGGGGTGGGCTTTCTTGGCCCATGGGCCGTATGCGTAGGATTATGAAACGTGCCATTGACTTTTCGAATGTTCAAATCGAGTTGGACGAGCGTGGAGCCTTTTACAAATGTGACACGGCTTGAGACATGACAACAAGATCGAGAATTTGCATTCAAAAGTTAGGGTTATTACTTCTTTTTCGTTTTAGGTTTTATTTTATTTTTTACAAAAGTAAAAAAAGAAGAAGAAAATTTAGTGTGAAATTTTTCAATTGGGTCTTTATGGAGAAATACAATAATCCATCCAAAGGAAGTCATTCGGTGCAACATTTGCAATTTACCTATGGGTTTGGTGTGATTTTTATGTTGTACTTTTCCCTTTTTTTATAGCATTCGAAGAGCGACTTTTTTTATTTTTACTTAGAATATCAGTATTTTTTTTTAAAAAGGTACAAATGAAATGAAAATATATTATATGTTTTCAATACTTTTACAAACTTCAGATAGCCTTTTCCCTTTAAAATTTAAAAATAAAAACAAGGAAGTGTTTTCTTTACTAAGTCGAACCAAAGGAGATGCTATTTACTGTTTTGGGCCGTTTTGACGACTATCTTATTCAAGGGAGGATCACACTCCTCTAGAAATGCTCAGCGCAGGTTGACATGGGCCTAGAGGGCCGGTCCACGTAACAGTTTTTAAGATAAGTTGGAAAAGCTACGTTATTCAAATAAATTTTATTTTAGATCCTAAACTTCGGAATTTTATTTAAATAGCTTTCTTGTAACACAAGAGATTTGCTATCATGTCGAAATCATAGCTTAATTTCATTTAATTCCTAAATCTGAAGAAAACTAAATTTATCCCATACTCATGTAACGTATTAATCGGACTATCTAAAACTAAAAGTTAGGAATAATCTTTAGCAAGCAAAAAGAGATATTGGTCATTACATAGTCGAGGATGCAATATGATATTAACTATCAAATTAATTTTGAGGTTTCTTCTGCAGGATGTTCCAATTTAAAATTTCCCCAAAGCTTTAGGGCTTTTGTGCAATTTTCAATTTCATCTCTGGTATTATTTCGAATGCAGATAGTGCCGTGAATCCCATGTTCCTCTTGTCTTTCAAAGATGCTTTTTCCATTACTTATTCCATGTGTTCAAACTCCGACTTCCTTTCTTCCCTATCTTTTCCCACTTCCAATCCCGATTCTCTCTCCCTGGAAAAAAGGTGGAAAAGTGGGGAGGTGACTGCAAAAATGAAAGAAAAAGTTGGTGAAGAATTCAGGGCCAGGAAAAAAAAATAAGGGCAAAATTGGGGGGATGTGGGAAAGAAAAATCCAGAGGCCCACTATTATTCTTCGCCCCTCAAAGTGAGGGGAAAAGGTGTAGACTTGGTCGCCCATAATTCCCAAAATATCCTCATTGCTAATTAGTAGAAGGATTTTCATCATATCCGTTGCTTAAAGAGAAAACTATTTCTACATGAGAATCGGATTGTATGCACACGTGAAATCTAATTGTTGTACACATACATACATAGGTGGGGATTGCACCTATTGCCAAATGCTAATCCGGATGTGAAAATAGTTATATTTTCCATCCTTGTAGGTAGATTATGGATCACCAACCAGATGATTGTTCCATGGTCCAAGACTAGTTTGCAAGCACGGTGTCCTACTCCACTATCAATCTCAAGAAACCTTGGCTGCGATGGACGGACCTAAGTGATGCCTCGTCACTGATCTTGGGCTTCCCCACCTCACAACTGGTGGGGGTTGTGGTGACAGGCTCTTCTAATATACAATTGATGTTTTGTTAGTGCTTTAACCCAAACATTCCCAATAATGAGAGATATATTTCAATTCCATCTAAACCATTTTTTATGACAAAAAAGGAAAAAAGAAACACACTAAAGGCCTTAAAGTTTCATTGTACCTATTCCCCTTAGAGCAGAGCCTATTTGGTTGCAGTATGCATTGGATCAACTAACTCAACTTGGCTCCATCACACAAGCGGAAAGCTAGACACATCCCTGATTTGACAAATAGAGAAAGATTGAGGAAATTCGGGATCGTCGCTTCCCATGTGAAACAGACACAGAAAAAGATTAGATTTCAGGGGAGACTAATGGCGGATCCATCTGGACAAAATCCAAGTGCCAAAACAAGACAAAGAAAACACCAACGACGTCAAACATTCCCTTAGTTTTCCTTGGCTAAACCTAGGCATTCGTATCCAAAGTCCAAACTGAGCATACTTTACTACATTTTAAAATCACATATGGTCGCCACCAAGACCGATTTAAAAAATCCAGCATGATACATTGTGCATGACAGATGAACACAATAACCAAAAAAGCCCACCACATTCCACAATCGCATGAATAAAAAACAAAGGCAGCCCTCTCTCTCTCTCTCTCTCTCTCTCGCAGAATCAAAAGCCAAATCTCTCTGTCTCTTCCTCTTTATGTTATCCCTTACTTAAATGAGACTCTTCCTTAACTTTTTTGACCGCCCAGTCCAAGACCCTCCTTTCTTTTTTTTCCTTTCCCTCGCGGCTAAAGGACAAGGACATACACGATCACATGGTCCTCTCTCCCTCCCCCTCTCTTTGCTTTCGCAGGCGCTTGTCTCGCTTTTACTTTTTCCCAACTCAGATTAGGACAGAAGCCGGAAAATTAAAGGGGGGACACAATTGTGGACTTTGCCTTAATCTCTGTCCGGATCACAAACAAACAAGAACCAAATCTCATTGCATCATCATGATGGTCCTCATTTTACATGCTTTCTTGTGGATAAAGCATTTGACATATTCTCGGAAGAGGCGCTCGTTCTGTCAAGAAATCTACTAGAATAGAATATATGATATGGTGGAGGAAAACCCAAAAAATATTAAGGAATTTAGGTAAGACCCAGATGGAATTTTGCCATGAATTCCTCCTTTTTACAATAGGGAAACCAGAAAAAGACCCCAACCCAAATCTAAGAAGACTTACATATTCCCCCTTCCTGGGACAAAAAACTTCTTAACAGATTATAAAGATAATAGTTCGATTCGAAAGGGTGGCCACATAGTTAAATCCCCCAATCACACACAAGAGCTTTCAAATTCTATGTCTATTGCCTCGTTCGGCGGCGATGGAGAGGAGCCTGGCGACGCCCTGGGTCCAGTTATCGTATTCTCTCTGGTTCGGGCACTCAAACTCTACGATCCCTCTCATCACGGTCTTCAGCCCGAAGTATCTCCGGTTCTCGCCGCCCTCCAGCAAGTGACGGCCTGACCAGGCCGGCATGTCTTTAAGCACTTCCAAGACCACATCTGCAGGAATAATTTCAAACAGGGTTCAGGAAAAGAGATAAAGCAAAAGATGAAACCTTTTGATCTTTCTCTCCACTTTAGTGAAGAAAATTGGATTGAGCTTTCACAAATCCCCAAATAGAAGAGACCCACATCCACTTACAGCGTTCACATTATCATTAGAGAGAGACAAAAGCAATCAAAACTCACTCTTTTTCTTTTTTGTGATGGTCCCAGCAACATGCCTGCTCTTCATCTTCAGCATCACCTGCGCAAAAGAGGAGGATTTTATAGAGACCAAAGGTAAAAAGTAAGGAAAGTGGATCCATTTATTCCATCGTCATCTTACAGATATTTTCACTTTTAGTCTTGTCTAGCATCTCTTTTAGACCATCTATCTTCACTTTCAAAGCTACAAAAGTCTAATCTATGCCCCAATTATTGAGTCGTCACATGGAAAAGAAAACCACGAAGTACAAGCTTCCAAATATGCCAATTACCTGATTGAATCTGTTTATGTAAACAGAGACTATCTTCCAGTGAAGATCACCTGCATTCAACAGGGGAAATCACATCACCAAAGAGTCTGCAAACGGGCCGTCAATCATCAAAATCCAATGCAGCTACTAACAAATGAAGAAAACAGGCGGAAATGTTACAACTTCAACCTCAGACACATTGCGCAATGACCCGTTGGATAAACTCGAACAACTTAACAACAATTCCTTCTATTGTAATGGCCTAAATGACTTAAGTATCCACCACAATCACATGAACCTTTTCGCCTTGAGATTCCTTGTGACTAGAAACTACCAATTTCAGTGATTAATAGAGGACCCAACAACCTACATTGCTATAATCTTATCAAAGCAGATGCAACCAAAAAATTCTGCTTGTATTGGACCAAGAAGTTTGAGACTGCATTTTATTACCCTTGCGAGTGCGCTTAAGAAGCTCGTTTCCTCTGGCTAGCCACTCCCTGTTGCAGATTCCTAGGAAATTCTCCTCCGGGACAAGTTCGCCACTACTGCTGTTTGAACTACAATTGGTGAGACTAGCACCACCGGCGGCACCTCCGATCCCCTTCTCCACCGGAATAACCGCTGCTATGTTCCACACTTCCTTCAATGTCCGTGCCTTCAATGTTGCCGCCCCACGTAGAGCTGGGGAACCAGGGCCAGATCCACCCAGGTCACAATTCGATCCCTCAATTCGTAATCACAACAATCCAACAGAAATTCATAACTCAATTCTCAACTCAAAAGATCGAATCCAAAAATGTGTTCATACCTGTAGCCGCACCCGCGGTTAAGGTCAGGATATCGCCAGCCGACCGCACATTGACAGCGGAGCTGACGACGGCAGCAAGGTGCTCCCTCTCGGCCCCCATTGCCTCGGCGGCCTCAACACACTGCGCAGCCACCAGGGTTGCAGCCGAGGCAACAGCCATGTCGGTCTTCGCCATCTGCTCGTCCTTGCCCGACCCCGAAGAGGCGGCGGTGGCGGCTGCGATTGCAGCAACCGCCGCAGCAACCCCCGCGAC
The DNA here is from genome assembly GCA_016097605.1 of Eucalyptus guilfoylei. Classification (NCBI taxonomy): domain Eukaryota; kingdom Viridiplantae; phylum Streptophyta; class Magnoliopsida; order Myrtales; family Myrtaceae; genus Eucalyptus; species Eucalyptus guilfoylei. The sequence goes on from CM027861.1 coordinate 8,386,079, forward strand.
AGAGATGGCTGCATGGAGCTGGGCGTTCTGGGCCCTAGCCTCCTCCTTCTTCTTCTCCCTACGGTCCTTCAACCACCTCCCCACCGTCTTGCCGCCACCGCTGCTGACCACAACACCCCCGCCGCCGCCGCCGCCGCCGCCTCCTCCTCCTCCGCCCCCTGGTGTGGAGGAGATCCTGAACTGGTGGACATTGAGGGGGTTGTTCGGCCGGCAAAACTGCATGAAAAGATGATTGTGGGTCGCCCATTCCATGGAAGCATGACACATTCAAGCCCTCAAATTTAACCGATCCTCTCCCTTTTTCTCTTTTTTACCCAATTTCCGTTCAAATGGTCATCGCTCGTGCACGTGGACATTGCCCATCATGGCCGTCGGCCATGGGGGGACGATCGGTTTTCGGCTATAATTAGCGAACGGGCCAGCGAAGAAAGTCGTTGAAAGTGGTACGCGGGGCTGAGAACGAACGCGCCACCAACTCCCCTTTCATTTCCACATTTTTATGTTTTCATTGTGGGGAGGGAGGAGGAAGGGGGTGGGACCATACATAAATCCATTAATGCGACCAAGCTCGAGACACGACCGTAATTGAGCAAAAGAGTCCAACGAGTGGCTCCATGCCACCGTACATTAATGTTCCACCAAATGCTCGCTGCAACACCAAAACGAATCCTCCGTACTTGCGCAGAGAATGAAAATTTCAGATCTTGTCTCGCCCTCACCTTGACCAGTTCAGCATATACCAGAAGGATTAAACTAATGATCCGAGTAAACAAAACACTCGCGATTCCTTGGTGAACCCGAGAGAAGTTTTGAGGAATTTTTCTGTTCTCTAGGAAAAAGGGTGAAAACCCAGAAGGGAAAAATGAAAAGGAGAGCGCGAATTATTGCATTGAGAAAAGGGAAGCATCGCAGTTCCAGGTCTACTCTATCCGAGTGCAATTAAGGGGGGAGGGAGCGGTGGCTTCGATTAAAGCAAAAGCTGGTTCGCTCGTTTCGCGCTGCGTTTTTCTTCTCTCTGCACGACCACAGTCTTCGTGCTTCCCATCCCAGCTCGCAGAAAAAAGGGAAAAAGAAAAACGAAAACTTGGGTTGCGTCGAACTTCGGTTCGAGCTCTGTTCTCTGTAACCATTATAAAAAAATAATTTTTTTTCCAAGTTTGTGTTCCAGTTTTGTCCGTATCTGTTGACGTGAGGAGGCGAGATCGCGTCGGTTCGCGTCTTGAAGAAAAATTCAAAGGCGAAGCGAAGAACAGAGCAAGTGACCAAGGGAGAGGCTTTTTGTCTGGGTCGGAATCAGCCATAACAGTGAAGGAAAAAAAGTCAAGAAAGAGAAGAAAACTAACCTTGGCGTCGTCGATTTCGGAGGGAGAGACGGGGGGGCTGTCGGTAAGGGAGCCGCAGCTCTGAGCCCCGTTGAGCGGTCCGCTGCTGTGGGAGAGCCTCCCTGAAGTTCTCGGCGACACTTCTTGCTGCAAAAAAGAATCGCCATGGCCAACAAAGAAAAATGTCATCACCGAGGAATCTTTCTTTCCGGGCCGGCAAGGATGATCGAAATGATGAAGGAAATGAAGAGGGGGAAAAAGAGGGTCGCGGGCGTGCCTGAGTTTGATGAGAAAGTGCAGGGGAAAGTCGAGCTTACGTGAAGCTTGAGGGAATTGCCAAAAATGGCAGTGAGTTTCAGAAGCTGGGGTCTTTGCAGAAAAACGCAGTAGACGTGTGTGCGCGTGCGCGTGTGCATAATGATCTTGAAGGAAAAAGCCAAAGAAGATGGAGATGGTGATGGAGATGGAGATTGGTTCATGATTTCGCAGAGAGAAGGGGGAGCAATTTTTCTGCTGCTAACCCAAACAAAAAGCAGAGCACTTTTTCGGGCTAAATGAGACAAGCGCGAATACGTCAAAATTCACAAGAAATGTTGCAATGCGAGCGACACCACTTCGCCAAGAGATACAAAGAACTGCCAAGAAGACATGCTCGAGTTTTTCCTTAGCAGGATCACTCACCGACTGAGACATGATCCGCTCCATGACCATCTGGGACGTCTCGGAGGAGGCGAAGGAGAAGGGGTTCCCGGAGCAAGTCGCGCCCTCCTCGAGCTCCCCGGCCAGATCCTCCGGGATCGCCCCTCCGCCGCCGCAGCCGCCGCCGACGTCTCCGCCGCCGCAGCCGAGGGCGGCGCCGGGGGCGACCCCCTTGAGGAGCGGCGCTCCCGCCATCGAGGGGGGCGGCGCGAGGGCCTTGGAGACCTCCAGCGCCGAGACGCTCCAGGAGCGGGAGAGGAACTCCATGGGCTCCATCGGCGTCTCCGGCGGCCGGTAGAAGATGGGGTCGAGCCGCCACTGCTCCGCCACCGGCTTCTCCATCTTGTGGGAAGGAAGTGGAGGTCGAGGTCGAGGTGGAGCGTCGATGGCGACGGCGTGCGGGGTGTAGTTTTTGGTGTACTTAGCGAGATCAGGAGCAGAGTGTCTCCGCGAGAGAGAGATGGAAAGAGAGAGAGAGACAGGGGAGTCGGTGTGTCAGCTTGCGTTTATATAAGCTTTTTTAAGCTTAGGAAGTGAAGGCATCTTTTGATTTTTTATTTTTTTCTGCTGTTTTTTTTTTTTTTTTTGGCTGCTCTTTGTTGTTGTTTTTTTCACTTTTCCTTTTTTCCATGTTTCCTTTTTGTTTCGTGGGATTGTGTTGTGTCTTTTTCGATTTCTCCTTTCTTTTACGGTTTCTTTTTCATTATGGACGGGCGGTGTCAGGCAGTGAATACATGAATTGGGAAATAGTGTGTATTCATTGATGGTTATGCATTAGTTGGGTTGGTTTGAATGTGAAATTATTTGAGGAAGTGAGTTAATGGGTTTTTCCATAACTCACTTTTTGTATAAAGACAAGATGTTGGCTACCTTGATGGGTTGCATGAAACATGGAAATTGAAATTTACATAAATATATTGTGCGCACCTGAAAACATTATTACGAACATCTTTGAGGAACATTGTATGTAAATTAGGGTTTGATCGTTCCAATTAAAGAAAAAGTAACTAGCTGAAAAAGGAAAATGTTTTAACTTAGCAAATTGTAATGAGAATACTATTCACGACTTTGAAATAAGTATGAATGGCAATATCTACTATAAAACAAAAATCACACTGCAAATTGTAACAGTAGAAAGATGGACATGACATTGAAAGCTAAAGTCATTCCAATCATTAGATGCTTTATTCAAGTTAGAGTTCAGGAGATAAAAGGCTTCACGGTTGCACATCACAGTCAGATTATCATTGTATATTTTATGTGGAATTACAAGAATGAATAATATTGATTTTTCAAAAATAGCTTATTATATTCTCTTTGTAAACAAATACATAGATAAAGCACATATACAAAACCCGCATTTCACTAATAGTGTTAAATTACTGATGAGCATGAATATATTGATCTCATACTATTTATTCAATATGTACGATGCTCATTAAAAATGGCTCTTGAAAATAATATTTCAAACTGTATTCATCTTTGAGTCTTTAGCTCGTCTTGCAAATTTACTTTGCAATCTTGCAAAACATGAAATTTTGGTGTATATCATTTTTCAGAATTATAACATCCATACTTTTACAAGCAACCGATGAGCTTAGGTACTATTTACAAATCATTGATACTAGATTTTTTTCCTAGCACCAACCAACGAGAGAAGTATGACAATTTATACTTGAGAAGTCCCAATCAAAATACTGTGCATGCAATTCCTTGGAATCAGAGTTTACTATTGGGTAGTAAATGAAGATGCCCTGTCGCTTTGCAACTTTCGGAATGTTGCGGAGTCCTATTAAAGACTGGATTGATGCAGAAAAATGGAATCATAATACCAATGAACTGTTAAAATGTGGACTTTCTGCTCTAAGTTCGGGTAAGATCATGCAATTGACTCGCGATAACAAAGAAAATTGCCGAAAGAATCAAAGGAGGGAAATGCACAGCCGACCCGTCGTATCATATCCTTATCTTCGAGTGAAGACGTCTGGGTTGAAAGGTCAGTAAAATGCGTGTAAAGCGATCTATGAAGGTAGCTATTGTTTTCACCATCTTAACCCGCGATCCTTCACCCTAAACCCTAGCCATCACTCCCTACCAACCTTATCGTTTTTGCTTCTTTCCCTTTAGTCCTCTGTTTCTTCTTTGCTTTGCTCCTTTCGTCGCGTAGGTACGAGTAAAAAGTTAGATAGCTTTGGACTTACCCAAATCTTAAATGGCTCTTTAACTATAGCACGTCGACATTATTTGGATCGAGTGAAACATGTTTAAATCCAGCTCTAATAAATGTTACGACACGAAGATAACCCCCACAAATTACTCAACTTGAATCAGTCAATGCCTAGTTTTCGTCATAGTACTAGACCTTCGCTCAAGTGAAATAATATGTCATTCGAATCATCATATGACACCTACCTTTGACCATACTATTATGGGTCATAACATATCGTACGGGACGATATTGCTCCCATGATGGACTATTTTCAAGTGGACCATGGAAAATAACTACATAACTACTATAATCAATTTGGCCATGGTCGAAGGATGTGAACCTTAGATAATCTCATTCCCCACCATCTATCCTTACGAGGGGGGCAAGAGGACGGTGACAACACTGATCGATCCATCTCCCATTATTGGATTTGATCATGAGAAAGAAAAGATTGAAATGAAAAATGGAAAAGATATTTAAAAAAAGCATGGAAATTGATGGAAATCTTATTAATTTTTGGACCCTACTCGGACACAAACCGAACCATCGAACTGTATCCATCTGGAAAATTAATTGAATTGGGCCAATTTTCAAGGAGAGGTCAGGAAGAAACTACGAAACGGGGGATGGACATCCGACGCGTTGCGTGGATGGATTGATAGGAGGAGTTTTAGCAATTATCGTGAAAATTTGTCTGATGCGTACGTAAAATCGGGTGAACAGTGGCCATCAATAAATGCTCGAGCCGTAGGAGATGCGATATGTCCGGTTAAATGGATTCACCGCTTTTGTGGAGAATTCTCAAGACCCAAGAAATTGCATCTACTATTGTTTGTTTTTTTTTTTTTGGTAAAAAAGCATCTACTATTGTTGACACCTACGAATAGTAAAAAAATGGGGAATTAGAGACATGGATTTTGTGAGACATATACCATATGGAGCGAGATATCGCCTTTATAATTATACGATGTTATGGAAATTATGCCAATTGATATGTGACCAGCATAGGTTTGATCAACATGAGGTTTGTCATATACCAAATCAACATTAACCATATGTGATTTATCTCATCTTGAAATCTCGGGTTATGGGCATCATGGCTAGATACGAGGCGTGAGAGTTGGCATTAACACGATAAAAGTGACTGGCATGATGCCAAATCAAAGATTGAGAAAATTTCGAGAACAGTTATTTTCTAGTTTATCGTCATCCCTAAAATAAAGTGACAAATGTCGTGGTCAAACGCCGCGGAAGCGGATTGGCATCCATGGAGATGTGATTCTAACTAATACCAAACTCATTACTAGAAAATTGATGCTGACTTGTGAGGGACGCATCTAAAACACAAGGTACACGTCTTGGACGTGGGGGCACAAGTTTAAAAAAGACGTCTCAAGAGAGAAGGACAGGCAGCTCGACCAAATCACAAGAACTCATTTATTGTATCTGTGTTTTCATTCATTTTATTTTGTGTGCTAAATTCTTGCTCTTGTGAATTCGATTTGAGCTTATGCTGTTAATTTTCAGGTTTGAGCCACTCATAAGCTTAGCTCATGTTGTTTTGGAGATATAAATCATTTGACCAATGGTACAAGGATCAAGTCTTTCTCATATTTGTCAATACATGTTCAATTCAAGACAAGGTTTAGAAAATCAGCAGACTAGCTCACATGCTTAAGGGTTAGAGGTGAAATTGCATAAAGATGCCCACCATACACCAAAAAGTGTAGTCTAGATTGCCTCAACTTTTACAGAATCAGACAAATATGTAACCTCACTTGTGCACACCTAAACGATGCGAGGCTTCGTCCCTATCAGGAGGCCGCTTTTCTCTTTTCTGATAATCAATAAAGTAGAAAAATCTTAGAGAATCGGTGAGATTAGCTCACAGTCGCGAGGACAAAATTATACATATCGTTACTACTAATTTCCCCAACACAAGTGGATGGTGTTGGAAGGGTTTGTCTACATTGTAGAATCCCTCTCAAAATATACTAATCGCCATGATCACATATATTGAATAAGATTTTAGTGAATAATAAGAAATCATTGGAAACGTCTGATCAATTGGTTTTTTCCAGGTTTCATACTTAGATGGAACTATACACATGGGCGTTCTTGAAACGTTGCCCCATGCATTTTTGTGCGTCCTTCTCTTATTTTCACCCTATTCAGAACTCCAAATCTCCCATTAAATTCACTCAAGCTCTCACCCAAGAATTCAATAGACGTCAGTCCGCATCTTTCCATTTTCTGAAGATTTCTCCCACAATTTTTCACATGGCTACCCTCTATTATCTTGGTCATTGAATCAAGTGAGATCCTTAAAATTTAATGCTGAGATTAATTGGATTCACGTGAACTCGAAGCATACAAGTAAAAAATGGATTTATGGCCGAAAATGACAAAAAACCGACTTCCCCATTTGGCTATAATACTATTAGATTTTTGTTCAAATGAGGGTCATGTAACTCCTCTTGAGTCAAAAGTTTCACCCAATTTATTGATCATTACACAAACTTTGTCCCCGGCCACCCTATTAGATTTTTGCTCGTTGGAAAGTTTCGAAAAATATTTGTTAGTTGTGTCCACGTTGAATTCAATCTTATTGTGGTAAAAGAAAGTACTTACCTACACATTATACATGGATTCGATTCAACACGGGTTATGAAATAAACGTAATGTAACTAATGTCTAGGGAGGAGTATGGTGGCTTCCATTGACTGATTTTTTGCAATGTGTGCCATCCTCGCCCCGGCGATCTTGAAACTTATTGTTAGAAACAAATACGAATATAGAAAATGATACAAAAGATGTAATTTCAAATATCTGTTCCATACTCTATGGCCTATAATCTTCCCTTTCTATGTCGGTGTGTACTGCAAAGATCCAAGCAGCTAAATTAATCTAAAACTAGCCACTAATTGGAAATCTAAAATTCTACATGTTAGGAAAAGCTAATCAATAAACTAGAGGTCAATTGGTCTCTGCAAAAAATTAGATATCTAGGTTTGGGGATTCGATTAAGCATGAGGAAAATTTAGCACCTCCATGTTGCCCTCTTCATATTATTTTCTTTTGGTTAAATTATTTCTTCGCGTATCATAAGATATCTAGTATAATATTCATATAGTTTTCTTCCAAGTTTTGACACCAAAAATTTCATTATCTTCCCTCAGATGAAATCATCAAATCATAATGAGTAACAACTTGATTCCAACACGATTCATGTTCTTTTCAAAATACGCCAGTATTCATAGCAAATCAAATAGTGGATCAATCCAACAAACCACCCCCATTGTATCACCCAATTAGAAAATTGATGAGGTTGACTTTTGATCAAATTTATCCAAATATTAGCAAAAAAAAATTAAGAAAAATTACTCAATCAGTAGTCTTAAACCGATTATATGTATGCAATATAGTCATAAACTTTATTAAACAATTTAGTCCTAGACACGTCGATGATTTTTCAATGTAATATGTCCAACCAATTTAGGCTGTAAAATTTACAAAGTGGAAGTTTATTTGCCGTATGTCGTCCTATATAGTATGGTCAGTTTTTTAGTGAACCATTTGTGATAATAACAATACGTTCTAAACTTTTTAAAATTTCCCCTTTTCTTGCGTTTTAACCGTTAATCTTCTTCTTTCTCACATTTCTTGTTACTATTCATTGAATCCGCTCTACTCTAATTGACAAATTGGCAAAGAGTGAGCTTTCTCTCAATTTTGCGTTGGAACTAGAAAGAAGCGAGATGGGTTTGAGCGGGAGGAGAGAGAGATTGAGGGTTTCCGACCCGTCCTTGTCCCTCCGGTCGTATAGGTTGAAGGCGTCGCGGATCTCCGCCTCGGCGGAGGAGGAGCCGGATCGGCAAATAGGTCGCAAACTCCGGAGGCGGCTGATGGAGCCGTCCTCATTGGAGTCAGTGTCCCCAAATGGCGCGGCGGATCTCGGCGGGGGAGGAGGCCAAGCTAGTGGCTAACGGGACGCCGGAGAGCTTGGCAGGGGAGATCTCGCCGTCGATTTGGTTAGAGACCTTCTGGAGACTGAGATTGGGCTGCTCGGAATGGTTAAAGTGAACAGAAAATTTTCTTTAAAAAACAAAGGATGAATGGTAAAAAAAAGAAAGTAAAGGAAAGAAAAAATTTTAAAAATCAGAAAAGTATGGAAAACGAAGTTGTTTCGCTTAAATTCTTCCATGTCGCCTGCATGATGGATAATGATTAATAATGATTGAATCGTCACGCCAAGGTTTTTAAAGTGAAAATCAACCAAGAGAATTATATTTGAATTTGATGAAAAAAATTATAATTATATTTGAATTCAAACATTTATAACTGAATTTATGAATGTACAATATTTTTGGAACTAGTTGGATAATTTTTCTGGAAAAAATTAAGTGTCTACATCACGAAATTAAAATTATACAGGTTAAAAGTCGTCATGTTAGAAAAGTAAGACTAAAAATTGATCAGTGAACTAGCAAAATAGCACCACAAGGAGACAACGCCTTTCGTCCTTCTTTCTTTTGGCAATTGACCGAATCCTCACATGTACAGGGCGCACGTACCTACATTGAAAGAAACCATTTTAGTTTGGTGAGATCTAGTACATTTATGCACCGAGAATTAGGGACAGAACGAATTTGATACAGCCGACCTCCTCTAAAAATTGTCCTAATAGCCTCTTATTCACTTGTGTACGTAGATAGCCATTAGGTTCCTAAAGAATCATTGCTAGGGGTGAGCAATTTCAAAATTAGTTCAAGTTCCAATCACCCATCGAAATTGGTTTCCAAATTTTTGAAACCTAAAATCAGTGATGCATATTCTAGAATTTGGAATATACTTTGACATAGTTTCTAGGGTCAATTCCAAATCTACTCAATATAATTGAACAATTGTTATAAATTATCATATTTAATGATCATTATTTGTTATTACAATCCATTAATCATAACTCATATTAAAATATTAATGAAGTCTTCTTAGAACTAAAAACCTAATCATCGGAATATGTTATCCAATTTTTAGAATCTAAACAGGGCTAGTTTCCACTAATCTGATTCTCCGCTTTTTGTTTGTGCCTTGAAACCATACTCACTCTTTCTCCTTGTCGCCATACCTAGTCAATAGAAGAGTCTAGGCAGGTCGAGCCTCACATCGAGCCTACGCGTTCTTACTCAAGCCCGATCACACATAAAAAATCAATGAGCTCTCCAAGTTAAATCGACCGAGCCAGGCAAACCGAGCTGCCCGCGCCGACTTTCTAGCACACCTGCCGTTCCCCTTCACAGTACCATTCGTCAACGAGGCTCCTCAGGTTCAACGGTTGGACAGCCTGCGCACTATTTCTCTCCGCAATTTGACTTTGACCATGTCACTCTCTCTCTCTATCTAGACAATGTCCACGTCAGATGGGTCCAGGTCAACCCCGGGCTTTGACCGCCACGTCAGGACAAAAGGCTCTGCAACTAGTGGAGAGCAATGGGAGGACCAGGAGGAGCACTAGCAGAGGTTGTGGCCCGAGTGATTATATGTCTCTCCCTCCTCATACAAGCCCAGGCTAATGACCAACGGAGGAAGAAGAAGCCTCCTCTCCTCTTCTCAAGAACACTGAAACTCTCTGCAGCCTTGGCCATCTGCAAAGGAGACAGCGCACTGATAGCCACTGACAGACTTAGAATTCGCTCCTTTCTTTCTCTTCTTTTCTTCTTGGCAGAGATTCGGTCTGCTCTCATTTCATTTATTATATTTTTTGTTTCTTGGGGCACTATGTTTTGTTGTGTTTTCTTTATATTTCTGCTGGCCCTTCTCCTCGCAATTATGAGCGAGGGACGCGTGAACTGACTACGTCATCATCTCCTTGTTTCGATTTCGTCTTTCTTTGTCTTTGTTTTTTTTTCCTTTCCTTTCTTCATGGTACCCTCTTCTGCGCAAGACTTCATTTGCTTGGCAGGCTTTTGCTTTTTCCCTCTGCTTCTTCAATAATGCTTCTGCAAAAATGTTCAGGATTTCTTTTCTACAGAGAGATATGCAGTCGATGAGGCGTAGGAGCCCACCGTAAAAGCCTCTGCGCCATTTCACCAAAACAGAAACAGATGTATTTTGAATTTTTTTTATGAAAAATATTAGGAATTATGATTTAAATGTTCAATGAAACTTTTAGGAATAAATGTAACAGAGATATTAAAACTTGTCACGAATATGTCATTGGGTCCTAAAATTTTATAAAATGTAATCAAATTCTAAAACTTACCAAGTTAGTTTAATCAAATTCCAAATGTAAGCATTTTCCTTTTGTCAAATTAGAAATAATTAATGGAAGCTCTTAATTACATTCACTTGACAAGTTTCAAAACTTAATTGCATAAATTTGACAAGTTTTAGAACCCAATTGCATTTTTGTAATAAGTTTTAAGATTTGCTTGTAATTTTTAAAAATTTTAAGACTCAATTTCATGACAAATTTTAGGATGTACAACTTTGAGTATAATTTGAGTTTCCCGTGTAAATAAAGAGAAGCTAATGTGGAACAAAAGGCCGAGATTTCCCTTGGTGTAATAATTTTTAATAGAGGATTCTACTCTGAAAATGTTTGCTACTACTAAAGACTATTAGGTCCCAAAACAAAATAATTACTTAATTGTTATATCTTTACGTGTAAATTATGATTAACTATTGCAAAGTTAAGATTACATACGTATAAAACAGACAACATGCACACAACCGATGAACTTATTAAAGAAAGGTATGCTGGTACCAATTGCAAGCACTAAATAGATCCCAATCGAAGTGAAGCTAGAGATAGTATATGAAAAATCAATCCAAGATAAATTTTCCTTAACCATTTAAAAAAATAAATAAAAGGAGAAGCTAATGTGGTAATTAGAGAAGTATTGTTGCAATTTATTCCTTCTTTATGATAATTAAGCAGTAGTAAAAAATTAGAGAATCATCGAAATTAGCTCGCAACCAAGGAGATAAATGGTATAGAATGAAGCATATATAATGCAATAGGCCAATTCCTAAAGAGTGCTCAGCTGATGTACAATACTATGTGTTGTTTTTGGCTTCCAGATCACTAAATCGTGAGAACTAAAATGATTTACAATGACTAATATATGTTATTGAAAATGTCAATGATTTTTCTTTTTGACTTCTACAATGAAAAGAGGGCACACGTGAAGATATAAACCTAAGAGTTTGAAAGCAATCAAGTCACAAACTTTTTTTATCTAAGAGGCAATCAAGTCTTAAATACTTCAACTCATGCGTTAAAGTTGTTAACATTCATTAAAAAGTGCAATCAAGTCCTAAATTTATATTGAAAAGTACAATTTTAAGTTGCAACTTAAGCAATTTTCCAATATTATATAAACACATCGCTCATCAAAAATGGAGAAATTCGGTTTCACTTTGAATTATTACTTGAATAGTTTTGGACTCGATTACATGTACATGGCCCTTTTTTCTTCTAAGTTGTGAATGCCAAGGCACATGATTATCGAGGGACAAAAAGTTAGGGAAGTTTCACGAATTCAAAAGCTAGATTAGGGGATGCATTTAATTTCTCTTTGCGACTCTTTGGACTGTGCTATAACCAGTTCTGTCGGGTGGAAAAAAAAATGTCCGGAGAATGTATGTGAGGTCAATTATGTGGGGCTGCGATTTGCAAATGCACTGTTTTTGCCACCTGAGAATGTCTGTACTTCATCATGACGAGGCGGACATTTTGTTGGGTGTTAAAACTATGTCAATCCGACAAAGTAATTCAAGTATTTATTATTTGACTCGTGCATATAAGTTTATCGGGCAATGTGTGGGAACCAAAGTCATCATGAGCACACCTACAGATACATTCACTGCCCAGTAATCCCTTGTTTCTATATTCTGTCTTGATGCGGGTTCTCTGTCCTTTAATTATGGCAACTTCTGTTTGTGCACGGGTAATAAACTTTTGGAATATTTACCCAAGCCGTGCCAACCCTCAACACTTTAACCTAACATATAATATTATCCTGAATTTTTAATTTATTTAATGAAATTTATGCATTGTCATACCTAAATTTTTAATTTACATAATGTGATCCATAATTTTTGGGTGAAAATTCAATCTAGTTCTCAAACTATATAAAAATATATAATGTTATTATTTTATTAATTCAAATTTAGGGACAATATTGAATATTTTCATTTAGTTTGGGAAATAAATTGAACATATATCAAAAATCCATGCACCATATTGAATAAATTAAAAATTTATGACTGACATTATATATTGAGTTATAGTTCATGGACCATATTAAACTGATTAAAAGTTTAAGAATGGCGTTATATATTTTGTCAAAGTTTAGAGATCATTTATGTTATTTTTTCTTATCTTTTATATCAATCATGCCATTTTTTTATCCACACAAACGGGTTGCCACGTTCACGTTCCTGAATTTTGAAAAATAAAATATATAATTACTTTCTGGCATAGATGATACCCGCGTCAAAAGGCGTGCTACGTTTATGCGTTAAATTGGGCGGTTGACTATGAGAAGAAAACGAGTGGTTTCAAGTACCGAAAAGTGGATGAAATGGAAAATTTTAAGAGATATGATAATTATATGTTTTTCCTTATACACGGGTGCTTTGAGAATCAATACGTTTTCATCTGTTATTGAGGGCAAATAAGTGACCGTAAGAGTAGTTTTAACTCAACATATAGAAGATACCGTATGACAACTGTTTGGAACATTTGTTATTAAAATGAATCCCTAACGCTTAGTTGTTTGAGGACATCATTCATGGTCAAAACTTTGTGTAGAATTTTTCATTGGATTTCTTCAATTTTGAGATGATAATACCAATTGCGAATATGCCTGTGATAATTTAGAAAATCGCCAATGGTTGACTATCATCTTACAAACCTACAACACGACTCACATTTATTTTTCATATTTTATATACTTTTTTGTATTGAAAAAATTAAGATTAGATATATAACCTATTTGGTATATAGGCTCTTTAATATTTCTTTTAGGTGGGAGCTTAGTAATAACATATGGGATGAAAAACTTATATAAAACGTAATTTTTCTTATAAGTAAGCCAAAAAAAAAAAACTTCAAATTTTGCACACCGTAACATATTTACCTTAAACTTGTACTTATGTGATTCATTTACCTTCTGTCAAAATTCTATTAGATTTTGTTCAGCCAAAAAAATATCATTTTTTATTTTATTTAAGTCACATAGGCACCATATCTATACATCGCCTAGTGATTAACAAGGGTTGTCGGCCCTTGTCTATGGTCAACGAGGGTCAGCCAGCCCTCTCCCATGGTTGACGATGGTCGGCCAGTGATCTTCGCCAAACTTAGAAAGAAAAAATAAATTAAATTTGAAAAAAACCAATTTTTTTTTATAAAAACTATAAAAATCGTCCACTAAATTTGTCTTACATGGAAATGTTTTAGTGATATATGTATATATTAAAAAATTATAAGAAACAAGTTTTCCTTAAAAGTAGGTTAAATATGGAAGTGTTTCAACAAATTGGGGTAGACCATTTGTGATCCAACCCACCTATTTGATGAGTCTCATTTCCATTAATCAAGCTCACTCATGGGTCTTTTTATGTTCCTTTCTCTCATAGTGAATTTTTAGAGTGATAATGTTTATTTTTCTTCTTTTTCATGTCTCCGAAGTTTTATATGCCACGCTATTGAAATGTTAGGTACGATAAAGGAAGAGTATCCTTTTACCATTTCATTCTATCAAGAACATTAGGATCAGTGTCGCATTCAATTATTTGAAGGTGTCCATATCATGAAGCGGTGCATATCTAATACCTAAGGTCCTCATTCTTATTTCGTCTTTTAGATTACTAACTAAATGACAATTTTCATGCTTTTGAAATAGGTAATCTTAAAAGATGGCATCAACTTTGACGATCCTCGTTCTATCAACGAGAAAAGTATTAATAAATCTATTGTATTAATATTAAATCAATTCTAAACTTTCCAATTATTTCAATCAATTCTAAATTTTTTTGCATTGATACCAATTCAATCCATTTGCCCAATTTAGGCTAAGAATTACTAACATGGGATTCGACGATCTTATGTGATGTAATCGGCATTGATGTGAAATTTTTTAGAAGTTTTTTACCTTTTTTTTTTTTAATCCTTTTGGCCGGTGAGGTCACCGGTCATAGGTTGGTCTGGGCAAGGCCCTCTGCACCTCGTCGGTTAGGTTGAGGGCTACTGCGCACTCGCTGGCCACAAGCGAGAGTGAGGGCATCGTGGGCCACGTTGCCCAACACATGAGGGTGTCAACCCTCACATCGAACCCTCGCCTGTGGCCGACAAAGGCATGGGGGCCCTCGCCTAGACCAAGCAAAGGCCACCAGCCCTCGTCTATGGCCACTAATGGTTGTGTCACGTAGGACCGCTGGTATTTACGTCAATAATTTTCGATTTAAATTGGCCGAATGGATTAAATTAGTATCAATGCGATGAGATTTATGATTAAATTGATCCAATTAAAAAGTTTAAGACTAAAATGGTATTTATGTAATATGTTTAGGATTTTTTTGATACTTTATCCTTCTATCAACAGTAGCATTGCTGCACTTCCGTATCTGAATTACGAAGGCGCAGCTCAACGTCTGTGTGAACTACGGAATGGATGGAGACAATCCACCATCCGGGCACCGCGGTCCAACTTTCCAAGAACTACAGCATTGGAAAAGTGCGACTTTCGGAGCCGACCTCGGACCTGCTCAATGCGCTTGCGTTTAGCGGAATAGACGTCACGCTAGGCATAGAAAACCAAGACTTACCATCCATCACATCGAGTGCCAAAGAGGCTAGGATATGGTTCAACACCTATGAATTAACTGGATTGAGGGTGTCCACAGTAGTTGCGACTTGTACCCTGAGGAGCTTAGACCCATACTCAAGCGGTGCATCCGCGGACGACGCTCAAGCCGACACGGTTGGAATTATTTACTCTTTGTCGAACACTAGCTCGCCGTTACTAGTTAATGTGTAGCCCCATTTTGAATATGCCTTATGTCCAACTAATGTGAGATTAAATTATGCTCTATTAATCGATACCATTTCATTGGTTCATGATGGCAACTTGAGTTACGCGAACAGGCTATATGCAATTGTGGATGCCTTCTACTGGGCAATGGAGAAGGAAGGCGTGAGCTAAGTGGATGCAGTTGTTTCCGAGAGGGGTTGACCGTCGGCCGTCACCATGCCTCGCTTCTCCTTCGTCCATTATAAGGTGCATGATTGCATTGAGCACGTTCGTATAACTCAAGTTGCCATCTTAAAGCATTTGGATGAGTCGCAGTGAAATAAATGTAACCTAAAGTACTGGATGAGTCACGGTGAATTGAGTGTGACTTGAAGCACTAGACGAGCTAAGCGGACATAGTTTTTTCCAAGTGGGGTTGGCCGTCGGCCATCGCCATGCCTTGCTTCTCCTTCGCCCATTATAAGGTGTATGATTGCATTGAGCATCTTCATAGAACTCGAGTTGCCATCTAAAAGCACTAGACAAGTTGCAGTGAATTAAATGTAACCCGATCTCATGTTAATTGGATAAAGGTGTACGCAATTCTGGATAAACATTAATTAGTGACAATGAGCTAGTGCTTGACAAGGAGTTTGCGATCTCATTCATGTCGGCCTAAGCTTCATTGGAGGATGCACTGCTTAAGGTTCTAGCACCATGCCAAATGCGTCCGAAGAAGAAGAACCATTCGTTTGCCCAAAAGCTGTCCCAACGCGGGTAAGAACGCTTGCGGTGTCGGACGGGATTGTCACGGCATCCCTTGCTCCATCGTATTTATAGTTACTTAAATTGGTTGAAGATTTTGCGTTGTGGGTAATACATACCGAGCTAAATCTCTGGAGACGACTTCGGTACCATACGGAAGACTGACGTTGCCCCTGTAGAGTTGCAGAATGGTGCCGAACCATGTCTTGGACGCATCGGCACTAATGCTATGTTTTGCAAGTCCTGGTGTTTCATGCCTTCTTCCATTCTTGTTCTCTTGTAGAGTTGGACAACCGTGGCCGGATTAGGAGATTGTCCCCAAGCATTCTCTAATTCACGTCAATGTCGCCTTCGGAAAACCGATTTCATAGTGAAGTAACGCTAAGATTGATAGAACGAGTATCGTGAAAGCCAAGGGGCTATCTCTTAGAATTTTTACTACCAATTCCATAGATAATGAAAATTATATTTTCCTTAGTAATCTCAAAGAGGATATGAGAGCAGCGTATCCAATAGGGATGTGTGTGTGTGTATATAGTATTATTTAAATTTTACCATTTAGTTCAGACTTAAAGAGAAATTTTCATTGCTGGTCCCGTAGTGGGAAAGTGTATATATATTTATATATACATATGTGGTATTATTTAATTAGTACCATTTAATTCTTGTAAGAACATTAGGATCAAAGAGCATTCACTATATGAGCGTCCTCATCAAAGGATGCATGTCTAGTTACAGGTCATCCTTCTTGGAGGATCATTTGCAAACTAACCAGAGACCAAATTGTTTTTTATTTTTATTTTTCATCCATCAAGCCAAAAATGTCAATTTCATCAACTATGTTCTTCCAATAATTTGTCATTAATAATCTCTCCTCTCTCCCTTCGATATAGATTTAAGACTTATTTGATAACCATTTTGTTCTCGAAAATAATTTCTGCTCGGAAATAATTTTTTCTGATTCCGTTCTCTAAATGAGTTTCTGAGCATTTGAACATATTTGGTAGAATCGTACAAAATTTTTATTTTTAGAATAGAAATAAAAATGGTGATGTGTTTGGTACAACCATCAATTTTTTTTTGTGACAAAGGATTTCTTAATTTTTTAATAATTTTATGATTTTTCTTTTTCTTTTTTTCCTTCTCTTCTTCTTTCTCCTCTAGCCGGTCACCATCGACTTCACGGGCCTCAGGGGTGCCTGCTAGCCATCGTCGAGCCTGGTAACCGGCTAGAAGAAGAAGAAAAGAAAAAGAAAAGAGAGAAAAAAATCATATGGCTCAATTCTATAATTGTTTTCCGGAACAAAAAGTAACATTCTCTCTTTATTGATTCTGTTTCAAATTTATTACTGAAAACAAATCTATTCTTAGGAGTAGAAAAATTGGCTAACGTCACAAATTGAATTTTTATTTTTTTCATTCTGAGGAAAAAAATAGAATTAACTAAAAATTGGCTGGTTATCAAACGAGCCTTTAGACCTCCATTAATTCTAGTATAATATCACATTCAAGGAGTTTATTATTTTGCCACTTTTTGTAAGGCTAAAGAGCAACAGAAGTCCCCACATTTTCTTCTCTTTTCAATTTTATTCCCACCTTTTACCTTTTTAGGTTATCAATAAATCTTCACCAATCGAAGTCACATCAAATCTATCCCAAGACTGGATTCCCCCAAATAATTGTGATTCAATTGCCTTTTTCCCTCTTGAGCCTTAAATATATATGACGTTGCAATCAAGATTGTGTTTTTTAGAATAACTTAATTTTTTTCTCTAAAAAAAAGGCTAGCATGCAACCAAAGAAATATCTGTCCCTTGAATTATGCATCTGTTAAATAATTTATCCTTGAATATCCTTTCTTGAATAATAAATTAGATAATCTTCTTTCCTTAGTGACAGGATTGTAATTCAAGAAGGAATCTAATGATATTTGGTCTCACAAATGGTGTCAAAGGGAGTATGATATATTTAAGACCAAATTTGAAAGGTATTTTTTGTATGATTAAAAGGTAAAATATAATTGAAAATTAAGATGGTGCTGAATTTGCTATCGGCATCCGGGATTGATGTCACCAGACCAAGTCACCGGACCATGCGAAACGACCTTGAACTCGCCTTGCCATCCTCCTTCACTTGGTCTTGTCGCCGTACTCACCGACTTGCTAGAACCATGATTCATCACGATGAGAAACAACATCTAAGGTTTGTAAGTCCCAAACAAACAAACTTGATTCAACATTAACCAGCTTTTCCTTCTTTTTTCCTCGTTTACTTCCTTTCAGCTTTCCTTTTAATTTCTTTCTTCTTCTTTTTCTAGGCTGATATGGCAATCACGTCAACGACTCTCTTTTCAAAAAACAATAAAAAAATGAAGTCATTTTTTTTTTTGTTACTTAAATCAACAAAGTTAATGGAATTACTTAATTACTTTTTTGCAACTCTTTTTTGACTTTTTGGTGCACTTGTCCTTAAAAAATGTGACATGCCAAAATTTTTGGTAGGAAAAATCAATGAACACACTTAATCTCACTATTTTAAAGATTATTAGGATTAAAATGTGCAATAACAAAATTTGATACCAAAATGTACCTCAAATGACAATTTTACAACTTTGACCACTAATTTTCCATTTAAAAAACCCTTGCCCACCATAATCTCGATAATAGTCTCTTTTTGCTGATGTCTAGTGTCATCAATGTGTTTCAAGTTTCATGTACTTGGATGTATGATTAGTTGTTTAAAATCTCATCATAAATCTTTATATTACTCAATAAAGTTGCTATAATGGAAAGGTTAGAATACCATCATCTAGCTGTATTTTCTAGACAAAAGAACCAAAGTAATCAAGATGATGGCTACTTTTTACTTCTCCTCGGCCTAAAGCACAAAAATTATCAATGCCCATAACAAGATTGGCTGATGTACGTGTAGGACCCTCCGAATTCACTGTTCACCATTGGTGGCTTTTCTCTTTCTTCTTCCATTACTTCTTTCGAGACATTAAACATGATGAATCCTATGATTGGCGCTCATGTGTCCTAAAATCCAAAGCCACACACACATTTTGCAATGGAGAGTTCAAATTATAGAATATCAAGGGATATGAATAGACAAAGAGGGAGAAATAAGAGAGGTGATTAGAGTGGTGGGATCATCGGGTTGGGTTGGCGCCTTCGCGGGACAGGAGGATCTCGTTGTCATCATTAAAACTGGATGCTACGTGTCCCTTTTGACGCCCTCTGAAGCCTATTCAAATTCCACTAAGTGAACTAAAGACATCCTCAGGTTCTAAGGTTGGACCACGACATGGACCCCAATTTTGACCCGGTTTAGTTCGATAGATTCCCACTGGCCTTTCGTTCAAGGACTTGCACATGTGTTTTTGTCAGCCAGCGGGAAAAGATGAAGCATTCCATAATTTTTTTTTTTTTGGGGTGAAGGGGGAAGGAAATGTGGGAATATAGATAGAAAAGCATTTTAGTTGTAGGGTAAGTTTTATTTAGAAGAAAAAATCCTTAGGATCGTTTAGGGAAATGATTAAATTGAAAAAAAAAATCATAGCCGATGGAAAATCTGTAATTAAATCCAGGAATATTTTTCAACAAAGTTCATTTTCCATGAAGCAAAAAAATCAGCGTGGGATTCTCATTCTCTAACTTTTTAATACTCAAGCAATTTGAGTTTACTTTTTTAAATTCTTTTTATATGGTAAAGTCTCTTAATCATACATTTTCTGTTTTTTTGGTTATGTATTGGTTGTATTGGTGCTGAGTTGTTGGAGAATGACTCAACCCCTCAGGAGTCCTCTCATGGCATACATAGTGGACCTTTAGATAAATGCCGGACCATAAATGTATAAATCACTGAAGTTCTTAAAATTGTTTTCTCAACCAATATAGCATCTTATGATCGTGCTCAAGTGTATTGCGATCGACTGGTCATTATTTTATACACATTCATCTAGAGATGGTAAAAATGGACGTCCCACTTGTCAAATCCACTCAAATTCCAAAGCAATTATAAGTGGAATCTTTGACTACGACCACTATCTCATCACCTATATTTTTCCAAGACACAACGATCTTATGAGAGGGGTTGACATGGTGTGCTTTGTTCTATCGTCCATGGCAGCTAGAGGCCCACCTTGAAACAGACATTTCATCGAACTCTTTTCTTCATGTTGATTTAGCATTCGAGTCACTCTATCTTCCTCACGTTTGAAGCTTATTTGGTCTCAAGTTCGAGCTCTTTCACAAAGTCTCAACCATTCAACTAATAAGCCGTCAAATTAGAGAGATGCTTTTTGACCCAAAAGAAAAAAAAAAGAAAAGAAAAAATCTTGAGAGATGCTAATACCTTATCTCTCTTGGATTTGTTGTATGACATCCACACGAGGCCGTCACATTAGAGTTCCACTTGTTCATTAGGGACCCAAGGTCTACCGCCATGTCTGAATGCGATAATCACGATGTTTTTGTCACTCCTTTTCAGGTATAAAGTATCAATCATTCTATCCACATTATAGATTTACTAACCCTAATCTGTGAAAAAAAATAAGGTATAAGGTATGAGAGTCGCAAGTTGTCTTGAAATATGCACATCGACCGACGGCTACCTGCATGCGTAGATCAATTAAGTCAACTCTGGTAAATTGTGTCTGTGGGTGCCTCCCACTGGATCCAGTTGTCTCGTTCCATGTATCCATTACATAGCATACGCTATAATCATATAATAATGGTTCTGCAGTTTTGAAATTTTATAAATGGGAAATTTGGCATATCTCTTATCAGTTGTTGGATTCAAACCTTTGAATATCAGTCATCGGATTGTATTTGTGTTATCAAAGTTAAAATATATCTCCACTTTAAGCGCGTCAAAAAATGTGATCTGAATAGAAATCTAAGTCCGAATAGAAACTGTAACTTGACGACCGAACAAACAAGCAAAATTTTCATGTATGAGTCCAAGTGGAGGTGGAGTCCGGCAAGGAATTTCTATGTAAGAACATTAATATTTCATGTGTTTGGAAATGTTCTATTATGCTTGTTTTGTCGTACAAGAAGATCGATCCTGGGGGCTTGTATGTGCATAAATTATTGGCGTGAGATCAGAGAGTCCCCTTTTTTTCTTAATTACACTCTAAAACAATTAAAACTTTTCTCGAAGCTCCTGCAACGCAAGTTGTAGGAAGGCTAACTTTAAGTCTCTTGGTGACTTACCTGGTGACACGTGTGTGGTGGCTAGCACGTGTCGTCCCCAGTGGTTTACCTCCGGCTGCCGGCCGTGCGGGGTTCCCTGGGTCATCAAAAAAGAAAAAATTAGAACTTTTCACTCAATTAAATCTTTTCTTTTCTAAAATTGATAAATTATTTCATAAGAAATTATAAAGGTTAAATATCTTATGAGTTATGAGGTTTGGAAATGTCAAGGTTGTTTAAATGATTCAAATGCGATTGTAAGTAATTTCCATGGTGTAGTCTATTTTGATTAGTAGAATGTTGTACTGCTTTTTGTCATGAAGTAGGTAATACCGACTGAACCACATACGTCCCGTATCTAGCTTCTTTTCTTGTCTGGTTAGTATTGGGATTCATTGTTTGTTTTTTACGACAGTGAATATTCGAACCAAATCTTGTCAAGTGTCTACAAATGCATGTTGTTGAGCTCAAGCATACCAAAGCATAACTAAAGCTGCAAGTAGATCCGCGTCTTCTGCAAGAAAAAATAAATTTCATGAACTAATTTAGTACTGACCACTTAGTGTTGCTCTATTTAGATGTCAAATTACATTTTTTATTTAACAGTCTATACCATCTAGAGTATGCCTCAATGTCAAATCTCATGGTAGCGATGCTCAATGGTGTCGATGATATGGTGCTGGAGGCTGAGACTGATATTAGTTGTGACAATCACTTCATGATGGTGGTCATCACAACGGTTGATCGTAGTTTTGGTATACCGTGGTGGTGATTGATAGCGGAAGTTGTGACAAATCGAAGCATCATTTGTGGCCGGAATGGATAGAGGGAATCAGCAGTTAGGGACATTAGTAGGGTTGACAAGTGTTCGATGAAGGCAATGAATATCGAAGATGATGACAAGTAGACCCAGTGGCGCCGGTGGTATATAGCTGATAATTACGGTGGCCTCCGTATCTAGACATGCATTCTTCAATTATTTGTTTTGTTTTACTTGACAATTGAATGACTTACTTCTATCAATTTCATTTAATTGGTGTGTTTCGGGTGATTTATAATTTTTACTTTGTAAATCTATTTACGCTTTCAATTTCACTGTGTTGATATTGAATTTTTCAACTGTAGATACTTATTCGTTTGATTTGTGAAGTGGAATCGCCCAAACTACTGGACTATAAGTGATAAACCCTACAATTTTCCTTATTTAGTAAGCTCAAAAGTAAAAAATTGCTTATATCTTTTTCGTCTAATTCACTGAAAATTCTTGCTCGCTCCGTTCTTAAATAACGGCACGTTTCCCATCACCATTCACATCTCTTCATCAAATCACACAGAGAGAATAGGGCAAAAAGTAATTCCAAGTTCCGAGGAACGACCCCTCAAATCGTACTTTAGTATTCATTAATTTCTCTTTTACGCCGGCAATGATAGACATCCAAAGTAGCTCTCGCTTCAGTCAATTCAAAATGCGCGTTTCCGGTTAGAGGACATTGTGAAAAAAAGTAAAGCGGCAATTCCGGATGAGTGTTATAACGTGTAAATTATATCACATGACAAAGTGGCACCAGTTGACACAACTGTACTGTAAATAAATTTCATAAAACAATTAATTAAAATTTTCTTTTCAATACACAAATACAATTACAAAGTTCGATTATGACATGTGAATAAGAATTACTAATTTATTGAAAAGGAAAAAGAGAGAGAAAGACCGGTGATGAAAGGAAAACAAAGAGTAAGATCTAAGGGACCTTCTTGCATACTCAGCCGAAAAGGGTTTAATTTTAAGGAAGTTTCTTAGTAAATGTCGTGATATCTGTCAAGTTTTTTTTTTTTAATAAAATATGCTTGACAAGTGAAGTCCAACAATCAAACATCGATCTCAAAAGGACACAATTATTTATTAAAAAAATTGAAAAACCAGCGATGCTTTCGGAGGTGGAGACGTTCCAAAAGCAGGCTTTGTTTTTTGACCGCGAATGGGGTCACAGAATTCAAAAAGAGACGCAAGTGGGAACCGATCGAGCTGGCTCTAAAACTTTTTCGGGCTTTTTTTCTTTGGTAACATAAAGAATTTTAAAATAAAATGATTATTAATTATTAATAAACAAATGCCATAAAAAAATCCTAAATTTGTCAATTATGACACAAATATCCTCAATTTTTTTGTATCACAAAAAATTCAAACATATACATGTGTAATATATATACCTTCTATATCAATTAATCTCTAGTATAAGTTCGAGATTTTTTATTTATGTCACAATAGGCAAGATTCGGTTTTAAGTGATACAAAAAAAGTTCGAAGTATTTATATCATGGTGGGCACAACTTGGTAACATAAGGACATTTTGTTAAACATATTGATTTTAAAATGATATGATTGTTAATTATTGATTACACATGAGATGAGAACCGTAAAAGGATTGGAAACAAATAATTTTCTAATATTGAAGCAAAATATCTTAATTATCACTATTAAGGACCGATATATCAAGAAGAGCCATCTTGCTTGGTAATGATTTAACTTCAACACGTATTTTTAGTTTGTTTTGTAGAAAAAATGATTTGAAAAATATTTTTCAAACAATCACTTATATCATTTGAAAAGTTGAATGAACAGAAAATAAGTTTGTTATTTGTGAAAATATTTAAATAAAAATTGATAATGAAAATATTTTGATGATTGTAGCAAAGCCCTCGCTAGTTATTACTAAAACACAAAATGATATCAATGTAACGGGGATTTTAGAGGTGTGAGGCTTACTTTCAGTAGTTAGGGATTCTCCGACCATAGGTTTGAATCCTCTTGTCGCTCTCGGTCTCAGGAAGTCTCGATTTGCTGCTCCTCAATCTACGTAAGTTTTAATTTGTATGCGACTTACATGTGCCATAGCCTTAGAATTGTTGGGATTCACTCTCACTAGCACCAAGTTGTGGCAAAGTTTAACGGATCCGCTCAAACTATGCCTCAAATTAAATATTCCATCACAACTGTGAAATTACTATAAAAATATCGACCTCCCGATCATTCCTTCCTTCATTTTGTGAAAACTTGAGAATAATTTTAGAATTCTTTCTTATGAATATTTTCATTAGGAAAAATGATACAAATGATCATTATATTTTTACCAAATATGTAATTTGATTTTTGAATTTTCAATTTATTCAATATAAATCCTAATTTTTTTATATTTATTATAATTCTTAATTATATGTAAATCTTTAATGAATTTTTTTTTCTTTTTTTTTTGATGATCGAGGATCGCCGGAGATCACCCTTCGAGAATTATACGACCCTCCGGTGCTCGGTAGCACCGATGGGGCCTCGCTACAAGCCGCTATTTAGACGTAAACCCTTGGGGGGCTGGCCCAATAAACCATTCTTGGGACCCTCGTTTAAGTCGCGAGCATCCGGAGATTCGAACTCGTTCCCTAGGGAATAAGATAATAAAGCTTAATCATCACGGCTATTTATGGGTGAGTTTTAATGAAAAGTTCATACATCATAATAACTGAAAAAAAATTATGAATCATAATTTAAAAATAATTCATGTCATCATTTCTCGTCATCGAAGTAGTAGCTTTCATTTAGCCAGTACAACATGAGCTGGTTCCTATTTAGTGTCCTCTTCCTAAAGAAAGTACATAAACTATATAATGACGATCGTGCGCCGCCGCTTGGGAGGCGCCGTAGAATATAGCAAGGAGGCGAAGTTTGTGTTGGGACTTGAAGTGATCACGAGAAAGATTTACTTTTCCTCTTTCCATTATTGAAATTTAGTAGCATAGATGGAATGGCCTCGTAGGCTAGGGAGAAAGAACCTGGACAAGCAACAGTGGAGCTGTAAATTTTGGATCTTCGTACAAGCCCAGTTGCACGATTAAGAGCAGATTCCTTTCGTCCTTGAGCTTATGTAATTTTTCAGTTAAAATGTTGGAAATTATAATTTGTCCGATCAATTTTTTGAATCTACACAACTTTTCTAGATAAGTCTGTCCAGTTTCGAATCCGATCAATTGAATTTGACATGTTCATTAGCGTCGTCAAGAGTTAGATGTGGAAAGCCATGAGAAAAAACGCTCATAGGTAGATATTTCATTATCGTTGAGGTTTTGTTGTGGTTATTAGGCTCAGGATGCCTTTGAAGAGTGCCTCAACTCCAATAAAGTGGAAGTAGAGTGGGAGACGATTAGAAAATTTATTGAATTTAGAAAAACTTGACAAGAGAGATTTAAAGTTTAAGAACTCGATTGAAGAAACAAATTGCACAAATTTTTGAAGGGATGCAAGCAGAAATTTACCATTTAAAGTACAAAAATCAATCCATGCAATAAGTGAAGAATTTGTCTAAATGTAATGGACTTATTAAAAACATTTCAAGAGAATTGGTTTCTTCTTAATGAGTTGGTTAGGATCTTCATTTTTCTTTTTTCATGATTAATGAACTAATTTCGAATAAATGAAAAACATAAGGATTCAGGAGCTACTCTCAAAAACATAAAAAACCATGTGATTTCAAACCATTCTGGGCCGCGGTTTAAGATTCAGACCTTTGATCATATTCCCCTCAACATCATTGGTTAGCCCCAAACAAATTCATCAGCTCAAAGGTCGATCCATTTAATGGAGTTTCCCTCTACTTTATTAGTAATAGCACATGCATAGATTGATTCCACCACCTTAATTAAGCTATTTTTCACAAATAATGAATTTAATCAAAGTATAACCGTCAATCATTTGCATTTTGCACGCATAAAAACATGCTAATCACATCGATCGACAATGATTAACACTGCAAAAGGCGAGAAATGTTGTGCCAAATGTATGTAAGTCCTAAAACGGCCTTGCCCACCACTACTCAAAAGAAAGTACAAGTGAAAAATAAGAGATAGCCAAAGCAGCGAGGAAAAAATTGAAGCAATTGGACACGTTACATATTATACGACTTCCTACATTTGGTTAAGAATGTATAAACAACCGTAACGTCCTAATCCCATGTCGGGGAAAGATAGCTTACCACTTGGGACGATACATGTATGATCAATCCTCCTAGTTTCTCACCACTTGAATTCTTCTTGGAGGTTTGGGTCAGTGGGTTGTGCACGTTGTCACGGTAAAGCTTCTTGCAAAAGAAAACAGCGAAATACTTCTACATGCTTGTCACAAGTACTTGGCATAGCAATGAAAAGCAAGAGCTTTTGAGCGAGACGATTCTTGTACTAGATCATGAGGAAATAAGAGTAACTAACACAAGCATGACATTCGCACAATCTACCGACATCTCAGTCTCATGAAAACTCGTGTTCGCATTCACCTGTCTATTTGGCTACATGAACAAGAGCTCATCTGTGTACAATACACAGACTGATGTAATTCTTTTTTTTTTTTTTTCATTTTTTGAGGGCCAGTTCTTGACAGGTTTTATGCAAGTGAAGAGATTTTGATTAATTTTTCATGCCTATGCCGTCACTTCAATGACTTCCGTAACTATTAGATTGGATTAGTCGGTCCAAATTATTATTGAGACTAGATAATTCTGCAATTCTTTAGAGAAAATATGTGAAATGTGTCTACCATCTACTAGAATTTTCCAGAAACTCTCGTCAACATCGCCCTCAACTTGAGTGAATTGATCATCTTTCTCTTTCATGAGCACAAATGAAGCACAAAAACTATTGTCAGTACGTAAAATACTTTTCACTAGCTGCAAGAGAGGTGTTTTTACAATTCAGAGAGCTCAAAACCCAATTGAGTTTGGGACTTCGCTTAAGCCTTTTCTCTAGAACCCTCATTGTCAGACAAAGTTGGTGCTGAAGCACTTCTAAAAATTAATTGAAGATGAAATCCCCAGATTCCGGCAATTTATTCCAATTGCACCTCCAGAAGGAACTAACTAATTGGGCTCACCAACATTTGGCGCAGGACTTCAATTGTAGCTAGGCAACCGTACGAGAAACTTGAAGTCTTGTTACAGGAGCCACCTCCGCAATTAGCCGGACGACAGGCTATACATGGAGAAGGCAGATCAAAAGTAATTACTGTTCAAAATCAACTCATGAGCTTGTCATCTCCTCAGCTGAAGCAGGGGATTTCATGCAATTGAGGGTGCCTGCAAATAATGGGGAAGCAAGAAAGGAAATGTCTATTAGAGCAGCAACCCAATGATATGAAGTTGTTAAACAAAAGAAACAACCATAAGAATAAGCTCTTTAAGGTAATGTTAGATATTTCTTTCTAGTACAAGATGCATATCGTCACAAGAAAAAAATTGTTGCCTCAAGCCTGGTAGATCCCAGTCAACTGCAGTTTCACTCGGAGATGATACTAAATAGACATAGGACATCTTGCCGTTTAAAACAACCCGGCGTGTAGATGAGTCATGTGATCTTGACAGTACCTATCTTTATGACATCGAATGGATTCTTCTCTCTCACTTGGCAAACAATTAGTGACATCAAATCGATTACTAGGAAGTAGGGTGATCGGTTCCCAATCTAGTTTCTAGGTGATCCAATCGAATCGGCTGAGTTTAAATGAAAGAATATTTCGAATTCAATAAGAGGTGAAGAAGACCCAAATTAAGGGAAAGATTGAAAGTGGAGAGGAGGCTTGCGTAAGACATTTAAAAAAAAATAACAATTGGTTTGAGCGGTCTAGTTCGGGGAACCGAATAGCCTAGATATTAGTACCGCTTTTAGAAATTAGGAATTGGACCGGTACTCCTCGGAACCGAACCAAACCGGCCAGTTCGGTTTGTTCATCTTACTCACCTCTATTAGAAAGATCAGCATAAAGTACCATAGCAACAAGTATTGTGTCAACATCTCATATTATAGTTGTTTATTTAACTTTCTGATTGTTAAAATATTTCACATCGCTTATCTATAGTTTAAGTCATATGTTCATGTATTTTTATTTCATCAAATAGTTTAAGCTTCTCGATTTGACCTTCTTTTTTTTTTTTCACATGAGATGAGAGCCAAGTTTCACTCTAGCTTTGGGTTGGATCTCTCACATCAACAAGGTCAGACAAAATCTCAGACTAACACGAAATGATAAAGAAGACGAACATTTTGATTGACCTCCATTACCAACTCAAGCTAAATATTAATATGGAAATTGGCGACTATGACAGATTCTTCTTTAATTATTTTGTGGTTCTTTTCACCCTCAAAATATCAACAACAATCAAACTGGGCCTCCCTTCTTCAATCAAATCCACAGAGAACCTGTAAACTGACACAAACAAAGCAGAAAGGAGCAATTCACACTATAGCTTAAACTACTAACCAGTTTATGACTGTTGTGTTCACAGAATCAGATTTGATCATGCCCTATGACCGGATTCAGATTTCCTTGTCTTTCATTTAGGAAATAATGCATACTGATGGTTCTACATATGCTCCTCCTTAAACTCATTTGGAAGGATGACTGACTGAGAATGTATTATCAATGGACGGATCAAACAGAAAAAGTGCTAAATCTTCTCTCGGTGGACATGTCGGAATCTTGTCTGCCTTCTTCTTTGACAAAATCTGGAGACATTCTTCTATGCATAGAATGAAACTAAGTCGGACGCACTTGGTGACAATCTATGCAGTTCGACAGAAGTTGACTTAATATTTTTATGGAAATTTAACTAATATCAAGCATCTATGACAAATACTACACGCCACATCATGGAATATAAAGCCGGCAATATTCAGATAGAAGCAACCCAACAGGAAGATATGAACTCTTCAAATCAATGCACTTTCAAATTTAACTAATACACAAGCGAGGAACTTGAGATGATGATCAGTGCACGAAAGAGTTTGCTTCCATCCAGGTTCATATTCACATCTAATCCTGATTAGCAGCTGCACAGAGAGAGAGAGAGAGAGAGAGAGAGAGAGAGAGAGAGAGAGAGAGAGAGAGAGAGAGAGATTACGGTTGGGAATTACACAAGGGAGGAACTTGAGACGTTCAGTGCACGAAAGAGCCTCCTTCCATCCAGGTTCATATTCACATTCAAACAAGAAAATGCTGTTCCCGCTGGGCTTACACGGTCCTTTCCCACATCACCTTCTTTGCACACATCATCCGCAACATCGAGCGACCAAACGAAACCACATAAAAAACCAAATCGAACTCAGTCGAGAACATCCACTTGGCCAGATGTCATAGAAAGTACAACCCCAGGTAAACACAAAGCAAAATTCCTCGTTTAGCTAGATTGTCAAACTGTATAAGAACAGTGACCGAATCAAATAACGACGCGACAGCGGAGCATTTTTCACGGAACTAAGGACGCGAACCAGCGGTGAATTAAAGGGCAATCAGAATCATTTAAAAAAAAAAAAATCTAAATGGGCAACCAGAACCTAAACATTCATCAGAAATGAAATGGCTCTCTTGCACTTTTGAAAATATATCAGATTTTGATTGTAGTAATTGAAAAGTTTTGGACCCGGTTAATATTGGCCCTTTCCTTTCATTATATTAAATGAAGGCTAAGGCACATGATTATTCACTTGAGGGACACAAAGTGAGGAAAGTCTAACGAATTCAAAAATTAGATTGGGAATGCATTTTATCTCTCTTTGCGACCTTTTAATCTCAGGGTTACAACTAGTTCTGTTGAGTGGACAAAAATGTCTGTAGAATGC
Organism: Eucalyptus guilfoylei; assembly: GCA_016097605.1. Classification (NCBI taxonomy): domain Eukaryota; kingdom Viridiplantae; phylum Streptophyta; class Magnoliopsida; order Myrtales; family Myrtaceae; genus Eucalyptus; species Eucalyptus guilfoylei. The sequence continues at coordinate 8,415,945 of CM027861.1, forward strand.
ATGCAAGGTCAAATTATGTGGGGCTGCAATTTGCAAATACACTGTTTTTGCCACTGGGGAATGTCTGTACTTTGTTCATCGCGGTGCGTACATTTTGTTCGGTGCTAAAACTGCGTCAAGCCGACAAAGTAATTAAAGTATTTATTATTTGACTCGTGAATATAAGTTTATTGGGCAGTGAGTTGGAACCAGAGCCATCATGAGCCCATCTACAGGTACATTCGCCGCCCGGTAGTCACTAATCACTTGTTTCTATATTCAGTCGTGACGCAGGTTCTCTGTCCTTCAATTATTGCAACTTCTGTTAGTGTACGGATGATAAACTTTGAGAAATAACAATCTATTTGAATCACTTACCAAAAAAAAAAAAAAACAATCTATTTGAATCATTAAAAATCAAATAATTAATAATTATAAATTATTATTAAATCGGTTTTTTTTTTAGAAATTTACGATCCACAACAAATTGTTATTTTCACGATAATCCAAAACCTGTTACACTAACAAAGCCCATACAGTTTTCGGATATTTACACAAATTATTTTTAAACTTTAGTTTAATGTATAATGTTATTTTTAAATTTTTAATTTGTTCAATATGATATATGAAATTTAGCCTAACGTGTACTTTTGTTTTTGAACTTTTAATTTGTTTAATATAGTACTTGATTTTTATTGTACATGTTTAATCTAGTCTTTCAACTATATAAAAATATTCAATATTATCCTTTATTAATTCAAATTTTGGGATAACATTGAACATCTTCTAAAGATTTATAAACTAAATTGAACATATATTAAAAGTTTTCAGGGACCAAATTGAATAAATTAAAAGTTTAAAGCCGACATTGAATATTAGATTAAAGTTCATGGATCAAATTAAATAGATTAAAAGTTTATGGTTAACATTGCATATTAAGTTAAAGTTTAGGAATCACTTGTGTCATTTTTCTTTAACTTTTTACTTCAATTGTGCCTTTTTTTTTTACCCAAGTAGACGGTATCCATGTTCATATTCCTAAATTTTGAAAATAAAAATTATTCAATTACTTTTTGGCATAGATGATACTAGCGTCAAACCACGTGCTACGTTTATGGGTTAACTGGGTGGTTGCTGAGAAGAGAATGAGTGGTTTCATGTACCGAAAAGTGGATGAAATGGAGAATTATAAGAGAGATGATAATTAAATTTTTGTTTCCTTTTATCATTTAATACAAGGGTGGTTTGAGAATAAATACGTTTTCAGCTGTCATTGAGGGCAATATTGGAAGAAATGAGTGAGTGTAGGTGTAGTTTTAACTTAGTATATAGAAGATACCAAAAAACAAGTGTTTGGAAAATTTGTTATAAAAATGAATCCCTAACTTTTAATTGTTTGAGGACGACATTCATGGTCAAACTTTGTAGAAAATTTCTTTGGATTTCTTCAATTTTGAGATGATAATAACAATTGCAAATTACTTTTTAATATGCTTGTGATAACTTAAAAAATCGTCAATAGTAGAACTATCATCTTAAAAACTTACAATGCGACTCATGTTTTTCTTGTTCCATATTTTAAATGCTTTTTTCTTATTTCTTTCTCACATAATCGAGATTAGGTATATAACGTATTTGGTATACAGGCTCTCTTAATATTTCTTATAAGTTGTAGCTCTGTTACTAATATATGGGATGAAAACTAATATAAATTGTCATTTTCCTTGTAAGTACATAATCATATAGTGTTATTATAAAAAATGAAAAAACGATTTAGTATGAGTTTACACCGAGTGTACTACAAAAAAAAAAAAGAAAAAGGAAAAAAAGATTGCATATGAAAGTGTGGCTATTTTAATTACAACTTCATATAAAAGTATTGTCTATAGTAATTGGATTTTTATTACGTTGTTCTAACTTATGACAAATCAAAAGAATATTGTATTTACTTGATAGAATAGAATGTGATATAAATGTATCTTCGGCTTACTTGATAATTGACATGTTAACATAAAGTAAGTTAATAATTAAAGTATTTTACACGAGTATAATACGTGCTTTTTCTACTTGTATAATATGTTTACATTAAAAAAGGGTACTTTCGTATAGGTTTAGCAAAAAAGAAAAAAACATTTGTGCATTTTATGCGAAAATACTGAGTACTATACCAACAGAGAATGGGAGAAAACCCATAAGCAAATTCCTTTTTTGTGTACGACCAAAAAAAAGAAAAATCCCTTTTTTGTGATATATTCATGTTTATGTCTATCCAAGGAATTTATGGACGGAGAAGGTTGGTGCTCTTCAATAGAGTTTTATTTGGATATTCCAGATTTGTTATCATCGCCGCTTTAAGTAGTTCATTAGCTTTCTCATAATAAAAACTTGGTTGGATACGGCACTTGCATCAGATTTTCATGCAAACGAGGATATATATGAAGTCACGGAAACACAAAAAAATATTGCCATATAATCGGTTGAAAGAAAAGATACCAAGATAAGAATATGCTGAATAGGATTTTGTAGTCTATGCTTATCTCGTAATGAATAGAACATTAGAACAGGAGGTGCTTTACATATCTTTAAAATCGACCATCTAAGGTAAGTGGATAATATAATATCAACTACAGTCATTTACGATCAATCAAGGATGTACATAATTTATGGACATATATGCATAATCGAGGGAAGAATCAACTGATTACCTATAAGGCTTAATGCTCAAAGTGGAATCCAATTCTTATACAACATATATTCTTGTTTTGGAAATCATACATAATCAGAGGAGATGAGAGAACCTCCAAATTATCCCTAACACAATTAATGTTCATAGTGGAATAAAGAATTTGATTCATATACAGTAAATATTCTTGTTTTGGAAATTAATTGCCAGCAAGTCACAATTTGACAATGTAAATAGTCAAGAAAGCGTCTTAATTTCCATTAATCAAGCTCGCCGGTGGGTCTTCACATGTTTCTTTCTCTCATAATGAATTTTGAGAAAAATAATGTTTTTTTTTTCTTTTTCATGTTATGTACGATGAAGAACATTCATTTACCATTTCTTTCTCGTGAGAACACTAGGTTCAAAGTAAGATTCAATTATTTGAAGGTGTCCATATCAGGAAGCGGTGCATGTCTAATGCCATAGGTCTTCATTCTTAGTTTATCTTTCAGATTGCTAACTAATGACAATTTTCATGCTTTTGAAAGTAGTTATCCTAAAAGATGTCATCAACTTTGACGATCCACGTTTTATCAATAGTAGCATTGCTGCACTACCAAATCGGAATTACAAAGGCGCAGCTCGACATTGGTGTGAACTACGGAATGGCTGCGGAACAGCTCCCCTCTCCGGACATGGTGGTCCAACTTTTCAAGAATTACAGCATTGGAAAGTACGACTTCCCGAGCCGAACTCAGCCGTGCTCGAAGCGCTTGAGAACAGTGGAATAGACGTCACGCTAGGCATAAAAAACGAAGACTTACCATCCATAGCATCGAGTGCTAAAGCGGCTGAGACATGGTTCAACAACCATGTGGAGCCCTACATCCCGCTAATGAATTTTCAGTATATCACAGCTGGTAATGAAGTCGTTCACGGAGATTTGGCTAAATATGTATTGCCAGCTATGCAAAATATACAAAATTATTATAAATTCATATGAAATTGAGGGTGTCCACAGTAGTTGGGATCGCTACCTTGGGGAGTTTAGACCCACCCTCAAGCGGTGCATTCGCTGACAAAGCTCGAGCTGACATGGTTGGAATCATAAACTTCTGGTTGAAAACTAGCTCCCCATTACTAGCTAATGTGTACGCCTATTTTGCATTTACCTCGGATCCCGATCATGTGAGATTAGATTACTTCCAATTCACTGCGACCAGGCCATTGGTTCAAGATGGCAACTTGAGTTACTTGAATATGCTAGACGCGATTGTGGAAGCTTTCTGCTAGGTGATGGAGAAAGAAGGCGTGAGCTTCATGGACGCGGTGGTTTCTGAAAGTGGTTGGCCATCAGCCAGAGACGAACTCTGGACCACCTTGCTGCTTGCACGAACTTATAAAGAAGTTTCTTGCCAAGCAAGCAACTCCAAAGAGGCCAGAACACTAGAGCATTCATCTAAATGTTTAATGAAAATCAAAAGCAAGTAGGTGTGGATCAACATTGGGGCTTATTCTATTCGGATGGGATGCTAGTTTATCCTGTGTTTCCAAAGGGTTGATTAAGAGACGTAGACTGAATCCTTTTCCAAGGTAGTGTAGGAGATGAGCAATGAATAATGTTTGAACATTCGCTGATCTGTTTTACAAGTGTTCCTATTCATCTACTTGGATCTAGAGTTTAAAGTCAACGTGTTGTTTAGGTGAAGTTTCATGCAACGGGAATCTAATATATTTCAATTTCTAGGATCAATAGATTGGAAGTTCTAAATCTTATAAATAGATTTCAATTTGATCCTAAAAAATTTTTTAGTAGCTTCACTAAATAGTCCTAGATTTAAAACTTTCCTGTGGATTAAAATTGAAAGTTCTAAATCTAAAGTTTTCAACCGATGGCCAAGCATTCTGCAGAAACCACCGCATGCAGATTGCTGTGCCGTCTTTCTCCATCACCCATTATAAAGTGTATGATTGCACTGAGCATGTTCATATAACTCAAGTTGCCATCTTGAAGCACCAAACAAGTCGCACTGAGATAAGTATAACCTAATCTTACATTAGTTGGATATCAGGTGTATGTAAGTACGGATACACATTAATTAGTGGCAATGAACTAGTGCTTGACAAGAAGTTTACAATCCCCCTAAATTGGCCTAAGCATCGTCAGAGGATGCACTGCTCAAGGTTCTAGCACCACGCCATATGGGTAAGAAGAAGAAAAGTCATTCGTTTGCCCAGAAGCTTTACCACCGCAAGTAAGAACTCTTGCGGGACCGGATGTGATTGTCACAGCAACCCTCACTCCATCATATTTATGATTACTCAAATTGGTCGAAGATTTTGCGTTGTTGGTATTGTAATGAATACCGAGCTAAATCTCCGGAGATGACTTCGTTACCGGCGGAAATACATGGAGGACTGACGTGGCTCCGGTAGAGTTGCAAAATGGTGCTGAACCATGTCTTGGACGCATCAGCACACGATGCTATGTTTTGCAAGTCTTGGTGTTTTATGCGTTCTTCCAATCTCGGATACTTGAGTTGGACAACCGTGGCCGGATTAGGGAGATTTTCCCCAACCATTCCAAAAATCATGTCCTTGTCGCCTTCGTAAAACTGACTTCATAGTGAATGTTAGAAGTATCGTCAAAGCCAAGGCCATCTCTTAGAATTTTTATCACCAGTTTCAAATATAATGAAAATTGTCTTTAAATTAGTAATCTGAGAGAGAGAGAGAGTGAGTGAGTGAAGGCAGCGTATCCAATAGGGATATATATAGTATTATTTAATTGTTACCATTTAATTCAGATTAAAAGAGAAATTTTCATTGTTGGTCCCGTATTCGGAACGATATTTATAGTATTATTTAACTATTACCATTTGATTCCTGTAAGAACATTAGGATGAAAGGGCATTCACTATTTCAACGTCCACATCGAAGGATGCATGTATAGTGAGGGGTCACCACTCTTGAAGGATCATTTGCACACAGGTGTCGTTACCTTGTAGGGACTTATCCGAGTAACCACTAACCATTAAGCCCAAATTGTTTTTCTTGACATTCATGAAACTAAAAATGTCAATTTCTCAACTTTGTTCTTCCGATAATTTGTCACGAATGATCTCTCTCTCTCTCTCCCCCCGCCGCCCCCGCCCCGCCCCCCGCCCCCGCCCAATATAGATTTAGTCCTCCATTGATTCTACAGCCACGCATATTTTGCAATGGATGGTTCAAATTATTGAACATCAAGAGATTTGAATAGAGAAAGAGAGAGAGATAAGCAGAAGTGAATGAATTGGTGGGATCATTGGGTTGGGGGGACAGCTTTGGTGGGACAGGAGGATCTCATTGTCATAGTTGAAGTTGGATGCTGCGTGTCCCTTTGGACACCCTACGAGTCCTATTCAAATTCCACCGAATGAACTATAACGCATCCTCAGTTACTAAGGTTGGTCTCACGCATGGACCCCAACATTGACCCGGTTTAGTTCAATAGATCCCCACTCGCCTTTATTTTGCACATATGTTCCTGTCATTGGGAAGGAAAATGGGGGGATATAGATAGAAAATGATTTAGTTTTAGGGTAAGTCTTGTTTTGAAGAAAATTTACTATCGAAAGATGTTTTTCTCATTTCCCGACATTTAGGTCATTTAGGAAAATAAACAAATATAAATTTTTTTCATAGTCAATGAAAAATCTCTAATTAAATTTAGGAATATTTTTAAGGATTAATTTTCTCAAAAATCCCAAATTAGTACACGTGTGACAAATCTACCTCAAATTAATTTTTAACCATGAAAAACCTCACATTAGCACATGTGACAAATGTACCCCAAATGACAAAAAAAAAAAAAAATTCAAACTTATATATTTGTGACAATTTACCCCGAACCACCAAAAACCCCAAAATAGTGCATTTGTAACAAATATATCATTCGTTAAATAGGATTAAAACCACAAAAAATCACAAAAATTGTACAATTGTGACATACGAAGAGTAAAATCTGAAAATACAGGATAAACCGGCGTCCCATCCGGATTGAACGAGCTGAATTTTTTCTCCACGCCCGAAGGCTTTTGATCCTCACTAAACATTGCAAAGATGAATCCTTCCAAGTAGTGGTCAGGCCTCTTAGGAGTTGCCTACTTGGCGAGAAACTTCTTCAAAAAATTTTGATTTAAGTATGTGCAAGCTGTGGAGTGGTGAAGTCTCCATTTCCAGCCAACGGCCAACCGCTCTCAAAAACCACTGCATCCACAATCGCATCAAGCAAGTTCAAGTAACTCGAGTTGCCATCCTGAACCACTGGACCGAACGCGGTGAATTGAGTATAATCTGATCTCGCGTTAGTTAAATCTGAGGCATAGGCAAAACAGGGATACGCGTTAACTGGTAATGGGGAGGTAGTGTTTGACAAGAAGTTTATGATTCCAACCATGTTGGGTTGAGCTACGTAGGCAATGCACCGCTCGAGGGTGGGTATGAAATCCCCCAAGGTACCGGTCGCAAATACTATGGACACCAATAGTCCAGTATATTTATAATTACTTACAACAATTTATAAATTTTGCATAGCCAATAATACATATTGAGCCAAATCTCCTGGAACGACTTCATTATCGGCTGTAATATGCTGAAAATTGACCGTCGCTCATGTAAGGTTGCACACTGGCGTCAAACCATGTCTTAGCCGCATCGGCACTCGATGCTATGGATTGTAAGTCTTGGTCTTTTATGGCTAGCGTGGTGTCTATTCTGCTGCCCCTGGCGCATTGAGCACGTCCGGGTTCGGGTCAAAAAGTTGCATTATTCCAATGTTGTACATCTTGTAGAGTTGGACCACCGTCGCTGGAGAGGCAGGTTGTCTCCGACCATTCCGTACTTCCCACCAATGTCGAGCTGCCCGTTTGTAATTCTGATATGGTAGTGAAGCAATGCTACTACTGATATGAGGATATTCATCCAAGCTGATGCCATCTCTTATATTCTTTCACCTATCTAGAAACATGAAAGCCATCATTATTAGTTAGTAATACGAAAGAGTAAGGATGCTCTTCCTTTATCATACAATAGCGTGACATATAGAAGAACTTCTAGGAGTCCATAAAAGTGAGTTTATTTTCCCAAAAATTAGTATAAAAAGAAACATTAAAAAACTCACAGGTAAGCTCTACCAATGGATACTAACAACTTGTCATTGAGAATCAGAAGAACCTTTTTTGATTATTATAGGTTCAGGCTATTTCCACCTCTTATAGATTCTTGACATTTCTTATTATATTGAATTAATTACATTATTCTTTATGGGTCCCACTCTTAATTTAAGATTTTTTGTTACCTTCCTTCTTCATTTTCTTTTGTTTCAATTTTACTAAAAGACAAAACTATCCACATCCCTTTCGAACAACTTTTTTCACCCTTTCCGTTTCTTCCGCACCCATTACATCATAGCATTTCCTTCATGCATGTCTTCTTCTGAAGTGATCTCCATTATTGTGAATTAAGCAGCGCTAATTATATATAGGAGTAACGGAATGGTAGTTCTCTTTGCAAATTGTTACTTTATTTCCCTAGATTATCCTCTCGATCGTGAATTTCGCCTTCGATGTTGTGGTTGATGTATGCATTATATACAATTTACTCATCTTTCATTGCACTATTTTTTGTAGTGCATGTGGAAGACGATATTGTTTTTTGCTTAAGTATTAATGATGAAACTCCAAAAGGAGAACAACAATCAATCCTGTCTACAAATTCATTTGAAACTTTACCAAGTAATTTTTTAACGCCGGAGGATCTTTTGAGTAGTGTATGAAAGCATCTTCTTGCTCAGGGTTATGTTGTCTCTATACAAAGGTCAAATAGAGACAAATATGTTTCTTTTCGTTGCAATATAAGAAGTAGTTATCATGATCGACATAATATTTCTATTGCAAGTTAGAGGAAAAAAAGATAGGATCTCATTTGATTTACCATCCTCTTAAAGTTCATTATAAATAGAAGAATGCATTAGGGTCATCCAAAATATTTAATGCATCACACAATATATAATTAAAAATTGTATTTTCAGATTTCAAAAATTGTGATCAAGTCCAAACAATGGGCATAATCGCTACCACTAACAATTTGCTTATGTAGAAGCCATAAATTGCACTTTGCAATAAGAATTTAAGCCTTGATTGCGTTTTTTATTTAGAAATGTTTAGGAGTTAATTGCATACGTGCTTTGGGGTTGACTCGAATGATACTTTGCTTTCGATAAACTAATTAAATGTGTTATGCTGAGATTATGACTCGAATACATTCCCTACATATGATTTGAATGAATTTTATATAACTCGATACGTGTTTGCTAATGAACCTCTCATAAGAAAGCTACCATGAACTTATAAAATGGTATGGGATATCCAAAATTTGGCAAGGTTGATTCTAGGCTCTTAACATTGATGTTTTTCTCTATCAAGCCTCCTAGTTTCTCATTTCTCAAGAGGGTCCAACTCGTGCATGGAATTAGATTTAGTCTTTCCGTTAATTCTACTATTATGTAGAGTTCATAATTTTTCTCACATTTTCTTCTCTTTTCAGTATTATTCCCACTTTTTGAGGTTATCAATAAATCCTCACCAGTTGAAATCACATCAAATCTATATCTAGATTGGATTCCCGCCCAAAATTTCATTTAATTGCCTTTTTGCCCTCTTCAGCCTTAAATATTTATGGGGCAAAAGCACATATGGAGTGCCAAAATTTGGCATGGAGAGACAGTTAAGTGTTAAAAGTTACGAAAGTGCCATTTTTTTTTTCAAAAATAAGACACTTAATTGTCAAGTTTAATAATATGACTCACCTATGTGGCATGCTGGAGAGTTGGATCAATGACAAAGAACCAAAATGACGTCGTTTTGGCTTTAAAAAAAATATATATATAAATATAAATTAAATTAAAATATTTTTATTTTTAAAAAAAGGAGGAAGCAACAAGTGAGGGCTTAGCCCTTGTTGCCGCCTCCCCACCATCCTTAGGAAGGGCCAGCAACGGTGGGGGAGAGTCGGTCGAGGTCGCCGGGCCTTGGCTGACAAGCGGCCAGGGTTGCTGACCCTTGGCTAGAGCCAAATGACCCTGGCTAACCCTTCCGCCACTGTCGCCGGCCCTTCTTGGTGATGGAGCCCTTGCCACCGCCTCCTCTTCCTTTTTTTTAAAAAAATTAATTATTAATTATTTTAAATTTAGTTATTAAATTTAGTTATTAAATTAAATTAAATTAATATTTATATTAAAATTCAAATCCAAGGCAAAACAACGTCGATTTTGGCTTTTCTTTCCATGTGAGCATGTAGAACGACATCATTTTGCATTTGTCTCATCGAAAAAATGACACATTAGCATTTTCGTCGGATTTTCTCGCCGTTAGTACTTAATTGATCCATTTTGCTCCGATTTTGACACTTAAATGTATATTTCCGAACTTTTGGCACTCAAGTATCCCCTCGTGCCAAGTTTTAACACTCCAGGTGTTTGGCTCCTATATTTATGGCATTGCAATTAAAATTGTGTTTTTTAGAATACCCTAATTTTTCCTTTTCTATTCATACCAAAATTTTCAAAAATATTAATAAATTAAAAATGGCCAATATGCAGTCCAAGAAATATTTTACCTATTGATAAATAAAAGAAATATTATCCCTTGAATTATACATCTGTAAATTATTATCCCTTGAATATCTTTTCTTGAATGATAAAATTAGATCTTCTTCTTTCCTTAGTGACAAAATTGGATTTTGAGAAAGAATCTTACAGGGCATTTGCTCTCAAATGATGTCAAAAAGATTGGGATAAATTTGAATCAAACTCTTCGAAAGCTACTTTTATGGGATTAAAAGGTTAAGATCAAATTGAAAAATTAAGCCCGTTTTGTAGGTCAAATTTGCTATCGGCATCCAGGATTTATGTCGTTTGACAAGTCACCGGACCATGCAAAACGACCTTGAGCTTGCCTCGTCATATCATCCTTTACTGGGTGTCGTCGCCGCCGACGCCAACTTGGCAAAGATATGATACCGCGGTTGAAAGCAATATCTAGGGTTCTTAACTCGTGAACAAACATAATCAATTCAATATCAACCTGCTTTTCCTTTCCATTTTTTGGTGTGTTTCCTTTCAGCTTTCCTTTTATTCTCTTTTAATAATTTTTTTCCCTAAAATGGCTGATATGGCAACCGCATCATCACCTTTCTTTTAGTAAGATAATATAAAAATGTCGCATCATTAGTTTTTGTTACTCAAATTGGATGAAATTAATGCATTTACTCGATTTACCAATTTGATTAGTTTAGGACTTGATTGCTTTATTTGAAAATTTTAAATTCTGATCATTTTCGTGACAAATTTTAAGCATTTTGTTGCATTTTTCCTTAAAAATGGCGACATCTCAAATTTTTCAGCAGGAAAACTCATTGAATACACTCAATCTCACAAATTTAAAAATTATTAGGATTAAAATGTACAATAACAAAGTCGAATACCTGCATGTACCTTGTATGACAATTTTGAAACTTCAACCATTATTTTTCCATTTAGAAAGACGTAGTCAGTTGTAATCTCAATAGCACTGTCTTGTTTTTGCCAATATCTAGTCTAATCAATATGTTTTAAGTTTCATGTACTTGGATGCATGTTGAGTTGTTTAAATATCTCATCATAAATCTTCATATTACTTAATAAAGTTGCTACAAAAAAAGTGTGAATGTCCCTAGCTAGCTGTATTTTATAGACAAAAGAACCAAAGTAATCAAGGATGATGGCAACTATGTACTTTTCCTTGATTCAAAGCAAATAAATATCAATAGCCATGAAAGAGATGGCTCATCTGCGTGTAGGACCCTACAAATGCACCCGTTAGAATGCTCACTACTGAGCTTATGGCTTTTATCTTTCTTCTTCTTCCATTACATCTTTTCAAGACATTAAGCATGATGAATCCTATGATTGTTCCTCATGTGTCCTAAAATCTAAAGCCACACACATTTTGCAATTGATAGATCAAATTATTGGACATCAAGAGATATGAATAGAAAAAGGGAGAGATGAGAGAGTGATTTAAGTGGTGGGATCATAGGGTTCGTGGGACAGAGGGATCTCATTGTCATCATTAAAGCTGGATCTACGTGTCCCTTTGGACATCCTATGAGCCCGATTCATATTCCACTGAGTGAACTAAAGACGTCCTGCGACCGAAAAAAGAACTAAAGACGTCCTTAGGTTCCAAGGTTGGTCTTAAACATGGACCCCAACATTGAGCCGGTCGAGTTCTATAGGTCCCCACTCGGCTTTATTTGAGGACCCGCACATATGTCTTTGTCACGCCGTGGGGAATGATGAAGCATTTCATAAACTTTGGGGGGAAATGTGGGGATATACATAGAAAAGGATTTTACTTTTAGGATAAAATTGCTTCGAAGAAAATTTGCTGTTAGAAAATGCTTGTCTCATTTTTCGACACTCAAATTATTTAGGAAAATGAGTAAACAGAAAAATATTTCATAGCCAATGAAAAATGTGTAATCAAATCTAGGAATATTTTTCCCAAAAAAGTTGATTTTCTGTAAAACAAGCGAAATAAATTATTTGCAATTCTCATTCTCTAACTTTTTGAAACTCAGGTGATTTGATTTCTTAACTCTGTTTATACGATAGTCTTTAAACTTTTTTGAATTGTCCAATCGAAAGTTTCATCGCCATTGCTTGGTCTATAAAGATGAAACACAATTTCTTTGCTAGATAATATCGTCACCATAGTCCTATATTCTTGTAGTGCTAGGCAAGGTGTTGTGGTCGTTTCTTACCAGAATCATGTTAATAAATTAACGAAATTTGCTAGTCACAAGTAACATAAAAAATCGATTGCACGCATCAAAAGATTAAAATGAACGTGAGATTTTGTGAGACTATTACTAACTGTTTTAAAAATTTAAAACTGTTAGACAAATGCATAGTTTAATATTTAATTACTCTAACATTCCGCCTCACTCTTAATCTGATCTTTTACTTAATACTAAGTGTGGAAATTTAATTGGGGAGGTAAATTGAGTCTGATAAGATTTGAACTCAGGAACTCTAGTTCTGATATCATATGAGATTTGGCGGAATCATTGCCACCTGTTCTAAAAGCTTAAGCTTTAGACGAAGGCATGATTTAATATTTAGTTACTTCTTATTTGGGAAAAAGAAAGAAACAAAAATCTCCAGAATAAAAATATAGTTCAGGACGTCTAAGTTAGTGATGACCCAAAATCCATCGCACCTACACTACGGAAACTTTTATGACTTCATGAAGATGTCATTTGATTATTTAAGATTTTGTAAATTTTGGACATTGTCTATTAGCCTAACCTATAGAGTTGCGCTAGCATCATTGTCTACAGCATGACAGTCAAAGGATGGCCACACAGTGGGCTTTCTTCAGCGGAAGCTTGTGGAAAATTTTCAAGCGAAACGCTGATGTCTTTCTCCCATGAAAATGTGTGGGTGAAGGTAGACTGTTCGTTTTTCAAACTAACGGTATAGTTAGCCAAGCATTTTCCTTAACATATATGCACTTTGGCTAGGGTTGAGCGCTAGCCTAGTTCCAACATAGTTTGGTTCTAGATGGTTCCTAGTTCCAGTGTTTATTGGAACTATTCAATCCGGTTACAAGTTCTAGGGTGGAACTAGGCCAAATTGACATTATATAGTGCTTTAACTTTTGTCTATTTTATTAAAAAGCCCTAAGTATGTTATAATAATTAATAAACTATCACAAACTCCCACTAGTCATTGTGGGATCTCACACTTGAGCTCTGTTTTGTCTTAAAAAGCAAAAGGATAGTTTGTTTCCTTCCTTGCAAATGTGGGATCTCACATCTGATCTCTATTTTGTATTTTTTTTTTTTTACTTTTAATCATGTCCAACATTGATCTGTAAGGAAAAAGACACGCCGCCTTTCTAGGTTCCAAAATTTTGGAAGTCTTTAGTTCTAGGTCAAAGATCAGTCTACTTGGAAATCAATCACCCTTAAAATTGGTAGAACTATAAGAGTGATTAACGAAGCCTCTATGTTGGACAGGTGGGGAGTAGTAATAGATGTTGGGAAATATGACGTATTCATTCATGGATCACTTCCCGTTAAGGAAATTATTGCACCAGATTACTCCAGCTAGCTATATTTCTCGTGGTAAGCTGGTAAGCGATTCAAAGGAGGATACTTTATGATTTTTAACCATTGATTTTTTTCCTCCTTTTTTTCGTTTATGTATAATCAAGGTATTCAAATTAAAAAAAATATCAAACTTTTTATGTTGTTTAGTTACTTATTGGTGCTGAGCTGCTGGGCAATGACTCAACCTCTTGAGGATTCTTAGTGGAACCCTAGTTAAAAGCCGGGCTATAAGTGTACAAATCATCAACAGCTCCCAAAGTTGTTTTCTCAATCGATGTAGACAATTATAGTCAAGCCCAAGTATATTAGGATCAATTAGTCGCCATCTCCTACGCTTTCATTTAGAGATGGCAAAAAATAGACATCCCACCCGTCGAGTCCACTTAAGACTTCTCCTCGAAACTTAAATTCCAACCCGATTATAGTTGGAACCTTTGGCTGTAACCATCATCCCACCCCCTACATTTTTCTAAGACCCTAATATTTCATAAAGTTAGTTTGACACTGTGTGCTCTTTTCCATCATCTGTGGCAGCTAGAGGCCTACCTTGAAACGACATTTCATTAAACTCTATGGTTCTTGTTGATTTAGGATCTGATCGTTCACTCTTCCTCATGTCCGAAGCTTATCTGGTGTTGAGTTCCAGCTCTTTCACGGTGTCTCAACCGTTCAATGAGGGATCCACTTGTTCACTAGGGACGAAGGTCCATCTATTGCCATGGCCGAATGCGATGATCTCGGAGTTTTTTTTCACTCCTTTTCATATATAGAATACCTATCGGTCTATTCACGTTACAGATTTGCCAACCCAAATCCGTTTAAGAGCTTGAAGTGAGGTAAGAATCTAAAGAATAAGGCATGAGATGCCATGCAATATCCTTGTCAACCTACAGCTACATGCCTACGTAGATCATCAACATCAACTCGAATGCTTAGTAACAAAAGTGCTCCGGGGCACTCTTTACTAATTTCCCAATGTAAAGCAAAGCCGAAAATATTGTTATGACGACAATATGTATGGATTGCTTTTCTTGCTTTTTATCTTTTGTTGCTCGGTTAGCCATGCATTTAAAGATAAATTTTTGTACTTGATTGCCTCATCGTAAATTGTTAGTGCAACATGAATTATTCGATTTCTCGCAATAATCAGAAGGGAAGTCGGAGGTGTTGAAGGAGAAGGCAGAGTTCGACGATGCTGACATGAAGGTGAGCCTTGACGGCCTGGAAGGCAATGTCCTCGAACTGGACAGGGTGTCTCGGCTGACCTGCGAGCTCACGCCGAACGAAAAACGGCTGTTTGGCAACACTGATACGAATACAAGAAGCCGACTCTATTGTTGTATACCAAGGGTCACCAACACTGATCCTATTAAAATATCAAAATCTGGAATTGCCATGAAATGCTCCAATTGTCATGGCATTGGACACAACAAGGTAACATGCCTCCACCCTCCGGGGCCTATTGAGATCAAACTAACTATAAGGATTTTCAGATACAAATGTGATACATTTTCCCTTAAAATACCTTTCTTATATAAGTGTATTATACAGGGCAAATGAGGTAGGCCAAGGAAACATCCAAACCAACCAAGCATTGGAAGAGGGGCATCTAACAAACGAAGTGACAATCAAATATTGCTAGATATGAGAAGAGGAGGGTGAGTAATCTATAAGTGCAATTCATATGGTTTTGATAATGCCAAGAGTAAAATGTTGACATGGTTCCTCTTCTTATATGATCTTGTAAGGATACGAATTTTATGTATCTGAAGCCACTGGAAACTCATTTGTAATCCATTGTGATCAACATAATAACATTATGTTTCCCCTCAATTTCATATGTTTGGCAGTAACATAGTACAAGAAATTCATCAAGGCGGTGCAAATCATATCGTGGATCTTTCAAGCCAAGTTTCTGGACCCCCTCAAACTCAACAATCTCAAAGTGAAGCAAGGTAATGAATCTGTAAGGAGAATTGGATGTCTAGAGTAAAGCTTGTTTAAATCTAGTATATATTGAAGTTTTTTTGGATGGTTGTGATATAAAACATGCTTTTAGACCTTTTGTTTAGATGATGTTATAGGCAATTTGATAATGAATCTGGTCAGTTGCATACGGCTTGTATGCTGGGACTCTCTCTCTCTACCCACTCATCTTGCCAGAATTGGATGCGAGTCTCTTAGTTCTCGTTCAATCAATCGAGTATCGCCGGATCTCCTTGTGTTTTATCTCAAGTTATTGCCTATGATGAATGTCGCGCTAATTTTACTTTAATAGCATAGCCTTTTCCTTGTTGGTAATATTTTGTAGTAAACTAGAAAAAAATTTCAGGTGATATAGAGGCAATGTTAGAAAAATTTGGAAAATAAACTTTGCATATCACAACTCAACCCTGTTTGGGAGTATTGATGGAAAGTAAATGTGTCACGTATATATCAGTTTGTATTTTTGGTAACCCAAAAAATTAGTCTGAAGTAAATTTATTACAAGTGTAAATGTTTAGGGTTTTTCATGGTATTAACCTTAGGGGTTTTCACGTGGACTTGCCACGTCATTATTGGTCATCCACATCAGCAAATTAATTGGTAAAATTTGATGGAAGTTGACGAAGGATAACATGTGTACTAGTTTGGGGTTTTTCATGTTATTAATCCTATGGATTTCCATATAAACTTGTAATGTTACCATGTGTCATCCATGTCAACAAATTTAATGGTAAAATTTGACGAAAGTTAACGATGGGTAAATTTGTCATAGATGTAACGGTTTAGAGTTTTTCATAGTATCATTCTTAAAATAAATTCAATCACCAAAGATACTAGTTCAACTCAAATTTGGGAACAAATAAATCGGCAATGATCTTAGTGCCTAAAGATCGAATTACCGATTTCGTGCTATCCATAACCTAATTTTAATGCCTAAGGATCGAATTATCGATTTGCACACGGCTCAAAATAAGAAACTTTCCTAACTTAGATGTGCTTAAAAATCTCCAACAAATCAATATTAGTGTCAATCAATCTATTTTAGGACACAAATATTAGGTAGAAGGACATTAGAAGTAACAAAAGTCATGTACAATCCTCACTTTAATTTTGAAATTTTTTGTTGGATCACTTAAGTGTCAAATCGAAAAAAAAAACGATTATATAAATGTCAACGATGAAAAATTCCGTCCAAAAATAATATGTGGCTTCTATAATTAATAATTTTATATGACATGGCATATTATTTAAAAAATTCAGTCCACATGGCATTTCCATGTGGCGTGCCTGGAACTGAAGTAATCGCTTTTTAACAACAACTGCCACTAAAGTGATCACTTCAAATAAAATTTAGCACTCCAACAATCACTATTTATAACTTTTAGACGATGTTGTTCAGGAGTTATATACTAACTAGGTACGCCGGCGAGCCATGTAGGATTGAGAAAGTAATAAAATATGGCCACATCGAATTTTTGGTTATCTAAATTGGAGTTAACACTAGAGTGATCGTTTTTTTTTTGAAAAAATGGCACATAAGTGATTCAAAATTTTTTTTGACATTAAAGCAAACGTCGTATATAATTTTTGGCACTTCTAGTGTCGTCCTCACTAGAATATTGAAATCAATTTGGTTTGGAAAATTTCCCAGTGTGGAGAATTCGTTTCTCAAATGGCTGGCCACGGTGGAGACTTTCAGTACCGATGAGGAGAGCTTGTGCGGCGGGACTCGCGATGATTGGCAAATCTCTGTCGAAAATGGCCGGGCTGGTATTGCAGCAGACCAGCTACCACAGCAAAGGAAATTAGCACCGGGAGAATGCTGGACGACAATTCGAGGAAAGATGTCGAGCTTGCTTGGCGGGCTGAGCATGGCCATGGAAAGGCCCGTGCGGCAAACCTGCAACACCACAAGCAAGAACAAGCAGCCACGAGCAAAACCGAGTAACGGCAAAAAGGTGCAACAGGGAAACCAGCGGCGGTGCATGGGGAGTAAGCTGCTCAAGAACACGTCGAGAAACCTGAAATAGAGAAAACAGAGTGGCCGGTAGCTTGAGCAGGGCCAATGAAGCTGATGTTATGTCGTTTGGCAGCTGCAGGTCGCGGTAAGATGAGGCCACGGGGAAATCAAGGATCGGCAGGATTGGACTGCAACTCGGAGCAAAGGACCGCTGGGTAGAACTGGAACACTGCTGGGCACGCGGCAAGGCTCGTCGTTGTTGAACCTTGATGTGCCTGCAGCTGTGTCGTCGCTGGTGCAGTTAGAAGGCTTGTCGGATATAGCTGGATTTGCTAGCGGAAGGCTTTGGGACTGCTGGAAGGAATTCGGCGGCGGCCACCATCTTGCGGTCGAGTTGCTGCTCGTAACACGAGGCGAAGCATCAAGGGAAATTGCACCATCAAAGATGATGGCCACTTTTGATTCTATAGATTTTAAAGTACAAATTCACGTTAGTCAGAATGCTTCAAGGTGCTGAACATGTGTCTTGAAAAATTCACGTGCTTATCGCAGAGCGCAGCCATTTGCTTCTCAAAGTAAAGGGCCTTCGGTTGGCCTACTATGCAAAATACCCTTCCTCTCCGATGGGTTTCTAATCCGTCCGTGCCCTTTAGGATGTAGAGGTGTCAAATGGGTGGGTCAGGTCGGGTTTGGGTAATGGATCGACCCAAATTGACCCATTAACCCATTTATGACTCATTTAAGGCTAATGTAAATTTTTCGACCCATACACATACCCGACCCGACTCGACCCATATTAATAAAATATTTTCATATTTAACCAAATTTAGGAAAGCTTATTCTTATGTTTTTTTTTTTAAAGATTATATTACTAAAAAACTTCCAAGCAATACAAATCCAATCAATAATTTTTCAATTTTTTATAATTTTTCAAAAAAAAAATTTTTTTCTTTTTCTTTCTTTTCCTTTTTTTCTTCTGCATCCAGAGAGGTTTGTTGGCCAACCTATTTAAAACCCATTAAATCGCTAAGCATCCACCGAGCAAAAAATAAAATAAAATGCTAAGCAACCCATTTATGACCCATGCTCATCGATCCTAGTCTTCAAAACCTTTCGCCTCTTCAGTAAGGTTGGCGTAGGATTTGTCACTTTGTTATTTACATCCATGGAGGAACCATGAAAAATTGTATAGAGTTTGCACACGACCTGCACAAATTCTCGATGATTGCATCCTAGCTGAAAAGCTCCTCTGCTTGCACAAATTCAGCATTCCAAAGTGCAGCTGGATCCTTCGGAATGCAAGTTTGCACACTATAGACTTGAACTGAGCATTCACCATCAAATTCTTCCTTGGCTTCTGCATACGCATCAAGCAAAGTAAATATCCCTTATGGACTAAATACAAATAATAATTAATCAAGCCATGAAATTTCTAGGAATATACATTTAATGATGATCGAATTTAAGGGTAAAGTAGAATGCTCATAAAGAAAATGAGGGAGCCAAGTACCTCCTAATATTGCTGCAAGAGGCCTTAATATAAAGAATATGGAACCCTGCAATGACTAAGAAAAGGAAAAGCATCAACTTTGATTATAAGTTGTAGCACCACAAAGTATACCAAGAATACACCATTATGAAGACAAGTGTATTAAATCATATGAGCAAACGAAAAGAATGAGATGAAAAAAAGTACCTAATGCAAATAGTCTTGAAAGTCAATGATGAGAGACTCTTCATCCAAATCTTCCTTAGGCAGAACTCCAAATAACCAATTTCTAGTGCACAGCTCAGCCTCTACGCTTTTAGGGGAAAGGGAACTACGATATTTATTTAAAATGCGTCCTCTAATGCTGAAGGCTGATTATGAGGCAACGGTAGTGACAAGAATGCTCAATATATCACGTGCCATGAGGGATAACTCGGGATACTGATGAGAATTAGTCTTCCAATAATCAAGGACATTGAAATCCAGGAACTTCTT
This sequence comes from Eucalyptus guilfoylei, assembly GCA_016097605.1. Classification (NCBI taxonomy): domain Eukaryota; kingdom Viridiplantae; phylum Streptophyta; class Magnoliopsida; order Myrtales; family Myrtaceae; genus Eucalyptus; species Eucalyptus guilfoylei. The sequence goes on from CM027861.1 coordinate 8,435,718, forward strand.
TCTATCAAGCCTATTCTCCTCCAAATACAAATCCAATTGTGACTCAGTAGATTGTGATCCAAAGTGTTCACTCTCAAATGCATCGTACTCATCAATGTCATCCCCAATGTTCTCATCCATGCCCTCAACTGAAATGTTACCTCGACTAGTTGAATAAGTAAAGCGATCATCTCTAGACATAGAGGTCACATATTCATCAAAAAGTGTATAGAGTTTTTCTCGAATGCCTCGTACAAATTCCACATGATCATCCATATCCAACTTTGAGTAGAAAAACTACAAGAAGTGTAACTTATAGTGAGGATTCAATATAACATCAAATGATAAGACAACACTATAACACTTCCAATATTTTTCAAACTTTTTGAGTATTGCCTTAGCCATAGAACTAATAGCCTCATCCTCAGTATCCCTTGCCTGTATTAAACGAAGCTGAATCTGCCATACTCCATAAAAATATAAATTCGTTGTGGGATATCTAACTCCAGAGAACAGAGTAGAAATATCATAGAAGGGTTTTAACAAGAAAGCAATTTTCTTTCCTCTAACCCAATCTTCAGAAGATGGACATGTGACAAAGTTACAGTCAATTACCTTCAAATGTGAAAATGCACATTCAAAGAAAAGGGCACCCTCAAGCATTAGGTACGTAGAATTCCATTTGGTACCCACATCTTGACGTACCTTTTTACTGGTCTTTAAGCACGACTGCGATATACATTCGGCAAATTTTACTCTCCTCCCTTGTGTAGCTCTCACATACTTGACAGCTTCTCTAATATTATGTAAGGATCCATCAATAACCTTTAGACCTTCATGTACAATGAGATTTAAAACATGTGCACCACAACACACATGAAAAAATTGTCCATCACATAACAAAGAGGATCTCACAGAAGGTGTATTTCTCCAAATATCAATCATACTGTCATTGTATGATGCGTTATCTAAAGTGATGCTGAAGATCTTTCTCTCAATGCCCTATTCTCTCAACAAAGTCAGCAATTTTTCTAAAAGTATGGCACCACTATATGGAGGTGGCACATAGGAGAAACACAAGACTTTTAATTGCAATTCCCAATCCTCATCAATATAATGGGCAGTGACAGTCATATAATGATCCGTAGTAATAGAAGTCCATAGGTCAGAAGTCAAACATATTCGGCTCGAAAGAGACAATAATTTGGATTTCAAAATTCCCTTATCTTTCTCATAAACTTTTACCACATCACTTCTTGTTGTATTCCTTGATATGTGCTTCACATTAGGGTTGAGGTAACTAAACAATTCTCATGTTGCCTCATGCTCTACAAAAGAGTATGTATAATTGTGTTTGATTATCACTCTTGCAAGCATATCTCTAAACACACCTTGGTCGAATTGTACTACAGGACCATCAACATTAACCTCTTGGTTGGGACAAGTATTTAAATGACACAACAAGTTTTTGTCCCATGGCTAGCCATGTAAGTTACTTCACACCACTTACATTTAGCCTTACTCATGCCATCATCATCTGTGAATTTTTCGAATTCAGACCATACAATGGAAGTGTGTTTTCTTGAACGCTTAGAGCAAGTAGAGTTATCTTCCTTGTCCTCATGAACTAAGGATGTAACTCTACGTCTCTTGGATCGTTCGGTAGTTGAATATTCTCCTTGATCCTCGTTATGTCTTGACATGTTAACTAAGAAATCTTAAATCATAAGATGAGTGTACCCCACCTCAATATTTGGGCGAACAACACGAACAAGCTCCTCACAAACTCGTAATGCTTTTGCTGTGACTTTGTAATATCTCTCGCCAACAGCAAATAAAATAGGGGAGGAAAGCGCCTAAAACATCATAATAAAAACAGAGAAAGTAAACACCACTAGCTGCAGCTGATATTTCGTATAAACCCAACTCTTGAGGAAGCAGGTAGCATAAACAATTTATATACACGGCAAAGGTAGGAATAATACCTTTATGTAAGAATGGAAAACATAAGGCAAATGTGAAGTCAACACCAATCTTGTAAAGATAAAAGCCTTAGTTTTCAAATTTGATGTAGATGACTTGTCCTGGAACATATAAAAACATGACGGTTAATAGCCAAAGAAATAACCGGTAGATCATTTACATCATGGAGTCAAAAAACTCTAACAAAACATTTGGAAAATGACAATGTACATACACTTAATGCTTTTCAATTCCAGGAATAAGTGATCCAATGTGGTCAGAAAGACAATCTGGCAATACAACCACAAGTTCTTTCAAGACAGCAAAAGCACCAACCTGCAACAATTGCATATATTAAAATTTACTAGCAAGGAAAAATGTCTAAAGATCATGTTCCCACTTATCGTCTTGCCTCTGCCTGTAGAAACAAGGCAGCAATTCAATCCGCACATGTTCCATCCAATAAATTAATACACAACCAAGCAGCACACTTTGTCGAACAAGAAACCGGGTCAAATGATGCCTAAAAGAACTCTCACCCCACATTCCAAGAAACAATTTTTCCAACGTTAACAATGTCTCCTAGACAATTCATTGAACATTTGAAACACATTATTAGGCAATCACCATAACCCACCACACAGACCCATACATTCAGTCCGAACGAAACACTAATCGATCAATTCAGCACGAGAGCTTGAAGAAGCTTGAAGAAAACGAACCAACTTCATGCTCCGAATCTACGCAACATACAAGTGCATTCGAAGTGGCTCGACTCTGGGGAAAAATCGCCTCGGTACCTAGAATTAGATCTCCCTACCCGACAACAAACGCAAGCAAATCCTAGTGGACTCGATCGGTGAAGATCAGCTGCGTCCCTGGCGGCAGCGGCTGACAGTGGAAGGAGAAAGAGGAGAAGAAACGTAGAAGTTGAAATGCTCGGAAAAAGACAGAGGAAGTTGCCAGTGAGCTCTTGGCCTCTCGAGTCCCGACTTGCAGTATGATGGAGGTTAAGCGAGAAAACAAAGAGAACGAAGAGTCGAAGAGGGAGAGTAAATGGGTTCATTTTTAATGGGTTGATAAATGGGTCTTAAATGGGTCTGAGAGCAGACCCATTTAAGACCCATTTATCTCAATCTTTTTATTTTTAAAACCCATTATGGGTTCTTTGGGAAATAAAGCTTGATATATTAACGACCCATTTAACTAAAAATGGGTCCATAAATGGGTTAATGACTCATTTTGACACCTCTAAGGATTTGTCATGTTTGGAAACTCACTAGATGTGCATAATCTATTGAGGTATATGCGCAATTTAAGGGAATAGAAAGAATTATAGTTGTACTTAATGGAGAAAATATTGGGTGGTCCGGGAGCTCCACATCAGCATGGTCCCCGGCCACTCACGAGGAGCCATGTGGAGGGGTGGGCCCACTTGGTGTCTTCAGCCTTCTTCCCCTCTCTCTCCTCTTCCTAGCCTGCCGATGCCCTCTCTCCTCCTAGCCTGCACGCTCTGTCTTTTGTGCAGTGCATTTATTGCGGCGTAAACTTTTCTCTTTCTTTCTCAAACGAAGGAAATAGAAGCCCGTTCCTCGGTCCCTCTCCATTTCTTTCCTTTCGAAATTTTGAATTTGAAATTTTCTCTCTCTCTGCGCTCGTTGCTGCTCCGCTGTGCATCAAGCGGCCGTTCCCCTGCCGTCGCTGACGAACCACATTACGACCGCCCCTACTCCAATGCTCACTCGCTTCTCTCTTCGGGTTCGTTGCTGATCCGTTGTTCGTTCCGGAGTTCCCGGGATCGCAGATGCAGCACGCGGAGGAGAATAGGACTCTTCGAGCTCCCCTCAATGTTGGCGTGCGTCGCCCGCTGAGCGAGACCCCCACACATGGAAGGCTCAAGGCGAGGTTGCTGGAGAAGCATAAAGGTTCAGAGGAAAACATAAAGGTTGAGCCCCTCCGCCTTCGTTGGTTGCTTCCTTCGCCCCCCACCTTGACGCTGACACCGCCGACGCCATCGACGCTCCTCCGCCTCCCTCTCGTGACATCCGCTCTGCTCTCTCTCTCTCTCTCCCCCCTCCGCGAACTCGTGCCTCTCTTCCAACGAAACGCGATGCCGATGCCGCATCCTCCCTTGAACCCGACTCTGACGCTGACGCCCCTCCGCCGGTTGCCTCCGTCGGTGTCGGAGTCCGTTGCCCCTGACTCCGATGCCGATGTCGACGCCGACACCCCTTCGCCTCCCTCTCGCGACCTCCGCTCTGCTCTCTCCCTCTTTCCTCTGCGGAGCGCCCTTACTAGCCAACCCCGACACTGATGAACCCTTGCTCGCGTTTTGGCCTCCCTCTCCGTGAGCGAAGGTCGCTTTGCTCGCTCTTTCTCTCTTTCCTCCGCAAAGCGCCCCCTGCTCCTGAACGTGGACACCGCCGACGCCGTCGCCTCCCGCCGTCACCTTGCCAAGCCCCACCGATAGGCACCCCATTGGTGACTCTCGTACGTCCGAAGGTTCGTTTTTTTTTTTTTTTGGATTCTACTTAGTAGAATTCGATGTCATGTTAATGTTTAGGTTCATAGATACATCTGCATTAGGTATTGTCTTATCTTACTTGTTGCCGACTTGCTGTGTTATTTAGATAGTTAGTGAAGATTGGAAGAAAGTGAAACGGCGGTATCTTTTGAGATTGTTTGCATATAGTCCTCCTAAGAGATTAGAGGCTTATGAGCCTAAATTGGTCACTCCTTGTCTGAAGCAAGAGATTGAGAAGCTGGTATTAGGATTGCTCGAGTGTACTTGTAGCTGATTATGTCCAAGCCATGCCACACTCTCCACATATGCTCCTAAGTCTTGCTTTCATCACTGCTGCTACTTTATTCTCCCATAAAAAATGCAAGCAATTCATTAGTTGATTGTGTAATTGGACTTGCAGGGTTGTCGGAATGGTGATTCATGTTCTTTTTCTCATAATATGGGCACGTCATTTTTCGTCAGTGAGTAAGCCAAGTCCATGCGTCGCAAAAAATGGTGATGCCGACCCAACATTACTTATTCAGTTATTTCCTTTTGCTGATGATGGGGAAATTCTCATCTTGGACGACAAGGAGTCCATAGTATTCTCATAGTACTGTAGCATCATCCGTAACCATAGCATGATGATTTAGTTTCTCGATGTCTGCATTTAATATCTAAAGTTGTAGCAAATTAATGAGGATAGTAACAAGATATCAGAGAATGTAGGAGGGATGAAATATCTGATATACTACACAAATTGCACCGAAATTAAGCACTAATGTCTGGGTAACAAGATTGGAAGCTTTCAATTAGAGCAAGAGTGAAATCACATGGAGTTTCAGATTTGAGGATGACATCTACTTCAACCGTTCCTGCGTTAAATCTATTTGACATTGCATTCGGATTTGCATTTTTGTGCCTATGTACTTCGTCATAAGTTTTTTCCTTCTGATATTCAATGGTAGGATGGGAGAAGGCTGAAAATGAAGTCTTGGTGCTAAAGAAACAACTGGAGGCTGCAACACAAAGGAACTCGACACTTGAAGATCGAATCAGTCATCTTGATGGAGCACTTAAGGAATGTGTGAGGCAGCTCAGACAGGTGAGGGAAGAGCAAGAGCAGAAGATCCAAGAAGCTGTGGTCAAGAAAACTCATGAGTGGGAATCAACAAAGGCCAAGCTTGAGACTAAGCTTTCCAATGTCCATGCCCAGCTTCAAGCAGCCAAGAATGAAGCTTCTTCAATTATATGTTCTGATCTCGGCCCTAAGCTTGATGCTGCTGAAAAAGAGAATGTGGCCCTCAAAGCCAAAGTCCTTTCTATGTCGGAGGAGCTAGAACTTAGGATTATTGAGCGTGATTTGAGCACCCAAGCAGCAGAAACAGCCAGCAAACGGCATTTAGAGAGCATAAAGAAGGTAGCTAGGCTGGAAGCCGAATGCTGCAGACTCAGAGCCATGTCTCGGAAAGCAAGTGCGACAAACGATCTTAAGTCTTTCTCTGCATCATCGGTTTGTGTAGAGTCCTTCGCTGATAGCCAATCAGATGTAGGGGATAGGCTGCTAGCAGTTGAGAATGACGTGCAGAAAGCGAGTTGCTTGGAGCCAAGTGATTGAGAGCCGTGCCACTCTGAGTCATGGGCATCTGCTCTAATAACTGAACTCAACCATTTTAAGAAAGAGAAATCCTTCGGAAAGAATCTCATGGTCTCTTCAGGAGAACTTGATTTAATGGATGATTTTCTGGAGATGGAAAGGCTTGCAGCTTTACCAGACGCAGAAAGTGGAAGCTGCAGCCATGAAATGGGGCCTGCTCTAGATCAAAACAGATCTGATGAAGTCACTCTCAAATCTGAGCTTGAAGCCATGATCAATAGAACGGCAGAGCTGGAGGAGGAATTAGAGAAGAAGGAAGAAGAAAAGGAGAAGCTAGAGATGGCTCTAAGTCAATGTCAAAAGCAACTTGAAACGTCATGGAGTCAGCTCAATGAGGTTGAGATGAGATTGACAGAACCCAACAACATGTTGTCTGCAGCACAAAAATCGAAGCAAGCTGCAGAGGAGGAAACAAGGATTACCCATGAGAGGATGGAAGTAACAGAGTCAAGACTGATGGATGTTGAAGAGGAGATGAAAAACTTGCTCCTTAATGTCAAATTACTACAAGAAGAGGTTGAAAGAGAGCGTGCTTTGTCTGCTGAAAATGAGTTAAAATGTCGGGAGCTGGAGGATGAAAATCTAAATATGAAAAGGGATGCCGAACTGCAGCATGAGATTGAGCTTCAGCGTGTGGCTGTCTCTGATGAACAGCTAAAAGTGAAGCAGGTTAGTTCTCTATGGCTTGTGGATGTTAGTCTATATCTAATGGAAAGCATGATAACATGAGTAAATTATTGAGATGGTATTGCTCCTTTTACATAATTTATCAAGCTTGCCGACAAACCCGCTACTACATTTTGAGTGGCAATGTTACAGTTGCATGTAGAGTGAGTTCCATCTGCATGAGAAAAGAGAGATGCCTCTCTTGGTACATTCACATCCTGTGTCTAGACATCTGATTTGGGTGCTTTTTTTTATGAGATATGACTTCAATCTCCCAGGTGAATAGTTATTTATTTATAGCCATCTCAAGGAAGATGAAATGATTATTTTCCAGTAACGCAGCATGGTTTTGATCTTCATATTGACATATAGCTATGTTAGAAACAGGAGGGCCGCATCAGCATCTTGTACTTTATTAGTACAAATTGTATGATTGGGGCACAATCTAAACAAATCTCAAATTTCATCGTAGCATTGAAGACATTCAGAGGTTAATATAGAATTTCAAAGCACTTGACCTTTGATGTAATGTAATTTTTGAGCTTAAAAAGCACTTACAGTGCTGCGATGGGGTGCTTCTAAACTTTCCTTTATAGCATGTGGATGTCCGGATTGCTTAAAGCTGCCAATTGTCTTGTTTGGTGTTAGTGAGTTGTCGCAGAGGTTGTAAGCTCATCTTGGCCCCCGGCAATCCCATAGCGGGCCACCTAGAAGATTACACATGGCCCAACTTTCTCCGCTAGACAAAATAATTAGCGACTTTCGTGACCATTTTAGTTTGATTTTTTATTTTATTTTCTTAGGAAAAACCTTTCGCTAGACCGTTTGGCAACTTGGCATTCAATTTTTCCACTAAATCAAATCAGAGGAGGAAAATAAAATGAAAAGGAGTTGCCTAGGAACAATACGAAAACTAAACGGAAAGATAGTTTATCCTCTGAAACTTGCCATCCGTATAGCTCTGCATCCTGCAATTTATGTAGTCTTACTTGTCCTTCTTTGCTTTCACAATATCAAGTCCTTTCAGTGAATTTTCGATTGTGAGTAGTTCATAAACCATTTCATTTTGCCCTAAGACACCATCTGTACCGGCAAAATGTGGATGGAACTGAATTTCATTTGGAAAAGAAGCACGGCCAACCAACTCTTTCTAACTTATTTTACATTATAATCTAGTAGGTCCAACATCTCGACATTAATTTTTTGCAATTTGCAAGTATGTGTCTATTGTCATTTATCCTGGTGATGTCGTGTAACAGTTGATCTATCAATCTACTTTCATATTTCAATGGTATGTAAATCTCTATTCCCTCTAAAAATGAGTAGGTCTAAATTTCCTTTAATCTTCACGAGTCGTATGATATGCCATCCAACACAACCCAGCTATTGGCTTGCTTGATCGTATTGTTCGGGGAAACTTGAGCATCGATACATCAACCCCTAATGCCTGACTCGTGGCAGCAATTTCATTCAGTTGCGCAAAACCAAAGGCTACCTCTTTTTGTCTTGTCGATGAATGTTCTCCATGAAGATCATCACACGGCGTACGCATCTTTTATAACCAAAGTGCCATTCTTAATCATACTGCTACAAGTTTGAACCAATACAAGTAATAGAAATCTTAGTCCTCGCTTCATATCAAATTGCTCCAGCCGATTCTAGTACCAGGTTGAAGCAGGAAGTTTACGTAGATTCGCTGGCCCACTCATTCCTCTCTACCCTCTTCATATGATTCGTTTCTATGTGTTTCTATGTAGCCGACAAAATATCAACAAATTATAGTCCGTCCAAACAAACAAAACAGTACATGCATAGAGTATCGTGAATATATAACATGATGTTTCACATGATTCTGAAGTCTTGAAAACTATAACAGTGATAATTCATCTTCAATAGGAACTTCTAATTACATGTTATCTAGAAGTGGACTATCAGGCTGTAGACCTGCACAACTGGTGAGTTACCATTGTCAAATTCCTTTTCCTCCAAAATGGCCACAAAGCAAGGTAAAAACTGCCAATGGTTTAATTAAAAAAAAAAGTAGAGCTTGGATGAAAAAATGATTTGCTAGCCCGAAAGAACTCTCGTAAGGGTGCTCTGAAGTGATGCGACTGAATCTATGGCAGACTTAGCAAGCCAACTCATTCCCACTTTAATTCGATGCTCATCTGTGGGCAATCTTATCAGATATGCAAATTTTCTCGCTGCAAATGCAGAAATATATGGATTAACATCATTTTTTTTTTCAAAGGACCAGTGTGACAGAAGTAAAGAAAAGAACCTGCATGTCCAACTGGACCTTCAGAGTTTCCACTGAAACAGAAAGAATCTTCAGCATCGCTGGACTTCCTTATATTGCGTACAAAGTAACCCAGAAGCAGCTCAACTTTCCTTGATGAAAGAACCTGGTATGAATAGCAAAAGCTGTACATCATGATCCACCCTCTTTCTTCCGAATAAAGGAAATTAGTTATGCAAAATCATTTACTTTAATAAACTATATCTATAAAATGTCCAGGAGATTACTTTCATCGCAGCTTCCCTGTTGCCAGGTGGGGCAGTTGGACAGATTGTAGTATCCACATTTATTGCTTTCACTATTCCCCTCTCCTGTAATCGCTTTGATATAGTGGCAGCTAATTCAACTCCTGAGTAGCCACAACCTACAACAGCTACGCGAATTTCAGACCCCTTCCCAAAGTTCCCCTTCCCAAAGTTCCTTCTCTCCAAAGCTTTTAATTTGTTGTCAACCTTATGCAACAGGAATGTACAGGTGAGAGAATAATAAATGTACCAGATCAGAGTCAATCAACTTAGAGGTGTAATTTATAGCATTACAGACCCCCCTAAAAGTTGCCTTACAAGTGCATCCTCGAGGGTTGAGAATGGCAATGCATACTCAGCTGCACCAGGTACAACATCAAGCTTCGCTTCAGCCCCCAAAGCAAGAACCAATCTGACTGCCCATGACAAAAAGAGAGAATTGGCATATCCTTATACACATAAAAACCAAATGAGCATCTATCTATCAACTGATGATTCATCAAATCCAAGTTCAACTTTAACAAATCCCAAGGAGGCTTGAACTAATCTGATGCTATCCCCCAGCATATTGAAAGAAAGCTCATTTAGCTCACAAAGGCAAGGGACACCTAAGAAAAGACGATCAACACTATCCACATAAAACTATTTCCTGATTAATCAGGAAAGTTGACTGAAAAAATCTAGCAAGTGTCTGAAGTTATGAAGTAAAAACCTGGACAAGGCTATATATACCCCGGTGCCTGACAAAACTACATTCCTATATGAAAAATTAAAGACATACTAGACGATATTCAAAGAGAAAACGATACCAGTCATATTCAACAAAGAGGCCACTTTCAAGTTGCACAGTCCCTCCAGAACTAGATCCCGGAGGAGCATTGATTCTTAGACGATCCATTGGACGCAAGAGTTTTACCCTATCTTGGAAAAACTGAACATCAGTGCTCGCAAGAAGATCAGCAAATTGAGGAGCTATTTCCCATTCTTCTACTTCTGCATCAAGACATAAGTCCCAGAGAGAATCTCCCTCACCCTTCTTCAAATAAACATATCACTGGAACTATCATTATAAACAGCAAAAAACTATTGCAAACTCTGTAGTGTCATATCTTCATACCTCCAGATAAAAGTTCATATAGCATTGGCTTGAAAACAAACCGCTCAGATTGGTCAACAAGAAGGACCTACCGCATTATCAAAATGACCCAATTTAATAAGATGGCTCAAGCTGAATAAGTAATTTGAACATTATACGTGGCATCAAATGACAACATATTGGTTTCAACAAAATATACAGACTTCTATAAGACAGTTTGGTATAGTCTAGAGGAGTGATCTTTGTTCAAATATGCAAGTTCTGCTTACGATTCCATTCCAGCAACAGGGATGTATCAATGAAGAACGAGTACTAACTATACAAGGATCAAAGGAATTACCTGAGGTTTCTTGCTGTCAGGCCAGACAAGTGATTCCAGTCTCAAAGCAGTGTATAAACCCCTAAATCCACCAACTAATATACACACCCTTGGTCTCTGCAAAGAAAGGTTTCTTTTGTAAAACTTAACAATAAGGACCTTGGGATTCATGTACAATAATTTCAAAAGAATATGAGCAAAATAAACATATTCAGGAGTGACGACAGAGAATAAAGCAAACACCTCCACCAACAAAACCATAGTGATTAGATTCAACTAAACTCTTCTCAGTTTCATCATTTCTTCTGCTTCTAACCAATCCATGATTAACCTCATTCCCAAGCCACAAGGCTCAAAGTTATAAATAATTATCAAAGGCAAAGCCCAACCTTAAACACTGAGCTAGAATGAGACTGACTTTGGGGTAGAGCCCAAGTGGCACATGGAACTGGTGGGAGGTTTTGGAGTGGACTGATCCATTCACAGAAACCCACACCCAAACTGAGGATTTGACCCTAGTGTTTCAGCCAGGCATTGCCAATGATGATAGAGAAAATTTCGTCCAAGATGAGAATTTCTCCATCATCAGCAAAAGAAATAACTGAATAAGTAATGTTAGGTCGGCATCACCATTTTCTGCGATGCATGGACTTGGCTTACTTGACGAAAAATGACGTGCCCATATTATGAGAAAAAGAACATGAATCACCATTCCGACAACCCTGCAAATCCAATTACACAATCAATTAATGAATTGCTTGCATTTTGTATGGGAGAATAAAGTAGCAGCAGTGATGAAAGCAAGACTTAGAAGCATATGTGGAGAGTGTGGCATGACTTGGACATAATCAGTTACAGGTACACTTGAGCAATCCTAATACCAGCTTCTCAATCTCTTGCTTCAGACAAGGAGTGACCAATTTAGGCTCAGAAGCCTCTAATCTCTTAGGAGGACTATATGCAAACAATCTCAAAAGATACCACCATTTCACTTTCTTCCAATCTTCACTAACTATCTGAATAACACAGCAAGTCAGCAACAAGTAAGATAAAACAATACCTAATGCATATGTATCTATGAACCTAAACATTAACATGGCATTGAATTCTACTAAGTAGAATCCAAAAAAAAAAAAAAATGAACCTTCGGACGTACGGGAGTCGCCAATGGGGTGCCTATGGTGGGGCTTGGGAAGGTGACGGCGGGAGGCGACGGCGTTGGCGGCGTCCATGTTCGGGAGCATGGGGCGCTTCACGGAGGAAAGAGAGAAAGAGCGAGCAGAGCGACCTTCACTCGCGGAGAGGGAGGCCAAAACGCGAGTAGGGGTTCATCGGCGTCGGGGTTGGCCAGTAAGGGCGCTCCACAGAGGAAAGAGGGAGAGAGCGGAGCGGAGGTCGCAAGAGGGAGGCGAAGGGGCGTCTGCGTTGGCGTCGGCGTCGGAGTCGGGGGCGACGGACTCCAACGCTGACGGAGGCAACCGGCGGAGGGGCGTCGGCGTCAAAGTCGGGTTCAGGGGAGGAGGCGGCGTCGGCGTCGGAGTCGAGGGCGACGGAGTCAACCGGCGGAGGCGGAGGTGGAGGGCCGTTAGCGTCGTGTTTCGCTAGAAGAGAGGCACGACTTCGCGGAGGGGGGGGAGAGAGAGAGAGAGAGCAGAGCGGACATCGCGAGAGGGAGGCGGAGGAGCGTCGGCGGCGTCGGCGGCATCGGTGTCAGGGTGGGGGGCAAAGGAAGCAACCAGCGGAGGCGAAGGGGCTCAACCTTTATGTTTTCCTCTGAACCTTTATGCTTCTCCAGCAACCTCGCCTCCGAGCCTTCCGTGTGTGGGGGTCTCGCTCGGCGGGTGACGCTCATTGACGTTGAGGGGAGCTCGAAGAGTCCCGCTTCTCCTCCGCGTGCTGCATCTGCTATCCCGGGAACGTCGGAACGAACGACGGAGCAGCAACGAGCCGAAGAGAGAAGCGAGCAAGCACTGGAGTAGGGGCGGCCGTAATGTGGTTCGTCGACGGCAGGGGAACGGCCGCTTGATGCATGGCGGAGCAGCAATGAGTGCGGAGAGAGAGAAAATTTCAGATTCAAAATTTCGAAAGGAAAGAAATGGAGAGGGACAGAGGAACGGGCTTCTCTTTCCTTCGTTTGAGAAAGAAATAGAAAAGTTTAAACCGCAATAAATGCGCTACACAAAAGACAAAGCGTGCAGGCTAGGAGGAGAGAGGGCGTCGGTAGGCTAGGAAGAGGAAAGAGAGGGGAAGAAGGCCGAAGACACCAAGTGGGCCCACCCCTCCACATGGCACCTCATGAGTGGCCGGGGACCACGCTGATGTGGAGCTCCCGGACCACTCAATATTTTCTAAATATTTTCTCCATTTTGAGACTCGTACTTAGCGCCTAGAGTGGAATCAATGTCTTACACAACTAATTCTCTTGTCTTGGAAATCACGCACAATCAGGTTAGACACAGAGAATCTCAAACTTTATCTAAAACAATTAATGCTCCTAGTGGAATCCCATTCATATACGGCAAATATTTTTGTTTTGGAAATTAATTGCCGTTTGCCGATCAATATAAGGTCTTCTGTTCTCGAGGACTAGTTGTTTTATTTTCCATTGATTCAAGCTCTCCTGTAAGTCTTTACATGTTTCTTTCTCTCACGGTAAAGTCTGAGATGAAATCTTTCTTTTCCCTTTTTTTCATGTCTTGGAAGTTCTATAAGCCACACCATTGAAATGTTTTGCACGATAAAGGAGGGGCATCCTTTAATTATTTAATTCTCGTAAGGAAATTAGGATCAAATTGAAGGTGTCCATAACATGAAGCCGTGCACAGTCTAATACCACAGGGCTTCATTCTTACTTTATCTTTCAGATTACTAACGATAATTTTCATACTTTTGAAATAGGTATCTCAGAGATGGCACCAGCTTTGATGATCCTCTTTCTATCAACCGTAGCATTGCTGCACTACAATATCAGAATCGCGATGGCACAGTCTGTCATTGGTGTGAACTACGGAATGGTCGGCGACAATCTCCCCTCTCCGGCGACGGTCATCCAACTCTACAAGAAGTACAGCATTGGAAAAATACGACTCTTCGACCCGAACTCTGATGCGCTCAATGCACTTCGTGGCAGTGGAATAGATGTCACGCTAGGCATAAGAAACCAAGACTTACCATCCATAGCATCAAGTGTCGATTCGGCTAAGACATGGTTTGACGCCAATGTGCAACCCTACATAAGCGACATCAATTTTCAGTATATTACAGCCGGTAATGAAGTCGTTCCTGGAGATTTGGCTCAATATGTATTACCGGCTATGCAAAAGATACAAACCATCATTAGCAATTATAAATATACTGGACTGAGGGTGTCCACAGTAGTTGCGAGTAGTACTTTGGGGACTTCATACCCACCCTCGAGCGGTGTATTTGCTGATGCAGCTCGAGCCGTCATGGTTGGAATCATAAACTTCTTGTCGAGCACTAGCTCCCCATTACTAGTTAATGCGTATCCCTATTTTGCATATGCATCAGATCCAATTAACGTGAGATTAGATTATGCTCAATTCACCGCGCCCGGTCCAGTGGTTCGGGATGGCAACTTGAGCTATTCGAACCTGCTTGATGCGATGTTGGATGCTTTCTACTGGGCCATGGAGAAGGAAGGTGTGAGCAGCGTGGATCTGGTGGTTGCTGAGAGCGGTTGGCCGTCAGCCGGAAACGGAAACTTCACCACTCCGCACCTTGCACAAACTTATAATAAAAATTTTGTGAAGAAGTTTCTAGCCAAGCAAGGAACTCCTAAGAGGCCAGACCACTACTTGGAAGGATTCATCTTTGCAATGTTTAATGAGAATAAAAAGCCTCCGGGTGTGGAGCAAAATTTCGGCTTGTTCAATCCGGATGGGACGCCGGTTTATCCTGTATTTTCATAGGGTTGATTAAGAGAGGTGGACTATATAAATGAGTATCCGCAATTGTTTTAACGTAGTTCCTATTCATCTACGGGGATCTAGTTTCAAGTCAATAAGTAGTTTAGATGAAGCTTCATACGATAGGAATATAATAAATTTCAATTTCAAGGAACGATAAATTGCAAGTTATAAATCCTATGTATTGATTTCAATTGGCTTCTCCATTTTTCAATTACTTCATTTAATTATTCCTAAATTTAAATCTTACGTGTGCTTTAAAATTGGAAGTTTTAAATCTTACCATTTTCAATGGACGGCCAAGCACTCTCTAAGAACCACCCCGTCCAGGTTGCCCATGCGGCATGCCTTCCGTCTCCATCGCCCATTATAATGTGCATGATCGCATCAAGCATGTTCGTATAACTAAGGCTGCCATTTTAAAGCATCGGACAAGACCCATTGAATTGAGCATAACCCTAATCTCACAATTAGTTGGATATGAGGTGTACACAAAAAACGGATACACCTTAATTAATGGGAATGAGCTGGTGATTGACAAGAAGCTTTGATCCCACCTTGTCGGCCTAAGCTTCATCGGGGAGTGCACCACTTAAGGTTCTAGCACAATGCAAAATGTGTCTAAAGAAGAAAAGGTGCCATTTATTTGCTCATAAGTTGTCTGACCGCAGATAAGAACTCCTCCGGTGCCAGACGCGATTGTCACAGCAACCCTCACTCCATCATATTTATAGTTTCTTAAATTGGTTGAAGATTTTGCATTGTCGATAATATATACCGAGCTATATCTCTGGAGACGACTTCGTTACCACACGGAAGACTGATGTTGCTCCTGTAGAGTTGCAAATTGGTGCCGGACCATGTCCTCGCCGCATCGGCCCTCGATGCTTTGTTTTGCAAGTCTTGGTTTCACATGCGTCCACCCAATCTTGTAATTCTTGTAGAGTCGGACCACTGCGGCCGGAGTAGAAAGATTGTCCCCAAGCATATACCCCGTTCCCATCATGTCGAGATGCGCCTTCGTAGAACCGATTTGATAGTGAAGCAATGCGAAGATTGATAGAATGAGTATCGTCAAAGCCAAGGCCATCTCTTAGATTTTTACTACAAATTTCAGAAATAATGAAAGTTATCTTTATAGTAAACTGAAAGAGGTAATGAGAGTAGGTCGTCTCTTACTTTTAATTTTATTCCCACCTTTTTAGGTTATCAATAAATCCTATCCAGTCGAAATCAAATCAAATCTTTCCCAAGACTGAATTCCCTCCAAATTTTGTCAGTTAATTGCCTTTTTGCCCTCTTCAGCCTTAAATTTTTATGGCATTGCCATTACGATTACGTTTTTTAGACTAACCCATTTTTTTTTCTGTTCATACCAAAAATTCCAAAAAAAATTAATAAATTTAAAAAGGCTGATACGCAGCCAAAGAAATATTTTCCCTTGAATTTTGCATTTGTTAAATTATTCTCCCTTGATTATCCTTTGTTGAGTAAAAAATTAGATAATCTTCTTTTGACGAATTGGATTTGGGAAAGAATCTCATAGTACATTCGCTCTCACAAATGGTGTTAAAGGGACTGGGATATATTAGAAACAAATTCAAAAGGTATTCCTTTTGTAGGATTGAAAAGATCAAATTAAAAATTAGGCTTGATCGGGAGGCCAAATTTGCTATTGGAATCCAGGATCAATGCCACCTGGCCAGGTGACTAGACCATAACAACCTTGAGCTCGCCTCGTCGTCCTCCTTCAATTGGTCTCGTCGCCACCATCACCAACTTGGCAAAGACATGATTTGCCGCCATTTGAAGCAATATCTAAGGTTCCTGACTCGCAAACAAACAAAAGTCGATTCGATATCAACTTGCCCTTTCCTTTATTTATTTATTTTTCTACTTTATTTCCTTTTAACTTTCCTTTTAATGTCTTTTAAATTTCTATTCCTGATATGGCTAGTATGTCAACCACTCGAGCGCCTCACTTTTCAGAAAATAATAAGGCCGCGTTTGACAGTTGGGATAAAATTCGGGATATGATATAATTTATCTTATCCTACGTTTGGTGCTCGCTCAAGGTAGGATAAAGTCGAATATAAATGGGATATAGACATGATAAAATTATCCCATGGGGAGTGTGATAAAGGTGGATATGATTTCTAATGTTCATAATAGGAAAGTTATTTTTCTCAAATAACAAACTTATTAAATTAACAAAATTGAAATTATATTTCAATATAAATAATATTTGAATTCTAATTTAAGAAATTAAAAATTAAAAATTAAAAATAATTTTAATTAATCTTATTTTAATTTATATATTCAACTTTAATTCTATCTTATAATAAACATTCAATCTATAAATTAAATATTTATATTTATGATATATTTTAGGTTTTTTTTTTTTTTTGTATTTTAGGTATGTTAGTACAGTTTACTATTTGATAAAATTTTATTACATAATGATGAAAGGGGAAAAAAGAAATAATAAAGAAAATAATATAAAAAGAGGAAAAATAAAATAAAAATAAATTAAGGAATAGTGTTACAAGAGATTTTCATTATCTCCGTTTATAAACATTTAGGTTCATTTACAATAATATGCCGTTTATAAAAAAAATGTACATGATTTAATGTGAATATATCCAACTTTAATACTGCGATTCATCAAACAATGGACATGATATAAAAAAATCCCAGGATTTCATATCCTATCATATCCAGTCCTATCTCGATTAGAAATTCGGACGACCAAACATAGCCTAACATGTCACATCATCATTTGTTGTTACTCAAATTGAACGAAATTAACGGAGTTACTTGATTGCACTATTTAAAAGTTCTAAAACTCGACTATAATTTTGCAACAAGTTTTAGGCCTTTTAATACACTTTTTTATTTAAGAATGTGACATATCAGAATTTTCAACCAAAAAAAAAAAAAAGAAACCATTAAGTACACCTAATCTCACTTTTTATTATTATTTATAATTGTCAGGGTTAACAATACAAATTAGAGGGGGTGTATAGTAGGGGTGTGCAACCAAACCGATTCTACTCGGGAATCGGATTGGATTTGACCGCCCGAAAAACAGGTCCGGGAATCAGTTACAATAGGAATCGATGTGGGAGTAGGTTCCAAATTTTTGGAATTGGTTGTAGTTGTTCCAAGAACAGGTTTCAAGTGAATAACCACTTGGGGACTAGACTTGGCTATCCTATTTTGGAACTAGTTTTATAAGCTAAAAAGCCGAAATCCTAATTTCTTCCCCCCCCCTAAATTCTAACCTCAACACTCCTTTTTCCTTTGTCCTTTTTCGGAACTCCTTGCCAGTCTTTCCTCTTCCCCCTCTAGGTGTTCATACTAGCACTTTCAGAGTCTTCTTCTTTTTTGGTTATCTATAGCAGCTGTGATGCTAACAATGTCTCTATGTTGGTGTACCGAGTTATAATAGTAGAGAGTCAAGTGTACAAGTATAAGTACAAGTGGTTGTTTCCCGATAGTGTGATATATCATGTAATGGGAACAACACTAGCCAGTTGTAATTTGCACTACCGATTACTAATGGATCTAGCCCGATTGTGGCTGTCAATCTTGGGAGTGGATGTAGGCTTGAAGATAAAGACAAACCACTATAAAACTCAGTATGTTATCTTTTATCTCTTTATTATCTATTTACCAGCACCACTCTTGATTACATTATTTGTTATCAGCAATACTCGTGATGGTTTGGTATTTCGTGAAAGTTCAATATTATCTTCACTAAACCTATACATTAGGGGTGATTGGTTTTAGGGTGAATAGGTTACAGAGCTAAAACCTAGAACTTACCCTATTATAGCTAGTTCTCAGTTTTTTGACCTTGGAACCTATCATGTTTGCCTAAAACTAATTTTGGAACCCACCTTGTTTTTCTCATTCGGTAGTTGCTTCTGAGTCTTCAGACAATGTGATTGCAACCGTCTCTTCATAAGAGTCATTCTCACCCCTATTTTCAGAATGACATGCTTCTTCTTCTTCAGCTCCTACTCTTTCTTCTCTTTTCGCTTCTTCCTTCTTTGGTTCTTCTACTTCTTCTTGCTCTATTTCTTCTCTGTTTCCTCCTTCCTTTTCCCTTGGTTTCTCAAAAATAACAAAACCTTGAAGATTCTTTAAGGCAATGGTAGAAATTGTAAGATCATCTTCTTGCAGGATAAGTGATCTTTTCTTCTTTATAGGTTCTTTCACAACTTCCTTGTCTTTCCTCTTTCTTCCAACATAATCTTCCTTGGTTTTGCTTGAGGACTCCTTCTTCAAGCGCTCAATAGCTTTGTTCAGATCTTTTAACCTCATCCTCGAAATCATCTTTATTCCTATTACCATAGGAGCAACAGTTTGAGAGCAAAGTGAGGCGAGAAACTGGATTTGAAAATGTCTAAACAACTTTGTAACTAGCACTGAATAAGGCAATTGTCCTTTGTCCTTCATAACTGTCCTATACATGTGCATCAAGATAGTATGAGGTAGTGAAAATCTCATCCCATTGTAGATGGCAACATGAGTCTTGCTTCAAATCTTGAAACATATGTTTTTGATGCAGCCTTTGGTCTGATGCAGTTAATGACAATTTTGTGCAATAGAACATTTGAGGCTGACAGTCTGGAATATGTGATGCCTCCTTCTC
Source organism: Eucalyptus guilfoylei (assembly GCA_016097605.1). Classification (NCBI taxonomy): domain Eukaryota; kingdom Viridiplantae; phylum Streptophyta; class Magnoliopsida; order Myrtales; family Myrtaceae; genus Eucalyptus; species Eucalyptus guilfoylei. The sequence goes on from CM027861.1 coordinate 8,455,033, forward strand.
GTAATCTGTCAGTTGCTTGACCAACTGAGACACTAATTGGTTGAAAACCACTACTTTCCACTCCAAGAATGTCTGCCAGTGTGTCAACATCCACCACATAGGCTTTATCACTCACAGTAAACTGGATTCGATTTTGGTTAAGAAACGACAGATTCGAGTAGAAAAATGCAATCAATTCTGGATATGCAACAGCCGTCTCAGAACAAAGATTCTTGAGTTGAAGGAAGGCCAACTTTTCCCTTAAGTTCACCTTGATTGAGTCTAAGAAGTCAAAATCAACAGTTCGAGGGTTCATCACCCCTCTCTTCAGCATTTGGGTATAAACCTTTTTGTGCTCCTTAGAACGAAAGAGTTTCGTTCTTTCTCCAGGAACTTTAGCAGCAACACCCATTATGGGTTTGAAATTTGAATAAAACCACTCATCATCATCCTTGTTTTCAGGATGCTCAACACTGAACCTAGGGTCAGAAGGAAAATAAAGAAAGGCTTTGTTTGCTGATCCTTTCAACGCTATTCCTAAGCGTTCCATAATTCTTAAGAACACTGTTTCATTCCCATGTCCATGTCCTCTAAGAAAATTCGTAATAAAAGACATCAGAGAACCACCCTTTTTCAGATAATTATAGTGCTTGTACAAAACCTGGGGTGTCAAGGTTCGGAGAGGAATTGCGTCTTGCTCGACTTCCTCTTCCAGAGGTTGGTGCGGAGGATTCTGTGTAAAGTTCTTCGGATAGTTTTGCGGAGATTGTTGTGGAGAGTCTTCTTCAGTGAGATCGAAATGTGTTTGCCCTTCTGGCACATTCCGAGGCCCCTCGCTTGCAATCCGAGAGGATTTCCTTTGGTAAGACATGTTTGTAGACTTGGAGGATTTCGAAGACGAGGTTGAGAGTAGAAAAAAATGAAAACTTGTAGAGAAATCTTAAGAGTAAAAGTCGAAGAGGAGAGTCTGTATTCTAGGGTTTTGAAACGATGTGTTCGAAAGAAGTACTCGATGGTATATAAAGAAACTGAAAGGGGGTATTTGAAGCGTCATAATAAAATGCCTTTTCAGAACAATTTTCAAAAAGGTAACTTCCAAAAATTTAAAAATCGAAAATTATCAAAGAAATAATTATTTCTAAAAATAAATTAGGCAAGCGACGATTGAAATAATCATACATTTTCATACCAAAAACTAAAATACCTGGATTCGATACATTTTCATACTGAAGTAGCTTTTTTAAATTATGAGTTTGACTAGCTTCAGACTTTAAATGATTTGAGATATAATATTTAATCTGGTGCGAATAGACTCAAATAGATTTTTCTCCAAAGGCTTCGTAAAAATGTCTGATAGCTGATTCTTCAAATCAATGAACTGAATCATAATCTCCCCATTCTAGATATGATCCCTTATGAAATGATGTCGAATCTCTATATGCTTCGCCCTTGAATGAAGAGTTGGGTTCTTGGTGAGATTTATAGCACTAGTGTTGTCGCATCTGATCTCGGTACACGATTTTTCAATCCCAAAGTCTCTTAGTTGTTGTCTTATCCATAGGATTTGAGAGCAACAACTCCCAAAAGCAACATACTCTGCTTCCGCTGTTGATAATGCTACAGTACTTTACTTTCTTGAGAACCAAGATACCAGCATATTTCCCAGCAGTTGACAAGTGCTAGATGTGCTCTTTCTATCGACTTTACAACCGGTTAAATCAGCGTCTGAATATCCAAGAAGAGTAAAGTCTCATTCTTTTGGATACCATAGACCCAGCTTTGGAGAAGTCGCAACATATTTAATGATGCGTTTTGCAGCACTTAAATGAGATTCTCTAGGATCAAATTGAAATCTACCATAGATGCAAACACTGAATAAAATATTAGGTCTAGAAGCAGTAAGGTAAAGAAGAGAACCAATCATGCTTCTGTATAGCTTCTGATCTACTTTCTTCCCTCCTCCATCCTTGTCCAGTTTCGAAGAACTTGACATTAGTGTCTTTGTCTTCTTGCAAATCTCCAACCCAAATTTCTTAATGAGATCTCTTGCATATTTCTCTTGATGAATGAATATACATTTCTTTGATTGTCTTACTTGCAATCCCAAAAAGAAGGTTAACTTACCCATCATGCTCATTTCGAATTCATCCTGCATAGATCTAGAGAATTTCTTGCACAGATTTTTGTTAGGAGAACCAAAGATAATATCATCTACATAAATTTGTACTAGCAGAAAATCTTTTCCTTTTTTCTTTATAAATAAGGTAGTATCAACCTTTCCCTTTTCAAAACCGTTCTAGGTTAGGAATTTACTCAACCTTTCATACCAGGCTCGAGGTGTTTGCTTCAGTCCATACAAGGCCTTTTTCAGTCTGTAGACTAAGTCTGGTTTCCTTGGATTTTCAAATCCTGGTTGTTGTTCCATATAGACTTCTTCTTGTATGAACCCATTTAGGAACGCACTTTTGACATCAATTTGGAATAACTTGAAATTTTTATAACAAGAAAAAGCAAGTAATAAACTAATTGCTTCTAACCTCGCTACTGGTGCATAGGTCTCGTCATAATCTATCCCTTCTTCCTGTGCATATCCTTTTGCCACGAGTTTTGCTTTGTTTCTGATCACTTTTCCTTTCTCATCCATTTTGTTTTTGAAAATCCATTTCGTTCTAATCACGGATTTGCCTTTGGGTTTTGGAATCAGCTCCCATATATCATTGATGCTGAATTGTCTGAGTTCTTCCTGCATAGCTTCTATCTAGCTTTCATCAGACAGGGCTTCGTATACACCTTTCGGTTCTATCTCAGAAACAAGTGCTAGAGCACTGGACTCTTCTCTTCCTTTGGATTTGGTGCGAATTCCTTCATTAATGTTGCCAATGATGAGTTTTTTGGGATAACTTGACTCGTGCCTCCAGTTGCTGTTTGGTTTGAGTGTTTGTTGATCCTTTACTTCGTTTGAAACTTCTTGGTCTGCTTGTTGCTGTTCTCCAGAAGTCTGAACCTCTTTGGGGGAAATAGACTTTGTAAAGTCTGGAACGGGTTCAGACTCTTCAAGTTGAGTCTGATTTGGCTGATTCTGCACATAATCATGAAACTTGACGTTCATAGATTCTTCCATGGATTGAGTCTTCTTGTTAAAGACCCTATAGGCTTTGCTTGAAGTCGAATAGCCCAGGAAGATTCCTTTGTCTAATTTCTCCTCGAATTTTCCAGATCAATCATTTGCATTCTTCATAATAAAACATTTACAGCCAAAGATATGAAAATAGAAAACAATAGGCTTCTTTCCTTATATATTTCATAAAGAGTTTTCTCTAGGATAGGCCTTAAGAATACTCTGTTGATAATATAGCAAGCAGTGGAGACTACTTCTGCCCAAAATCAAGAGGATATCTTGCTCTCTATCAAGAGAGTTTTGGCCATCTCCTGTAAGGATATGTTCTTCCTTTCTACAACCCCATTTTTTTTCTAGAGTGTATGGAGAAGAGAAAACATGCCGAAAACCTGATTTTCAAACTCACCTCCATGGTCAGTTCGTATGCTTGAAATAACATAACCCTTTTCATTCTTAACCTTCTTCGCAAACTTTGAGAAATAAGAGGAGGCTTCAGACTTACTTGTCAGAAAGTATACCTAAGTGAAGTGAGAGTAATCATCCACGATTACTAGGCAATATTTCTTTCCACCAAGACTCTGAGTTCTGGTTGGTCCAAAAAGGTCCATATGAAGAAGTTGCAGAGTTCAATTGACAGAGACTTGATTCACAGGTTTAAAGGAACTTCTTACTTGTTTTCCCAAGACATAGGGAGTACATAACTCATTCTTCTGGTAAGCCAGATTAGGAAGTCTTCGAACAAGTTTCTTAGAAGAAATCTTGGCAATCTGTTTCATATTAAACATGACCAAGCTTTCGATGCCACAAACTTGCTTCATCTTGAATAGAAATAATCTTGAATAGAAATAAGACACTGAGAACTTTCTGGATTTACATCCAGAAGGTAAATGTTGCCATGCCTTCGATCAGTAAAGGATTGAGAGAAATCTTGACTCGTTCCAGAACTAATACCTTCTTGGAAGTTTATTCTGAAACTAGTATCGCAAAGCTAACATATGCTCAGTAGATTGTAGTTCAAACCTTCCACTAAGAAAACATTATCGATAGTCAGGCTTCCAATCCTCACAGTTCCACATCCTATAATTTTTCCTTTGTTGTTTCCACCAAAAGAAACTTTTCCTCCATTCAGTCTAACAAGCTTTATGAAGCAGCTTGAGTCTCTTGTCATATACCTTGAACAGCCACTATCCAAATACCATTTGATATTTCTTTTAATAGTGACCGGTAATCAAAAGAAAAACTCAAATTTTCTTTGGTACCCAGATTTTCTTGGGTCTAGGAGAATTAGTATTAAAAACAGTCTTAGCCCAGTCCTTCTTAACTGGTCTCCAAACCTTGGGACATTCTTTCTTGAAATATTCTAAGTTGTTACACTTTGAACATCTGAGTGCATTTCGGCCAACAGGTTTTACAAAAACTTTTAGAAAATGATTTTTGTAAAATGCTTTTGCAGGTCTTTATTTACTTCTTTCTTTTACTTTGAGAAAATCAATTAATGGAACAATTTCTGAAGTCATACCCAAATTAGATTTGTTAAAATAGGGTATTTGAGCTGAAAGAATTTTCTCCAGTTTCTCGGATCCTTTTGAAAATCTTTTTGTTATATTTGAAATATCTCTTTTCAAAATAGTATTTTTCTTTGAAAGAGAATCAGAATTTTCTTTCAAATTATCAAAACTTGTTTTCAGACTTTCAAAATTTTCTTTCTAAGAAACTTCCTGTTGCTCGAGCTTAGAATTCTCCATTTTTAGTTTGGAAATCCTTTTAAGAGAGGATTTAAGACTGAGATAGAGTTTATCTATATACTTAGAGACTTTGACAGGAATTTTTAAGTCACCAACCTCAATTTTTTTGTTTGAATTTGAATCAGAGTCTGTTTCTGATTCTGAGTCTGAGTTGGAATGAGCCATCAGATATATATCGGCATATTCTTCTTCACTTTTCTCACACTCGGTGTCACTCCAAGTTTCTGCTTTGAGAACCTTTTTGTACTTCTCAGTTTTTCCTTTCTTCTTCTTCAACAAAGGATAGTTAGGTCTGATATGCCCATTTTTCTTGCATTCGAAGCATATCACATCTTTGTTGGTTTCATTGTCTTTAGTTGGTCTCTTCTAGAAATTCTGCGTGCTCTCCTTCTTCCAGTTGAATCTTCTTCCCTTTCTATTTAGCTTTATGAATTTCTTAATCATAAGCGCTAGCTCCTCATCGTCCATATCATCATCTGAATCTGTATCATCAGAATAAATGTTAGACTTTAAAGCAATTGACTTCTTACCTTTATGATCTTCTTCATTATTTATCTGCTCCACTTCGTATGACTGAAGCGTGCCTATCAGTTCATCAACTGATAGAGGTATGATCCTTTGAGTTTCTCTAATTAAAGTCTTCATATGATTCCAATCTTTTGAAAGCCCACGCAGCAGTTTGTTGACTTTCATTGGTCCTGAGATTGGCTGACCTTGATACGCCAGGCCATTTACAATCTCTGTAAAACGACTGAACATATCAGTTATAGATTCTCCAGGCTTCATTCTGAAGGCTTCATACTGTCCAAGCAGAATGTTTATTTTGGTTTCCTTCACACGGTCAGTCCCTTCATAGGTAACATGTAATCTGTTCCAAACTTCTTTTGCTATTTTACAAGAAGAAATTCGGTTATATTCAGTGGGAGATAAGGCACAATATAAAGAATAGATAGCTTTAGCGTCAAAAGCTTATATCTTGGTAATTTCAGCTTGTGTTGTCTCGTTAGCATCAACAACTTATTTTCCTCTATATGAGGTTGATGTTGCTTTAGGATTAATCCCTTTTTCAACAACATCCCATTCTAGGGGATCTCTCGATCTGAGAAAAGCCTTCGTCTTGTTCTTCCATACATTGTACTCCTTTCCATCGAAGTAAGGAGGTTTGGTGTTGCTCTGACCTTCAACCAGTCTTAGAGCTAAAATATTAGTCATAGAAGATCTTTAGCTTAGAAGTAAAATACTTTAATAATTAAGCACATAGGCTTTGATACCAATTAAAAGTGCTAATATGAACACCTAGAGGAGGTGAATAGGTGTGAAGAAAATTTTTCGCAAAAAGTAATAAAAACATTTTGCTTTTGAAATTGAGTCTGAAGAACAACAGACTTTGAGCGAGTTCAGACTTTAGCATTTAAATAGAACTACGAACAAATTAAAGGAGTTCTGGGAAGAGAATAAGAACACATAATTTATAGTGTTTCGGCTTAGATCAAGCCTACGTCCACTCTTTCACGCTGATAGCCTCCTGGCTTGTTTCCACTAAGAATCAAAAGAGAATTTACAATTTGTTATCTCAACTTCACAGTGAAGAGTCTTTGCTCTCTCACGAAGTCACACTATGAGTCTCTCTCTCTTGTGAGTACAAGTTTGAGCTCAGTGTAAGAAATAACAAGAAAATGGGAAGTTTCAGATTTTGAAATTTCTCTTTCACGCACTCTATCGAATGACTGGAGATGTCTCCTTAAATACTCATTCATGCCTTTTTGACAGTTGGCACTTTCCAAAGGAATTCTTCCAATCAACCCGTTGGACAGAATCAATCAAGGAGATCTCGAGCTGTTTGAAGATTGTGATGAAAGCCCGTCAATCCTGTTTGTCCATACAATCAGGATCTTGGTTTCCATAAGTAGATTATTTCCATATTTACTTGCCATTCAAAAAGATTTGATGTATCTAAATTGATTCCAATAAAGATAATCAATCAAGTAGGTGATATTCCCAACCAAAAAGCCATAAGTATCATGTAAAAACTGAAGCTTTGAAGAAATGAAGATAATCCCGAGTCTGATTTCGTCTTCGTTCTTCATCGCGTTCAGTCTGGAATTATTCAGAGTGGGTAGACTTCTGATGTAGAGCAGACTTTGACACTAAAGTCTGGCAGTCTTTAGACTTTGACAAAGAAGTCTGGAAATCTTCAAAATAGACTTTGGATAAGTTTTGTCAACTTCAAAACATCAAAGGAGTTTTCTCCAACAGACTCAAGAGCTATAGACTCGGTTTGTTCAATTCCGCCCAATTTCTATCTCTCTTGGACTAAGTATATATAGCCATCCAACCTTAGATGACCGTTTCCCACTCGTCTCCATGAAGTAGCGGTTAGTGTTATTGTTGCCAATGTCAAATTGGCTGTCTAACAACTCTGTCTAATAGTTGCAGTTTTCCCAGACTAGTTAGACTGCTTCGGCCAGAGTTGCCATAAATGCTCTAATACATCTCAAATGCTCCTTATGCGAACTCTAAGCCATTGTAACGGCTAGTTTCATCTTGATCAATGCTCCTATCAGCTAAGCAGATGACCAGCATCTTCCAACTCGATATCTACACCATCCCTTACCCATATAATTAGGAGTGCAGATTATTAGTAGTTTATTGATGTTGTCTACTATGTGGAATGACTTTTGATCAATCTGCTAACGATCTTCTTCATTTTATTAGCTTCCAAAGACTTCCAAAGACATCAACATTTCCGCTGATTCCTTATCTTCATTGATTTATCAAGTCAGCATCCAAAAGCCTTCAAGGACACCATCATTAGCTGATTCCTTGTCTTCATTGAACTCTTTGGACCATTGGCATTGACACTGTCTTTTCACCTCATTTGAAGAGAACTATTTCAGCAAACAATTTGCTATCTTGATGGCGATCTACTCTTCTATCTTCTGGTCATTCCAAGTATATTGGTGATCATGATTCTGCCAAGCTGTTCACCTTCACGAGTACAGTCTTTTCGAGCTTTAACGAGGCTTGTTCACCATCACCAAACTATTCACCTAATCTTGATCCTTTCAAGCCATCACAAACATCCATGTTCTTCTCGGCTCGTTAACCTTTTTAGAAATCCTTCTACCTCGTAGACATCTTTGCGACCAATACTTTGTTAACCTTAGACATCGGCAATGATCCTTCCATATCGATGGAACATCTCCAATTGTGGTTGAGCACTCATTATATTAGGATCACTCCCGATACAGATTTTGACACTACCTACGTTGCGGCTTTTGTGTATATCACCTAGTACTAACTCATGCAAGACATACACTAGTAGCCTTTGATTGTCTCTGTCATTATAAAAAAGATAGGGTATTTTCCTAACAATTATTAGGATTAAAAATGTGAAATAACACAGTCGAATACCAACATGCACCTTGCATGACAATTTTAGAACTTCAATTATTATTTTCCATTTAGAAAAATCAAGCCCATCATAATCTTGATAATACTATCTCCTTTTGCCAATGTCTGGTCTAATCAATATGTTTCAAGTTTCATCTACATAAGTGCTTCTTCTTACTATCCAATAAACGTTTGAATACCCCTAGCTAGGTATATTTCATAGAAGAAAAAAAACCAGAGTTATCAAGGATGATGTCAACTTTTTATCTTGGGCCCAAAGCAAAAACAAAATTGATTCCTAAAAAAAACGATGGCTCATCTACCTGTAATACCATCCAAATACACCCAACGGGATGATCACTATCAAGCTTATGGCTTTTCTCTTCCTTCTTCTATTACATCTTTTCGAGACATTAAACATGATGATCCTATGATTGTTGGACAAGCATCATGATAGCTATAAGATTTTGATATTACTAAGCGATCCTTTATTTCTAATAGTTACATTGATGAATATAGAAAGTGAGACAGGTTACTATTATCAATGATTATGTCCATCAACATAGATGAGATACTAGAATCTTAGGTGGACAAGCATTATGATATCTTGAAAGGACCTGTCGAGATAGTTATCTTGAAAGCCTTTAGTACTAATGAAGTTGAGGACATCATTGATCTTAACATGAGGTGTCATTTATATTTTTACTGAAGATGGTTAGCCTAGTCAGTTACAATATATGCCAGTGATGGTGTGCAATAGATTGAAGTAGTGATGCATTAGGTATGATAATAGTGAGTTATGCACTCAAAAGAAAATAGTTAATGCTTCATTCAATTGCTGTTAAAGCTCTGGATCCCATTGTTGATAAACCAGGATGGGTATCGAAAAAGTAGCTAACAAATTTTTGAGATAAGACAGCAATACACATTTTGGAAAACCTACTCTTCTCAGTGAAGCGACTACAAGAGCAATCTCGATACTGGTAGAGAACTTCCTAACGACTCTCAAACGACTAGCTGATCATCCTTGAAGGCCTCCAATGGATATATTGAAGGCCTAAAGTGTATAAGGAGCAGCAAAGCTGTGAAGAGGGTTAGCCACAAGAATAGAATACATGAAATATTTTTATTGTGACATCCTGATTTTCAGGTTCTGATTTCGATTGGATAAGTTGGGCATTTCATCGACGCAACTACAGTGCTTTTCTCTGAGTTGGCCACTCACGAGATAACTCGACAATCCAGGGAAGCCATTAATGAATTTTAAGGCAATGGACTTGAGAATTCGACCAGGAATCGGCTTTTCAACCGTGCTCATATTTAGAGGCCATTACGGCACAGTATAAAATCGATTTGAGATCAGAGATAAGTTAGTCGACTGAGATGTCCACTAAATTGGAAAATTCTCGTTGACTAGCACTAGTTTGATTTTACTGTCGTTTTGGCACCTTGTGTCTGTATTTGAATCATCGAGATTTTCATGACAACCGAGAGTCGCCAATGTGTCGAATGGGTTCAGTGTGGCTCGAAGAAAATCGACCACGGGTCATTTGCCCTAAAAAGTTTTGAAAACTACTTGGTAGCCTAGGTCACGCTAAAAACGTGTCGGAGTGAAATTAACCGCCGATTTGAGTCCGATTTCAAAAATTAAAGATTCTGTCATGTCACAATAAATTCTAGGTGCATCGACTCAGTCTCAGAAGATTTTTCTGACAACTGAGACTTTTTGGGAAAAAGTCAGTTTAGGACCGTTTTTATGCAATTAAGGCCAGGGATTATTTTTGGTTGTAAATTTGAGATGCAAGGTGAATTCATGGGCAAGAAAAAATATCAATTGAAGCATTTGGGTATCAATTGAATCAATTGAAGCCATGTGAGATTAAATCTAGAGAGATGAAGTGTCCAATTGAGAGGAGTTTGGCCAAAATTCGTAGCTCCCCCATCCCCCCTAGCCAATTGGACCATTTGAGAGTTGTGGGGGAGTGCATTGATGGCCTAATGAAGGCCAAGGGATATTACATGGACAAGAACGAAACTTGGAGGCCAAGTGTGAAAAATTTGGCTTGGTGGAGCCCTCCATCCCCCTCACTCTTATCCTCTCTCTCTCTCTCCTCTTGGCCGGCCACCCCACCATTTCCCCTCCATTTTCGCCGCCCACCAGCAGCAAGGAAGAAGTTGCAGCCGCTCCACGCCGGATCGCCACCTCGCCATCACCGGTTCGCGCGCCGTCGCCTGCGCGTGCTCCGCCTGCGCACACCGCCCCTTTGCCTCGCCTCTCTCGCGACACAGCTGCTGTTTGGGATCCATTGCAGCTCAGCTGGGGCTGTCTTGAGCCCGTTTGAAGCCCGTGAGTCCACCTCGGAGCCCGGTTAGGCCTATTCTATCTTTCCCAAGCAACCCTCGCCTAAACTGAGCTATTTTCTCTTCTTTTCCAGCAGCAAACAGCAAGAAGAAAAGTGGGTTTTTCAGCCACTTGTAGGTCCGTTTTGAGGGTGTTCCGGGCCTCGGTTCCTAGGCCCGCCTTGGAGAAAAACGTCCCTTGCGACGTTCCCGACATTTCAATCCGAACGGATTGTTAAACGGGTGAGTTTTACTCACTAATGCTTTCTTAGTTTGCCAATTATGCTTAAGGGTTGATTAGATTTAATTAAGTGCAATTAGGTGGTTAGATTAGAGTATATTAGTGATTATTAGTTAATGAGGATGCATGTTAGGCAATTGGCTAGTGCAATTAGATAGAGGATAGCCTATATTATTTATTGAATGCATCTCGAGATTTTTCCCGACCCTTATCAGGCTTCAATTAGGCATTACGGGCATAAGTTGGATTTTTAGTAATTATTTATTTTTCGGAAATAAGGCAGGGATAGCTGACGACCGAAATTTCATGCTGATTGTCGTGGTGCAGTCCGTTTATTTATTTGAGCTCTACGTAGCGTGAATTGAATTAATTGTGATATTTGGGAAATTATTCTTAAATTTATTGAAATTGAGTGGAATTGAATGATTGATTGGTAGATGGCCAAGTATGGTTATTTAGCATTTACAATGCTTGATGAGTTGTATAGTGGAGAGAATCGTAAGAGTGAATTGGAAATACTCTTGGCTGAGACCGATCAGGTACGAGGTATAAACATACGTGGTTCGGTGATAAAGAAATCACTGGTGAAAACGGCGCCTTAAAGAACGCACGAGTGCTGTCTATTACCTACATTAGCATAGACATACGTGGTTCGGTGATAATAAAATCACTGGTGAAAATGGCGCCTTAAAGAACGCACAAGTGTTGTCTATTACCTGCATTAGTATAGGCATATGTGGTTCGGTGATAAGGAAATCACTGGTGAAAACAGTGCCTTAAAAATCGCACGAGTGTTGTCTACTACATGCATTTTCATGGACATACGTGATTCAGTGATTAAAGATATCACTAGTGAAAAAGGCACCTTAAAGAACGCACGAGTGTTGTCCATTGCATACGTAACCTTGGCGAAAACGACGCCCGAGAGCATTACTGTAGCTCTGTGATTGAGTGTACAATTGGAGGTTATATATTGCGGAGTGAAATGACTTGGAAATGGTCCGACTGACATGTAATCAACTAGGTTGATTGATCATTGCTTGATCTGATGTCGTGAATTGATTTATTGAATTGAAATGATTGAGGAAAGGTCATGTTGACATGTAATCAACTAAATCGATTGATCGAGATATCGATCTGTGATGTGATTACTTGGGTGCCTATTGAACTGTGCTAATACGTAGGTGGAATCTAAGGTCAAGGTAAGTCCTTTGACCCATGCGTGTATAGGCAGCCCGGATAGCATATTGGTTTACTAATCGGGTCTTAGGGGGTAGAACTTGCTGAGACATAGTCTCATCCCGGTTGTGGGACAACATTTCAGGACCCTAATTGAGGAGACTGAGGAGGAGGAATCTGAGGAGGAGAACCTTGATGTGAAATCTGAAGAAGAGGAAGATTTTGAGGAGGAAGATGATCCAGAGAAGGATCTTGAGTACGACCCGGATGCGAACTGAGATCCCATCCCGTTTTGTGTGAACCTTGTGTTCTTGTAAATAAGTGTGAGATCAGACCTTTGTGAATAGTATGGTAAAGTACTATGGGTTGTGCTATGTATAAAAGTAAGGTTGTGAATTTCATTATGAAAAATATGGCACTGCTTTTTTATCACATTGCTTTATTGTCTGGGGATTTATAATTGCTTCCGCATGTGCTTATGAAAATGAAAGGGTCGGCGATACATAGTCCTGGGATATCGCGTGTAAAATCGACGAAGGTAAGGGATGTGCGCGTGCCTGAGGATCGGGGTGTGACAATTATTGTCTTCTAAGCTAGAAATCTTCACTGATTCTGATATGTAAACTTCCATATATCTGGTTAGCACTGTAACTACTAATAGTCAAGTGTACAAGAGTAAGTGTAGTATTCTTGCATCTCGTTAGTGTGATCTATCAAGTGAATAGAACTATATTAGCTAGTTGTAACTTCCAATGTTGATTATTAGTGGAATCTAGTCACTGTCAAGGTTGTTAGTCTAAGAGTAGACGTAGATTTTATTATAAGATGAGCTGCTATACACCCTCGTGTGATCTGTTTATTCTTTTCTGATTTACTAACTGGCATCACGTATACTAATTTGTCTCGAGTACAATCTTGAGTGCTGATTAGTTGACATTCCACTAAAAGTTTTAATCCGTCAACACTCCGCTTATTCAACCCTTTCTAAATTGCTTTATTAGCCTCAATACTAAAATCTAGAGCCACGCAAGCATACTGCGATGGATAGTTCAATTTTTTGAACATCAAGAGATAAAGATCGACAAGGAGGGACGGATAAGAGGAAGTTGGAGGTAAGTGGTGGCATCATCATCGTTAAAATACATGGATAATTACGTGTCCCTTTGGACACCGTACAAGCCCTGTACATATTCCATTGAGTGAACTAAAGACATCCTTTTCGACAAAAAAAAAAAAAAAAAACTAAAGACATCCTTAGAGTAAAAAAAAAAAAAAAAAAAAACCCTAGATACCCTCAGGTTCTAAGGTTGGTCACAAACTTGGAACCCCCATTGACCCGGTTTAGCTCGATAGATACCCACTCGCCTTCATTTGAGGACTTGCGTATATCTTTAAATAATTAGAATTATGCTTTTAATTAAGATTATATTACAGATTAGAAATTGACAAAATTTATATGAATTTCATATTTACATTAACAAGTATATAAAATCTTTTGATGATACTATCTACATAACTATAGAAATCGATTATGAGAGGTAAACACAAAATTTGTCATGATATCAGTTTAATATTTTTAGTGATCAAAATATTAGTTGGGATAAAATTTATCACTAGTGTATCAATTTTGGCCTTTTTCATAATATTAATCTAAAAAAAAAAATTCAATCAGTAAAGATATCTGTTCAACTTAAATTTGGGAACGAATAAATCAGCAACCAATCTTAGTGCCTAAAGATCGATTTACCAATTTCGTGCTATCCATAACCCAACTTTAATGCATAAAGATTTAATTAAATTTGCCTAAAAATATTCAACAAATCAAAATTAGTGTCATTCAATCTTTTTTAGGACACGAAATATTGAAATCAATCTCAGTCCGGAAAATTTCCTAGTGTGGAGAAATTCCTTTCTCAAATGGTGGAGCTTTTCAATAACCGCTGATGAGAGCTTTCGCGGCAGGGATCAGCAAATCTCCGTCGACAAGGGCTAGGCTAGCGTCGCAGCAAACCAGCTGCCACAGCAAAGGAAAGCAGCCTCGGGAGGATACTGGAAGGAAAGATGCCGACCTTGCTTCACGGGCTAAGCACAACGATGGAAAGTTCGGCGTGCAGGAAACCTGCAACACAACAAGCAAGAACAAGCAGCCACGAGAAAACCGAGAAATGGCAAAAAGGGGTGGCCCACCAACAGGAAAACCAGCGGCGGTGCAGGGCAGTAAGCTGATCGGCAACCCGTTGGTTGTTGAACCTTGCTGTGCCTGGCAGGGTGTCAAAAACTGAACTGAACCGAACTGAAAAATTCGGTTTTTTCGGTTCGGTTCTCATTAAAAATCAATTTTTTTTATCGGTTTGGTTTTTATCGGTTAACCGAACTGAACCAAACCGACAAACCGATAAAATCCTCTCCACAGGTCACAAACCATTAACCAAACCCTATCTCTAATTCTCTCCCATCTCCTCTTGTCTTGGTCAGCTTGGAGGTGCGACGGCGACGGCGACGGCAACAGGGATGGTGACCGTTTGAGGGACGGAGCCCATTTCTTTTGCAACAAAGCTTGTCTCTCCTTTGTCCCTCTTCCTTCTCTGCAACCCTAGGCCCAAACGACCATCACCTTGTCTCCCCAGCGGCGCGGCTGCCACCTTGTCACTCCCAAGGTACCCCTCGACCCTAATTGAGCCTTGGCTTGGGCTCTGCTTTGCAATTGTGGTTTGTTGCTCTGCGGATTCGTTTTGAACTGTCATGTTGTTGTGTTTAATTTCCGATGGGTGTTGTCGTGATTGGAAGTTGAGTGTGTGGATTTGCTTTTGCCATGTCGATAGAGTCGTGAATGAGGGAAGCGTTGCTTGCTCTGTTCAGTGCAATTATGTTTTTTCCACTGGGAACCACTTAGTGTGGTTATGTAATGGAGCAATTCGATGCGATTATAAATGTTTAAGAAGTGCTATAGAGATCCTTCCATGACAATACGCCATCTTGGGGCTTGACTGGGACTGACTAGTGAAAGGCCCAGAGCCGGAAGCGATCTAAGAAGCCAATCGTACGATCTACGAAGCCAATCACACTCTAGGGAAAAAAAATCTCGATATCGTCTTCTTTTAGAAGAAATAAAGAAATTACGTTTTCATCATGCTTTTACAGAACGACAATTACTTAAATATGTTTGTATTGCTGCAAAAGCAAAAGAGTAATAGACGGGTGTTAGTTTTACTAAAATTACTTGAAATGCATTGGAACTAAGGGTGTCCACGGTTCGGTTCGATTCGGTAAAAACAGAACCGTTAGGAAAAACTTCCTAACCGAACTGAATGAGATCCGAACCCAACCGAAATTTCGGTTCGGTTCGGTTCGGTTCAGTTCGGTTTTTTGGCTTTTAGTTTTCAACTTTCAGTTTTCAGTTTTTGCATTTTTTTTTCGTTTTTTTTTCCTATTGTATATTAGAAGAGTTTTGGGTTTTTGCTTTTGTTTTCTTTTTTTTTTTTGGTCAAATATTATAAGAGTAATTTTCCTAGGCCCCGGTTCGGCGGTTCGGTTCGAACTCATTATATACACATTTATATATTCAAGTTAAGTTCAACTCAAAATAATCTAAATTCAATATGTTATTGCACTTCAAGCTTAAAGGATTTTGCAATTTAGATCATATATTTCATTCCATTTTTTAAGCATTAGCCAAGTAATGATATCCAATTTTAACAATTGCTTGACATAATCTCTCTTGATGATTTTCTAACAGACAATTCTATTGTTCAATTGAAAAAAAAAAAAGAGAATTTTTTCCATACGGATAAATTACTAAAAGAGTTTATAAGTGTCAAAAAAACTACTGGCAAAAAGTATTTACTTTATCCCATTCCCGAATAACATATTGGTAAGTGCTAAAACAAGTCTTAGAGTTTTCGGTTTTTAGTCCATTCTAGACTTGAAAGTTTTAGTTTGGTAAACAAAAGACTTGTTTAAGAAGTCCCAATCAAATTGTGTGCTCACCATCATCAAAATTGAGGCGTAGGAAATCCAACGTGGCTTCCATGTGGAATTTTTGGCTACTTGCCACATGCCATTTCCAATCATGTAATTCCATCAAAGATGAGCTTGAGACTTGATTCAAGCTTTTTTGAAACCTTAAATTATCATTTGACAAAAATTAAAGCTTAAGCTCCCAATCAACCAATAGCTGAAACGTTCAATCTTGTTTTTATATTATAAAATTGGTAATTTGAAAGATAATTTCATAACAGCGTTGTAAGTTTTCTTTTAGTAATTTAGATTTCATTCACAACAAATCACAAAGCAGGCCAAGAAAACGTGCTACAAGCTCAATACAAAAGAAAATAATAGAAAAATATTCAAATTGTATTTTTTGCTTCGAACTGCGAAAGATATACTCTGGAGTTTTCTATTCATCTTATCAAACCCAATCATCAATTTTTGCGGTTGCAATCCAAGTATTATGCCTTTTTATAGATACCTTTCTTTGAACATTGAAATAAAAACAAATCCTATCTCTATTCCTTGCACTCTAGAAGAGGAGTTAAGGAAGAGTTGACAAAAAAAGAGGAGTCAACAACTATTCCTTGCACTCCAATTATAGTAAAGAAAAACACACTAAGAGAACTTAAACAACAAACGGGGGAATGTCTTTCCTCTAAAAACAGAACAAGCCCACATAACTTTTATCTCCCAATCTCCAGGAGCTCTATCAACAAGATGAAATTGCAAGATGGCCCCCCAAACTTGCAAAGAGAGAACATAAAATAAAATTATGTTTTATACATATTTCACCTGACTCTAAGTTCGTCAATCATCAAGAGAAATTGCTATTGAATTCAGGTCCATGGTTGTAGATGACAACTCTGCATTAAATTCACAATGAAAATGAGAATTGAAGTATCAATTGTAATAGTGAAAGATATAAATATCCCATGGTTATTTTTTTCTCACTTGACTCGAAATTTTCAAGTTCTTCTAAGTCCTCCTCAATCGACTGTGAAATTGGTGCGGATTGTAGCCAATCTTGAGTACATATAAGAGCCTTTACCATCATTAGGGCCAAGGAGCTACGAAATATATCAAATACTCGACCTCCTGTGCTGAATACATACTCTGATGCTATAGTGGATATGGGCACGGCCAAAATATCTCGAGCAATGGAAGACAAAATAGGATATTTGGAAAAATTGACTTTCTACCAATTTAAGATATCAAAGGTGGAGCTCTACCGTTCACATCCTTCTTCCAAATACTTATCTAATTCGGATTTTTCTTTCACATATTCTTGTCCCGTTTGGCTAAGATATATTGTAGTCATAATGTCCGCATCAACCACAGGAGACATTGAAACATTCACTGTCCTTGTCCCCTTTAATCTCACGTTGCTTTGGGGTCATGTATCGGTGCGATATTGCTCAAACAATAATGCCAGAGATTTTGTCAGTCTATCTCGCAAAGTTTCTTTCCGGTTGCCTTCATACACTTAATTAATTATTCATTTCACATGCTCCATCTTATGTCGAGGGTCAAGTATACATGCAATGAATCATGTTAGATTTATCTTGTTTACATTACCAAAATACTTATTTAACTTGATCCTCATTCTCTTGGCTATTTCTTGAAACTCCGTCCTCATCTCTACAATATCTATCAATCATCATATAAATCTCATAAACATCTTTTGTCATATCATTGCAAGTGACGTAAGAAGAGCCCGATACTTTTAAAGACGCATCATAGAACAACTTTAAGAAAGGAAGAAATCAGCAGGCATAATCCCAATCATCAGCAATATTCTATTCGGAATATCTAATGAGATAAAAGCATTTCGAAACTTCAATGCCACTTCCAACATTAGGTATGTTGAATTCCACCAAGTCTCCACATTCAAACATACAAGATTATTGGAATCAATATTTTCCAACAAAATACACTCCTTAAACCGTTGCAATCTCGAAGGAGAAGATCTCACATAACGTATAGTTGAGCGTATTCTAACAATGTAATCATCTATATCTTTCAAACCTTCTCTCACAATCAAACTGAAAATATGAGCACAACATCTCACATGAAGTAACTCACCTGATAATATTAGAACATTCCAAGAGTTAAGTTTTTTCTTCAAGTATTGAACTCCCGAGTTGTCACGCCCCGAACCTCGAGCACGCGCACATCCCACTGCGGTCGATAGAAAAGTGACTTCCCAGGATATGTCGCCGACCCATTCTTTTTAATGCACATGCGGAAGCGGATAAATAATCCCCAGACAAAACTCAATTGGGATAGAAAAGCAGGATCACATTTTCAAAACCAACCACATACTTTTTATACATATCAAACCAGTTCAATTACAGGACTAGGCTATTTACAAAAGATCTATAGAAGACCAGTCCTCAAAAACTAAGCTGTCCTAAGATCAGCTAAATAGGTCCATTCGCCAGCTCTTCAGTCGGGATCGGCGAAGTCAAAAATCCTCTCAGCGACCCTCACTGGTCTACCAAAAAGCTCCAGAGGATCCGCCATCTAGGGACCTGAAATATTTTCCCCAAACCGGGATGAGACTACGTCTCAGCGAGTCCTACCCTCTAAAACTCGATTAGGAAGAAAATAAGCCCCAGGGCGCTCTAGCCACACAAAGAGGATTGAGGACTTACCTTGCCTCAGTCCATTCCTGCACGTCAGCACAATTCAATTCTCAATCACATTTGATCATTCACAATGATTCAATTCAGTCACATTATCTACCTTTCCATACCGTCTATCACACCAGTCGTTAATAAGACATATGCTTTCCAAAGCTGTAGCTGATAGATAATATAATAGCTCGCCGGAAGCTTCGCAATATTTATATAGTATACTATAGCTCACCAGAAGCTACCGCAATATTTATATAGTATACTATATCATAACTGCTCGCCAAAGTTATCAATTCAACAATAACCCAATCCATTCCTCAATCAAATCAATCAATAGATTTAAACTGGTCCTACCAACCAATTACGATGCCAATAACTGACACCGGGTATTTTCAAGTTAAATACCAAAACTTCTCCAATTTCACTTAATTCCACATTTTTGGAATTATTAACCACAATCATCATTTTCACTCAATTTCACAATTACGCATACAATTGATACAAACTGACCGCACTGCTGCGATCAGTGCGAAATTCTAACGACCGACCATCCCGGCAAAATTTTCGAAATTATTAAATAATTAAATTTAATTCCGAAAATTAAATAATTAAATATTATATTATAATAATATAATTTAATAAAATAATATTTATAAAATTCGAAATAATTAATTAATTAAAAATAATTAAGTAGGGCTTAAACTAGATTACACTAATTTAAACATACAATTAGCCCTAATTAAACATCCATTAAACTAATCTAATTTAACCACCTAAACCTAATTAGACTAATCTAAACACTCCTTAAGCATGATTAACTTACTAAGCGAGGTTTAGAGGATAAACTCACCGGTTTTGCGCGCCGGTGAGTTCACGGCGACCACGACACCAAGGTGGTCGATAAATCCTAAAGTGGCGACACCAACGGAGGCCGGGAAGACACTGAAAACGGGCCTCGAAGTTTGGAACTTCTTGCTGTCTTCTGCTTCTGATCTGGGCTGAACTGCAGAGAAGAAACCAGCAACTTCAACGGCGAAAACGGGCCGATCGGAGCTCCGGCGAGCGGGTGGTTGGCAACCGGCGGCTCCCGGGGGTCAAGGAAATCTTATTGGAGGTTGGTATGGGTGGAGGTAGGGTAGAAATGGGGAGAAAATGGCTGAAAACCGCGAAACGGGCGAAACCGGCGGAACCAGGCGAGTCCAGACGGTCCGGCGAGCGGCAGCTTAGGGCGGCCGTACGGGACTGCCGGAGAATCGTTCCGGCGAGTGGTGAGGTGGTCCGGAACGGGCTGGATGTCTTCTTCGCGGTGATGGGTGGCTCGTGCGCTGATTCAACTGGGAAGTTAACTTTTTACTCGGATCTTTGGCGAAAGGTCGGCTGGAGCAGAAACTGGAACGAGGGGAAAACAAGGGGAAAAAGAGGTCCGGCGGGCAAGCGACGGTCTTGGGCGGCTGATGGCTGATCTCCTCTGGTTCTTTGAAGCTCAAGATGGATAATAACAATGGAGAAAGCCTTGGATTATGGAGGAAGATGGGCTGCTGAAACAAATGGGTCCCCAAGAGCTCTTCTAGCTTCAACACTTGTCCAATTCCCCTCTCTCTTGCCCCCACCATCCATGGCCCTCACCCTCTACCCTTTGCAGCCACCAATCTTCCCCAACAAGCTTGGTTGAGTGTCCAAAATGTTGTGTGCCATGGGAGTTACGAATTTTGGACATTTTGTACATTGAATTCAACCAATTCTCATTCAATTCCATCCAATTGAAGTTCAATTAAATCCGTCCATGTGTCCTCAACCTTCTCATGACTTTTCCCCATAAAATGATCCAACTTGCATCCCGAAGATTCGATCAAAAACAGCCCTCTGACAATCCCGAACAAAATCGGCCTTACTTTGCTTTTCCACCAAAAATCCCGGTTTGCAGAAAAATAATCTGAGGATGAGTCGACGTTCCTAAAATGAATTGTGACATGACAGAACTTTCAATTTCTGAATTCGGGTTTAAAATCACGGTTAATTTCAATCTGGCGCGATTTGAGCGCGTCCTAATCTACCGGGTAGCTTTTAGAAATTTTCAGTGCAATTGACCCGTGGTTGATTATTTTCAAACCACGACATAATCTTTGACACATTGGCGACTCTCGGTTATCGTGAAAATCTCGAGATTTCAAATACGGACACAGGGTACCTAAAACGATAGAAGAATCGGTCTAGTGCCGGTCAACAAGGATATTGCGATCAGGTGGAATCACCCACACTCTAATCACATATCTCAGTCGAATCGGCCTATTACTAATCTATGTTCGATTCTGACAGTGTCGTAATGATCCTTGTAGATTAATACGGTCGAGCAGCCGATTCATGGTCAGATTCTCAGTCTATTGCATTTAAATTCCTTAACGGCTTCACCTGATAGACTAGTTATCTCGAGAGTGATCAGCTCGGAGAATTGAACTACAAATGCGTCGATGAAAAGTCCGTTTCAAGTAATTGAAAACAGAATCAGAAATTTGGGATGTCACACGAGTCATTGGAGCTAGCATTATCAACAGTGATAGAGAAAATTCCTTTGATCATTCAACTAGTTAAACATTTCTCAACTATTTTCCCTATAATCTCAGTCGAATGTCTTGGGATTTGACAAAAATTCAAAATTTTCTTTTGCAACTTCCAATCAGTATCTACAAAGTGAGCAGTAAGACACATGTAACTTAGATTTTGACATGAAGTCTACGTGTCAGTCGTAAGACAAACCCTTGGAGAAGTATCGGAAAAATATTTTTTCAATTTGCTTCTTTCCTCCAGGTATAACTTATAACAGTCCTCTCTTAATGTGTTTCTTGAAGGGATTAAAAATTTTGGTTGGATTATACTCACGAGTTTCCGAAATGCCTCAAGTTCCACAAACTTGAAGGGTAGTTCACCAATAATAAACATCGTCGCTAGATCTTTTCGACTAGCATCTTGATCAAATTTCTAAGGACCAGTTGAAATAGAACTACCAATCCCAATAAATTCATTCGAGGCACTTTTTTGCCTTTTCTCCACGTTCGCATATGGATAATTCTTGCATCTACCTAAATGATTATGTATCCCACTAATCCCTTGAGCACTAGAACAACCAATAATAGCCCCACAAATATAGACATTCTGCTTTATCTTGGCTATTTTTTATTCTTTTAAAGTGTTCCCATGCAACAGATCTCAGCCTCCTTCTATTTGTACCGCTAGATTCACTCATTAAAGATTCGTTCATTGTGTATTTGACTTTGCAAATGTTGTTACTGCCTTGACTAGGAGATCTACAAATGGGCATTGTAACAATATTTCAGCAAATTTATCATATTAGCAAGACTAACGTTCATAATATGTGGCAAGATGACAAAACGATTTTAAAAGGATTTCATCAAAGTCCACTAATCAACCAAAATTATTAAAATTATGTCATTTGTGAAAGTTACAAACCTGGAATTTCTTCAGCGATGCATCAAGTTTGTGAAAGAAAGTCATTGGTTCTTTTCTTTTGCAAAATGTTCCCTTGCTCTTGATTTGATACATTTGCTAGTTCCGTGGATATCCTGAAGGTAGAAACACTTACACACTCTTTAGGGAAATTACAAATCACATAAGAAACACATTAAAAGTTCATGGACAATGAATGCAATAATTTTATACTACAAGTCAAAATCCTCAAATGCTCAACTGGACAACACACAATGCACGAACAATCAGTTCACATCGAAGTTGCATTACCACAAAAGCTTGGCAAAAACAAATCATAGATTAATGAAAAGCAGCCTAGACATACCAAACACTAAATACTGGAAATGGTTCGACATTGATTTCAAATTCCTCTGAAAGAATGCTATTTTTCATCCAAAGAGATAGTCAAATTCCTGTACAAGAATGAACATGGTTAATGCAACAATAACATAAACATAACAGCCCCATTAGAGTTGGCATGTCATCAGGACCTGCACAAGGTCCAAAGTTCAATGTGAATTTATTCTCCTATCCGACCACAGAAAGAACCAGGTGGAAAGATTTTGAAACTAGTAGTTGGCCATATAAATTCATGGAATAAGACAAAGTGATGAGTATCGGAAACCATCAAGGGTGAAAATGATAAGAAATAGACTGAATCCAATATAGTAACTTCCTTGCTTCATTAGAATCAATCCAATTCTCATTGATGGTAAGAGATGCACTTGTGTGCTGCACTGTAGGATGTGGATGACAAGATTACTTTAACCCTGTTGATAGCTAAGTTGAATTGCTGTGGAATAAGGAAACGAAAATATGAAGATGAGGTTTAAAGCAACTTACGGAAAAGATGTGCAAGGCCACACTTGAATTCTGACAAGTCTTATCCAATTTCCTTCACAATCTGATATGCAATTGCATGACCAGAGTAAGAGTCAATGATGGTGGCGATAATAGAAACACATACAATATAGTTGAAACAACTTTTCAGCAAGAAAAAAACCTTTACATTAATCCACAAGCAAGAAAAATAGTCTAAGTGATCAAAGCCACGACTAGAACACATTAACAATTAATCTAGTGGAATGAATATTTGTCCACACAGGAAGGATTATTATGATATATGAAACGTCTTCAACATAACATTCCCGCTAATTGAATGTGTGAATTAATGTGCCAACTGCGTTGGTATGTAGTAAACCAAAATTGAAGAAAATATAGCTCCATTGCAGTAACGAAACCTTTTACTTAACTTTTTATAATATAAGAGAGATATAGATGAGCATGTCGAAATTGCTCTTTGCTGCTATACCTTCGTGTGCTACAATTTTTTCCAGTCGCCAACAAATTATCATGTAGGCAGAAAATGCTGCCCTTGGGTAAGTATCCTTTGTCATACCCAATTGGAAGAAGATGTTGTCCCAATGCATTTCAAGTAATTTTAGTAAAACTAACACTCACCCTGTTACCCTTTTGCTTTTCCAGCAATACAAACATATTTAAGTAATTGTCGTTCCGTAAAAGCATGATGAAAACACAATTTCTGTATTTCTTCTAAAAGAAGATGATATCAAGATTTTCTTTCCCCAGAGTGCGATTGGCTTCTTAGATCACTTCCGGCTCTAGGCCTTTCACTAGTCCGTCCCAGTCAAGCCCCAAGATGGCGTATTGCCATGGAAGGATTTCTATTGCACTTCTTAAACATTTATAATCGCATTGAATTGCTACATTACATAACCACACTAAGTGCCTCCCAATGGAAAAAAACATAATTGCACTGTACAAAGCAAGCAATGCTTCCCTCATTCACGACTCTATCGACAAGGCAAAAGCAAATCCACACACTCAACTTCCAATCATGACAACACTCATCGAAAATTAAACACAACGACAAGACAGTTCAAAACGAAACCGTAGAGCAACAAACCATAATTGCAAAGCGGAGCCCAGGCCAAGGCTCAATTAGGGTCAATGGGGGGTACCTTGGGAGTGACGAGGTGGTAGCTGCACCACTAGGGAGGCAGGTGATGGTCCTCTAGGCCGGGGTTGCGGAGACGGAAGAGGGACAAAGGAGAGACAAGCTTTGTTGCAGAAGAAATGGGCTCCGTCCCTCAAATGGTCACCGTCTCGGTCGTCGTTGCCGTCACCATCACCCTCGCCGTTGCACCTCCAAGCCAACCAAGATGAGAGAAGACGGGAGAGAATTAGAAATAGGGCTTGGTTAATGGTTCGTGACCCGTGGAGAGGATTTTATTAGTTTGTTTTGGTTCGATTAACCAATAAAAACCAAACTGATAAAAAAAAAATTGATTTTTAATGAGAACTGAACCGAAAAAACTGAATTTTTCGGTTTTTGGTTCGGTTTTTGACACCCCTAATTGGGACAACATCTTCTTCCATTTGGGTATGACAAAGGATACTTGCCCAAAGGCAGCATTTTCTGCCTAGATGATAATTTGTTGGCAACTAGAAAAAATTGTAGCACATGAAGGTGTAGCAACAAAGAGCAGTTTTGACATGCTCATCTATATCTCTCTCTTATATTATAAAAAGTTAAGTGAAATGTTTCGTTACTGTAGCCCATGGAGCTGTATTTCCTTCAATTTTGGTTTACTACATACCAGCGCAGTTGGCACGTGAATTCACACATTCAATTAGTGGGAATGTTATGTTGAAGACATTTCATATTTCATAATAATTCTTCCTGTGTGGACAAATATTCATTCCGCTAGATTGATTGTTAATGTGTTCTAGTTGTGGCTTTGATCACTTGGACTAATTTTCCTGCTTGTGGATTAATGTAAATGTTTTTTTCTTGCTGAAAAGTTATTTCAACCATATTGTTTATGTTTTATTATCGCCACCATCATTGACTCTTGCTCTGGTCATGCAATTGCATATCAAATTGTGAAGGAAATTGGACAAGACTTGTCAGAATTCAAGTGTGGCCTTGCACATCTTTTCCTAAGTCGCTTTAAGCCTCATCTTCATCTTTTCGTTTCCTTATTCCACAATAACTCAACTTAGCTGTCAACCGGGCTAAAGTAGTCTTACCATCGGCATCCTGCAGTGTAGCACACAAGTGCATCTCTTACCATCAATGAGAATTGGATTGATTCTAATGAAGCAAGGAAGTTACTCTATTGGATTCAGCTTGTTTCTTATCATTTTCACCTTTAATGGTTTCGAGTGCTCATCACTTTGTCTTATTCCATGAGTTTATAAGGCCAACTACTAGTTTCAAAATCTTCCCACCTGGTTCTTTCTGTGGTCGGATAGGAGAATACATTGACATTGGACTTTGGACCTTGCACAGGTCTTGATGACATGCCGGCTCTAATGGGGCTGCTATGTTTATGTTATTGTCACATTAACCATGTTCATTCTTGTACAGGAATTTGACTATCTCTTTGGGTGAAAAATAGCATCATTCCAGAGGAATTTGAAATCAATGTCGAACCATTTCCAATATTTAGTGTTTGGTATGTCTAGGCTGCTTTTCATTAATTTATGATTTGTTGTTGCCAAGCTTTTGTGGTAATGCAACTTCAATGTGAAATGGTTGTTCGTGCATTGTGTGTTGTCCAGTTGAATTTCTGAGGATTTTCACTTGTAGTATAAAATTCTTGCATTCGTTGTCCATGAACTTTTAATGTGTTTCTTATGTGATCTGTAATTTCTTTAAAGACTATGTAAGTGTTTCTACCTTCAGGATATCCACAGAAGTAGCAAATATATCAAATCAAGAGCAATGGGACATTCTACAAAAGAAAAGAACCAATGACTTCCTTTCACAAACTTGCTGCATTGCTGAAGAAATTCCAGGTTTGTAACTTTCACCAATGACATAATTTTGATACTTTTGGATGATTAGTGGACTTCGATGAAATCCTTTTAAAATCGTTTTGTCATCTTGCCACATATTCTGAACGCTAGTTTTGCCAATATGATAAATTTGCTGAAATATTGTTACAATGCCAATTTGTAGATCTCCCAGTCAAGGCAGTAACAACATTTGCAAAGTCAAATACACAATGGGCGAATCTTTAATGAGTGAATCTAGCGGTACAAATAGAAGCACGCTGAGATATGTTGCATGAGAACACTTTAAAATGATAGAAAATAGCCAACACAAAGCTGAATGTCTATATTGTGGGGCTATTATTGGTTGTTCTAGTGCTCAAGGGACTAATGAGATGCATAATCATTTAGGTAGATGTAAGAATTATCCATATGTGAACATGGAGAAAAGGCAAAAAAAAGTGCCTCGAATGAACTTGTTGGGATTGGTAGTTCTATTTCAGCTGGTCCTTGGAAATTTGATCAAGATGCTAGTTGAAAAGATCTAGCAGCAATGTTTATTATTGGTGAACTACCCTTCAAGTTTATGGAACTTGAGGCATTTCGGAAATTTGTGAGTAGAATCCAACCAAAATTTGTAATCCCTTCAAGAAACACATTAAAGGAGGACTGTTATAAGTTATACTTGGAGGAAAGAAGCAAATTGAAAAAATATTTTTTTGATACTTTTCCAAGGGTTTGTCTTACGACTGACATGTGGACTTCATGTCAAAATCTAAGTTACATGTGTCTTATTGCTCACTTTGTAGACACTGATTGGAAGTTGCAAAAGAGAATTTTGAATTTTTGTCATATCCCAGGACATTCGGTTGAGATTATAGAGAAAGGGGTTGAGAAATGCTTAACTAGTTGGGGGGATCAAAGGCATTTTTTTCTATTACTGTTGATAATACTAGCTCCAATGACTCAGGAGTTCAATGCTTGAAGAAAAACTTAACTTTTGGAATGCTCTAATATTATCAGGTGAGTAACTTCTTGTGAGATGTTGTGCTCATATTTTCAGTTTGATTGTGAGAGAAGGTTTGAAAAATATAGATGATTCCATTGTTAGAATACGCTCAATTGTACGTTATGTGAGATTTTCTCATTTGAAATTGCAACGGTTTAAGGAGTGTATTCTGCTGGAAAATATTGATTCCAATAATCTTGTATGTTTGAATGTGGAGACTTGGTGGAATTTAACATACCTAATGTTGGAAGTGGCCTTTAAGTTTTGAAATGCTTTTATCTCATTAGATATTCATAATAGAATATTTACGGAAGAGCTTTCCAAGGTGAGAGGGTTGCCTACTGATGATGATTGGGATTATGCCCGCCGATTTCTTCCTCTCTTGAAGTTGTTCTATGATGTGACTTTAAAAGTATTGGGCTCTTCTTACGTCATTTGCAATGATATGGCAAAAGATGTCTATGGAATTTATATGATGATTGATAGATATTGTAGAGATGAGGACGGGAGTTTGCAAGAAATAGC
The DNA here is from genome assembly GCA_016097605.1 of Eucalyptus guilfoylei. Classification (NCBI taxonomy): domain Eukaryota; kingdom Viridiplantae; phylum Streptophyta; class Magnoliopsida; order Myrtales; family Myrtaceae; genus Eucalyptus; species Eucalyptus guilfoylei. The sequence continues at coordinate 8,482,472 of CM027861.1, forward strand.
CAAGACAATGAAGATCAAGTTCAATAAGTATTTTGGCAATGTGAACAACATAAATCTAACATGATTCATTGCATGTATACTTGACCCTCGACATAAGATGGAGTGTGTGAAATGGATGATTAATCAAGTGTATGAAGGCAACCGAGTAGAAATTTTGCGAGATAGAGTAACAAAATCTCTGACATTATTGTTTGAGCAATATCGCACCAGTACATACCCCCAAAGTAACGTGAGATTAAAGGGGACAATGACAGCGAACGTTTCAATGTCTCCTGTGGTTGGTGCGGACATTATGACTGTAATGCATCTTAGCCAAATGGGACAAGAATATGTGGAAGAAAAATGAATTAGATAAGTATTTAGAATAAAGATGTGAACGGCATAGCTCCACCTTTGATATATTAAATTGGTGGAAAGTCAATTCTTCTAGATATCTTATTTTGTCTTCCATAGCTCGAGATACTTTGGCCGTGCCCATCTCCACTGTAGCATCAGATTCTGCATTCAGCACGGAAGGTCAAGTACTTGATGTATTTTGTAGCTCCTTGACCCCAATGATGGTAGAGGCTCTTATATGTACTCAAGATTGGTTACGATCCGCACCACTTTTACAGTCGATCGAGGAGGACTTAGAAGAACTTGAAAATTTCGAGTTAGGTGAGAAAAAAATAATCATGGAATATTTATATCTTTCACTATTACAATTGATACTTCAATTCTCATTTTCATTGTGAATTTAATGTAGAGTTTTCATCTACGACCATGGACCTGAATTCAATAGTGATTTCTCTTGATGATTGACGAACTTAGAGTCAGGTGAAATATGTTTATAAAATGTAATTTTATTTTATGTTCTCTTTTTGGAAGTTTGGAGGGCCATCTTGCAATTTCATCTTGTTGATAGAGCTCCCGGAGATTGGGAGATAAAAGTTACCTGGGTTTGTTATGTTTTTATAGGAAAGGCATTCCCCCGTTTGTTCTTTAAGTTCTCTTAGCGTGTTTTTCTTTACTATAATTGGAGTGCGAGGAATAGTTGTTAACTCCTCTTTTGTTGTCAGCTCTTCCTTAACTCCTCTTCTAGAGTGCAAGGAATAGAGATAAGATTTGTTTTTATTTCAATGTTCAAAGAAAGGTATCTATAAAAAGGCATAACACTTGGATTGCAACCGCATAATTGATGATTGGGTCTCTTAGTTTGATAATTTTATTGAGCTTGTAGCACGTTTGCTTGGCCTCCTTTGTGATTTATTGTGAATGAAACCTAAATTACTAAAAGAGAACTTACAATATTGTTATGAAATTATCTTTCAAATTACCAATTTTATAATATAGAAACAAGACTGAACGTTTCAGCTATTGGTTGATTGGGAGCTTAAGCTTTTATTTTTATCAAATGATAATTTAAGGTTTCAAAAAAGCCTCAATCAAGTTTCAAGCTTATCTTTGATGGAATTACACGCTTGGAAATGGCACGTGGCAAATAACCAAATATTCCACATGGAAGCCACGTCGGATTTCCTACACTTCAATTTTACTGGTGGTGAGCACACAATTTGATTGAGACTTCTTAAACAAGTCTACTGTGGACCAAACTAAAACTTTCAAATCTAGAATGGACTAAAAACCGGAAACTCTAAGACTTGTTTTAACACGTACCAATACGTTATTCGGGAATGGGATAAAGTAAATATTTTTTGCCAATAGTTTTTTTTGACACTTATAAACTCTTTTAGTAATTTATCGGTATGGAAAAAATTCTTTTTTTTTTCAATTGAACAATAGAATTGTCTGTTAGAGAATCATCAAGAGAGATTATGTTAAGCAATTGTTTAAATTGGATATCATTACTTGGCCAATGCTTAAAAAAGGGAATGGAGTATATGATCTAAATTGCAAAATCCTTTAAGCTTGAAGTGTAGTAACATATTGAATTTAGATTATATTGAGTTGAACTTAACTTGAATATATATAAATGTGTGTATAATGAGTTCGAACCGAACCGAACCGAACTGAACCGCCGAACTGGGGCCTAGGAAAATTACTCTTATAATATTCGACCAAAAAAAAAAACGAAAACAAAAGCAAAAACCCAAAATTGAAAATGCGAATCAAATGGGGGCCTGGGAAAATTACTCTTATAATATACAACAGAAAAAAAGAAAAACAAATGCAAAAACCAAAAACCGAAAGTTGAAAACTAAAAACCAAAAAACCGAACCGAACCGAACTGATTTTGGTTCGGTTCGTATTAGATTCGGGTCTTGTGACAGTCTGATTTTCTACGTCTATTTTCAATTAAATAAATCGGGCTTTTCGTCGATGTGCCTGTAGTGCTATTCTCTGAGCCGATCACTCATGAGATAACTAAACTAGTCGGGAAAGTTATTAAAGGATTTTGATGCAACAAATTTGAGAATTCGACCAGGAATCGACTGCTTGACCGTATTAGTCTACAAGGATCATTTCGGCACAGTCGAAAATCTATCAAAGACCGGAAATAAGTCGATTCGATAGAGATATATAATTAGGCATGGATGATTTCATCTAATTACAAAATTCTCATCGATCGGCACTTAACCGATTTTTGTGTCGTTTTGATACCCTGTGCTTGTAATTGAAACCTAGAGATTTTCACGACAATCGAGAGTCGCTAATGAGTTAAAGATGTACATAGTGGCTCGAAAATAATCGACCACGAGTCTATTGCACCGAAAATTCCCAAAAACTACTCGATAGTTTAGGTTGCGCAAAAATCACATTTGACTGAAATTAACCAAGGAAATGATGCCGATTTCAGAAATTGAGAACTTTCACTTGTCACAATTAATCCCGGGGAATGTTGTTGCATCTTTTCAAAGTTTATGGACGACGGGAATTATTAGCGGAAAAGGGGCAAGAGTAGCAAATTAAAAGAATAAGGGAAATGCCACATTTTAAATAGGTTTTGGACCTTTAATGTGGGACATTTGGAAAGGAGCTATAAGAACTTGAATGGGGACTTGACCCTATTAACTAAAGTGGTGAGATGGTAAAATGAAAAGAGGAAAGGCTTCTAGAAATGAAGTAATTTCGTAGGAAGGCCTAAGACTTAGAATTTCACCTCAATTTGAATCTCATTTGGAAGAGATAGACTTTGTGTAAAGTAGTGGGACACTGACTTGATGGTGATGGATGGGCGAATTTCCATGGAAAAAGACCCTTAGCCTTGTGGAAAGGGTAAAGGGAACCTTCCTAGTATTTTCCTCCTTTCTTTTCCCTCCTATCCGCGCGTGAAGCACAGCAGCTGCAGCAGGCGTTGGCTGCTTCCCCCTTCTTTTTCCTTTCTTTCTTTTTTCTTCTTCTTTCCTTGACCGTGAAAGTTGCTGTCGCTTTCCCCTTCAAGTGTTCGAGCACCTCTGTTTTGCTTCTTTTCCTCCGGTTTTTGCTGAACCGATCAGCAAGTAAACCGGATTAGAGGAGTTCGGGTTTTTGGCACAGCAAACCAGCGGACCACCAGGAGATCGACCGGGCTGCCTTTCATGTTTTATATCTCTTGGTCTTGGAGTTCAAGTGACGACAAAACCCCCTCACAAGCAGGAGAACAGCGCAGCCGACCAAACACCACGTTTGGTTCTCTCTACCGAAAATGTTGTAAGTCCGTGTGTTGCTGTTGCCGTCGCACCACAGCACACCCCTCTGCTGTTTCGGCTCAACACCATCACTGAGAGACCAAGGCTTGTCTCTGTGTTGCTGTCCAGCCATCAACGAGAGCCGCCTTTAGTTTTAAATAGGTGAGTTGTTCTCCTAAAACTGGAATAGGAGTTGTGTACCTCTGTTTAGGGGTTGAAATTAGTTGAGAAATGTTTAGATGTGTTGCGATTTGAAGTGAATTCCTTCTGAAGAAATGTTTTACACATCTTCAAGTATAACATATATTTTTCTCCGGATTTTTTGGGATTTGAAGGAAAATGATTTTGGCTTCGTTGTCTTTAAACAGAAATTTGAACTGTACTGGAATTTACGACCTGTAAGGATTCTATGGGTTGTTACTAACCCTTCGGGTTCGATTTTAAAAATGGGTTCTGCACGAAAGTTGCTTCTTACATCTTCTAGTTGAACATACTCGAATTTCAGACCAAACGGACCTGTATCGGACCCCGAACCAAGTTGATTTCGGAAAACAGAACCGCTGGAAACGGACCCGATTTTAGTACTGGATTGAGTGAATTACTGGGCCGAATCCAGAAGGATCTGGGCCTCGGTGTCTTCATGAAAATTGTTTGTTTACATGTCTTTTATCACATGTTCAAGTTTGAGAATTTTTCAAACTTGTTTGAGATGATTTCTGATGTTAAACTAAGAAATGCGCAAATGGACAGTTTCTGCAAATTCTGGTCAGTAGTTATTTGTAACTGTTCTCAAAGTGTTTCTTGCTGGAAATTTGCTTAATCAGCAGAGGGGTGTGCTGCGGTGCGACGGCAACAGCAACACATGGACTTACAAAATTTTCGGTAGAGAGAACCAAACGTGGTGTTTGGTCGGCTGCGCTGTTCTCCTGCTGGTGGGGGGGTTTTGTCGTCATTTGAACTCCAAAACCAAGAGATATAAAACATGAAAGGCAGCCCGGTCGAGCTCCTGGTGGTCCGCCGGTTTGCTGTGCCAAAAACCCGAACTCCTCTAATCCGGTTTACTTGCTGATCGGTTCAGCAAAAACCGGAGGAAAAGAAGCAAAACAGAGGTGCTCGAACACTTGAAGGGGAAAGCGACAGCAACTTTCACGGTCAAGGAAAGAAGAAGAAAAAAGAAAGAAAGGAAAAAGAAGGGGGGAGCAGCCAACGCCTGCTGCAAAAGCTGTGCTTCACGCGCAGATAGGAGGGAAAAGAAAGGAGGAAAATACTAGGAAGGTTCCCTTTACCCTTTCCACAAGGCTAAGGGGTCCTTTTTCCATGGAAATTTGCCCATCCATCACCATCAAGTGTCCCACTACTTTACACAAGTCTATCTCTTCCAAATGAGATTCAAATTGAGGTGAAATTCTAAGTCTTAGGCCTTCCTACGAAATTACTTCATTTCTAGAAGCCTTTCCTCTTTTCATTTTACCATCTTAGCACTTTAGTTAATAGGGTCAAGTCCCCATTCAAGTTCTTATAGCTCCTTTCCAAATGTCCCACATTAAAGGTCCAATACCTATTTAAAATGTGGCATTTCCCTTATTATTTTAATTTGCTACTCTTGCCCCTTTTCCGCTAATAATTCCCGTCGTCCATAAACTTTGAAAAGATGCAACAACATTCCCCGGGATTAATTGTGACACGTGAAAGTTCTCAATTTTTAAAATCGGCATCATTTCCTCTGTTAATTTCAGTCAAATGTGATTTTAGTGCAACCTAAACTATTGGGTAGTTTTTGGGAATTTTCGGTGCAATAGACTCGTGGTTGATTATTTTCCAGCCACCATGTACATCTTCGACACATTAGCGACTCTCGATTGTCGTGAAAATCTCTAGGTTTCAATTACAAGCACAGGGTATCAAAACGACACAAAAATGGGTTAAGTGCCGATCGATGAGAATTTTGTAATTAGATGGAATCATCCATGCCTAATTATATATCTCAATCGAATCGACCTATTTCCGGTCTCTAATAGATTTTCGACTGTGCCGAAATGATCGTTGTAGACTAACACGGTCGAGCAATCGATTCCTGGTCAAATTCTCAAATTTATTACATCAAAATCCTTTAATAACTTTCCCTACTAGTCTAGTTATCTCATGAGTGATCGGCTCAGAGAATAGCACTATAGACACGTCGACGAAAAGCCCGATTTATTTAATTGAAAACAGAAGTAGAAAATCACACTGTCACAGGTCTCATTTTGTTTAGTTCAGAAGTTTTTCCCAACAGTTCGGTTCAGTTCGGTTTTTTTTTAAAAACCCAACCGAACTGAACGGTTGACACCTCTGGTCCCAATGCTGCATCATCGCTGGTGTAGCTAGAGGGCTTGCCGGATGTAGGTGGATTTACTGGCGGAAGGCTTTGGGAGTGCTGGAAGGAACTCGACGACAAGCCACCAGCTTGCGGTCTGCTCGAAACACAAGGCGAAGCACCAAGGAGAATGGCATCATCAAAGATGATGGCTACTTTTAATTCTATAAATTTTGAAGTACAATTTCACCTCCAGTCAGTCAGAATGCTTCAAGGTGCAGACCAGCTGTTTTGGGAAATTCACGTGCTTATCTCAGGGTGCAGCCACTTCCTTCTCAAAGTAAAGGGCCTTCGGTTGGCCTACTGCTCGTGAGCCCAAAGCAAAGGTTGCGGATTGAATTATAAAGGCCCGAGTCCAAAATATCATTCCTCTTCGATGGGTTTCTAATCTGTCCCATGCTCTTTAAAATTTGTCATGCTCGAAAACTCAGTTGATGTGCATAATCTATCGACATAGGTGCGCAATTTGAGGGAATACGAAGATATATTGTTGTACTTAATGCCCAAAGTGGAATCCATTTCTTATACAACTATTATTCTTGTCTTGAAAATCATGCATAATCAAGTTGGATACAGAGAATCTCAAAAAATTTATCTAAAAAAATTAATGCGCCTAATGGAATCCCATTCATAGACGGCACATTCTTGTTTTGGAAATTAGTTGCCATCGGCCAAATATTGTTGTACTTAATGCCCAAAGTGGAATCCATTTCTCATACAACTATTAGTCTTGTCTTGAAAATCATGTAGAGAATCTCAAAAATTTTATCTAAAAAAATTAATGCTCCTAATGGAATCCCGTTTATAAACGGCACATTCTTGTTTTGGAAATTAGTTGCCATTTGCCAAATATTGTTGTACTTATTGCCCAAAGTGGAATCCATTTCTTATACAACTATTATTATTGTCTTGAAAATCATGCAAAATCAGGTTAGATACAGAGAATCTCAAAAATTTTATCTAAAAAAATTAATGCTCCTAATGGAATCCCGTCCATAAACAGCACATTCTTTTTTTTGGAAATTAGTTGCCATTTGCCAAATATTGTTGTACTTAATGCCCAAAGTGGAATCCATTTCTTATACAACTATTATTCTTGTTTGAAAATCATGCATAATCAGATTAGATACAGAGAATCTCAAAAATTTTATCTAAAAAAATTAATGCTCCTAATGGAATCCCATTCATAAACGGCACATTCTTGTTTTGGAAATTAGTTGCCATTTGCCAATCAATATAAGGTCTTCTGTTCTCAAGGACTAGCTTTTTTATTTTCCATTGATTCAGGCTCTCCTGTAAGTCTTAACATGTTTCTTTCTCTCACAGTAAAGTCTGAGAGGAAATCTTTCTTTTATCTTTTTTTTTTCCATGTCTTGGAAGTTCTATATGCCCCACCATTGAAATGTTGTGCACGATAAAGGAGGTGCATCCTTTAATTACTTAATTCCCGTAAGAATATTAGGATCAAATTGCAGGTGTCCATATCATGAAGCCGTGCACGGTCTAATGCCACAGGTCTTCATTCTTAATTTATCTTTCAGATTACTAACTAATAATAATCTTTCAGACGACCCCAACTTTGATGATCTTCATTCTATCAATCGCAGCATTGCCGCACTGCCATATCAGAATCGCAATGGCACAGTCCGAGATCGGTGTGAACAGCGGAACGGTTGGCGACAATCTCCCCTCTCTGGCGACGGTGGTCCAAGTCTACAAGAAGTGCAACATTGGAAAAATACAACTTTTCGACCCGACCCCTGACGCGCTCGATGCACTTTGGGGCAGTGGAAGAAGAAGAGCCATTCTTTTGTCCAGAAGTTGTCCGACCACCGGTGAGAACTCTTGCGATGCCAGACGCGATTGTCACATCAACTATCAAACCATCATATTTATAATTACTTAAATTGTTTGAGGATTTTGCTTTGTCGGTAATGCACACCGAGCTAAATCTCCGGATATGACATCGGTACCACACGGAAGACTGACGTTGCTCGCGTAGAGCTGCAAATACCGAGCGCATTAGCGCTCGATGCTTTGTTTTGCAAGTGTTGTAGAGTCGGGCCACTGAGGCCGGAGTTAGGGACATTGTCCCCAGCATTTTCAGTAGACCCGTTAAACGGGTGGATTGGGTCATAAATGGTCTGACCCAAATCGACCCATTTAATTTGTTTATGACCTATTTATTGCAGTGCAAAATTTTTGACCCATACCTGACCCGACCTCGCAAGATTCGGCGAGCTCAAGCTTGCCCCTCGCCAGATCTGGCAGGCTTGAGCCTCGCCAGATTTGGAGAGCTCGAGCTTGCCCCTCTTCTCGAGCCTTGCCGCTCGCCTCGCTAGATTTGGCGAGCTCGAGCTTGCCTCTCTTCTCGAGCCTCGCTGGGCATCAGCAAGGCCTTCGCCTCGCCAAATCCGACAAGCTTGAGGCTCTCTTGGCCAGTTGCCAGCCATCGCCGTGCCGGCCATCGAAAGGAGGAAAAAGAAAGAAAAATTAAAATTAAAATAAAATTAAAATAAAAAATAATTATCATTTCAATTTTTATAAAAAAATATTTTTGTAAAGTTAAAGTAAGAAGAGAGAGATTGTGAGGTTTTGGTTAAAAGTGGGTTCCTAAATACAATCCATTTAAGACCCATTTAAGACCCACCTATCTTAAATATTTAATTGTTAAACCCATTTAACTACTTTTTGTCCAAAAAAAAAAAAGTGACCAATTCGTAGGTTGAAATGCATTATCACTCCACTTCTTTATTCGATCCAGTTCTTTGAGGCAATTTTGCATAAATGGATCATATATGGGTCTAATTTTCACTACCAATTTCAGAAATAATTAAAATTATCTTTCAGTTAGTAAACTGAAAGAGGTAATGAGATCAGGCCGTCTCTTACATTTTCTCTTCCTTTTAACTTTATTCCCACCTTTTTTCGGTTATCAAATCTTTCCCAAGACTGGATTCCTTCCAAAATTTGTCATTTAATTGCCCTTTTGCTCCTTCGGCCTTAAATATTTATGGCACTACAATTAAGATTATGTTATTTAGACTAACACGATTCTTTTTCTATTCATACGAAGAATTCCGAAAAAAATTAATGAATGAAAAAAGGCTGATATGCAGCCAAAGAAATATATTCGCTCGAATCATGCATCTGTTAAACTGTTCTCCCTTGAATATCCTATTTTGAATAATAAATAAGACAATCTTCTTTCCTTAGTGACAAAATTGGATTTGGGAAAGAATCTAATCCGTTCTCACAAATGGTGTTAAAAGGACTGGGATATATAAGAAACAAATTCGAAAGGTATTTTTTTTATAGGATTAAAAAGGTTTAAAACAAAATTGAAAAATCAAGCTGGTTCTGCAAGCTGAATTTGCTATCGAAATCCAGGGTCAATGCCGCCGGTCCAAGTCACCAGACCATGCGAAACGACCTTGAGCTTGCCTCGCCGTCTTCCTTGGTCTCGTCACCGCCGTCGCCAACTCGGCAGTGACACAATTTGCTGCCGTTTAAAGCAGTGTCCAGGGTTCCAAACTCGCAAACAAACAAAATTTGATTGGCTATCAACTCTCTCTCTCTCTCTCTCTCTCTCTCTCTCTCTCTCTGTGTTTATTTCCCTTTTTCCTTTTAATGTCTTTCAATTATTTGTTCTAACATGGCTGATATGGCAACTACATCAGCGCCTATCTTTTGGGAAAACAACAAAATGCCACATCATCATTTTTTATTACTCAAATTAGACGAAATTAATGGATTCATTCAATTACATGAATTTGACAAGTTTTATAATTCAATTTCACCATTTGAAAATTTTAAAACTTGATTGTACTTGTATTACAAGTTTTAAGCCTTTTGATATACTTTTCCTTTTAAAGAGTGACATGTCATTTTTAAATCATTAAATACACCTAATCTCACAATTTTACTGATTATTAGGATTAAAATGTGCAATAACATAGTCGGAAACCAACATGCACCTCGTCTGACAATTTAAGATCACACACACACATATATATATAAAGATGAAAAATGAGTTTTTTTTTTTTGGATATATAGGTGGAGGGAGGTGCTTCAAAAAATTATTTATATATATATAGGTGCTGCTTTTCGATCTTTCAATTTCGCACCTCAGCGATTTACAAAATTATTCTCTGGCACCTTATACGTCACTTTTCAATTTCGCACCACGATGCTGCTTTCAATTTCTCACCAAAGTGCTCTACAAGGTCTTTCTCTGGCACCTCTGTGGCCAGTGTTGCTTTTGAAATTTGCAGCTAGGCTCTTCAAGAAATTATTCTCTGGCATCTCAATGTCGCTTTTCAAATCCACACCTTAGTGTTTTCCAAAATTATTCACTAGTAACTCGGGTGATGCTTTGTGAAACTTGCAAATAAGTGCTTTTCAAATGTCTCATTTGTTAGCGGACAATCTCTCGGAATCTTTTCTATGATCTATGATCAGACCCCAATGCCTAACTTTTTGCTTTCTAGACTCGTACTATAGGATCTCTTGAAATAATCTCATAATAAAACACACGCCTGTGAATTAAGTTAATGTCGAGAAGATGTAAATTAATTTTAGAAAGAAATTTGAATTATTATCACGTGAGAGAGATTTTAATTCTTTGCAGAGTAAAATATTTATGCGATAAGTTGGTATTTAATTAAGTATACGATAATCTTATCAATTCTCTTGTAACATGTTATTCCAATATATGTTAAGAATGAGCATGGATTGTTCATAGAATTGTTTTATGAGAGTTTGAGATATGACAATCTTATCGATTCCCTTTCAACATATTATTCTAATATATGTTAAGAAGGAGCACGGGTTGTTCATAGAATTGTTTTATGGAAGTTTGAGACTGAAATAGCATGTGGTGTTGGAATGATTAGTTTATCATTTAAGAAGTATCATTTTTTATAAATTTTTTATTTAAAGTTGCTTTACGTGGATAATTATTCATTCCATATATTAATGAGAATACTATACCTTAACTTTGGATACGTTACAAGTGCAATGTTTCATTTTATGATGATTGGGGCAAGAGCTCGACTCTTCCCTAGTTATTAATGAAACGGAGGATGACATCACTGGATGGTGAGCCTAATGGTGTAAGACTTACTTTCGAGTGATTTAGGATTGTCTAGTCATAGGTTCGAAATCCACTGGCTGCAACTCGACCTTAGAGAGCGTTAATTTGTCGCTATTCAGTCTAAATAAGTCTTGGTACGTTTGCAACATATGTTGGATTGTTTTGTGGCTTCAAATTGAGCACACCGCACGGATATGTATATAAAAGAGATGAGGGAGATCTCAAATTAAAAACAAATATTGAGGTGATGTTTTTGCTGGGACTTGAAGTGATCACGAAAAAGATTTCATTCCGTTGTGGATTAAAGTAGATGGGATGGCCACATTTAGATGGGTATACAGGTTAGCGCAAGAAAACCGTGACAAGCAACAGTGACTTATAAAATTTGGGTATTCATACGTACTGACATAATTGGAGAAAATATCTTGATATCAAGGCCGAAAGAAATTACATTTGAAAAGATATCGTTCCTCTCATAGTCAATTTCTTCACTTATTCCTTGACTATGATCAAAATGATGCTTAATTTTAGAAGAAATTTGAAAGGATGCAAATTTCTTTTGGCTACGGCTGAGATTTCTTAATATCAGGAAAGGAAGAAAATAGGGTCTGCGTTGTAGTCAAGTTTTCGAAGTCGTTCCTTGATTTATGGTCAAGAATATGCTTAATTTTGTGAGAAATCGAAAAGATACAGTTTGCCAATGATGAGAAGATTAAAAACTTGATTGCATCTATGTAAAAAGATTTCTGATTCAATGGATTAAACAATTTAATCCCTCGATAACGACTGGGATTGCGCTTTCTTAGGCTTTGTTCCTACTCCAACGTAAACCTAATAAACTTTCATGTCCTAAACGACAACCTCACCTTCAGTAGACTATGGTACATACCCGCTCGTTAGGCAATCAATAAATGTGATCGATATGTGTCAACACGACCATTTATAATTTGCCTACCACAATTCAACTCGATAAAAGAAAAAAGTCTCTCATGATTGTTAAATCCTTCTATCTTTCCTTAAAATTTGATGTCGCCTATGATAATGTCACTCCATAAGTAACTAATTAAGTACGTTTGATAACATTTATGTTCTTAGGAACAATTTCTATTCATAAAGTAATTTTTTTTTTATTTCTATTCCCCAAACGAGTTTCTAAATAGAATAATATGTTTGATAACTTGATAACATTTCTATTTTTCAAAATATAACAATAATAAAAATGCATTTGATATGATCTTGAAAATTTCTATTTCCAATTTTTTTCACTTAATTATAAAAATTTCAATGGAGACTTAACATTTCACATTTGGATAAAATTGGACTTTTGGTACTCTAAGATGGCCTCAAAAAATCCAACATAATAATTAGTCATAGATAGATGGCTAGAAATGGCAATAAGAATATAACTCACAATATGGAGGGGTTGATTGTAAATCTTTGAGCATGATAATAAATAAGGGCATAGACCTTTCGAGCTTTTTTAGTTGCAATAAGAAGAACAAACGTTATGTGGTGGAATGGGCAATGACAAAACAACTAAGGATGGAGGTGATCCTAAAGTTGGTGTGCCTATTTGCACAAATTCATCAAACTTTCAAACAAATGATATCAGAAATCAATGGAGCACGTGATTATTTGGCTTCTATAAACACAAAACAAATGATAACGCAAAACACTTTTTTTTAGAGCTATCTAAGTTTCTATTAATACAAAGTTGCATATAATCTTAAAGGATGTCTATAATAGAATTTTAAGGGAGTACAATTAGAGTCGCCAAGCTTTTGCAATCTAGCATTGTCTCTAAAAGAAAATGACATTTAAAAATCCATATAATAAAGCCTAAAATGTTTATTCAAATTTAATCAATTTTCATCAATTTTTTTTTTCACATTTCTTTATTCTAAACTAGAATTAACATTACAATATAGTAAAACCATTCAAAATCCAATTTCTAATTTTTATTCCTAAATTTCTCAAGTTTTTTTAATTTTTATTCCCAAAAATAGGTACTCGGATGGAGTCAGGAGGCTAGACCTTGTGTCTATTGTATAAAAGCGAACATTAGGTTATATTGAGTTTTTTTTTATAAAAAAATCTTATTTCTCCTTTTGTTCTCAGGAACAAAAAACTAGAATTTTTTTTTTTTTTTTTTTTTTTCTTATTCTATTCCAAATCTATTTCCTGTCTATTAGTCTATTCTAAGGAATAAAAAAAAAAAATTAGCTGACCTTATCAAATGGATTATTTCATGGAACAAAATTTGCCTTTAGTGGGACTACTAATTTATGATGTGATGACCAATGATCTCCTCGACGAGAGCTCTTCATGGAGGTGGCTTACAGACCCATCCTTCACTCTCGTCGAATAGAAAGTTTTACGGTTTATCACAAAATATATATAAGATCTAAGATTAGAGAGGAAAATTTTTTGAGAGAGAATCTTGTGCAGCTGTCCCACTTCACCACATGACATGATAGATCAGAGAATTCTTGGGCATTTCTATTAGGTAAAAATTCCGCTTTAGGTTACGTAATTTTTTTATTTAATCCTCAAACTTTTAATTTATCTGATGAACCCTTGAATTTGTATAATTTTTAATCAACTCTATCCGGTTTCAAATGGAAGCAAATAAAATGGACATGTTCATTAGGGTTGTAAGAATGTGATGTGGAAAGTTTAAAGATGTATGCAAATTTAATCTGGACTTAGAGGAGGACGGATTTGATTAGAAGATATATGTAAATTCAAACACTAGATTAGAGAGATTAAAATTTCAAGAACTTTATTGAATTGAAAGACCAAAAGAGGAAATTTACCTTCTGAAGTACAAAAATCAATCCATGCTACAAATGAAAACTTTGTGTAGACGTGCTAGCTTTATTGAATCATATAATGTTATGACCAATACAGAAATTACAATGAAAATTAAAACTGAGAAGAATAAAGGAACATGCAGATTTAAATGGAAAACCCATTGATCAATTGAATAATGAATCCTATAAAGGTATAACTATGGATCGTTTGCATTCTGCACGCACGAACTATGCTCAGCAAATCGATCCTCAATGGTTTAACAGTGAAAAAGGCGAAGAATTATTTACCGAATGAACATAGGTCCTAAAATGATATCATGTCTCTTTTGCTCATACACTATCGCTATTCAAAAGAAAATACAACCGAAGCAATGAGGAAAGATACGAAGCAATTAGGCACATTACATGTTATATGACTTTCCGCAAATATGTGGTCGAGAAAGTATGCACAACTGTAACATCCTAATCCCATGTCGGGGAAAGATAGCTTGCCGCTTAGGCGATACATAAACAGATGAATCCTCATAGGTCACCTCAAGAATATTCTGTTTCGGGGTTTGGCCCAGTGGGCTGCGCCCGCTGTTACAGTGAAGCTTCTTGCAAAATTAAACGGCAAAAGATTCTGACTTTCTTGTTATGAATTATAGGAATAAGCAGAAGAAAGAACTTATGAGCAAGACGATTCATGTACTAAGATCTTAAGGAAATGAGAGGACTAATACAAGCATGAGAATTGGACAATCAACTAATATCTCACTCTCATGAAAAATTTTATGCCTTTTCACTTGTCTGTCGGGTTCAATGAAACTAATCTGTACAACAGCTCATTGGAGCACAATAAACATCCCGCATCAAACAGACCTCCGAATAAGGCTATCACAAAAACGTCATCCGCAATCTCCAGTTCTAACATGGTACAAGAGATATCAGCTTTCTACTTTGCCTTTTGCTTTATGGGCACTGAAGAATGCCCAAAAAGAACATCAGGGGAACTAACCAGCGATAACTCCCTTGCATAAGTGAGCCTGTTGCAGAAAGAAGAGAGACGTTGAAAACATGATATAGCCTAAGAACGAAGTCTCCTGACTGATGTTATTCTATTTTTGCCCCGCTTTTTGGCCAGCTTTTGACGGATTTTTTTCAATAAGCATAAACTGCAACTTTCACCTTCTCAATTTCTTCCACATCAAGACAGAACTTCCGTGAAGAAGTTTTGTTTAGTTTTTCATGCCTGTGCTTGGACTCAAATTAAGTAAATGAATAATCTTTTTCTTTCATGAGCACAAATGAAACACATTAACCTTTGTTAGCATATCTATTACTTTTCACTAGCAGCAAAAGAGTTGTTTGTGCAATTCAGACAACTCAAAAGCCAATTTAGTTTGGGACTTTGCTTAAACCTTACCTCTAGACCCATCACTGGGTGCTGAAGGGGGTGCTGAAGCAGTATTATTTGAAGATGAAATCCCAAGATTTGAGCAATCCAAACCAATTCCACCTTCAAAAGGTAATAGCTAATTAGGCTCACCAACATTTGGCGCATTAGGAAAAAAAGGAAATATTAATCCTTAGAGAACAACTATTTCTCACAGCCACTAAACTACAGAAAAACTGTTCCTTTCATGTTTAGAGAAAAATAATTGAGGACTCACACTGTTTGTAGCATGGGAAAGCAGTGAGATTGAAGAGATTGTAGTAGCCCTCATCACATAGGCAACTGTATGAGAGAATTGAAGTCCTGTTACAGGAGCCACCTCCGCAATCAGCCCAATGACAGGCTATAAATGGAGAAGGCAACCGAATTTAGCATGAACTCATCTACAAACCAGCATAAAGCAACTTGAGACATCAAGCAGATAAAAGGTAAGTAGTTACGGTTGATAATTGATTCGTTAGCTTGTCTTGCTTTCTCCTCAGCTGAAGCAGGGGATTTCATGCATGAGAAATTGAGGGTGCCTGCAAAAAATGGGGAAGCAAGAGAAATGGTATCAGAGCAGCAACCAAATCATATAAAGTTAACCAAAAAAAGAAACAACTATAAGAGTAAAATTTTTAAGGTTAAGTATCGGATATTTCATTCTTGCACACGATGCATGTTGGCACATGAAAGAGATTATTGCCTCAAGTCTAGTCGATCCCAGTCAACTACAGTTTCAAACTCATATAGATGATACTTAATAGGACATCTTGCCATTTAAACAACTGGACACGTAGACAAGTTCTGTGATCTTGACACTACCTATCTTTATAACATTAAATGGACTCTTCTCTCTCATTTGGCTAACAACTAGTGAAAGCAAGTCTGGTCATATAAGTTCTAGAAAGATCGGTATCTGTCAATGCTTTTTGTTTTACCACAATTCATTGATTTTGAGTGTTGGTTTAACTATAGACATGTAATCATAGAGAAGTCAAACTATGCTAAGTCTAGTTGTAACAGTCAGAGCTCCAAGGAAGAAAGACAGGATGAGAAAGTGGGATTGTTAGCAAAGGCTCAAGCCAACATGCATTAAGACAGCGAAATTTTAAGTCTTTCCTTTCAGCAACCATACAAGTCTGTGTCTTATAACTTTTTAGACAAGAAATCAATAGCAATATTCAGAATATCCAAATTTATGTCTTATTAGGTGGAGGAATGAGAATACGCTTGTCAACATCAGTTTAGGTATCGCATGAACATCACATGTTATGGTTGCTTGTTTAACTTTCTTTCTAACATTAACTAACCCACATCACCTGCCTACAGGGCCTATACAACTCTTATATTCAAGTAATCTCTGTTCACTTAGCAGCTTAACTTTTTCGGCATAACTTTTTGACATGACACCAGAGCTAATTTCGCCCTTAGATTTATCTCGAGTGTGAGGCTCCCCCATCTATCAATTCAATGCGCTTTTTCATGTAGTCTCTCTCCAACTAATAGCTTTGGGTCGGACTTCTGTTGCAGTAACAACGTCAGACAAAATCTCAAAGTAACACGAAACCATAGACAAGATGATAATTTGATTGACCTCCATTACCAACTCAAGCTAAATAATAATTTAGAAATTGATGATTATGACACATTCCTCTTTGATTATTTTGGGGTTCTTTTCACCTTCAAATTATTAATAACGATCAATCTAGGACTCCCCTCTTCATTTAAAATGCATAGAGAATCCACCCGGTAAACTGATACAAACAAAGCAGAAAGGAGCAATTAACACTATTATAGCTTAAACAGATAAACAGTTAAAACCATTGTGTTCATAGACTCATATTTGATCATGCCCTACGACCCAATTAGATTTCCTCATCTTCCATTTAGGAAATGCTGCATACTGATGGTTCCACATATGGTCCACCTGAACTCATTTGGAAGGATGACTAGCTGAAAATAAATTATCAACAGACGGATCAAACGGACAAAGGGTCACCCCAGCTTATAAAGTCTTGTTTCTGTTTTCTTCGGTAAATACTGGAAACATTCTTCTATGCACAATATGAAACTAAGTCGGACATACTTCGTGACAATCTAGGCAGTGTGACAGAAGTTGATCTATCCCCGCTATCAGTAATTTAGTAAAGTCTTCTTTTGGAAACTTAGCTGTTGTGAATCATCCATTACCATCTCTTCATTCGCCATACAAAACTATCGGTAAAATACAGAGAGCAACCCAACAGAAGACATGTACCGAGATCATTGCTTCACATCAATTCACTTTTATCTCAACATCTAATCCTGAATAGCAGCTGCACAGAGAGAAAGAGAGAGAGAGAGAGAGAGAGAGAGAGAGAGAGAGATTACAGTTAGGAATTACACAAGGGAGGAAATTCAGATGAAGATCAGGATCAGTGCTTGAAAGAGTATGCTTCCATCCAGGGTCACATTCACATTCATAAAAGAAAGAGCTGTTCCCACTGGGCTTGCACGTTCCTTTCCCACATTTCACTTCCTTGCACACATCATCTGCAACATCGAGGCACCAAAACAAACCAAATTAAAAAACACAAATCGAACGGCAGTCGAGAACACCCAGTTGGCCAAATGTCCGTAAAAGGACAGCCCCAGACGAAAACAAAGCAAACTCCTCTCAGAGCCAAATCGGCAAACCCCATAAGAACAGTAACCGAATCAGAAAACGACGAAACAGAGGAGCATGGTTTTCAGGGAAGTAACGACGCGAACCCGCGATGGGCGAAAGGAGAGGGGACAAGACGTTGCCGAGAGCAAGCGTGGGCAGCAGAACGGAGATCACGGCGAGACAAGCAGCAGCCGCAGCAGCCGCAGCGACGGCTGAAGCCATCGCTGATCAAGAAGGCAAGATAAGCAAGTGCTGCGGGACGGCGACCCGATGATCAATAACGAAAGATCGGTCGACCCGCTTCCGTTTTTGTCTCTCTCTCGCTTGTCCTCAAAGACTTGAAAAATATTCGGAATGACTTCGGTTTACTTCGGGTGGGAGTTGAAGTGGAAGCCACTGAGTCAATCTGAAGTCAATAAAGATAGATTTTTTCCTGGGTCAAAAAGAGGTTATTTTGCTTACACGTGTTGTTGAGTAGTTGAGGCTTCTACATGTAGGGAAAATCTAAATCTCTATAAACTCTGGTGTTTGCCTTGAATAAAATTAAATCTCGCCTGTTGATCCTAACTTTCTAAATTTTGCGGGGGAGTAACGGCGAGATCCCTTTCGTCGTCCGTGGCTGACGGGATCCCGTCCTTATAGTCGAGTCCCGTGCGGCGGCGAAGCCACGGCGACCATCTCTTGGGGCATGGCCCTAAACCTGGAAGCCCGGCACCCGCCATGGCCCTGGATGCCAAGCCTTCGAATTCGGGCGTGAAGTGAAGATTGTGGTCCATGGTGAGAGTGTCGGTCTGAGCAATGGGTCTGTAATATTTTTTGAGATTTTTGAAAAAGTTAAAGAAAAGGTGGTGGCACCCACTTTAAATAATGAAAGCAAAAGAAAAAAAAAGGGGAAGAGATAAAAAGGAAAAGAAAGCCCACGTTCGGGCATAAGGTCGGGCAGAAGAAAAGAGGAGAAAAGAAAGAAAAAGAAGAAGAAAAAAGAAATGCCTCGCCAAACCGACTCGACTCCATAACGCAGCGCCCGGTAAGAGATTAGGCCCATCGTTTGTCGTCCAATTGAAGTAATTTATGGGTTTAGGGCTCAAATTCGAAATTTTTGGAAAATCGAGCGGCGAAGTCCGATTTTGGAGTCGTTGAGCCGCGTATTTTTGTTGGAATGATAGTTTAGGGTGTTGTAGAGCCGTGGGATTTTACGAATCATGATTTGAGCTTATGGTTTGTCCAAAACAAAATTTCAAAGTTTCCCGCATGTAGTGAACAGTACGCGTCCAGCAGCTTTGGGCCTATACTTTGTCATTTTTCGGCTTGATTTTGGGACGGTCAAGTTGGGATTCTTGTAATATGTTTAAAAGGCTTTCTATTGACTATAGGTACGTTCAGATCGGGGTTTGGAGGAGAAAGTTTTGGCGCAATCAAGTTTTGCGCTCAAACTCCGTGTTGCGAACGGCTTGAACAATCGCTTTGGTTATTCGATTTGTTGGTGCGTAGGAGTCCTTTTGTTAGAGTTAAGGTGTAGTTTAGTTGTTTTGTAGTTGATGTAGAGTTTTATTTTGATTTTATCATTATTTCTCGGTTATTTGATAGGACCGTAAGTCCGACGATAAGAGTATCGTTCGTTGTTTGGTCATAGACAACGAGGTGAGTGGTATTATATATTCTTTGGTTTTGTAAAATTATGTCTTGAAGTATATATATGTATATATATTGAATCGAGAAGAGCATTTTTATTGCATAAAAGTTGGATCGAGCAATCACTACTCTTTGGTTGATTGTGAATGTTTGAAAAGCATGTTATACAAAGTTCGTGGAGAAATATATTTGAAATTGCTTTGCGACTGATTTATGGAAATGTTTATGATGATTTGAGAAATTGATAGGAAATGGATGATGGGCTATGTTGCAAAAGGTTATTTGCTTGGTTTATGATATTGATTTTTGAATTGAATTTCTAGTATTGGAGAATGGTTATTTATGCTCAATATGACTCTGAACCCAATGAGGGGTTTTTGGGGGTATGCATACTAGGTTTAGGATATCCTTTTGGACCTAGCCATCGGCTTTGTAGGTGGAGATCTTGCCAAGGAGAAAAGCTTGGTCGTCTTGTCACCGGGCGTTATGTTGTGACTATGGTAGAATATTGAGCAATAAATTAGTCAATTGATGGACCATTGATATGTGATATTTGATGGAGATTATTCAATGGACTTGATCATTGATACTCAACTTTTGATGGTAATTTAAATGAGTTTTCCATATTAGTATAAAGCTTTGATGATAAGAAATAACTCTTATATGATTCGATATGTATTTTATATTGAGTTGGTGTTATGAAATTTGGTATTGCTTTGTATATATGCATAGTGGTTGTTTGATCTGCTTAGAAGATATGTACTACTTACTGAGCTGTTGTTGCTCATTCCACCCGTTCTTTAATCTTTTTAGGTTCCTCAGTTAGTGGCAAATAGAGCGAGAGCACCGTCGGTGGGAAACTTTTGGGGAGTTCTATTTTTGGATATGGTTTAAAGAAATGGTATACATAGTTGTTGCTAGTCATTCGGTTAGCTGAGTTCTAATTGTATATTTCTTTTTGGTGGATTATAGAAATTCTGATGTTGTAATCAATCTGTTGGTCTATCTGATATGTATATATGGTTTGAAATATATATAAGTTGATATCGGGTTATTGGTTGTATTTGAGGCTGCGTCCTTCGTGGGAAAGACGGCCGTGTCATCCCCATTCTTTGTAGTTTTGGGGTGTAACAGGGTCAAAGTAGAGTCGATCATTAAACGACCCCGGCTAGGCCCAAATGTCGAGCCTATAGTAATGTCCAAAAATGCCAATGATATACAATTTACATATAAGTATTTGGGCCAATCTCAAGCTATAGTTAGGTGAGCTGGGCATTATATGCAAGTCCATTGTCTAAACTCGCTCATTTACCTTTCTGGTTTGGGTGGGTCAAAGGAGCCACCCATGGTCGATCACATTTTGGTTAGAGAGAGAGAGAACTGGGAGGAGGGTTGAATTTAGGATTTTGATCTGATAGTAATGAGCATAAGATGGAGCAGCCCCATACTATCATCCCATCGCTTTGACAACAGGGGATCATTATCTCCTTTTGGAAGGTTACCTAGCATGAATTAATCTAGTTCGTTATTCAAAAGCTAAGGAGTCTTGGATTAGGCGTTTTATAAGCTCTTTGGTGAAATCGGCCAAGCTGGAAATAGTTATTTCCTAGGGAGGTTAGGAAGCCCATCGTTGTTCCTAAAAAAGTGGAAGGCTTAGTTACACAAAGAATACGGAACAAAGTTGAATTCTCTATAGCTGGACGACGGGTATGTCAATTGTCAAGCATAGGAAAGCTCAAAATCAAGATTTAATCATTTGAAAATATTACGTGTTACCAATAAATAAGTATGGAAATTATTTATCGTCTATGAAATCTATTTAGAGTGACTTTCACTTTCAATATTTTCTAAAATCTTTTGGAACTCAAATTTTGATTTTTATTTAATCTCAACGACATGAAACCTATTAAAAGTTTCAAACATTAACATGTAGAATGCTATATGAGTTTTTTCAAGTTTTTTTTTTTTTTTTTTTGAAATTTACGTTGTAATTTTTATTCACAAATTTGGTGGAGAAAGTGACAAGTAGAAGCAGTTGAAAATGGCACTTGATTTAATCAACGAAGCTTGGGCATCTGATACCAATAGTTCTAACCTCAAAGCCCCCCTTTTTTTTCAAGATAACTTATGATGGCTAACGCTGCAGCGTGCGGCTACGGCTCTTGGTCGATGCATTTAAGAATTCTTGGTCGATCACGAAGTATAAAACTTCATCTTGCTGTCTCGATTCTTTTGTTTTAGCACACTGTGGCCAAGTGGCGGAGTCAATGGGACCATCTTATTCTTGATTTGGAGAGAGAGAGAGAGAGAGAGAGAGAGGGAGAGAGGGAGATTGAGTTTTCAGAACCATTGTCCTGTCTCTCTGTAAGTTGCACATTTCTAACCGCCCTCTGCAGAAAAGCAATCCCTCGCTCACACACTCGTGGAATAACATAAATCGGACATGTCTCAGTGAAAGTGAAATCTGAAGACAGGCTCTGTTAGACCCGGAGCGGCAAGAAGTTCTAGGGAGTTCGCCATGGAAGGTCGCAGCAAGACCGCCATTGTCATGCAGGGATCGAGCCTGAGATAGTGGGGGAGGCCAGAGAATGATGATTAAGGGAGACTCGAGGGCTCGAAGAGAGACAAGCTTAGGACACAGAATATCACCGAGTTGCACTCAAAGCTCCGGTCTATGGTCCCTGGCATATGTCCCAAGGTTCTGTCGCATTCCCATTCATCTTTTACATTTCGCGTGACTCTGTTAATAGTATGTAAGGATAAAAAGGATACAATTTTGATTAGATGGGACCTGGGTTTTGATTCCAGCAAACCTAGTCAATCTAGGTTATTCAGTAGAGTGAGAAACTGCGGTGCTTTTTAACAGTGGCAAGAATCGACATGAATCGCAGACATGATTACAGCATTCTAAACCAAATTGCGAGCCTAATAGCCATGTTGATTATTGGTGCACAGCAAAATCGTCTCCATCATCTTAAGTAATTATCTTTTAGCAGTTCACTAAGTAAGTCAATGATATCGCCAAGCAAAATGCCGGTAAATTTTATGGGCTCAATTTAGTCTTATCGATCATGTTTATTAGTTTCTTGTTTCTGCAGGTTCGAAGGGCAGAAGGTTTGCAAGAAGCAATTCCTTACATCAGGTCCCTTGAAGAAGAGAAGGCGAGGCTGGAGAAGCTGAAGATGTCATCTGACCAAGTAATAACCAACAGCACATCGATCAGCGTTACTTTGTCTGACAGCAGTCTCGCTTGCTTTGTGATCACGATGTCAATCCGACGAAATTTGGCGACCGATGTAACTAGTGTCTTCGACCGACATCGAGTAGAAATTCTTGCCTCTCACATCGTGGCTCACAAAGGGAGTATCAGGATGGCAGTGACGGCTGCAATGTACAATGTCGAAGACTGCACTGTCGAGAAGATTAAGCAGGACATTCTCGTGGTATGAAGTATATAAGGGTCTCAATTTCGCATACTACGACTAACATCTCAAGTTTTTCCGCACATACATAAGGTAATAGGGAAGAAGATGGAAATGTCTATGAGTATGATGGTAAAGGAGTACTAATTTCTACACTAATCAGTGAAAGTCCATCTTAGACAATTTCAACAGAATGTTTATCAAGTTGCAGTAAAAGGTCAAAAGCTGCGCTTATGTTTTCATTTGACAGATGAGAAAAATTAACCAGCTTTAGATGAAGAGAATCCTTGCACAATTATGGAACAAGTTACAGCTCTATTCCGTCTGGAACATGAATCGAAGTCGATTTACCATGGGCCGGAGATAGTTTCGGAGCAACTCCTAGCCAGTATAATTGCTCGACTTAGCAACGTAGTCATCGAGGAAGTACAGGAGGTCCGATCGCCCGATAGTGTGGAAGTAAACTCCAGTAGCGTGATTGTAGTCGCTTGCGTGGGATCCACACCTATGAATTGCTTTTGCGATCTTGAATCAGTGAATCACTTCCAGAGAAAATAAGCTTTCCATAGCAGCACATGCGCTGAAGGCATTCTATAATATAATCGCAGCCATGGCAAAATAACGTAGACTCGAGATTAAAATACAAACTTAAATCAATAAGTTATGAGCTTTGAGCTAACTTAAATATATATTAACTACTCTATACCACATCACATGTGAATTTGGTGCAACAAAAGTGTAGCGCCAATCAACCATTGAGATTGATATACAAGCTTAAGCGAATGAATTATAAGCCAATTTGAATATATTAACTACTTTACACCACATCGCATCACGTGTGAGTTTGGCGCAACTGAAGTGAAGCACTAATCAACCATTGTCTTTGATACCATTTGTTGGGAACGCTCAGCAGAAGTATTTCATCAGGAGATTGCCCACCAGCACAACAAAAGTGAAGCACCAATCAACCATTGGCTTTGATATTATTTGTTGGGAATGCATAGTAGAAATCAATAATTTCACCTAGGAAGATCGCCAAAAGGGATTTTGAGCCCGTTAATAAATCTAGTTAGACTCACATTCGCTCAAAAACTTAAGTCAATGAGTTATGGGCCAACTTGCATATATTAACTATTCTACACTATATTACTTATCCAATGTGAGACTTCTCTAACACAAATCACACGTGTATCATAACACTTGTAATGATAGTCTTCGGGCATCAAAAGTAGCATCAGCTGCCCTCATTTCATTACGGGTTAATCTTTTTTCTTGGTGACGATGGAAATACGATAATTTTTTATCATTTTCATTGCAACAACAACATGAATTGAATTTAGTAGTTTTTTTTAGTACATGAAAAGTTCGAACAGAATTTGTTATTCTTTTACTTAACACAAAATATGTTCTTAATTTCTTTTCTTTTCAAGTACTTTGTGGTGGCCAAATGCTATCGCGTGCGGCTTCGCCGCTCTCTCCTTGCTCCTCCTATTCATCACCAAGGCGGGCAAGAGCAGAGTGCTGGCTAGGTGGTGGCAATCTCAGACATCACCATGGCATGTCACGCCCTAACTCTCCGACGCGTGGCATCCCTTCCTTCTTTTGATCATTTAATTACGACGTGCCAAGAGGCGTTGCCGACCATTCATTTTATTTTTAATTAAACACAAGTGGAAGTAGAATCAACTCCATCCAATCATATTCATTAGTAGGGATAGCAAGGAAACATATCAACACAAACACTTTCATACATATATACATATGTACATCAATTTAGTATATCGGAAGTTTAATAATTACACATCCGCAACGCGAATTCTTTCCGATTACCAAAAGGGGTTGGGGGTTAACCTAGCTCCTCTATCGTACGAGGGCGACCTCAAAAAGTGGTACCTCCCCTATGTGCCTAATACGTGTGCATGTCATAGTACGTTGGCTTGAGCTTGGGATCAAGCTCCGGGTCTGAGTCTGACTCCGGGTCAATGACAGAGTTGTCAAGGACGTCCACGATCATAGGGTCCCAGATGGCACTCCTGGATCCCCCGCTTAGTGGCTCGTCAAAACTGCAGAGAGGGCTGAAGAGCTTTCCTCCAAACCATACGTACCGCACCTTGAACTGGTGGGGCATCGAGCTTGTCAGCCCTTCGTCCACTCAGATGATGGTCACGTACTTCTCGTATACGATGTTGGTCTCCTCTATTAGGAAGGGGGTCTTGAGTGTCCTAATCAATGGACACCCCAAAACGCACGTGGCGGAATGGAATACTCATGATTTGGGCATGAAAAATTTAAACCATAACGAGTGAGAAAACTCAATAAGTGGACTCCTTAAACCTTGCGAAGGAGAGTACTTCACCTCGGAGACACCCTCTATGTGCGACTTAATTGTCGATGTTAGATCAATAGTAAAACATTTGCTTTGCATAATCTATAAGTATGAAATGAGCAATTCACCATACAACACCCTAATGACGTATCCAACAATTACATGAATGATTCTCCACGTGAGTCCACAATTCCAATAGGCACATGACAAACACGAATAATCTAGACACAACCATTATCACTTCTATGCACAATGCATCCACACGAGTCCAGGTTATTATGATCGCTCTTGGCCATGACCGATACTCGCGTCGGTGATCTTCCGGCATAATCAGGCATCATCCTACTCCCATCAGGCACAGCAACATCTCGACCTCACTTGAAGACAATATTCAATTAAGAGCATTGTTCTGAAATCCATCCACAAACGGCATTTGGATCTACGCTAGGCATCCGGAATCCATCAGATATTGTCCCTTGTAGTCATACGAGTACAGAACCATTTAAGTGATCACACGAGCATATCAACCACTCAAGCTAATTTTTATCTTCCAACTTAGCTAATGCAAGAGTGTTTAATCCTCACATGTTATACACTAGCAATTTTTACACACAAAAATACCATAAAATAATTCCATATGATCACCCATTGATTATTTATCCACCAAAATAATCTTACAATAAACTCATTATATTATTATCAACGCAAACACATAAAACTTGACATCTCACCGCAGTACTTCATGAATCATTCCTATCAGGCCTTTCTAAGCTTTCTTTTCAAACAATACTTTAGAACAAATGTTATTAACTTTCATTCTCATGGCAATCATCCCTCAATTCCACACAATATCACACCATGGGTTTACTTATCAACATAACTTATCACTTTTCAAAATAAGATATTGCAAGCACTTATCAATTTTCAAGATAAGCCATCACTATTATTTATCACTTTTAAGAAAAGCTATCACAAAAACTTATCACTTTTCAAGATAAGTTATCATCATTACTTATTACTTATCAAAATAAGCTATCACCATTACTTATCACTTATCAAGATAAGTTATTACAATTACTTATCACTTATCAAGATAAGCTATCAACTAATCCATCTATCTCTTAATCTAATTATCATTAACCTTAATCCTAACCCTAATTCCAAGCGTAACTACCATCCTAATCAAGGTTCAGGAAACCACTCATTGGATTGGCTTCTAAGCTTTGACAGTGAGTAGTGGTGGAGACGATGGCACGTGGATCACGGCGATGGATGGAGGCGGTGGTGTGCGGCATGACAAGGAAGCGGTGTGAGATAGCGGTGAGGATGGCAACGGCAACGGCGACTCACAACCTTGGGTGGCGGTGGACGGCAACGACAATGGCGGGTGGTGGCGCTATTGGATAGAGGACGATGACAAGCAAGATGGGGAACGACGTCACAACGTGCGGCGAGCTGTGCCGTGAGACGGTGGTTGACGGTGGTGATGAGCAATCAAGAGAGGGAGAGAAAGAGGGGGAGAGAGAGACGCGTGAGGGAGAGAAAGTGAGGGCCGAGAGAGAGAGAAATTGGGGGGGGGGGGTCTGTGGTGAGAGAGATAGAGAGGGGGAGAGAGAGATGGCGTGAGGAAGAGAGAGAGAGTTGAGGGATGAGAGTGAGAGAATGAGTGAGAGAATAGGGGCTTCTCTTCCAAGTTTCCTCGAAACTTTAATGAACTTAATACAAAATTCCTTGAATTACTCTTGCCCAAGTCTTTTGAATGGCCACCAAAAGTTCTTGAAAATCTTCCTATCCATTCTTCAATTAAATGCTAGATTTCAAGTATGTGATCAAGTTGGAAATGAACTAAGGAAACTAACCAAGTTAGACTCTCCCCTTTCCCTCTTCAAATAGGCGCCTATCTCTCCTTGGAAGATAAGGGTGCGTTTTGTAACGTTTCTGTTCAAAAATTGTTTCAGGGAACAAAAATAGAAAAAACTATTTCTGTTCTGGGGAATAATTTTTTAACAGAATAATGCATTTGGTAAACTTGTATAATTTATGTTCCTAGAATATAAAAAGAACATAAACACATTTGATAAACTTGTATAATTTTTTCGTTTCTCTTAATGTTTTAATTTTTCTTTTCTTTTTTCTTCCTTTTGGCTGGTCGCCAGCCTCAGCCAGGGCGGCTGGCTGGGCCACCACCAAGTCGGTGTTGCATGGCGGTGGCCCGACGAGAGGTCGGCCTCGCCTTGGCCAGGCGAGCTTGAGCTCGCCCAAATCTAGCGAGGCTGAGCTCACCTAGCCACCGCTAGGCGACGCCGACCTGGCGATGGCCCGGCGAGGCCAAGCCTCGCCGGTGGCTAGGCTAACTCAACCTCACCGGGGGCTGACGACGCTCCGGCAAGGTCACCAGCCCTCGACGGCCGGTCGCCGGCTATGGCCGAGGTCGCCGACCGGCCAAAAAAAAAACAAAGAAGAAAAGAAGAAGAAAAGAAAGAGAAGAAAAAAAAAGGAGAGAGAAAAATTGTTTATTGGAAGTATTCCCAGGAACAAGAAACAAGCTTTTTCTACTTCTTGTTTCTGTTTCAAATCTGTTCCCGGGAACAAAAGCATAAACAAACGCTTTTTTGTTCTTTTTTTGTTCCCCCGAACGAAAGAATAAAAATTGCGTTCCGGGGAATAGAAACAAAACCCAAATAAACAGGCCCTAACAATTCTTGTCTCATTAAGCCAATAAGCTTCTAGAAGGAATAAATTAGGAATTTAATTGAACTATAGTCCAAAGCACTATTCATGCACATGGGTATATAATGTACCAGCTTCCAAAAGGCTAAGTGTGGGCTTAATTGGCCTTGATGGGCCCACCCGGGCCGCCCATGATGGGCATGAAGCCCGTTGGGCCCACTTGCAGCTTGGGCCCTAATGGCTCCTCATTTGCAGCCCGTTTTCATTTTTTTTTTTCGAAAATCCACGGTCCGCCGATGAAAAATTGAATTTTTATCCTAAGGTGACCATTCCTTATTTTTACATGATTTATCGATTACCTTTGTAATTATATTCCTTAGATAGCGTTCAAATTGAGAATATTACATATGTGCTGCCTGGGCCACCGGCCACAAGGGGAACTCACACGTGCAATGGGGGAAAATGTGCAACGTCTTTGACAAGTCCAGTCACCATGTGCCTATCGCTATCATCTCGTCTCTGGGTTTTGGGCTGACGTGCCATTCCAAAGCCCCCTCTAGTTTATCACACGTTTCAAAATTTAAGGTTCTTCGACCAATTTTTTTTTTTTTTTAAGGTTCGTTTCTCTATATTTGGTCTTTAATGATGGTAGGCTAATGAGACGTGCAGGTATGTCTTCGCAAATATTGCTTATGTAAGATATTCCATATTTTTTTTGTTCATAAGAAATTACATGTTCGATATAAGTAAATCTGCATTCTATCAATCAATAAAAGAAGAAAAATTATACGAAACAATTTATTACTAATTCGCATGAAGCCATGAAAAATCTCTCAATTTTCCTAAATCCGTTTATTTAGATTGCCTCTCCTCATTTTATGGTATCGTTTTTTAAGTGATCATTGTGATAAGTAAAGATTAAGTGGAACTCTACAAAACCTCCTAGTCTTGCCGAAGTTGGGCGGGCTCAACTTTTTGACGAAAGCCCATTGGCTAAATATTTGTCTTTCTAGCCTCGCGGGCTTTGTGTCCACCCTCCCATTAATCATCTCTATTTGCGATGGGTGAACAGTGTCATTCAACTAGGGGTATTAGGCCGACAAGTCAGTTGAATAACATTGTGCGAAGCACGGATCAGCTTAGTGGGTCGTGTTGCCACAATTGAGTGAAGGTTTCCAGTGGTAGTCTAGATAACCCTAGCACCCAGTATGGATAATGCCTTATTTTAATGTGCCAGTGCTCACATGCATTCCTCCCCCAATTTCTCACCAAATTTTTCTTCTCGATCGAGCAGGAGTACGGAAGCTTCATTGGGGGTCACCCTCCCTCAGAGGGTTCTCCTCTTTTTTCTCCCTCGAGCCTTTTAGGGACATATACTG
This sequence comes from Eucalyptus guilfoylei, assembly GCA_016097605.1. Lineage (NCBI taxonomy): Eukaryota > Viridiplantae > Streptophyta > Magnoliopsida > Myrtales > Myrtaceae > Eucalyptus > Eucalyptus guilfoylei. The sequence goes on from CM027861.1 coordinate 8,511,837, forward strand.
GTCCAACCCTTAGCATGGGTTGTTTTAAATGTTCAAACATTTGTTGAAAGTGACGGTTAAACATTTGGTGTAGGCTTTTCTTTTATTAGAAAAACAGTACAGGACATGCCAAGAGGAATTTAAGTTGCTTCACACCCAGGAAGAAGGGGGGAATAGAAAAATTGGAAAATACAAAGGCAAAAAGCATAGCAACGACGTAAACCCTTACCGACCTTGCATGTGCTTAAGGACATGCAGACAAAAAAGGCGAAACGGGTACTCCATATTTTATTTAATCATATGCACATGCATTTAAACTTTTCTAATATAGTCCATCCAATGAACTCTTCAAATGAAAAATAAAAACATCAATCAAAACATCAAATATTTTTTAATATTTGTACTATGCGAATAGTGTGTTCTCAGATAACAGGCTGTATCCATATGTTCTGTCTTCGGTTTTCTTCTATTAAAAAAAAAAAGAAGTTATCTATAAATTTCTTTTATTTCACCCTACGCATCACCTACTTCTAGAATCTGCACTTTTCCCCTTGAGCTTTCTCGGAATCTAGATCACACCTTGAAGTTTAGGAAACTACAAGGATGTATGGATGGTGGGAGTTATGTACTTCTAAACCTCATGGGCAAAATGTAAGACTAATGGAGCAGAATTAATTGTGCTTTCATTTAAAAATATTTATGGGATTAAGAAGTTTGTTTTTTTTGGTCGAAAAAATTTGCATCCATGACTCAAAAGGATACATGAGAAGTATATAGACTTTCGTGGTAAAACAAATTGAAATAAAGCAAAGGCCAAAACACTACAAAACAAAGCTAAATTCAGAAAACAAAGAGGATCAACAAAGCACCGACAGGGTTAAGCATACACTCATTCTAAAAGAACAGATCTGTCAAGCAAAATAATTGGTGATCAATTACTAGATCTCATACCGTCGTCAATAATGAGCATATATCGGAAATTTCTTCTCCAATAACTACGGTTATCGTGCGCCTAGGTTCGGTTTCCTCTACACCATTGCTATATGTAGACAATTAAAATAGGTTGAATAGACATGGATCTAACCTTTACAAGAGCAAATCTTCATAGTTTAGTGAGACACTTGAACTCCGGCAATCATCATTGAAACTAGAGGCAGATGACCTGTACATGGATAAAGTACGAGGGTATCAAATCCCTGAAAACATTATTAAACTCACATATCTAAATTGGGAGAGAAGAACTCCTAAGTCTAGAACTAGATTTAAAATACTAGTTTAAATTACACGGGGTAAAATTTAGTCTATTAAATAGAAATACTAAAAAAATTATACTAAAATCTAACAAAAGCAAAATGGCAGCGGTATCAATGGACCCCACTGCCTATTGCCCTTTGAGAAGGACGTACATTATTTATTTTTAGAGACAACGCTTGCTTGTCATAGACGTTTTTGCTTTCCCAACAAAATCCTCACGCAAAACGACCCATCAAATGGGACATGAAGATAATGAAAATTGACCTTCTAGCCATGTTAATGATCTATAATAAGAAGTTTAAGAAGTTACTCTTTATCTTAGGCTTTATATGTTTTGTGAAAAACGAATGGTTGAAAATGTATTGTTTAAAATTATTAGTCAATGAAAATATTTTTATTATTGACAATAATTTATTTTTATATATTATCATGGACGATGAAAATATTTTTCATTCATTCATTTTTATAAGTGGTTCAAGCGACTATTTTTAGAAAATATTTTTAAATTATTCATTTTTTGTGAAACAAATACACTATTATATTTCTTCTACATCCATGCTGTCTACAATTAGATTGTAAATGCTTTTGCAAGATTTCTCCCATATATTTTATATCTATTTAAGAGGAAGACATGATGATGTACTCAAGTGACTAGACCAAGTAAAGTGACAAATCTCAATAGGTGCAGTGTCTCCCTAAACAAAACAACGAGTCAAAGGACCAATAAATATACACGCCACGTGATTGCCAACTAATCCTTTCCACATTACAGAAAATCGATGTTGATGATGAGATGAGACGTCTTAATTCCTCCACAATTGATTGGCAGGACAAGGACAACACCCCCTTTAGGGTTCCATGCATCCTATACCATAGAGTTTCCCGAAGATTATTTTATTGAGCTTTTGTACGAATTTATTTTTGTTTGCTATGTGGTTTTTAAGGCAATGAAAAGGACCAAACAATGGGGGAAACATAACTAGGGGTGTGTGGTAAAAGAGCTGAGTGCAATTATTCTACTGTGTTGTTAAAAATGCCATAAATTGGTATAATAAATGGAGTAGTTAATGTATTTACGAGATAATAAGTTAAGCATTTTAAACTCATGAATAATAAAATTGTGTTTATTTGAGTAGGACTGGGGTGTTTTTAGGATGATGAAGCCCTTGCATAGTGGACAAGGACTGACTTGCCGGACCATGGACATCGCTGAGTCTTCCTTCATTTGTTGATCTTGTGCATGGATCGTTTCTATTGCTTTCTTTGTGCTCTGCTCCCGTTTTCGTAGCAATGACTTATCTTTCGACCGGTTATTTGCCAGCAATGCCTGGTACACTAAGATCGACATAATAAATCGATGTACTAGTTGATGTGATAGATTCTAAGTGCACAATAAGTAAATTACAAAGTGCAGGGATAGAAAACTTGCTTCAATAAGAAAATGATGGCAATCAATTGACATATGCACAAAACCTGTGGTTCAATTTCTATTCTAAATAGATTAACAAAGTAGAGCCAAGAGAACGATGGGACTAGCCGCACTAGCCATAGACACTTGTACTAAGTCGGGTCCTCATGACTCCAGCATGGTCACAAAGCCGACCCGTGTTGTGGGCTTACGAACAAAGGAAGGTACCCTTGACATCCAGAAAGAAATTTCAAGAATGAGATGGGCAACTCGTAATGCGGGTATGCGTTGGGAGTGGTATTCATCTCAATACCATTCTAGGAGATCCTATGTGGCCCAAGTCCTATAGTAAATTGTGTATACTAAAGTGTGGTGCTAAAGCATTAAAAACATGAACAATAGTTTACATCAAACACTATTTTAATATTCGGAAAGTAAACATTCATTACTCAACACATATCAGCAAGCCATGGTTAGCAATCACTCCACTCATTGTAGCTTCCAATTTAAAAAACATTTAACACTCAATGTTAGGGATGTACAATATCCTCACAGCCAAAGAAAAATATTTTTCAAAGCAAGAAAATTGACCTAACTCCACTAAGAGTGTTTTTTCATCCTCAATGGAGTCAATAAGTTATCACGACCCTTGTGAAGGTATGCCACATAAGAGTAGATTAATGGATTACTAAGTTTATACTTAGCTCGTGTTCTCCCATGCCAATAGCAATTCATAATTTAAGTTTAAGTTATTAACATGCAACATCATTTTCATTTAGGAGCCGCCATTAATCTAATTTTATAGGTTGATTAGAAACCTAAGTAAAATATCAGGAGATTTAATTTACTCCAACGAACTAAAGATTGTGGATTTGGGGACTTATTACGTTAGATTACTCTAATACCATTTTGGTACCATTTCTTTTATTGGAAAAATGTTTTGTAGGCATTTAAGTTGATTTTGATCTATCCACTAACTTGTGAGATGATCATGCAAGTGTGCAAATATGAATAAAAGACTCAATAATCTAAGTGATAAATAAATCAAAGCACATCTATTCCATTCAAATTTGGTGACAAATAAAATTAACAATCTATCCAGTAGCTTAATGATGGCCAAATCATCGTTGGAGCTCCTTAAACGGACGACATCCTCATTGGTTCCAAAAGACTCGTTCGATGCTAGAGATCCAATTGATAACTTGATCAGCCAAATCTAGTGGTCGACAACCTCCTTTGGTGTTCCTCAGTTCGTTTTTACATCCTTAGACGAATCCTAAACCCCGAAGTGGTGATCGCTTAGTTCAATTTGGCTCGAGCTTCAATAAAATCAAGGTATAGTGCATACTAAACTAGAATCCGATGAAGCGAGATCATGCTAGGCGATCGGGGCTTTGATTCAAATCCTAGGACACTATTACATGCTTAAAATGATGATTAGGACAGCTGATGATGATTAAGATGATGATTAGGATAGCTAGTGATTATTGATGATGATTGAACATGAGTGCATTGCTTGTTGATTGCATGTATGTCTATTTTGGAAACTCGGATGACAAATTGTACAGATTTGTTTAACATCTTCAATTGACCTTGTATCTGATTTTGATTATCTTTGATGCCTTCTAATGTTTTGTAGAAGACTTTCCAAGATTTCCGTAGGAACTTGTTTGTTCAATTTGGCCATCATTTGCTAGGTCAAATGAGTCTTACAAAATTGAAGTCAAATCTAGAAAATTGACGTGTTCTGCAAGTGTTCCGTTTCTATGACCTTTTTCTATTTGCCAATTTTCTATGATTTCTTGTGTTTATATTCTTAAGTCAGTGCCTCAATGCAAATTATTCATTAGGTTCAAATCTACAACATATAAAATTTCCGTGATGATTGAAGCTAGTTTACGTTGGTCAATTGCGTTTAGAACATCAGTGTTCACTACTGTGACTTTGCTATGCTAATTGACCTATTTGCATTCCCCGATTTTTGTAAAATCATACATTCGAAATTTTTGGTTGAAGTCTCCTTAGAATTTGTTCATTACCTCCTTGTCTACAAACTATATAATTTTCATGAGGATTGGACATGATTAGATTAGGTCGATTCTGCTTAAACCGAACATATTTGTTACTGGAAATTGGTTGTTAGGACTGGTTTGCATGCAATCAATAATTTTTGTAAAATCAAACACTTGGAATTGGAAGTCGAGATCTTCCTGAATGTTGTTTGTCACCTTATGATCTGCATTGCCTACGATCGCTGGGTCGAAAGAAGTGCATTAGGTTGATATGAATTGCTTGAAACCGAACAATTTAGGTTCTGGAAATTGCCTATTCCTAAATGACACCTGTCGATTTGTGGTGTTCTATAAATTCATATGTTCTAAATCAGGATGTGATGTCTTCATGAAAATTGCGGGACATTTCTTGATGTTGTATAAAAATATCTGAGTTGCTTTAGGATGGTAAAAATAGCTATGAACTAAATATGGTTACTTCTGTAATGCTGATTTTCCCACGAAGACCGTTACAAGTTTGCTTATTCTTACAAAATCATACATGCCGAATTAGGTGAGAGGGTCTTCATGAGATTTGTTTGGGACATGCTTAACTTCATTGTCAAAAAATTTCAGAAAATCAAAACGTGATTTGCTATTTGTGCTGACCCTCTTGAAGTTGCATGACTTGCTAAAAATCCAGTTTCCAGAACTAATCTTTGGGCATAGTTCGATTTTTTTTATCAATTCATATGATGTAGATCTTTGTATGCATTCTTCATGAAATTTTTAAAGAACTTTTCAAGCTATGATTTGGCATTAGTTTCATTAAGTTTGAAATTCTTTTGTGTATTCAAAAGAGGGCCTTCAAGGATCTTTGTCGCAAGTCACCGGAGGGAAGGATCAGTCACCGGAACGTTGGATCGGGATGGAAGCTCCATGTGTTCATCGGCACACACGCCGATGTTGGATCCGAGAGGAAAAAGCCGTTGTTTAGCGGCTTTCCGTCAACAGGCGGAGGCGGCACTTGCGACCAACGAGGAGGTGTCAAGGCAGAGGCGGCCGTGCCGGTGTGGCTTCAGAAACGAGTGATGATCGGTGAAGCCGCGCTGGAAAGGGAGAGAATGAGAGAGAAGAGAGATAGAGAGATAGAGGGCTAGAGAGAGAATTGATCTAAAATTTGTGAGGCTCCACTCAAATTTGGAGGGAAAATGGGTTTTATTATCAAATCCTAGCCGTCGATTCAATGCAACGACTAAGGATTGATCTTACAAGTCTAACTAATTTCCTTGGTGATTTAAGTAAGATTGGAATTTGACATGTGCTTACTTAGACAGTGATGATTCGCCAAAACAATCTGGATCGATTTCGTGACTTAAGGTCTATCTAGGGGCATTTTCGTAATTTCCCAAAACCAGGGATAATTTGCAAAATCTGAGAAATTGGAGGGCATCGGGGAGCCGTACACATGGTGAGGCACCATGTAGTGGTCATCGATCACCAAGCACCGGCTAGAGGAGGGCCGAATCGGCCTCCTCCACCAGTGACCAGTCAAATTGATTTGACCAGTCCAAACCAATTCGGCCAGGTCGACCACCCCTTGGACGGTTTAGTCCCTATCCTCTTGAATTTTACGCAATTTACCCCACTATGGATCAAATTGAAAAGAAATCTTGTCTACTTTGAGTAAAAATGGTCTAACCTAAAGGAAAACAGTCCACTTTTTGAAGGATTTTGGCCAATTGAACTATTTAAATGCAATCTGGTAATTTTATATTGCCTAATTGCCTAATTAACATGAAGAACATTGGCCTCATGCCATGGGTACACGTAATCGGATTTCCTAGGCTAAATTGGAAAATTTTACACAATTGTCAGTCCAAAAGATGCAAATTAATTGAAATTGAATTTAATTAAAATTGCGAGGCACCTATCAAGTTAATTGGTCATACCTAGAGTAACCTATTGCACTCAAATTGACCTTGAATTGATAGTGCAATTTTTATGCTAAAATTGAATTGGGGTCTAATGATGAAATTGAACCTCAATTTTTGAAATTATACCTTAGTCTCAAATGAGTCAACTTGAATTTCATCAATCAGAGTTCATTATCTTGGTTTTCTCATATTCTAGTAAGCTAAATTCCTCAAATTGAAACATTCCCGAGTGAATCCCCCAAAATTAACCCCCGATTCGAATATATTCCAAAAAAAAGTGGAATGAAAATGTTCGTTTGCAAATCATGTAGAATTGACCCGGACCCCCTAATCAAAGCTAAAAATGAGAATCCATATTTCGGCACTCCCGATCTCAAAATTGATTGAACAATTGAATGGATGATGATCTCTAGATCAAATATCATAGAGGGAACTAAGCATAGTTATGATTAGAATGAAAGTAATTTTATTTTTGGCTGATTTTAGCCCTATAACTAAAAATTGGAAAACAAGGCTCTTAATCGATTTTTGCAAAAAAATATTATCCTTAAGTTAAATTGGGACTAAAAGGAATCTTTTTGTGTGAAAACTCAATTTTTGATGTGGGGGTTTGACTTTTGCTTTGGTCAACCCGAAAGTTAACCATTTGACTTTTTGGATTTTTATTGGAAACAACTAGGAAATTATCTAAAAATGACATTCTCAAATAAAATAAATGAAAACTAACACATTTTGTTCGAAAAAGGGCTCTATCGCGATTAGAAACCCTAATCTTGAGTTTTCTACATTTATCAACGCATCAACAACAAGGCAAGAAAACGGGTTCCGATGACAAAGAGACATTGACCTCGTTGTAAAGTGAGGTTCGACCTCGCTGTAGACCGAAGCGATATTCAACCTCATAAAATGAGTCAATAACTAACAGGAGATATAGAGAAAAGGAAAGAGCAGCACAAGGTGACATCATATGAAAGATGGAATTAAGGAATGAAACTATGGCTTCTCAAGATCGACCATGTCCTAAGGGCGGAGAGTTCTCCAAGATGTTCATGGTCGAACCCAAGCTGCTTGTGAGAAGCCATATAATAATTGGTGGTAAAATCCACATCAATGTTTTGACGAAAAAAAAAATATCAGACTTTAAATTGAATGCTGATTGGTTGATGTGCGAATCAAACCCGTTAAATCAGCTGGAATTATCGTTGATAAGTTCACAAAATAAAAAGAGGACGTTTAACATTAGAACTCTACTGTAAGCATGCTTTAGTAAGAGCAATACCAGAAGGGAAACATCCTATATGTACACTAAAGAACAAAACCGTGAAGTTGAGTATAGGACATGCCAAATCTCAAGTGAGTTAATTCAGGATGTGAGAGCAGTTAGTGCCTGAGACATAAAGTTAGCGAGGAAATGATTGACGACAAATTAAATTTTGTCATCTTGTAAAAGATAATGCAATCATTTTACTATCAAGCTACCACGCTTGGTACCCGGTGGACCCTTGAATAGTTTATCAATCCCTTTGTCGATTGCGCCTCCTATCATGCATGAGTATTTGGAATGGTCACCCTATCGCTCACTTTTCAAACCGTCATTCTTTTCTTTGTTCGTGGAGTCTACATCAAATAAAACCACCTCCTTAATTAGATCCATGCTACGGAGCAATACTTGCATGTAACCATTTCATGTTCGTCACAATATGAGAGTCGCATGACGTTCATAAGTATCGTTGGGGTACTATACATTTTATGCAGAAGGACACTAGTAGATTAAATGACTACTAAATTAAAAGATTACAATCCTATAAGTACCATAGTTTCAATTCCCAAGGGCTAGGCTAAGTTGGTAAAAAATGAATAGGGGCTTTGTATATTACTCTTGAGTTCTTATAAATTTGATGCAATTTCTTCTAGTCAGGTTTCAACGAAATAATTCATCACAAATCATCTATCCTAAATTTATCTGATTTGGTTTGATCGGATCTAGGAAATGAACCCATTTATGCAAAAAATAATCCTAATTATTGTCTGAGTACAAGACGAGAAAATCCTCCAACTATTGCAACAAATACCATGTAATCTAGGGTTAAGTATATTACCGGTGTTAGGTTTCCCCGCTAGCATCTAGGAAGTTATGGTGATGGGTTCGTTTATGGGGAGTTGATGTTTCGTCGGTGTTTTACAGCTAACATTAACACTGGGCAAGGTAAGTCCCAACCCCATTTAAGCCATTTTTATTTACACGAAAAATTCATGTGGAACATCATGCTATTTCCCATTCTTAAAGATGAGTAAACTATTGAGTCCCATCATTCATTAGGGAAAAGATCTTCCTACCTAGTAGTGTTATTAAGATCGCGTCGTGTGTGCAGTTACGACAATTCTTTTATAAATTTACTTCTGCTGCTTCTCAACTATCTCAAGTCTATGTAGTCAAAGATCTTTGGGAATAATTGGGTGAATTTGCCCAACTTGTACAAGTCCCAATCCATACAAGAGCAAGGCCTAATCGTCTTTCCTCTTTTCTTCCGAGGCTCTATTTGCTTCGTAGAGAATGAATGATTTGAAAAACATTTTCCTAAAAATGATTACTCGTATCACTTATAAAAATTGAATGAACAAAATAAAATTGCATTGCCCATGAGAAAATTCATGAAAATATTTTTCAAAAGTTAATTATTTCAGAAATATTTTCAAAATCATTCATCTTCCGCGAAAAGAACAGTGGCTTGATCCAGCAAGCTTCCAAGAATAAGGTACACTCGGCAATGACATCTCAGGATATTGATTTGATGTTTCCGCATATTGAGACATTTGATAGCTACATAACACATTGAACTCCACTGATCTAACCCCATCAGAAATTCTGGACCACCCGTCTATTGCAGACAAAGCGTGGCTTTCCCATTATTATTCATGTCGAAATGAAGAAGGGCCAACCTTCAGATTGTACCCTGGGGCGGTCCTGTTGGCTTTATCTAAAAGCGGAAAACATGGAAGCTTTGAAGTCGCTGATTTGGCTTGTCTCCCCAACAACTGCTATCCCACGTTGCGTCTCCATCCCTCGGCAATGGCTTCTTGTGCACATTACGCCTAATGGACCCGCTTCTGCAGCCAATGCTAGGTAGTAAATGGTTCCTAGTAACAGTAGTAAATGCCAAGTCATTTCTGGGGAGTTTTCTACTCTTTGAGAGTGGCCAGCGACGAGCGCGAAGCAGGGGCGACAGATCTAAGAAAAGTTGTTGGTTGGGAAGAGAGAAGTGATATGCATTTCTAGGAAGAGAAAGTGATTGTTTGGTGAATAAACTCACGTGCGAAATACAATCCAGTGCCTCGCTGTAGATTGTGATTTTCAAAATGGAGGATGCAAAGTGATATTCTGGTTGAAGTTAAAAATAGAAGAATTTTTAAAATATTCCTATAAGTCAATAATTCAACTCTTCAAAGGTCAAATGTTTTATCTAGATACAATAGGTCATATGTCGTAATCGCATTGTCTACTAATCAAAATACTCTAGGATGCCATATCTTCCATCGTGTGGCGGCAAACTTATCTAATGCACCATTCTTGAGGATTGTTAATTGTGTCAATTCATGTTGTCATGTTAGTTTGCCTATCCAAGTAAGGGGTCTTTATAAAGAAACGGAAGCCGGTCTCTAGTCCACTAATTCTGACCTAATTCAGAAACGAGGAATATGTAAGATACGATGCACGGTATTATTAGGTTGCCATGCCAGCTGTTGGGTAAGGCATGTAACGGAAGATATTTTGGCACAATACACTTTGACCAAGTGATCGATATGACTCACTAAATGCTTAAGTCAATGGATGATAGAAACTCCTCTTTAACACTTTTCAACTGTTCACGACTTGCCGACATGATAATCCAGCCCCTATCACTATCTCTGTCCTACAAGTTAAATTGCCTTTGCCCATTGGGGGTTACTAGCTTCTGCTCTTTTGGGAAATGCATAAACTGAGAGAGACGGAAGGGCGTGAAAGATGACTTGATGGAGGGAATTTGCATCTTGGCGAATATCAAGGTTTGGAGACAACGTGGAAAAAGCCCTTCACCTCAAACCCTAAAGTACACTTCATCAGGCAAAACACCTCTCTTCTTTCTGCAAAACTATTGCACATTACGGGTGCAAATGAGCCCAGCAAATCTCGGCCGTTGAATCGTGCACGACTAATGTAGGGCCGGCTTCATCCAACGACTGGGATTCACCGGGCTTGCTCGTGCGTCCGGTTCAGGCAAGTATTTACTCCTCTCTTGCTTTGCATGTGCGTGTGCGCTTTGGTCGAGAGCACGTGCAGGCCCGGTTGGCAAACCATCCAGATTAAGGGACCATTGCCCCTTACATTGGGCCCCACCATCCCACAACCCCAATGTCTCTCTAATCTCTTGTAAGTCCCAACAAATTTATAAAATATTAGTGAAATAATAAATAAAATTAAGGATAGAGCTCGCAATACAATGACCCCATTATGAGACTCCAAGTGGGACAAATGCACATCTTCTCCCCCGAATCTTTAAACTGAGTATTTTACAAGGATTCCCCATGTTCTTATGACCCATTTCCACATGGTCTCTGATCATCACCCCACGCCTAATTTTCACCAATACCCTACCCAAATTACCAAATCAGCCCCGGACGGGACTAGTGGAGGCTGGCGGCCAGGGCAAGATGGGTATAGGAATAAGATTGGGTGAACATTGAATGTGAAAGCCATAGTGAAAACTGTTGGATACATTAATTCAATCACTAATGCGGATAAGATGGCATTTATCGATAGTAACTCCAGATTATAAAATAATTCCTCCAATGTGAGAACTTTTCAAAGAATGTCAATGGAAGGTAAGGTATCACACAACTCACCAATTCATTAGCTCTCCTAGGGATCGGCGGTGTGGCTTTATGCATGTTGCTTCCTCTCAGCTTCCCTCACACCCCCCACCACAGGACAAAATAGTTCTCTCTCTAAAACCTGCGTTGCCAATAAGAAGACCCATCATAATTCTCTGCACACGGTGGTTGCGAGAGAGAGAGAGAGAGAGAGAGAGAGAGAGAGAGAGTAATGAGACAGTGAGATGAGGCTGTCAAACCAGAAACAAGAAAAGAAAATCTTGCAGCTGAGTTGTGCTTTATAATAAGAAAGATCATTGCAGTAGTAGTGCTCCAAACAAGTGGTTAAGCATTGCCTTCAAATCGTTTTCGTTTGCCTCGTCCTCCTCCTCCTCCATGTTCTTCTTGGCAGTTTAGGCGGATTTGAAGAGATAAAAGGGAAATGGGAAAGACAGGAAAGTGGCTCAGACACTTCTTGACGGGCAAGAAAGACAGGGATCACAAAGAGAAGGACAAGAGCTCAGCCAATCACACCCACAATCCCTCCTCGTTTCCGTCCGAAAACCCGACGACCCCGATCTCATTCCTGCCCACGACTCCGAAGGAGAAGCGGCGGTGGAGCTTCCGGCGATCGTCTGCCGCGCCAGCAACTCCTCCTTCAAAGGACCTGAATTCCTCAGAACTTGTTGCCTCTACTACTGCAACACCACCAGCCCTGTTGGCCACCCTAG